>OX030950.1:106729729-107929729 GCA_943735915.1 Pherbina coryleti | reverse complement strand
CGTTTTAGATGCCATACGTTCGTTAGAGTTGACCGATGAAAATTATGATCAGGCTATTGTTATTTTGAAAGAAAGATATGAAAATAAACGATTAAATTTTCAGGCTCATGTTCGAGATATTTTTGACCTTCAAAAAGTGGTTCAAGTTGCGGTGTTAAAACTTCGGGTGCTGAGTGTCGGCGTGAATTCTCATCTACGGGCGTTAGCAACTATGGGATCAAAGGAGCAAATAGCAGATTGTGTATTGATTCACCTCATATGTAGCAAGCTAGCTTATGAATCTCGGGCGAAATGGGAAGAGTGCACGCCTGTTACTGAAATACCAACTTGGAGCATGATGTCGACATTTTTAGAGAAGCGCTGTCAACTTCTAGAAAGCATGGAATACGCTATGGTAAACAAAACACCTAGCAAACAGGTGGGCAAAAATTCTTTATCACTTATAAAAAAAAGAAACGTATTTTTGGCATCTAGCAATAGTAATACCAATTGCATATTCTGTAATTCATCAGAACATATGATTCAGAATTGCCAATTGTTTCTCAATTTATCTCCGAACCTTCGTTATAAAGAAGTCAGAAAACTTCATCTTTGCCTAAATTGCCTAAAAATGGGGCACTCTGCGAAAACATGCAAGTCAAAAGCATGTCAATACTGTGAACGTAAACATAACACACTGTTGCATATGAATTTACCCATTTCTGGATCCAGCGCTTTAATTACACAAACCTCAGACTTTCCAGTAGCCACAGATATTCCAAGCTGTGTCCAAAGCACTCTGCCACTTCCTCAAATTTCGTTAGTCTCATCAAGCTCAAATAATGAGCAGCTCAAGCCCAATAGTCTTCCTACAAATTTCGTTTTCATTGCTACTGCGGTAATTCTCATCAAAAACAAAGGCGGGTCTTATTTGCCCTGTAGGACAATATTAGATTCTGCTTCTCAACTTCATTATATCACGAATCGCATTACTAGTCAGCTGCAGCTAAATAAATCAAAAATTACTACCTTAATTTCTGGGATAGGACAGACTGATTTCAAGGCTGATCAAATCGTAAATCTATACATGAAGTCAAAGGATCAGTCCTACACAAATGCGTTTTCTGCTGTTGTTGTACCTTCTATTGCTGATTGTCAGCCAAGCTGCACATTGAAAAATGTCGAATGGAATATACCATCAAATTTGAACTTAGCAGACCCTTATTTTTTCAAAACGGAGCGTATAGATATCTTGCTGGGCGCAGGTCTGTTTTATGAATTAATGTGTGTTGGTCAGATTCGTTTAGGATGGATTACCTCTTCTCGAAAAGACAAGGCTTGGTTGGATTGTGTGTGGTGGTGGCCAAACATTTATAGAAAAATCTTGTTGCTTATCAGCCATAAAAGGGACTCCGCAAATAGAAGAGATTGACACTGAGTTAAATGAACTTGTAAAACAATTTTGGGAAATCGAACATATATCTGACTCTTTGCCCAAATTGTCAAAGGCTGAACAAGAATGTGAGGAACATTTCGTTAAAAATTTTACACGACTCATAACTGGTGATTACGCTGTTCGACTTCCACTCGCAATGGACACAAGCAATCTTGGTGATTCTTATCAATTAGCCTTTCGTCGATTTTTAAATTTAGAGAAAAGACTTGTTCGTAATCCTGAATTATATCGACAGTATACGGCGTTTATGAAAGAATATCTTGATCTAAAGCACATGTCTATGGTGACTGATGTTCCCACTGAAGTACAATCATATTTTTTACCTCATCATTGCGTTATTAAAAGTGACAGTACTACTACAAAGCTGCGCGTAGTATTTGATGGATCCGCTAAAACTACTTCTGGTTTCTCGTTAAATGATGTACTTTTAAGGGGTCCAACCCTTCAACAAAATTTATTTGAAATTTTACTTCGATTTCGTTCTTTTAAAATAGCACTCACAGGTGACATTTGCAAATATATCGTTGTGTCCGTATGACAAATCCCGATAACTTTTTACAATGTATTTGGAGGGATAGCATAAAGGATGCAATCAAAATATTTAAACTCGATACCTTTACATACGGAACTAAACCAGCTTCATTTCTCGCTATACGCTTAATGCATCAATTGGCTCTCGATGAAGCAGAATTTTATCCAGTCGGTTCGCGCATTGTTTGTAGAGATTTCTATGTCGACGATATGATTTCTGGAGGAAATTCCATTTCTGAGGTAGAGGAAATTCGTACTCAAACAACATGTTTACTTAAAAAGGGTAATTTTGTGATTCGAAAATGGTGTTCAAACGAGTCACAAATTCTTAATGACGTCGCAGAGTTTGATAGAGAAACACTTCTCGAATTTCATGACGGGACTAATGTCACTAAGGCTCTTGGACTCGTATGGGATCCTTATAAGGATAATTTTTTATTTTCGTTTGTTAAGCCTTTCGTTCACAAGAAAACCACCAAACGAGGAGTGCTTTCAACCATAGCTAGATTATATGATCCCATGGGCTTGATTGGTCCGGTCATTACGAAATCAAAAATTTTCATGCAGCTCTTATGGAAGGAAAAGTTGGATTGGGATGAAAGTTTACCTCAATCATTGCATTCAATTTGGAACGATTTTTGCGCTGAATTTGATAATTTTGATGGTTTAAGTTTTACAAGATGTGTGCTAACTTCTCGATCAGAACTATAGGTGCACGCTTTCTGCGACGCTAGTCTTTCAGCTTATGGAGCATATATTCGAGCAAAAAAGGGAAACAAAGTTATAATAAACCTACTCTGCTCTAAGTCTCGAGTCTCTCAAAACGCTTACTGTTCCAAAATTAGAGTTGTGTGCAGCAGACTTGCTTTCTAAACTCATAACTGTAGTAAAAAATCCCAACTTTTTCCAGTAGGATTTCATTGTTGGTCT
Organism: Pherbina coryleti; assembly: GCA_943735915.1. Classification (NCBI taxonomy): domain Eukaryota; kingdom Metazoa; phylum Arthropoda; class Insecta; order Diptera; family Sciomyzidae; genus Pherbina; species Pherbina coryleti. The sequence goes on along the minus strand of OX030950.1, from coordinate 107,926,833 downwards.
GATTCGAGTGTGGTGCTATCTTGGCTTCAAGAAGAACCATCAAATTACAATGTATTTGTGTCGAATCGAGCTAGAGATTCAAACTTTAACTCAGGGTATGAAATGGCATCACGTACCGACTAAGCTGAACCCGGCTGACATTCTTTCGAAAGGAGCAACCCCAAGAGAGCTGAAGGATTCAATGTTATGGAAGCACGGTCCTGATTTTTTAAAAAATAGTTCAAATGAATGGCCTCATTTTCCTGGATTAATTCATGATTTGCCTGAAAGAAGAAAGCAAGTACTAATATCATTCTCAAAGCCATTAGATTTGTCCATCGAGTGCAAATTTGTTAATTCTTTTGCGAAAATACAAAGAGTGTATGCCTACGTCAAAAAATTTATAAACTTAATGCGCTACCAACCTCAAGAATTGCCACAAGGCAACACAAGGCCTAATCATCTCACGGTGAAAGATATTCAGTTAGGAACGTTTCTATAAATTCGTATAGTACAAATGGCCAGTTTGACTACTGAATATAATTCACTTATCAACAAGAAACCTATAGCTGCATCTAGTAAAATTCATTCGTTAAATCCATTCTTAGATACCTATGGGTTAATCAGAGTTGGAGGCCGTCTTCAAAATTCATTGCTAGACTTTGAATCAAAGCATCCCATCATTTTGCCGAAGCGACATCCATTAACAGATTCCATAATCAATTTTTTTCATAAAAAAATACTGCATGCTGGACCACAATCGTTTTTGGCATCTATTAGGTTGCAATACTGGCCGATAGGTGGCCGAAAAACTGTATCTAGCGTACTCAACAAGTGTATTAAATGCTTTCGAGCCAAGCCAAAGGTCATTGAACACATCATGGGCAGCTTATCCATCGAAAGGGTACAAGCAAATCGAGCCTTTCTCGTGACTGGAATTTATTTTTGTGGACCTTTTTTTCATCAATCGGAAATAAGAACCAGGCCACCATTAAAATGTTATATTTGCCTTTTTATCTGTTTCGCGACCGAAGCTGTACATTTGGAGTTAGTTAAGGATTTGTCAACAGATTCTTTTCTCACAGCTTTTAAGCGTTTTGCATCCACCAGAGGAAAACCCAAAACGGTCAAATAATGCCACAAATTTTGTGGGAGCTAAAAATGAGTTGGCGGAACTAAAGGACTTATTCTTAACGCAAGCTCACCAACAGGCAGTTCAGCAGCATTGCCTTGATGACAGCATTGATTGGAAATTCATTTCTTCTCGCTCACCCCACTTCGGTGGGCTTTGGGAAGCCTCTATTAAAACAGCTAAATATCATTTTTGGCGCACAGCTGGATTAGCTAACTTAACCTTTGAAGAGCTTAGAACCATTGTATGTCAAATATTGGCTATAATTAATTCTCGTCCTCTGTTTCCTCTTTCAGAGAATCCAAACGATCTAGAAGTATTAACCCCCGCTCATTTCTTGGTAGGAGCATCACTCACTTCGTTGGTTGAACCAGGTGTTTCGTCGCTAAACATCAACCGATTAAGCAGATGGCAACGAGTAAGCTTCATACAACAAGTATTTTGGAAGAAATGGAGTTCGGAGTATTTAACTTTGCTTCAGCAGAAAGTATGTGGAAGTATGTCTCTAAATTTATTAAACTGTTTGTATCTTACTAAAATTTAGTGGAAAAATCTAAATAGTTCAACCTCCTTTCAATCGAATAATTATACTTTCATAAAATCTAGTATATCTGCCTTATGTTTCTTAAAAAATTGAGTGCGCCAAGTAGTGCATAAGAAACAACACTTCATTTAAAAAAACGCTTAAAAAACGAATTTTTCTCAAAAACGCACTAATTTTCAAAACAACTTTTGTTATTGATGATGTTTGTGTTTGTATAAATTGACAAAGGTACTTGAAATTATTAAGATAAATTTTTGTTTTCAGCCGCGTATTGTCATGCTTCCGTCTGTTATGTTATGTCAAATATAGCTATAATATAGAAGCGATCTTAATGAAATTTAATATATAAAATTTTATAAAAAAAAAATAAAAGTCGAGGTCGTAAATCAGCCTATTCGGATGAAAACCACGCTTACCTCCCATACAAAGTGATCTTATAAAAATGTTAATATCGCATTAAATTACACAAAAACTTATTTTTTTTACTTGAAATGTTGAACTTTATTTCAGATGTTTACCTTCTATTAGTAAAAGTTACAGAAAAATCAATTGTAAACCAGAGCACGACTACTGAATATTTTGATAGAAGCCCAGTTTATTCCCAGTAGTAGAGTTTCTCAAAACAAATATAATACAACTGAAATGAGCAATAATGGTTGATTTACTGGGAGCAATTCTCCTACAACAAAGTCAAAAATGACTGGCTGAGAGTGCAAACGCGTTGTAAAATTTTTTGCTATATTGAGAAATTTCGCGGACCTGAGTTCGAATCCAGCTGGAGGCAAACAAAAATATTTTTAAAATACTTTTCCAGGGCGTTTGGAATTTAGACCACTAAAACTATAAATGTGTACTTAGCTTACTGCGCGTGGTGTTACCTACCAGTCACAGTTCATAAGGTAAAGATGACGGCTTATTTCATTAATTTTATAGTGATAAAACATCAAGGACAGATACAAATGTTGACCTTATTCACAGATTGCTGTTTCCATTTATAAATTCTTTTAAGCAATCACCTCAATATAAGAAATCAAATATAACTCCAAATTTCCTAGCTCTTTTAAAATCCCCATGCCTGAGTGATAGTTCTGATTCAGAATAAACAGAAAATAACACAATATTGAAACCTTTTTTAATATTTTTTTTTTAACCATGCATGCAGCCACATAAGTAAATTAGCGAACATGTGAAATATCATCAAAATAGTGCCTTGACTATCTTGTTGTGTGGGAGGAAAATCTAAAAGTTGTCCGATCTTAATTATTTTTGGCATGTTGTTTATTTTGTTGTTAAAAAATTATATTTTTTTTTTTAAATTCACATATGAGCAAAATTTGTGGGATTTTTGCTATTGAACAAAGGCACTTCCTATGGGAGGTAGGCGTTGCAGTTGGCCTAAAATTTTTATTTTTTGTCTAGAAGTGTATTTTAACACAAGAATCATTGGTGAATAATTTTATTACTCTAGATTTTATAAAAAAAAAAAATAAATAACTAATAAATAGCCATTTCAGCCCTTGAAAGGACTTTGACCTAGCTTTTTATGATCAATTGTGTTGTGCGTGTTATTAAGTTTGTACACAATTGACCGAGAACCGGACCTACATGCTTAACGCCGACTCCGAACGGCGATGAACGGAAAGTTCTCGTTCTCAAGAAGCCTTACATGGCATTTTGATTACTCTCTGAGGTTCGCCATTGTCTGCAGAGAGGTGGCGGCCGTACAGAAAAATTATTTTAATTCAAATAATTTTCTGTCGCTGCTGGGGTTCGAACCTGGGTTTCCAAAGTTCTTTGACATAGCGGCCACGCACTTTAACCAACTACGCCACGGACGCCAAATCTAGATTTTATAGTTTTTGAAAAAAGTCGAAATGTCATCTTAAAATCGGAAAAATCACTCTACATAAGCCTTTGCTCTCAGTTCTTGCTCTCAACGCTCCCAGAGCGCTCTTTCCCTATAGCAGCCGTGATCGTTCTTTAGTTGTGACCGCTAATTTTAAAATTCGATACGTAACTCATATTGTGAAGATTGAATCTTTAATCGTTCGTAAGCGTACTTTTGCAGTGATAAATTTAACTCTGTGACAGTAAAAAAATTAGTAAAATTTTGTTTAATTAAAAAAAGACAATAAAGTAGAAGAAAATTACATATTAAAAAAAACATCAAGTATTAGAAGCTCAGATTTTTTAGGGTAATCAGGTTGACATATATTTTTTTTTTCATTTGATGGTTTAAATACATATAAACATCGAGAGTACTAAAAAAATATGCTATATCGGCCTGTGTAATTAATATAAAATTAATATTAAAATTAAAAAATAAATATTAAAATAAAATAAAAATATAAAGTTTAATTAAAATATACACAAATTTGCCTATTAATATATTTGATACTCTGTAAATTTTTCAAATTAACCAAGCGGATGCACAACAAAACAATTAAAGTAATCGAATGAATTTAAAGATTTCTTCCCTCTGCGCTTTACCCATGAACTTTGAAAAAGTCGCTCACGAACGATTAAAAATTCAATCTTCTCGCGATCAAAAGAATCTAGATCATTGATATGATTCTCATTAAGTAAAAATCCCGATCGCATCCCGATTTAAACCTGTTTATCCCACTAAAATGACACGAAAAATCCACAAACAATCCAACTCAAATATTTATACCAATAACGATTTTTTATGCAATTTTTTAAAAGAAATAAGGATGCCCACCTGCTGAACAGGAGTTCTGCCGTCTGTATGATGCGCGAATATGTATACTGTCGCAGTAAGATCTTATTGAATATTCACTTTTGATAAATCATTCAGTTGTAGCCACACGGCCGTTGCGATATAAAATATTCGAATAAAACGAAGCTGAGCAAAAATACTTCATCTCTATTTAGTGAATTTTCAAGTTCTTTTTTTATCGATAAAAAGGGTGAATATGAGTGGAATTCGATGTTTGATGTTTATTTTTCACAATTCGACGAGCAATCGAACAATATTGTGAAATGGGAAAAAAATACTTCACCTCATGTCATGATGGCGTGCCTGTCCACCTACTGAATAAAGCGTCGGCCCACCTTTTGAACAGATTTTCAGACATCGTTTGGAATCATTTTAAGGTGTTTATTTTGTATTTAATTGATGTTTTCGTGATTCTCTTCCACGTTCAGATAAAATTTCAGAATGCCGTCACCGAAATAAAGTTCAAAGAAGAACGAATATAGATTCTGATACGATGGCTGCAGCCATCAAAGAAAAGGTAGTTAAAATCGACTATAAACCACTCTATTGTTTAAAGTTCAGTGTGTCATTGTGAACCATTGATAAAATAAACTTTTCACAAACGCTCAAAAAGTAGTGTTTTTACTTCATTTTCTAATTTTTTCAGCGATTTGTTTCGGTACTGAACACTAGCTGGGCCGATTTTTTCGGCGGTCGATTTTCGAGACTTTTGCTAGATCAACTGCCAAAATTATATTTTTGGAAATTTTGAATTCTTATTAAAATTCTTGTTAGCTATTGAACTCAGCTTTCAAATGAAACCAAGAGCTCTGAAAAATTATGTGTTAAACCAAAGGTATAGCCTCCAAACTAAACGTGTTCAGTATTAGGGCATCCTCCCCTACATTTTTTATCATTATAATAATTTTTAGTTTAATAATGGACATAATAAAGTTTTTCAATATATATAACAAATTATCCACAAAAAAAAAACAAGAAAAGCTAAAGCACTGCGTTTTTTATAAAAGCTCTTTTAAGTGTTAGTAAGTATAAAAACTCTTTTAAGTGTATGAAGTAATCGTAAATTTCTTTCATTGCAGCAAAATGAAACTGTGCCTTTATTTTTGCTTTCAAATACTTACTTACTTACGTATCTGACGCTTACAACCGAAGGTCGGTTTTGGCCTCGTATAAGGAATTGCGCCAGCCATTTCTGTTTTGCGCTTGCTGGCGCCAGTTGGAAACACCAAGCGTAGTCAGGTTATCTAACACCTGATCCTTCCAACGAAGACGTGGGCGTCCTCTTCTGCATTGACCACCACCGGGCACCGAATCGAATATTTTTTTCGCTGGAGCTTCGTTTTCCATTCGCTCAACATGACCTAGCCAGCGGAGCTGCTTGATTTTAAAGCGCTTAGCTATGTCGATGTCAGCGTAAAGCTCATACAGCTCGTGGTTCCATCGAATTTGGTACTCGCAGATTGGACCGAAGATCTTACGAAGGATCTTTCTCTCGAAGGCTCCCAAAGTCTTTTCATCAGAACTCCTCAACGTTTAGGTTTGTGCTGTATGAGCTGTACGCTGACATCGACATAGCTAAGCGCTTTAAAATCAAGCGGCTCCGCTGGCTAGGTCATGTTGAGCGAGAGGAAAACGAAGCTCCAGCGAAAAAAATATTCGATTCGGTGCCCGGTGGTGGTCAATGCAGAAGAGGACGCCCACGTCTTCGTTGGAAGGATCAGGTGTTAGATAACCTGACTACGCTTGGTGTTTCCAACTGGCGCCAGCAAGCGCAAAACAGAAATGGCTGGCGCAATTCCTTATACGAGGCCAAAACCGACCTTCGGTTGTAAGCGTCAGATACGTAAGTAAGTAAGTATTTGAAAGCAAAAATAAAGGCACAGTTTCATTTTGCTGCAATGAAAGAAATTTACGATTACTTCATACACTTAAAAGAGTTTTTATACTTACTAACACTTAAAAGAGCTTTTATAAAAAACGCAGTGCTTTAGCTTTTCTTGTTTTTTTTTGTGGATAATTTGTTATATATATTGAAAAACTTTATTATGTCCATTATTAAACTAAAAATTATTATAATGATAAAAAATGTAGGGGAGGATGCCCTAATACTGAACACGTTTAGTTTGGAGGCTATACCTTTGGTTTAACACATAATTTTTCAGAGCTCTTGGTTTCATTTGAAAGCTGAGTTCAATAGCTAACAAGAATTTTAATAAGAATTCAAAATTTCCAAAAATATAATTTTGGCAGTTGATCTAGCAAAAGTCTCGAAAATCGACCGCCGAAAAAATCGGCCCAGCTAGTGTTCAGTACCGAAACAAATCGCTGAAAAAATTAGAAAATGAAGTAAAAACACTACTTTTTGAGCGTTTGTGAAAAGTTTATTTTATCAATGGTTCACAATGACACACTGAACTTTAAACAATAGAGTGGTTTATAGTCGATTTTAACTACCTTTTCTTTGATGGCTGCAGCCATCGTATCAGAATCTATATTCGTTCTTCTTTGAACTTTATTTCGGTGACGGCATTCTGAAATTTTATCTGAACGTGGAAGAGAATCACGAAAACATCAATTAAATACAAAATAAACACCTTAAAATGATTCCAAACGATGTCTGAAAATCTGTTCAAAAGGTGGGCCGACGCTTTATTCAGTAGGTGGACAGGCACGCCATCATGACATGAGGTGAAGTATTTTTTTCCCATTTCACAATATTGTTCGATTGCTCGTCGAATTGTGAAAAATAAACATCAAACATCGAATTCCACTCATATTCACCCTTTTTATCGATAAAAAAAGAACTTGAAAATTCACTAAATAGAGATGAAGTATTTTTGCTCAGCTTCGTTTTATTCGAATATTTTATATCGCAACGGCCGTGTGGCTACAACTGAATGATTTATCAAAAGTGAATATTCAATAAGATCTTACTGCGACAGTATACATATTCGCGCATCATACAGACGGCAGAACTCCTGTTCAGCAGGTGGGCATCCTTATTTCTTTTAAAAAATTGCATAAAAAATCGTTATTGGTATAAATATTTGAGTCGGATTGTTTGTGGATTTTTCGTGTCATTTTAGTGGGATAAACAGGTTTAAATCGGGATGCGATCGGGATTTTTACTTAATGAGAATCATATCAATGATCTAGATTCTTCTGATCGCGAGAAGATTGAATTTTTAATCGTTCGTGAGCGACTTTTTCAAAGTTCATGGGTAAAGCGCAGAGGGAAGAAATCTTTAAATTCATTCGATTACTTTAATTGTTTTGTTGTGCATCCGCTTGGTTAATTTGAAAAATTTACAGAGTATCAAATATATTAATAGGCAAATTTGTGTATATTTTAATTAAACTTTATATTTTTATTTTATTTTAATATTTATTTTTTAATTTTAATATTAATTTTATATTAATTACACAGGCCGATATAGCATATTTTTTTAGTACTCTCGATGTTTATATGTATTTAAACCATCAAATGAAAAAAAAAATATATGTCAACCTGATTACCCTAAAAAATCTGAGCTTCTAATACTTGATGTTTTTTTTAATATGTAATTTTCTTCTACTTTATTGTCTTTTTTTAATTAAACAAAATTTTACTAATTTTTTTACTGTCACAGAGTTAAATTTATCACTGCAAAAGTACGCTTACGAACGATTAAAGATTCAATCTTCACAATATGAGTTACGAATCGAATTTTAAAATTAGCGGTCACAACTAAAGAACGATCACGGCTGCTATAGGGAAAGAGCGCTCTGGGAGCGTTGAGAGCAAGAACTGAGAGCAAAGGCTTATGTAGAGTGATTTTTCCGATTTTAAGATGACATTTCGACTTTTTTCAAAAACTATAAAATCTAGATTTGGCGTCCGTGGCGTAGTTGGTTAAAGTGCGTGGCCGCTATGTCAAAGAACTTTGGAAACCCAGGTTCGAACCCCAGCAGCGACAGAAAATTATTTGAATTAAAATAATTTTTCTGTACGGCCGCCACCTCTCTGCAGACAATGGCGAACCTCAGAGAGTAATCAAAATGCCATGTAAAGCTTCTTGAGAACGAGAACTTTCCGTTCATCGCCGTTCGGAGTCGGCGTTAAGCATGTAGGTCCGGTTCTCGGTCAATTGTGTACAAACTTAATAACACGCACAACACAATTGATCATAAAAAGCTAGGTCAAAGTCCTTTCAAGGGCTGAAATGGCTATTTATTAGTTATTTATTTTTTTTTTTATAAAATCTAGAGTAATAAAATTATTCACCAATGATTCTTGTGTTAAAATACACTTCTAGACAAAAAATAAAAATTTTAGGCCAACTGCAACGCCTACCTCCCATAGGAAGTGCCTTTGTTCAATAGCAAAAATCCCACAAATTTTGCTCATATGTGAATTTAAAAAAAAAAATATAATTTTTTAACAACAAAATAAACAACATGCCAAAAATAATTAAGATCGGACAACTTTTAGATTTTCCTCCCACACAACAAGATAGTCAAGGCACTATTTTGATGATATTTCACATGTTCGCTAATTTACTTATGTGGCTGCATGCATGGTTAAAAAAAAAATATTAAAAAAGGTTTCAATATTGTGTTATTTTCTGTTTATTCTGAATCAGAACTATCACTCAGGCATGGGGATTTTAAAAGAGCTAGGAAATTTGGAGTTATATTTGATTTCTTATATTGAGGTGATTGCTTAAAAGAATTTATAAATGGAAACAGCAATCTGTGAATAAGGTCAACATTTGTATCTGTCCTTGATGTTTTATCACTATAAAATTAATGAAATAAGCCGTCATCTTTACCTTATGAACTGTGACTGGTAGGTAACACCACGCGCAGTAAGCTAAGTACACATTTATAGTTTTAGTGGTCTAAATTCCAAACGCCCTGGAAAAGTATTTTAAAAATATTTTTGTTTGCCTCCAGCTGGATTCGAACTCAGGTCCGCGAAATTTCTCAATATAGCAAAAAATTTTACAACGCGTTTGCACTCTCAGGCAGTCATTTTTGACTTTGTTGTAGGAGAATTGCTCCCAGTAAATCAACCATTATTGCTCATTTCAGTTGTATTATATTTGTTTTGAGAAACTCTACTACTGGGAATAAACTGGGCTTCTATCAAAATATTCAGTAGTCGTGCTCTGGTTTACAATTGATTTTTCTGTAACTTTTACTAATAGAATGTAAACATCTGAAATAAAGTTCAACATTTCAAGTAAAAAAAATAAGTTTTTGTGTAATTTAATGCGATATTAACATTTTTATAAGATCACTTTGTATGGGAGGTAAGCGTGGTTTTCATCCGAATAGGCTGATTTACGACCTCGACTTTTATTTTTTTTTTATAAAATTTTATATATTAAATTTCATTAAGATCGCTTCTATATTATAGCTATATTTGACATAACATAACAGACGGAAGCATGACAATACGCGGCTGAAAACAAAAATTTATCTTAATAATTTCAAGTACCTTTGTCAATTTATACAAACACAAACATCATCAATAGCAAAAGTTGTCTTGAAAATTAGTGCGTTTTTGAGAAAAATTTGTTTTTTAAGCGTTTTTTTAAATGAAGTGTTGTTTCTTATGCACTACTTTGCGCACTCAATTTTTTAAGAAACATAAGGCAGATATACTAGATTTTATGAAAGTATAATTATTCGATTGAAAGGAGGTTGAACTATTTAGATTTTTCCACTAAATTTTAGTAAGATACAAACAGTTTAATAAATTTAGAGACATACTTCCACATACTTTCTGCTGAAGCAAAGTTAAATACTCCGAACTCCGAACCGGCTGTTCCACTAAAGGTGAAAATGAACGGTATTTATCATGTTGGCTATGTGATAATATCGTTCACGCCAAATGTGTGGGCATAATGGGTCGAGTTGCAGACCTTATTGAAGAAGGTAAAGGGTTGCGTTGGTCTTGTGAGAAGTGTAGACTGACTGATATAAACTTTTACAAGCTTTTTAAGCAGACAAAGCAGGGTTTCTCCGAAATTAGTAGGGAATTTTCTTTGCTTTCTGCTAAATTTTTAAAATATCAAACACTTTTCGATGAGTGCAAATATATCGAAGAGTCAATTCCTTCACCCAAGCGTAAAAAGAAAAGCACGAACTTGCGCAATAAGCCGAAAACTAACTCGATACCACCAATGCCACCACCTGTTGAACAGGACATTGTGGACGATATGGACATTTGTACTGATACGATTGCCTCCATATCTGCTCCAAATGCACCAGAGACCGTTTCCTTGCCAATATTAGCACCATCTATACCTGTTAACCAGCCTGTTCTTTCTTATGCTCAAGCTGTTTCAACTGCTCCTCCTATTGTTAACACTCCTATTTTTGAAACTTCAGTTGTTGACGCTCAACGGATTCCGATTACTACTGCTACTATTTCACCTAAGCCATTAATCGCAATTCCACCAACTAAAGCCATCTTTGTCTCGCGCTTAGCCGCTGATACAACTGAAAATGATATTAAATTTTTTATTAATTCAAAGTTAAATAGTGGTATCCCTCTTTCGATCCAAAAATTCAAATACTTAAATGCGAGACTGACTACTTCTTTTAGATTGACTGTTCCGGAAAATTTATTTAAAACTCTTGTGGACGTAAACTTTTGGCCCCGTAATACAATTGTTCATGAATTTGAATTCAAAAACAAACCGCGTATTGCAAATGTTGTTCACTTACCTCGTCCTTCGAACAGTCCTCAGTACCATACAAAAAACGATTAAAAAATCACAAGTCTAAGTTAGAGCTTGTGTATCAAAACGTTAGAGGTCTCAATTCTAAACTTTCCGATATTTTCATTAATAGTTTTGATTTTGAATATAACTTTATACTTTTTACTGAAACTTGGCTTCGCTCCAACGTTTTAAATTCTGAAATAATGTGCAATAAGTTCCAAATTTTTCGTAAAGATCGCTATGATAAGATCGGTGGTGGCGTTCTGATAGCTGTCCATAACTCGCTTGCTTCTGAGGAATTAACAATTCCTGGCACCAACGACCTGGAGTTTATTTGTGTTACAGTTAAACTAAATAATTATTCTATTTATCTTACTTGCTCTTACATTCCACCTAAAAGTGATTTAACAATTTACTTAAACCATATTAATGCCATCGAAACTGTCCATAATATGCTTAAAAATACGGACACTATCATTGTATTAGGTGATTTCAACTTACCTTCCGTGTCTTGGCGTTTTTCCGATGATTCCGCATTTCTTACTCCTATCTCTGCCTCTGATTGGATAAATGACTTCTTAGATAAGTTGTCTGAGCTGTGTCTTCAGCAGGTTAATAATATTCTTAATAAAAGTAATAGATCTCTTGACCTTGTATTTGTAGACAGATGCACTTCCGTAAATCTCCGTCGTTCGAACCCAGTTTCTTTTCCGGAAGACGATTATCATCCAACTCTTGAAATAACAATATTACTTGCCAACGGAAATGAAAATAAATTAGCTCCAGATACGCGAAATAATAAAATTTTTAACTTTAAAAAAACAGACTATGTTAAACTGAATGCTCTTCTCGCGCGGATTGACTGGTCCCCAATTTTAAATAATAGGTCTTCGTACTCTTTTTATGATGTCGAATCTTCAGTGCAGTTTCTCAATGATACCTTGCAAAAATGCTTCTCATTATCTGTGCCAAAAAAAAATATTAATTTCAAGCCTTTATGCCCTCCTTGGTTAACTAATGACCTTAAGTCTTTAAAAAATTCCAAAAATCGCTTATTTAAGAAATATAAAAAGTCAGGCTCTAATTTAGACTTCGCTTCTTATTCCTCTTGTCGTTACAGATATCAACTATTAAATAAACAATGCTACTCTGCATATATAGCCAATATAAAAACTCAATTCAAAGATAATCCGAAACTTTTCTACACATTTGTCAATTCAAAACGAAAAACTTCCAGTTTCCCACCTCTTATGAAATTTAATCATGATGAAGCATCTTGCGACATCGATGTTGCCAACATGTTTGCAAACTTCTTTAAAACAACCTACTCCGATATACCATTGAGCATGAGTCTTGAATATCCTTACCTACCACCAGTTAACTCTTTTGAAACCCCCATAATAGATTCTAATATAGTTATGCATTACCTTCAACAAGTTAAATCTTCTTTTACTACTGGTCCTGACGAAATCCCGAGCTGCATTTTAAAGCATTGTTCTAATAGTTTGTGTTCTCCCCTATCAAAAATTTTTAACTCATCCTTGCACATCGGTCATTTTCCCAATATATGGAGAAAATCTTATATAATACCTCTTCATAAATCCGGTTCAAAAATTGATGTTTCCAATTACCGAGGTATCGCAAAACTAAGCGCAATCCCTAAGTTATTTGAGAAAATTATAACTGATCAAATAACCCACGTCGTATCTTCCTCCATTTCCACCTCTCAACATGGTTTCTTAAAGGGAAAATCTACGATAACTAACCTCTTGGAGTTTACTACGCGTGTCATTAAAGGTTTTACTTTAGGACGACAGACTGACGTTATTTATACAGACTTTAGCAAAGCTTTCGATAGTGTTAATCATTATCTTCTTCTGAAAAAGCTTCATCTAATTGGGTTTCCCGTCAAACTATTACACTGGATTAAATCGTACTTGTCGAATCGTTCGCAAAAAGTTTTATATAAGAATTGTATGTCAAAAAATATTTTGGTCACATCAGGTGTTCCTCAGGGAAGTCACCTTGGTCCGGTTTTATTTTTACTGTTTATAAATGACCTTCCTGCTGTAATAAAACACTGTAACGTCTTAATGTACGCCGATGACGTAAAACTTTTTCTAACTTACAAATCGCCTGAAGAACAACAACTCTTACAATCCGATTTAAATAGTCTAGTGGAGTGGTGTAATTTAAACCTTTTAAAATTAAACTTAAAAAAATGTAAGCAAATGACATTCTCACGTCGAATTGCTAATAGTATAAATTACACTATAAATAATACCAACTTAGAAATTGTACACAGTTTTCTTGACTTAGGTGTAATTATGGATCCTAAACTTCGTTTCAATCTTCAAGTTAATTTTGTGGTAAATAAGGCTAGAGGTGTCCTTGGTTTCATTAAAAGATGGGCTAAAGAATTCAACGATCCTTTCACTACTAAGATACTTTATACCTCTCTTGTTAGACCAATTCTTGAATATGCATCTGTAATATGGAACCCTCAATACAATGTCCACATCGATGCATTAGAATCGGTCCAAAAACAATTCTTACTTTTTGCTTTACATTATCGTTGGAACCCCAACATTATTCTACCCCCTTATGAAACCCGCCTTAAAATTATTTCCCTGCCTTCCTTAAGAAGCAGAAGAATTATGCTAAATGTCTCCTTTTTATACAAATTACTCAGTGGTGATATAGACTCACATTACCTCCTTTCTTCATTAAACTTCAACATCCCTAGGAGCAAAGCCAGACATTTCCAGCTTTTTAAGTTGAGTCAGTGCACTTCTAATTATGCCCTTCACGACCCTTTGCGATGTATGTGTAGTGATTTCAATGGCAACTTGAACTTGATAAATTTTTCTGACTCGGTGGATGTCTTAAAACGTAAAATTATATTACATTTGAATACTTAACGCATTCATTGCGATAACAAATATAGCTCGCGATAATTGTGTAGATTTTACGATTTAACATATAAGCATTATCGAATTTGATAAATACTTTAAGCTTTCGTTTTATTTAGTTTCGTTGCTTAATTTTTTTCATGAAATTTTTTTACATCTTTAGTTCTATAGCTCGTTTAAAATGGGACCATGTATACCGTATCCCTCGGCTTGGTGTGTCAGAGTGTATCTCTTTTCCATACAAGTTTTTACCTGCGTTGGCCCAAATGCATATCCAAATAATAACTTTAGCTCGGTGTTCCCATATTTCAGTGACCCGAATATATAAATATATTGTGCCTGCATAATATATACTTGTATATCTGTGCTATGTTTGGTATTGGTTTGGTGTTTGAGAGTTGCATCTCTTTTCCACGTAGGATCTTGGGTTGGACAGTGGCCCCAAGCCGAATGACAACAATTATAAATGCGGTTATATATAGTCTAATAAACTACTTTGGATGTTGTCTTGTATTCCCTTGTGTTATGAAGAATGTGCTTTTATTCGATGATGCTTATTATGTTTACATAAGCACAAAAATTTCTCAAATTTCAAATTTCAAATATCTTTATTTAATTTTAATTTCCGCTGAAAGGCCAAGCAATTGTGCTTAGTGGAGGCTTTTATTTGCCAACAGGTGGTTGGTTTTAGCACGTAGGTGCATTCTATTCAGTCCGGCTGATCCGGGAACTTCTTAGAATGTAAATCGTGCATGCGTATGGCGCGGGTCATACGTATCTATGAAGATTTCCTACTTCCGGGCGAATCCAAAAAAAAAAAAAAAAAAAAAAAACTCCATTTCTTCCAAAATACTTGTTGTATGAAGCTTACTCGTTGCCATCTGCTTAATCGGTTGATGTTTAGCGACGAAACACCTGGTTCAACCAACGAAGTGAGTGATGCTCCTACCAAGAAATGAGCGGGGGTTAATACTTCTAGATCGTTTGGATTCTCTGAAAGAGGAAACAGAGGACGAGCATTAATTATAGCCAATATTTGACATACAATGGTTCTAAGCTCTTCAAAGGTTAAGTTAGCTAATCCAGCTGTGCGCCAAAAATGATATTTAGCTGTTTTAATAGAGGCTTCCCAAAGCCCACCGAAGTGGGGTGAGCGAGAAGAAATGAATTTCCAATCAATGCTGTCATCAAGGCAATGCTGCTGAACTGCCTGTTGGTGAGCTTGCGTTAAGAATAAGTCCTTTAGTTCCGCCAACTCATTTTTAGCTCCCACAAAATTTGTGGCATTATTTGACCGTTTTGGGTTTTCCTCTGGTGGATGCAAAACGCTTAAAAGCTGTGAGAAAAGAATCTGTTGACAAATCCTTAACTAACTCCAAATGTACAGCCTCGGTCGCGAAACAGATAAAAAGGCAAATATAACATTTTAATGGTGGCCTGGTTCTTATTTCCGATTGATGAAAAAAAGGTCCACAAAAATAAATTCCAGTCACGAGAAAGGCTCGATTTGCTTGTACCCTTTCGATGGATAAGCTGCCCATGATGTGTTCAATGACCTTTGGCTTGGCTCGAAAGCATTTAATACACTTGTTGAGTACGCTAGATACAGTTTTTCGGCCACCTATCGGCCAGTATTGCAACCTAATAGATGCCAAAAACGATTGTGGTCCAGCATGCAGTATTTTTTTATGAAAAAAATTGATTATGGAATCTGTTAATGGATGTCGCTTCGGCAAAATGATGGGATGCTTTGATTCAAAGTCTAGCAATGAATTTTGAAGACGGCCTCCAACTCTGATTAACCCATAGGTATCTAAGAATGGATTTAACGAATGAATTTTACTAGATGCAGCTATAGGTTTCTTGTTGATAAGTGAATTATATTCAGTAGTCAAACTGGCCATTTGTACTATACGAATTTTTAGAAACGTTCCTAACTGAATATCTTTCACCGTGAGATGATTAGGCCTTGTGTTGCCTTGTGGCAATTCTTGAGGTTGGTAGCGCATTAAGTTTATAAATTTTTTGACGTAGGCATACACTCTTTGTATTTTCGCAAAAGAATTAACAAATTTGCACTCGATGGACAAATCTAATGGCTTTGAGAATGATATTAGTACTTGCTTTCTTCTTTCAGGCAAATCATGAATTAATCCAGGAAAATGAGGCCATTCATTTGAACTATTTTTTAAAAAATCAGGACCGTGCTTCCATAACATTGAATCCTTCAGCTCTCTTGGGGTTGCTCCTTTCGAAAGAATGTCAGCCGGGTTCAGCTTAGTCGGTACGTGATGCCATTTCATACCCTGAGTTAAAGTTTGAATCTCTAGCTCGATTCGACACAAATACATTGTAATTTGATGGTTCTTCTTGAAGCCAAGATAGCACCACACTCGAATCAGACCAACAATGAAATCCTACTGGAAAAAGTTGGGATTTTTTACTACAGTTATGAGTTTAGAAAGCAAGTCTGCTGCACACAACTCTAATTTTGGAACAGTAAGCGTTTTGAGAGACTCGAGACTTAGAGCAGAGTAGGTTTATTATAACTTTGTTTCCCTTTTTTGCTCGAATATATGCTCCATAAGCTGAAAGACTAGCGTCGCAGAAAGCGTGCACCTATAGTTCTGATCGAGAAGTTAGCACACATCTTGTAAAACTTAAACCATCAAAATTATCAAATTCAGCGCAAAAATCGTTCCAAATTGAATGCAATGATTGAGGTAAACTTTCATCCCAATCCAACTTTTCCTTCCATAAGAGCTGCATGAAAATTTTTGATTTCGTAATGACCGGACCAATCAAGCCCATGGGATCATATAATCTAGCTATGGTTGAAAGCACTCCTCGTTTGGTGGTTTTCTTGTGAACGAAAGGCTTAACAAACGAAAATAAAAAATTATCCTTATAAGGATCCCATACGAGTCCAAGAGCCTTAGTGACATTAGTCCCGTCATGAAATTCGAGAAGTGTTTCTCTATCAAACTCTGCGACGTCATTAAGAATTTGTGACTCGTTTGAACACCATTTTCGAATCACAAAATTACCCTTTTTAAGTAAATATGTTGTTTGAGTACGAATTTCCTCTACCTCAGAAATGGAATTTCCCCCAGAAATCATATCGTCGACATAGAAATCTCTACAAACAATGCGCGAACCGACTGGATAAAATTCTGCTTCATCGAGAGCCAATTGATGCATTGAGCGTATAGCGAGAAATGAAGCTGGTTTAGTTCCGTATGTAAAGGTATCGAGTTTAAATATTTTGATTGCATCCTTTATGCTATCCCTCCAAATACATTGTAAAAAGTTATCGGGATTTGTCATACGGACACAACGATACATTTGCAAATGTCACCTGTGAGTGCTATTTTAAAAGAACGAAATCGAAGTAAAATTTCAAATAAATTTTGTTGAAGGGTTGGACCCCTTAAAAGTACATCATTTAACGAGAAACCAGAAGTAGTTTTAGGGGATCCATCAAATACTACGCGCAGCTTTGTAGTAGTACTGTCACTTTTAATAACGCAATGATGAGGTAAAAAATATGATTGTACTTCAGTAAGAACATCAGTCCCCATAGACATGTGCTTTAGATCAAGATATTCTTTCATAAACGCCGTATACTGTCGATATAATTCAGGATTACGAACAAGTCTTTTCTCTAAATTTAAAAATCGACGAAAGGCTAATTGGTAAGAATCACCAAGATTGCTTGTGTCCATTGCGAGTGGAAGTCGAACAGCGTAATCACCAGTTATGAGTCGTGTAAAAATTTTTAACGAAATGTTCCTCACATTCTTGTTCAGCCTTTGACAATTTGGGCAAAGAGTCAGATATATGTTCGATTTCCCAAAATTGTTTTACAAGTTCATTTAACTCAATGTCAATCTCTTCTATTTGCGGAGTCCCTTTTATGGCTGATAAGCAACAAGATTTTTCTATAAATGTTTGGCCACCACCACACACAATCCAACCAAGCCTTGTCTTTTCGAGAAGAGGTTATCCATCCTAAACGAATCTGACCAACACACATTAATTCATAAAACAGACCTGCGCCCAGCAAGATATCTATACGCTCCGTTTTGAAAAAATAAGGGTCTGCTAAGTTCAAATTTGATGGTATATTCCATTCGACATTTTTCAATGTGCAGCTTGGCTGACAATCAGCAATAGAAGGTACAACAACAGCAGAAAACGCATTTGTGTAGGACTGATCCTTTGACTTCATGTATAGATTTACGATTTGATCAACCTTGAAATCAGTCTGTCCTATCCCAGAAATTAAGGTAGTAATTTTTGATTTATTTAGCTGGAGCTGACTAGTAATGCGATTCGTGATATAATGAAGTTGAGAAGCAGAATCTAATATTGCCCTACAGGGCAAATAAGACCCGACTTTGTTTTTGATTGGGCTTGAGCTGCTCATTATTTGAGCTTGATGAGACTAACGAAATTTGAGGAAGTGGCAGAGTGCTTTGGACACAGCTTGGAATATCTGTGGCTACTGGAAAGTCTGAGGTTTGTGTAATTAAAGCGCTGGATCCAGAAATGGGTAAATTCATATGCAACAGTGTGTTATGTTTACGTTCACAGTATTGACATGCTTTTGACTTGCATGTTTTCGCAGAGTGCCCCATTTTTAGGCAATTTAGGCAAAGATGAAGTTTTCTGACTTCTTTATAACGAAGGTTCGGAGATAAATTGAGAAACAATTGGCAATTCTGAGTCATATGTTCTGATGAATTACAGAATATGCAATTGGTATTACTATTGCTTGATGCCACAAATACGTTTCTTTTTTTTATAAGTGATAAAGAATTTTTGCCCACCTGTTTGCTAGGTGTTTTGTTTACCATAGCGTATTCCATGCTTTCTAGAAGTTGACAGCGCTTCTCTAAAAATGTCGACATCATGCTCCAAGTTGGTATTTCAGTAACAGGCGTGCACTCTTCCCATTTCGCCCGAGATTCATAATCTAGCTTGCTACATATGAGGTGAATCAATACACAATCTGCTATTTGCTCCTTTGATCCCATAGTTGCTAACGCCCGCAGATGAGAATTCACGCCGACACTCAGCACCCGAAGTTTTAACACCGCAACTTGAACCACTTTTTGAAGGTCAAAAATATCTCGAACATGAGCCTGAAAATTTAATCGTTTATTTTCATATCTTTCTTTCAAAATAACAATAGCCTGATTATAATTTTCATCGGTCAACTCTAACGAACGTATGGAATCTAAAACGGAGTCCTTTAAGCACGATCGAAGATGCTGACATTTTTCAATTTTGGTCAGGTTAGCATCCTTACCCACAATGGTTTCAAAAACTGAATAAAATTCCTGCCACTCTGAATATGTACCCGTAAACTTCGGTATCTGTACCGCAGGAAGTCGTGTCTTTGAGTGTGCCAGTAAAGCGGACGGCTGTGAATCGTCAAGTGTGAATTGCCTTGCAGTAGACGTTCTAGGCATTTCTGAGGACTTACGATAGCTCAATTCTCTCACCAGCTTCGATTTTGTTTCAAGAAATGCTGTTATGAACTCCATGCGAGTACTGCTGTCAACTTGATCAGGATCAACGTCTTCTAATGAAGACTGCAATTTGTCAAATGTGATGCTGAGTCCCTCAACTAGCTCTAATCTGACGGTAATATCGGGTTCATCAAATGAGGTGAGTGCCTGAGAAGTACAGGAATCGCTTAACTGCAACAATTGCTTAATGGTAGCTCCACTCTTTCTTTTGAGAATCGCTGCATTAAAGGCAGAACCTATATTCTCAGCTCCATTTGGATTTTTAGAAGTTTCAGGCATTATAAACAAAACTTAATAATGGCAAAGGCACACAGCGAACGAAGTCCTTCTGCAACGAGTTTGTAAAAATGACTGTACTGCTAACAATGCAACAGACTTCGTTTTGTTCGATACCGCAGCAGCGGAATTTATTTACTTGAGGCAAGGGTACAGTTATATCGATCACGTGATGTACATTCAATACATTACTTCGCCCAAGAATAAGCTTAAGTACATATGTAACTGCAACTTCCACAAAAATCAGCGTGACTACAAATTCTATAAACTGTAACCATGTTCGAAATTGGTTTCATACATATAACTATGCATGTAAATTTATACATGCATACGAATGACTGTGGCGTCCGTGGCGTAGTTGGTTAAAGTGCGTGGCCGCTATGTCAAAGAACTTTGGAAACCCAGGTTCGAATCCTAGCAGCGACAGAAAATTATTTGAATTAAAATAATTTTTCTGTACGGCCGCCACCTCTCTGCAGACACTGGCAAACCTTAGAGAGTAATCAAAATGCCATGTAAAGCTTCTTGAGAACGAGGCATGTAGGTCCGGTTCTCGGTCAATTGTGTACAAACTTAATAACACGCACAACACAATTGATCATAAGAAGCTAGGTCGAAGTCCTTTCAAGGGCTGAAATGGCCAGTTATTTATTTATTTTTTTATTTTTATACGAATGACTATGTATATAACGGCAGTTATGCGTTTGATTGTATGTATGCCGGTGCTCAACAGGCCGTAAGGCAATGACGCAGGCGCTCCACAATAATTAATCCGAAGACGAAGGATTCGAGACAGAAATCCTTAATCCAATGATAGGACGCTGCATACACAATTATAATTGAATTGCTGAGTCTTCGAACCACTAATATGCACGTGAAACGATCACGTTGGGGTCACCAATGTTGAGTCAGAGCTCCTTTGCACTGACTTTTTCGAAATAAAAAGATCTCCAATGTTATATTCTGCATTCAAATACAGTTTGTAATATGTTTTATTTATTTTTTATTTTAGTGTTTAAACAAAATTTATACAAAACTGAAAAGCAATCAGCCAAATGCTGATGCTTTCAAAGTGAGCAAAAAACAATACAATAGAAAATGAAGCAATAAGGGAAATTATGACATTTTAATAAATGCTGCCACCTGGTAGCGCAAGGTTAAAAAGGGAGGGGCAACTTTACGTTGCCTACACGGGGGCCTATTGGTCCATTGTGGTTCCCTATATCTGTGGTCCTAATATGGCAAAATCAACTAAGTCTTGCTAGTTACTGGAGCGAGGTTGGTTGAACCAACCGGTGCTCCGTATAAATCTGAAAAGATCCATCAGTGGTACATCCACGAGCTCCTGCAGTTCTCCGTACACTCTGCTTCCCATGTGGCGAAGTCGGCGTTGTTGGAGGTTAGGACACTCGCAAAGCAGATGTTTGATGATTTCTGTTTCCTCGACATCTCCACAGCTTCTGCAGAAGTCTGGGTGCGGAATTCCCAGTCTCGAGGCCATTGTGCCCCGTGAGAACTCCTACTAGGATGCGAGTTTCATTTTTACTCATTGAAAGTAGGGATTGGGTCCTTTTTTCGCAGAGTTTAGGCCATAGGTGGCGAGAGATAACACAGTCGTCCCTGTTTGACCAGGAGTTGTTTGTGTTATTTCTGGCTTTGTCATTTATTCTCTTCTTAAATTCTCCGATTGGAGCCATAATCGACCCGATCGCAGAACTTCTTTCCAGTTCTGAGCCCTCTCTTGCCAATCTGTCCGCTATTTCGTTTCCCTCTATGTCACGATGACCGGGGATCCAGCAGATATTAATCTTGTCGGGAGGACTCATTCTGATGAGAGCTTGTCGGCAGCTCAGTACGGATTTCAAATTGGTTGTTTCGCTGCGGAGTGCTTTTATCGCAGCTTGTTTGTCCACAAAGATTGTGATCCTTGATAGATTGATGTTCTTTGTTAGGATTGTCGTAGCCGCTTTTTCGATCGCAAAAATTTCTGCTTGAAAGACACTACAGTAATCTGGTAGTCTGTATGGCAAGGATAATTGTAGTGCACTGCAGTAGACTCCGGCCCCCGTGCCATTCTCCATTTTGGATCCATCAGTGAAGATCTGGATGTCGTGTTCACTGAAAGGGTGGTTCGAATCCCATTCTTCTCTTTTTGGAAAGGAGAATGACATGTTCTGCCGAAACTCTATTTTCGGAGTGATGTAATCCGAGGTGGTGGCGAGATCCTCAGGACTATACTTTGTGAGTATAGAGGCATGTCCATGCGTCCAGTGCCTCCAAAGCTTAGCCTCCTTAAGTCGAAACGCCGCTTTGGTTGCAGTGGATTTCATGTACTCGTCCAGGGGGAGAAGGTTTAATATGACCTCCAGGCCTGCCTGAGGCGTTAATTGTTGTGCACCTGTTATTCCTAGACAGGCCAGTCTCTGTACTCTAGAGAGAGAGTTGAGGTAGCTTGTCTTCTCATTGACCTTCCACCATACAATCGAGCCGTAGGTTAGTATGGGTCTGACGATAGCCGTGTACATCCAATGGATGACATTGGGTCTCATCCCCCAATTGGTACCGAAGGTTTTCTTGCAGGCGTAGAAGGCACTGGTTGCTTTCTTTATTCTTTCATCAGTGTTGCTTTTCCAAGTGAGCTTTGAGTCAAGGATTACTCCGAGATATTTTGCTTTATTGGATAGCTGCAGGGCTCTGCCATTTATTTTTGGGAGGCAGAAATTCTCAATCTTGTTTCTTTTTGTGAAAACCACTAGTTTGGTTTTATCGGGATTGACCCCTAGTCCGTTTGGTACTGCCCACGCGACAGTTTCTTTAAGTTCTGTTTCTATCATGTTGCTGATGTCACTTTAAAGCCTTTTTCGCTGAGAGTAGTCAGCAGTTCGTTTACAACTAGGATCCAAGCAAAGGGAGATATAACTCCCCCTTGAGGTGTTCCTCTTGAAGTTGTTTTCCTTGCTTTACTGTTTCCGATTTGTGTGTTGATGATTCTGCTTTTCAGCATTTCAACAATCCACTTGGTTATCTTTTCTTCCACTTGTAGATTTTCAAGAGCTGCCCCTATTGAATCTGTGCTTACATTGTTGAAAGCCCCTTCGATATCAAGAAAAGCAGCTAGGGTGTAATCTTTGAAGTGGAGGTTTTTCTCAATTACTGAGACTACCTCGTGTAGCGCTGTTTCCACCGACTTACCTTTAAGGTAGGCGTGTTGTTTGCTACACAGGTTTCGGTCATTAAGGAGCGATCCTATGTGTTGATCCAGAATTCTCTCTAATGTTTTCAGTAAGAAAGAAGAAAGACTAATGAGTCTATAATCTTTTGCGGTGGAGTGAGTAGCTTTCCCAGCTTTGGGTATGAATACTACTTTCACCTCTCTCCAATTTACGGGCACATAACCCAGCCTAAGGCAACTATTAAAAATTTTTAAAATCCAGGTTGAGATAGCCGGTAGAGTGTGCTGAAGCATAGTGGGGGTGATACCATCGGGTCCAGCCGATTTATACGGCTTGAAAGATTTAATCGCCAACTCTATTTTGTGCTCTGTTATTAAATTGGGTATATCAATGTGGGTTTCTGGGAAGATGCTTCTGGATCTGTACGGGTTCGCATGTATTGCGGGATCGGTACAGCCAGGGAAGTGGGCTTCCATGAGTAGTGTCACTGTCTCCTGGCAAGTTTCCGTCCACGAGTTGTCTGAGCGTTTAAGGTAGCCCGGCGCTACCGGATCCTTTGATAGGATTTTGCGTAGTCGGGTCGCCTCGCTAGTGTTCTCAATGGATTCACAGAAAGATTGCCACAATTTCCTTTTAGCTCTTCTTAGGTCTCTAGTGTAGGAATTGAGAGCAGATCTGTAAGAGTCCCAGTCTGCCTCTTCCTTGCTTAACCTGGCCCTGTTATGCAGACTTCTAACCTCAGTTCTCCTTGCTTTGAGATCGCTGTTCCACCATTTTTGTTTGGGTTTGCGACTCCTGGAGATGGGGCAGAACTTGCAGAAAGCCTTATTCATTTTCCCTGAGATGAAACCGACTGCACTGTCAATGGCTATACTGTCAGAAAGGTCATCCTTACATGGGTGAGAGATCTGAGTTTCTAGCCATCTAGTGTATTCAATCCAGTTCGTTCTTTTTGGGTTTCTAAATGGTTCTGTGCGAGTAGTGTTCTCAAAATCAATATTAAAGAGTATCCTTAAGTGATCTGAAAAAGAATCGATAGGAGATACCCTCCAGTTTCTAACTAATTCCCTATTTTTTCCTAGTGCAAAAGTGAGGTCAAGAATCTCTTCCCTGACTCTGTTATGGAAAGTGGGATGGTCTCCCTTATTACATAATGTCAAGTCTGATGTAAGAAGGTATTAAAAAATGGACTCACCTCTTCTATTAACGTCCTTGCTGCCCCATTGAATGCTGTGTGCATTAGCGTCGCAGCCCAGCACCATAGAGATGTTCCTGGTGCTAGCGTATGTCGCTAGATCTCGGACTGCCTTCGGTGGTGGGTCTGCTGCTTCATATGGCATATAGGACGAGGCCAAAATGATTGGGTGCTCATTTGACTCTGCCCTTATAGCCACCGTGTCTCCGTCGCTGAATCTGTGAAGAAAAAGAAAATTTAGAGATTTCTTCACAAGAATGCAACTTCTTATCTTGTTACCTTCAGTGGAGTGAAACAGGTTAAACTGCTTCACCCCTAGTCCTTGTATCTTATTGGCTATTAGCCAGGGTTCCTGGATTAGGGCTACGTTCACATCCTTCTCCTGCATGAAAATCCACAGATCTTCAGTGGCTGCTTTGCAGTGGTGCAAGTTAATTTGCACTGTCTGCAGCATCAGCGCCTTTACCTTCCCCATGCACCCTGACTTTCACTGCCCCGAGCCCAAATTTCAGCACACCTGATCGACCCCTGATCAGATCTACTGAGGTTTTGTCCAAGGTAAGTTCTTTACCGTTGCCATTGGAACCCTTTTTAGACTCGAGTAGTTTCCAGTCTTTCACGTTGGCCCAGTCGTTCTGCTTTGCCAACAGTCCAACTATGGAGCTGTCCTCGTGCGCAGCAGGAGGTGGGATCCAAATTTTGGCTAGTCGGCGAAGCGGAAGTGCTGCACGGGGTAGTACCTTGAGCTTGGCCCCCTCCCAGAGTTCTCCTATATTAGAGATGGTATGGGAGAGGAACTCAAGTGACTTCCCGTTGCTGCACCCGACGATCTTCACCCCCTTGGCCCACCCAGCACCGTCAAACTTGTACTCCTCTGAGTCGCAGTTTTCGGTATTGGCCATCATCACTTTGAGGATCTCGTTCTCCACAATCAGCCATCTGTCCAGCGATATCCTACCGTCCGGATTTTGCTGGTCGATGATGGCTATCTGCAGGTCACTAGGCGCGCCTTCGAAACCAGGGGAAGGTCTGGGGCTTTTGGGTCCGTTTCCTCTGGTTTCATCCTCGGATCTTTGCCGTTTGGCCTGCAATCCTGAGGTTCTGGCACGCTCCCCGGTGGAGACTCTGCCTGCCAGGTCTCGAGATGTCCCAGAAGGGGTTCTCGAGTGTCCGGCAAGCACAGCCTTATAAGATGGCTTCACCATGCACGGAGTGGGCGCGGAGATAGTTTTGATCTCTTCTTTCTTCGAATCGGATTTCCCCTTACGGTTCTTCCTGGACTTGGAAGTTTGTGAGGGGGGATCCGCTTTCCTGGGTGCAGTCTCTCCCTCGCCGTTCACCTTGGGAGCAGTAGCTAAGGGAGGGATTGCGGGGTTTTGTGGGACTCTGGGTTCGAGAGCAAGCCCAGCTTCCTTTTTCTCGAAGAGTTTCACCAACCTTTCGTGTTTCTTAACTAGCTTCTTATCCCTAATTTCCAGAGAAGCTGTATCACGGGACATCATCCTTTTCAGGAAGCGCTTCGAGCTCCTGTAGTTAGAGTGAGCTTTGATGGCACCTGGGGACAGCGGAGCTTTCACCTTTATGTCGGTGATTTCCATTTTGGATTCCTCCAACAATTCGTCCTCTGTGTCGGTGCCGATACAGGTAGCGGTCGGATTGGAGTCCTCCTCAGTGCTGTCCAAGTAAAGACGTCCGAGGAGAGGAATTGAATCGGAGGATTCCTCCGAAGGGGGAATCCTCCTTCCGCGCGGACGGAAGGCGATTTGCCGGACATGGGGCTATGAAAGAGCTGGGGTTGGACACGGACACGGACACTTTTGGGTTGGACTGAGACGAGGGCACGGACGGACTAGGGTTGGACGGGATGCTCGTTGCGACTACAACAGACAGGGAGGAGTCGGACAGGGGTTCGGACGTTATGTTGTTTGGTTGCCTCGAAAGGCTAGGTTTGTTTGAGTTTGGTTTTGGTTTTGTTTCTTGTTTAATATTTTGCATGTTTGGACCCACGAGTGGCGGAGAAAGGGTGGTCGATCTGCGCAGAGATCCGCATACGCAGACAAAGCTTATTACATCCGGAGGGCGCCAGGTATCCGGATGGCTCCGTTAGCGACTGGGCTTTTTAATACTGGGCCCCCAGCCAGGCTGATTCTCGGTACGGGTCGCATGACGCCTTAATCCGGCCCAGACCTCAATCCGATGGTTGGAGGTCTGCAAATTGAGCGTCCAGCTATGGAACAGCTTTGTCCCCCCAACTGCAGTCTCCAACCTTGGCTAACAACCGTTCTTGCGAACACTGGAGCAGTTATTACCAGCTGGCACCCACGTGGAGGGTTTGGAAGAGGATTTTGCCAGCCCTGCTAGCGCAAAGCAAACAAAAGAAATTTAAGGCTGGTTCACATCAAACTGAACAATATTTTTGTCGAATTTCAAAAACAAAACAAACTTTGTCATCCTAAAATCGAAAAAAACGCACTGTGCGCCGGGGGTAGAACTATCACTCAGCGTTGACGCATTAGACCTCGCCGTGGGAGCAGTACTGCACCAAAAGGTTAACATTTACCAGGGGCAGACAATGCGGTGGACGAAATTCTGTCTCGAGTCCAGCATGTTGCAAAGGTTAGCGCCTCCATCGAATATGAGGCTATTGCAGAAGAGCAGTCAAAGTGAAAGCGGGAGACAATTCGCAACTTTGTAAGATCTTGTTTACCATGCCAGCGTACTAAAGTACAACGGCACAACAAATTTCCACTCGTTTTCTTTAACAAGCCAATCGAGCGTTTCGAACATATCAATATCGATTTGGTGGGACCTCTGCCAATTTTGAGAGGCAATCGCTACTACCTGAGCATTTTTGATCGCATTATGAGATGGTCGTAAGTGATTCCACACCTGCACACGTGATGTAACTTATTTTCAGGATGAATATCGCGTTTCAGTGTTCCACTTAACGTCACAAATAGGGCTTGCAATTCCAGGATTACGGACAATCTTGGTCTTTTTCCAGTCCCTACAGTCCCGGGAATATAAGGTCTGAAATCTCGGGATTTTTGGGATCCATATTTTTCCATAAATTGAGATGCAATAAAAAAATTAAAAATAAACTGGCCATTTCAACTCCTGAAATTTCTTTCTGACCGAGCTTCTTATGATCAAATTGCATTACTCGTGTTATTAAATGTTTGGACAATTGATCAAGAACTGGATCTTATAGTTTTGTACCGACTTCAAACGGCTAATATGCATGTTCTCAAGAAGCTTAACATGGCATTATTTACTCCTTGAGGTTTGCAATTATCTGCAGAGAGGTGATGAACGATCAGAATAATAAATTTCAATTGAAAAGATTTTGTGTCTGGTGGAGGACTTGAACCTTCAACCTCGGACTTAAAAAAAAAAAAAATAAATAAATAACTGGCCATTTCAGCCCTTGAAAGGACTTTGACCTAGCTTCTTATGATGAATTGTGTTGTGCGTGTTATTAAGTTTGTACACAATTGACCGAGAAACGGACCTACATGTTTAACGCCGACTCCGAACGGCGATGAACGGAATGTTCTTATTCTCAAGAAGCTTTACTTAGCTTTACTTAGCATTTTGAATACTCTCTGCGGTTTGCAATTGCCTGCAGAGAGGTGGCGGCTGTACAGAAAAATTATTTTAATTCAAATAATTTTCTGTCGATGCTGGGGTTCAAACCTGGGTCTCCAGATTCGTTGACATAGCAGCCACGCACTTTAACCAACTACGCCACGGAAGAACCTCGGATCTAGCGTCTCAAAAATTTGTACCGAGTGGTTTACGTTCTTTAAAACACTTGGACACGGCCGCCACAATTAAGAAGATATACAAGAATTAATAAAATGGTTCTCTTTTTCGAGTAATGCCACACTTATGTCTACACAGAGAGTTTGGTTTGAGTTTGCAGTACAAAGTTAAGTTTTACCATTGCTCTCAAAACAATTGTGTAGGATGAAATTCAAATAAACTCAATTTATTTTTTGAGTTTATCAAAACTCAATTCGAGAAATGCCTTAAAGTATGCTAATGCTCAGATGAAAAGGCCTGATCAGATGTTACTTTTTAAATGACAAGGTACGTTCGGAGGATTGGACGATTTTATGCTGAGAAATGTCAAAAATAACTGTTCCTAAAATTGTGCAATTTACTTTTTGCAAAATATTAAAAAAAAAAAACAAAGAAAAGAACTTGGAGAAGTGTGAAATATGAAGCCTTCATATGGGCCGATTAAAATTCCTATTTGCTCAGCGCAAGGAAGAACTCGCATGCGTACGCAGTCATGTCCTCAAGTGGAATCGATGTTACGGTGGTGGTGGTGCAAAAAACATTAGATCATATAAGTAAACAAAGAAATGTCACACTAAACTCTATTCTGCCGACGCATCTCTGTGTGAACAGCTTCTGTTAAACTCAAACCTAAACTCTCTGTGTTTCTGAACTCTCAATCTTCCCGGTGAACAACTAACTCCAACGCAGGCTAAAATTTACGTAAAGGAGCAAAAGAGCTGAGACGTATAATGCGTAACATCATGCCATCAAGCAAGGCATCACGGCAAGCTTGTTTGTGAAATGAGCACTCGTTCACATGTTTTCGTAAGAATCGACAAAGTGCGACCATTGCAGTCACGACACTACAGGCCTATCCGGGCTATTAATTGGTAGAAGATTTATACACCTCAACTTCCATAAAGCCACCTTGTTGTCTCCTAATCAAAAGAGGAGCAACTAAATTGATCACGTTTTGATTTGCGGAAGACACTCTTCAAGTATATTAAATGTATGCACGATCCGTGCGTAAATTTGGATAACTCGGAGCAGCTAGGATTCATAAATATCTGTGCGCAGTTAAAAGTGCGCGTAACCCGACACAGAAAGATGGATATCCAAATCATCGCTACAATCAATGCGGATAGCCGGAGCTTTCGCTACTATACTCTTGCTTCTGCTTCGAGAAAGCACTTCTTCAGTGGACGAAATATTTTAAACTATATTCTTACGGCAAAGAGGTGATTGACTTCCACCGCCCTCGCCAAGCCAATGACAAAACCAGGAATGGCACAACGCCACTATATAAAGAGACGCGGGTTATACAGCCACCTTGCAGTCGTTTGATACGCGTTCTACTATGGCGAAAAACAGAGAAAAAATAGGGAAGAAAAACCATTTTTCAGTCCGAAGAAAGAGACAGAAAAGTAAGAGTACGAGAAAATTGAGATGCATGGGGACAGGAGTAACGCCGAAAAATTGTGCGAAGAAATTAGATGCCTGGCCGATGATTTTAAGACTGAGACCGAATTGGAATTTCTTCGGAATCGGAATTGAAATCCGATTCTGATTTAAAGTGGTGACTTGCAATCATTGTGGAATTGCCCATCCTGATTTAATTTCGAATCCGATTGTAACATAATTTCGAAACAGCTGTTTTGTTTTGTTGCAAAAGTAAGAACTAAAATTGTTTGCACAAAAAGCGAAATATTTAGATTTTGTGAATAAAATAATTAATATATAAACAAAAACTAAACGCAAATGAGTTCTGTTGTTTTGTTGTCAGTATTGATGGAAAGGGAACAACGGGCTACTGAGAAATTATTTTTTGCAATTGCCGGATTCTGCATGAGTAGTGCCAACAAGTTTTGTTTGCCAATTGAAAATTTGGAACTTGCAGATTTGTTGCATTGTACCGCGTTAATAAATCGGCATTCAACATGATTTTAGGAGAAGTTGGACTTTTTTCCCGACTATGTTCAATTTCGCAAATACTGTATTAACAGCGAATGAGCGGAACTGTTGATAGTTTTCAAATTGTATTATTTGTTTTAATTGCTTGATGATGATGTGTTATAGTTTTTGTGTTATAGGTTATTGTGCGAATTAAGTTTAAATGAATATTAGCTGCGTTCGATTCACCAGTGCTCAACTCAATTACGAAAAAAACGGCTACTCACTTAGCTGTTACTTACTCAATAGTTGGCAACACTTTTGTTTTGACAGACCAAATGAAGTCTGCCAATAATTTAAATTGAAAACGAAGAAACTGCTTAAGGGGGGAGATACGCTTAAACAGGCTGAAAATAGTTTTGTTTAATAATTTTTTTTTAAGTTTATAACATAATTGATATTTTTTTTTATTTTCCTATATTTTTAGTAAATGGTGGGTCTGCAGAGTATCTCCTGTAGCTGTCAAAATTTTTCCACTTATATGAAACAAAAGAGGTTTTTTTCTTCGAGTACTGATATTTTGAAGGGAAGGATAAACCTGTAATATATATAATAAAAAAAGTTAAAAATTAAAATTTATATCGGCTGTTTAATCGAAGGGTCGTATTCGACTATTTTTTCAACAGTTTTGACCCCAAAAAATTATTTATTCACACGATATCTTTCAACATGTATGTACATCCGAGCTGCTTTTGTCTTGGAGAGACTCTTTCGGTTCTGCTTTGCTACTCGTGCCTTATTGGTATTTTAGCTGAAAACTTTGCAATAGGTGTCAATAATTATTCCTAGCTCGTTGATAAGCTTCAGAATGGAGGTGTAGCCCTCACTAAATATTCCAGCAGCAATGTTAGCTGAAATTTTGAAACCTAGGCCTCTCTATCTTGACTCACCAAAACTTATTTTGTGCTAGTATATAGAACAAATTAAAAATTCTGATAGTGCAGTAAAAACTTAGAAGATTTCAAAAATGCTGTAGCCATGCAAAGGATTTGTGCGAATATCGTCACTAAAAGCAGTTTAAAATTTTTTAACCCTATTCACGTCACGCTGTGTCTTTGGGTCACTATACAATTTCAAACCAATATAAATGACTTAAAATTTGTTTTAAAGAAAAGCTCAAAAAAACATTCGAAATTTTTCCGAAATTATGGGGTATTTCCCCCTTAAAGGAAATTAATTTTGTTTTTGCACTGACATCACATTTGTTGTTGTTTTTACATACAAATTTTGAAATAAGCGACATGAATTGAGTATAGGCTGGCGAATTGAACACAGATATTGTACCGTGTATCGCATATAAGGTCCTGTCGAGCGTATTATGTGGAAGACTCAAGCCCATCATAAACCAGCTGATTGGACCTTATCAGTGTAGCTTCAGACCTGGCAAATCCACCATAGACCAGATATTTACGCTCCGACAAATCTTGGAAAAGATCCTAGAGAAACAAATCGACACACACCATCTTTTTGTTGATTATAAAGCCCAAAGCCGTCTTCGACAGTCCAATAAGGAATCATCTATATTTCACCATGTCTGAATTTGGTATTCCTGCAAAGCTTATTCGCCTTTGCAGAGTGACACTGAGCAACACCAGCAGCACAGTTAAGATCGGGAAGGATCTCACTTCTCCATTCGATACCAAACGAGGTTTCAAACAAGGTGATTTCTCATCGTGCGACATTTTCAACCTGATGATGGAGAAGATCATCCAAGCTGCTGATTTGAGACGCAGTGGCACGATATTCTACAAAAGTATTATACTGCTGGCGTATGCTGATGATATCATTAGCCATAATACGCGCGAAGTCAGTGCAGCATTCTTCAGATTAGCGAAAGAGTCGAGTCGAATGGGTCTTGCAGTGAATGCAGATAAGACGAAATACCTAGTGTCAACAAATAAACAATCCCAGCGTCTTGGAAACCACGTCACTGTTGATAACATCTCCTTCGAGGTTGTTAAGGACTTTGTCTACCTGGGATCCAGCATTCACTCTTTCAACGATGTCAGCATTGAGATAAAACGAAGGATAATTCTTGCCAACAGGTGTTACTTTCGGCTAAGTAGGCAATTGAGAAGCAGAGCAGGTGTTGGATAACCTGACTACGCTTGGTGTTTCCAACTGGCGCCAGCAAGCGCAAAACAGAAATGGCTGGCGCAATTTCTTATACGAGGCCAAAACCGACCTTCGGTTGTAAGCGCCAGATAAGTAAGTAAGTAATTGTGCCGTGTTGTGTTGACAAAAAGTTATTGCAAATGTCTTCGCCCATTTGTCAAGTTCACCATTGAATGGTTTTGCCGTTTTATCAAAAACGTGCGCTGGAAGGTCCCACCGACATGAAGTTTTGGCCAGCATGCAGTTATCTTGCATTTAAATCGTCTGCTTTAAGAACATAACGAATACGATGAAAGAATGTTCAATGCCTCAACTGATAATAGCCATCAAAAGAAGTGGACATGGCATTGAGTTTCGATCGACTGCACGTTAGCTGATATATTTTCATTCCAATTCACCATCAGCTGTTTTTGACAGGAGCGGGGCGACATAAATTTATCATTTTGAGAGAAAAGTGTCGAACTCATGAACACTTTATTATTACACCATGGGTTAGAGTGGACTCCAACATTGCTATTGCAACCAGATGGGGCATAAATCGAATACTTTTCAACATTTTTTTAAAGTATACTTTTTTCATAATAAATACTTCTGAAAATTTTGAAAACAATTGGGTGAGTACTTATTATTTAAAAAATTCCCGAAAAAATACATGTATTTTGAACTTCTGCACTAGGATAGCTCCTTAAGCAATTCTATTATTTTCAATTAAGTTCAACTCAACTGAAAACGTTCGAAAATATTCGCCTTACATATATATTAAATATACGTTCTTACATTTTTGCTTGTTTTGAACTTATATCTAATAATTTGAACAGATGAGAACGATTAAACAATTCACTTAATTCCACTGAATTTCAGCTGAACGTAATAAATCCGAACATTATTTCCAAAAATTGCAATGCAGAAAACCAAATTTTCGAATGAATTCCGTTCGAACTCGTTCGGATTTCAGAACAGCATTGCATCGGAAATAATTTCCGAAGATAGGAATGCAGAAGACCAACAGTTGGAATCAAATCCATTTCCGATCCGAATCGGATTCTGAGACAGGCCTGAATGTGGGAGAAAGTTTTCCTATTTTTCTGAATGCTGACGATGGTAACAATTCCACTAATTGAGTTGATGTCCCGAAAATCCAAATTGCGGATGGCATTGTTGAAGTTCCGTTGTCCAACTAAGAGAAATCTTCATATCTATAGCCCAGATGAGCTGCTCAAAAACGGACGCGAAACTATTCTCAAATGCATTCATGAGCTTCTATGCAGAATATGGTTGTTTATCAGAACCGGCAGCGTTTATATAAAAGCGTGTTTAAAATATCTTTTACTGCCGTGCTATATAAACGCCATGCTATTTCACCACTACTTTGGCTGGATTTAGCTAGGTCGCACTATTTAAAGGAGTGTAACGACTTCCTGTTTGCCAGGATCTATAGCTGGGATCGATCAGCGAGTGTCCAGGGTCGTACAATTATTTATTGATTTGAGACACTGATTTGGTATTATGTTTATGTTTATTTTCTCTTGCAAACTTTATAAATCGTAATTAATATATATTCAGTTTGATATTATATAAACTTAAGATATAGTGTAACTCTTGGATCCTGGATTTCAGGTTCGGAGTTTGCACTTTTGCCTTATTTCCCCTGCGTCTTCAATGCCTTCACTGTCCCTTCGTGCACCGTGATATGTTTCTAGTATGACTCAAGGTAGACTTTGCCTAAAGGTTGCAGCTAATGTGTCTGTGAACGACTGAGGATTCTTCTTTATCAGCGCAGTGGAAACTCGACACCGATAAACAAGCGA
Source organism: Pherbina coryleti (assembly GCA_943735915.1). NCBI lineage: Eukaryota > Metazoa > Arthropoda > Insecta > Diptera > Sciomyzidae > Pherbina > Pherbina coryleti. The sequence goes on along the minus strand of OX030950.1, from coordinate 107,892,973 downwards.
ATAACTACAATAAATAAAAAACAAAAAACTTAAAACTATCCAGGATCATAGATATGTCAGTGTAAGACCAAGGATTCTTATTTATCGGCGGAGTGGAAACTCGAACACCGATAAACAAGCGAAAACTAACAAGGTTCTACAAGGAGAATGCTAGTCATACTTACGGTTTTCTGCTCCGTGCTCTGCTGACGTTCCCTGTAGGCTGCGCTGTCGATGACTCTGCTCTGTTGGTGCCAGCGTTTCTGTTGACGTTCCTGATGACAGCGCTGTCAAAGTCTCTGCTACTTGTCTGCCGACGTCTCTGCTGACGTCCCTATTGGCAGCGCTGTTGGTGTCACTGCTTTACCCCTATCGACGTCGCTTCTGATGTCGCCGCTAGCAGCACTGTCGATAATCCTCATCCTGCTGACTTTGTGCTACAATTTTCGATTCTTAGCAGCGCTGTCGATATTCTTAATCCTCCTGACGTTTGTATTACAATTTTCGACTTTAATTCGCGGCGCACTTTAGATGTTGACTCGTTCTCTGATATTCACCAACTGTCCAAAAACTTTCGATGTTCTCCTTTTTATACCCTCGGTTTTTGCGCTTGTTCGTTCTTTTGTTGCAAGAACAAGTAACGCGTGGCCTACGTGACTGCTTGAATTTTGTTGTTGCTTGAGTTTTTGAAGTGATAACTTCTTTAGGCGCGTTTGGCAATTTCTGATCAGAGATTTCTCGATTCAATCGTCAGCATACAGTTAGATTCTGCCGCTGATTTTGTATGTTCGAACATGTGCGCACTCGCATCGTAGTTGTTGCTACACACAATCTTATGTTTGCATTTTGTTGTTGTATGTATCAACATTTTTATCATACGAATGTAGGTTTGTGATTTTCATAGTTTGTACGTAAATACAGGGTGGGCCAAATAAAAGTTTTTTATGAGTTTTTTTTTCATTGGCTTCACTTTGAGCAAGCAACGAATGGCCTGCGTGACTATTTGTATTTTATTGTTGACTACGTGACTTTTGCTTTACGTTTTTTCAGTTTGCTTTGCTTTGAGCAAGCTACGCGTTGCCTACGTGACTGATTGTGAGTTGTTGTTGCTTGTGTGTTTCTATTTGCTCGATCATCCGATTGTTCCATTGCTAACATGCAACCTTACAGGGTGCTTGGTCCCTCTCATGAAAAATAGATTAAATTTAAGGTTTAAATGAAATTCAATTATCTTTATTACTTAGATGTTATGATGATAAACAATAATAATGATAAATAATAATAAAACGGCGGAAGCGCATTGGTGTGCTGGGAATTCGATTACGCCACCTGAGATCGTCTATTTCCTATGTAAGCTGTTCTGGCCATGCTTCCTTCGTCTCTTCGATTTTGTTGTCCTTTTCAACGAGTCGCTCTGTGTCCATGGATTTCTGTTAGTGACAAACAGTCCTCGTTGTCGTCCACGTTTCGTTAAGTACCCTCCAATGGCTTATTTGGCGATTTACTATTGGGCTTGTCATTTAAGGTAAAATTTACTACGTCTGGCAAGAGAATGTTTTGTTTTGTGGTGCATGTCGCAGATCTTGAGCTGGAACCAGGGCTAGATTCAGAGCTATTTTTGGAACTGGTTTGAGCCAGCCGATATCCTCTCATAACCTTCTTTGTATAATGCTATACCTCCGCTTCCTGGTGGATATACTACCAGTGTCGTAGACGTTTCCTCATCTGAGCTGAGTGTCTTGCAGGTGTCGGCTCAATTATCATCGGACGTAACACTCGTAACACTCGCATGCTTTATCCTGGTTTGTCTGCCTGGACTCGTCGAAGTTTCGGCTCGAGCACCTCTTCACTGAAAACATGACATCCTTGTGATAGCGTTTCGCTGGTGGTGGTGGTTGTTGGCTATCCATTATTTTCTTAGATGGCGCAGTCGCTTCACCTTGGTGATAGATATACGCTGATTTGGCTTATACTTCCGTTATACCCAATTACTGGCTTTTATTTTCGCTGCTGGCGCTAATGATCTGTTACGCATGAGTGCCATCATACAACTGATCTTTTGTCTTATGGGCTCTGCAATTATTCACACATCTGCATTCCTCATGCAAAAACACCATACGCAATGCAATATTTTAAAATGTTAGGTTTTTTATTTTGGTTTTGTTTGTTTTTTATATTCTTTTGTTATTATATTATTAGTTTTATATTTATTATATTAAGTTTTGTATTAAGAATGTATATATTATAATAAATTTTTAATATTATATTAAGTAGTCGGTTCTTCGGTGAATAGTTTAATTTAATTAATGTTTTTTTTTTCATATAATTATTTCAAACTCGTTAATAATTCAGACTTCTCGACCGCTCGTCGTCTCTTGTGGAAATTCTTTAATTCACTTACATGAGCAGTGTGAACCCTCTTGTCGCCTTCTTTACTGAATTGTACGATAACCAGAGACGTAAACGAAGCGAAACGATCGTATCTGGGTGACTTTTCTACGAAGCTATCGACTGCCTTGGAGAGGTGATGTTGGTTGATAAGGACCATTTGACCAATCTTCGGTTTCCAGTGACGACGACGCAGATTGTAGTGGCGAGCCTGATCCTGTGATGCTTGACACATTTTTTTTTTTACAATGTCGAATACTTCTTTGAGCCTGATGGACTTTTGTGCTATTGTCTGAAGTCCCTGACCTGTTCCCGTCGTTATTTCATTGAAGAGTGCACCTGGAAGTTGCAGTTCAAGTCCTTGGAGTAAAAAGGCTGGGCTGTATCGGGTTGTTTCTGACTTGCTTGAATTAATTTCCAATGTGAATTCTGAAAAACCTCATCCCACACGCGATGATGGTTGTCTGCATATTGAGCAATCATGGTTTTTAAAGTCCTGTTGACCCTCTCTGTATGATATTCCTGTGGAGTATATGGAGCAGTAAGTTGTAGTCTTTTGCCAATCAGATTTAGATACTTTATAAAAGCGTTACTAGTGAATTGGGTACCATTGTCTGTGATAAGTACCTTTGGGATCCCGAATCGTGTTAAAATACGTTCCCTGAACCCCTTTTCCAAATTTTCGCTCGTTGCTTTACGAAGTGGGATGGCCTCAGTCCACTTTGAAAACTTATCAAAGAAAACCAGTATCATGGTGTTACCATGCTTAGATCGTGGGAGTGGCCCTACAAAATCTGCACATACCACAGAGAAGGGTTCGTCTGCGACTTTACTGAGCATCTTTCTTGCTACTTTCTGTTGGCTAACTTTATACTTTTGGCATAATTCGCATTGACAGACATACCTACTTATGTCCCGAAACATTCCAGGGCAATAATAACGACTAGTCACACCTAAAGTTGTTTTTCTAACCCCAAGGTGTGGCGTCCGTGGCGTAGTTGGTTAAAGTGCGTGGCCACTATGTCAACGAACCTGGAAGCCCAGGTTCGAACCCCAGCAGCGACAGAAAATTATTTGAATTAAAATAATTTTTCTGTACGGCCGCCACCTCTCTGCAGACAATGGCAAACCTCAGAGAGTAATCAAAATGCCATGTAAAGCTTCTTGAGAACGAGAACATTCCGTTCATCGCCGTTCGGAGTCGACGTTAAGCATGTAGGTCCGGTTCTCGGTCAATTGTGTACAAACTTAATAACACGCACAACACAATTGATCATAAGAAGCTAGGTCAAAGTCCTTTCAAGGGCTGAAATGGCCAGTTATTTATTTTTATTTTATTTAAGATGACCAACACTGGGTTGGTCGTGATTTTCCTGTAGGACTCTAATACGAAGGAATGAAGGGACGCATAGTTTCCAAGGGGCATTATCTTCGTCTTCTGGTTGCCTCGGTATATGTCATATAATTGTCTGTTTTCTTCTAAAAAATTTGGGTACTTTTCTGGATTCTTTCAAACTTCGGCTTTCTTCTTTTCCAGCCATTGACACGTCATGGATTCTGTAGCTTCTACCCTTGTTTGTTGTAAGGTTTCCAGCGGTTGGCGTGACAACGCGTCAGCGATAATGTTCAACTTTCCTTTCCTGTATTGTGTATCGAACTTTAACTGCTGGAGTTCTAAAGCCCACCTTGCAACCCGGCCTTATGTTTTCTCGATGGAATTGAGGCATTTGAGGCACAAGTGATCAGTGATCACTGTAAACTGGTAGCCCTCCAAGTAGCAGCGCATTTTGGAATGTAGCTAGTGCTGAATGTAACCCGAAGGGAATGACGCGCCATTGGTATAGACCACGTCCCGGGACAGTAAAAGCAGTGTATTGCTTGCTCGCCTCCTTCATTGGGATCTGCCAGTATCCATTTTTCAAGTCTAAGCTGCTTATGTGTTTTGCATTTCGCAGCCTATCTTAAATGTGGTGGATCCTTGGAAGTGGGTAAGCATCTGGAACCGACGTCGCGTTAAGTTGGCGATAGTCTACGCATAGTCTCCATTCACCCGTTTTCTTCTTCACCAGAACTATTGGTGTACTATGGCAGCTGGTTGACGTTTCAATGCACCCTTTCACCAGAAGCTCGTCTACTTCTTTATTTATTATACTCTGCGTTGCTGGATTTCTCGGAACATAATATTGTTTGGTTATATTAGTAGGGCCTGCAACATTGAATAGTTGTAGCTCTTTTGTTAAAAAATTATCTATTTCCTGTTGGAATACCTCCTGTGACTCCCGCATAACCGGGATAATTTTGACGTAGTCTTATCATTTCACCACCACAGCCGAATTATGCTCCAGCTCCGATTAAAAGGTCCATACACAGTATCAATTCCTCTGTGACATTCGGAAGGACTAAAAGAGATATTTCAAACTTGGTTGAGCCTAATCTTATCTCAAAGTGCAGTGACTCGGTGACACTCCTTACTGATCCGTCAGCCATGCGAACGTTTGCACTTTTCTGCCTGTTTTCCTGTGTTCTTAGTTCCTGAGCGAGTGATTGGCTCGCAAAGCTACGGTTTGCTCCTGTATCCAATATTTCTTCAATCCGATGGTTATTGATTTCAACGTTTGAAAAAATCTTGGGGGTATTGTATTGTAAAATATTTAATTAAGTCGACGGTTCTGTTGATTTGGCCCTGACACTCCTGGATTTTGGACAGGGCCCCAAGCGTTTCCCGATTGTCTTTGCCGACAACATTCAATGGTTCTTCTTCCTCTAGCACCATAACTGCAATAAAAGTTTACTTTTGTATTTCTGCACCCAAAAATTACCATTTTGTCCACAATTTCGACAGCCAGTCTGAGGATTTATATTATAGTATGAGTGACCATTCCATTTTGCTCTTCTCGATGATTTTTCGATGACTGGTTTTGTCATCTCTTAAATTGTTATTGCCTCCCTTAATGTGTTCAAAATCATCTGTTAAAGCAATTAATTCATCGAGACATGCGAAATCCTTCCGTTTGATGTATAGTTGGTAATCTTCTTGTCAATTTCTAAATACGCATTTCTTACGTATACGCAAATACATTTCTTTATGTCGTGTGGATGTCGTTAAAGATTTGGGAATATGTATGGATTCTAAGCTTTCCTTTAACATTCATATTGATAACATTTGTAAAAAAGCATCCTTTATGCTTGGATTTATTAAACGCTGGGCCAAAGAATTCAATAGCATGATTACGACTACAACGTTGTATTATGCAATAGTGCGTCCTCACTTGGAGTACGCAAGTCCAGTTTGGTCTCCAAGTTACAATGTGCATGTTGATCGAATAGAGAGAATCCAAAAATGCTTTGTTCGGTTTGCCCTAAGGAGCTTAAGTGGATTTGACATTTTAAACCTTCCTCCTTATGAGGATCGCTTAAAACTTTTAAAAATGCAATCATTGAGTGAGCGAAGGAAGTCTGCAGATATCGTCTATTTGCACCAACTCATCACCGGTGTATTCGATTCTCCAGAACTTCTTTCTCTTATAAATTTTAACTCTAATCGTAGAAGCAGTAGAAATGCTAACAATTTAATTTACTTACCATATAGTAGAACAAATTATATGTTTACTGCTCCTTTAAACCGTATGAGTAAATTATTTAACAATTGTAGCTTTTTTGATGTTAACTTGTCTAAAGGTCAACTCAAGAGTAGATTAAAAACTATTGTGTAATTGCATGGTTATGTTTTTGCATGGTTAGTCGTGATGTCTTGTGTTGTCCTTGAGCCCAACCATATTTTGGTGGGTAAATTTTTTCTCACATTAGCTTATTTTGAGCCACTTGTATTGATATCGTTGAAAATTTCTAAGATATTTGGATTGTGACTTTAAATGTGTTAATGATGAGAAAGTGCGAAAAAGCTGTAGTAGCTAAACTCGATTGTTATTGCATGAAATACGCGTTCTAGCTTCTGTTCTTCCGTAAAGTTGGTACAGAGCATCAGGCCCGTAGCCAGGATTTACCTAAGGGGGGGGTTTGGATTTAAAAAAACAATCGACAGTTTTTTATATCGATAAATGAAAAGGTATTTTTTATATAATTACCAGAAAGATGGGAAAAATCAGTGGCTAGAAATGAACAATACTTTGAAAAATGAATTTGTAACAAATTTTTCACAATAAAGCAACAACCTTAAAAAAAAACACTTAAAGACTTTTTTGTACACCAAATACATAAATCAGAAATTAATTTACTTTATTTTTGTTTATTTTATATATTTATACTAGAGGACCCGGTAAACTTCGTCCCGCCCTAAATTCGAGCAATTACGATTCCACCCGAAATTAATTTTTTATCGAACATTCATGATCGATAACAAATGGTGCCAATCGAATTTCAATTATTGATTGTATGAAACACTCCAATATCCCATATTAACACGGAATGTAATAGGCTGCTATTATTCGAATTCAAAAGATTGTGCTGTCATATCATTTTATTGCGAATTCTATTAGAAAATTTTTTTAGTACATTTCAATTTGAATAAAAATAGTCAGCTCAACTGTTAGATTTGAAGCCATGAGGTGGTCTAAGGATCGATCCTCACAATGGGCAAACAAATAATTTTTTTAAAGTTTTTTTTTATTTGTTGAAATGACAGCTTTTATGAATTTTAGAGTAAAAACTGAATACGTTGGAGTTTTCTTCAAATATGGTTTATTAAGTACTTAATTGAATTTATCAACGAAAAGAAATTGGATGAAATATATTAAAATAAAACGGAGTTATTTTCATCGGAAGTAAGATATACGAATTTCTGATAGTCTTTTGTTATTCTAAGGAAACGAAGTTATTAAAAAAAGACGCTGTGCTAAAATTTTCTGCAATTTTGAAGATATGTGAATGTTTTTTGACAGAATTTTCTTTTAATTATTTAGACGCACAGTTTCGCTAATAAAAGTACGCCTGTAGGATAATTTACGTTTCTTGTAAAGGGGTAGAAGAAGGGGCGTGGTCAAAACCAAGTATGCCATAATCTAATCTAGGATTCAAGTAATGTGTGTGCGAATTTGAGTTAAATCCGTCCAGCAGTTAAGATTTGTAGGCTAATTAGAGTAGTCTGATGTGGCAATTCCCATACAAAATTACCAATTTCGATTTTTTTCGATTTTTCCGCTGTTCCTTGAAGTTTTTGTAATTTTCTTTCTTTCTGAACCACATCTGTATTAAGGCAAACAATACAAAAAAAGAATTATTAAAATCGGCCCAGCCGTTTCTGAGCATTAGCAAGACTAACGCACACGCATTTGATTTTTATATATATAGAAGATAGATTAAGTCTTCTAATTTTTTTTTTTGTTTATTTTAATAACACAGCGTCTGCTGTGATACTGCAATCCCTATGTATGCTTAAGGATGCACAGCCAATTAACCCTGCAGTAGTCGCGTACCTAAATGTGACGAGAGTTGTCGCGCGGATTACATATGTAATCCGTTTTTTAAAGTTTCAAATAAGAGATGGCAATTTGAAAATGCTTAGTTATTTGTTTTAATTTTTATTATTACTTTATTTTATATTATATTTATTTAAAAAAAAACATAAACATAATTCTTATAGTACGTAAAATCAATGAATATCGATTGCAGACAATTGTGAAATTCATAATTTTGCATGAGTGGATTACGTATGTAATCCGCGCGACTACTGCAGGGTTAACATAAAAAAACGTGTGTTCTATAATATCAAAACTGTCGTTTGTTGAGCTCAATGTGTTTCGGCTATATATTTTACTTATCGTTGCACTGTCATTTTGAAAAACAGAAAGACGTTAAAAAAATAAAATTTTCAAGACAAACTTCTAAAATGACGATAATTAAGCCTCTTATTTTATAATTTTAATAATTTACTTGCAAACTTATATCGGTTTACAATTCTATATAAAAATAACCACGATTAGAAAACGACATTTTCTTGTATTTCCTGACTTTTGTAAAGGCCACAATGAAAAGGTTAGAAAATTTTATTTAAAAAGTTTTTGTTATCATTCGGTAAAATTACCAAGACGTTGTGATCCTGCACCTCCAAAACCAGTGGTAAAAAATACGCAAAACTTGCAATAAGCTGCATTTTCCAATTTGGAGTAAACCAACCAATGCCAACGGTTCAACCAAGAATGCTTAAATCGGAGTTTGCGAGAACCGCTGGCAGGAAAATTAAAATTTTGTGGAGGCACATGAAAAATTTCAAAGCGGTTCGAGTAGAAAATATTGCTCATCAACTTGGAAATATCGTTATTTGGACATTGATATACTCTCGAAGTCGGAGGCAGTTCCGATGAATCAAATAATATTTCTGGAAAAATTTCTACAATCATACACACAAACTTAAAAGTTATAAACATGAAAAGTAAAATATTTATACCACAACTTGTACTACCGCTTTCCACATAGCTGTCTATCTTCGTCTTATCGTTGGCAGAAACACATTCGCCTATCGTTTAGCAATCATGTACGCATGCGCGTCGTGTAATTCTCAATATGATACATCGGATCATATCACTTGTGGTTTTTGCTCTGAAAAACTACATGTCAAGTGCATCAATCTTACTGAAAAACGTTTGGAACTAATAAAAAATAATAATAACATATTTTTTAAATGTGATCAATGCGCAAATAAATCATTTTCTCACATTCTCATTAAAATCGAAAATGCATTAAAATCTGTCCAAGAAGTAAAACACTTGTTTGAATCTGTGGTAAATCTCGCGCCCGATGTAAAGAGTAATACGAAAGGGTCAAAAGCAAAAATCGATACCCAAATTCTCACGCGCTCTAAAGCAAAAAATGCAGAAGTTGGTCGCTTGGTTAACATTTCTAATCGTGGCGGTTCTCTTACTTCTCCCGCTCATTTCGATAATAATATTAAGTCAGATCGTGCTATGCCGACAAACAATCGCGCTACGAAAGCATCGAATGACAATTTGCCTTGTTTAAGCAGTAAATCTGCATCACTAACTAACAATGAGGCCGATATTCATGGTAGCGTGAATGCACCGACAGTTCTTCGGTCTGAATTCTCTTATGATGTCGCTATAAATCACTCTGTGGACAATGCTGCTGTTATCGCTAGTGCTGGTAATGCTGTCGCTCTCGATGCTGTTGTTGTTAACGCTAAAGCTAATAATGCTATTCCTGTTATTGCTGGCTGATACTGCATACGCTCTTAAAAATGCAGTCACAATTTCTAACGCTGATTCTATTGTTGTTGCTGACTCTCTTGTTTCGGATGCTGTGGTCGCTGGTCATAAAGCAAGAGCTGGGGCGAAGGTTGATGAACAATTTGAAGGTCAGTGTTTGTTCGTTTCTGACGCTCCCGTCCACTCCAATGACAGTGGGACAAGTCATACATGTTTATCGTCAAAAACTGTCTCAATAAATACAAGACCTTCAAACATAATTAATACCATTATTGGATGCAACGACTATGTTGGCGAAAACTTTGATGTTATGAGGCGACATAAGTGGTTTCATATCTCAAACTTAAGATCAACTACAACATATCAGGCAATTCTGGAATATGTGTCTTCGAAAGCGAATATTGCTTCGACGGAAATATCCTGTTTCAGTCTGGCAAAAAAAGATGGTTCAAACTCGAAATTTATAAGTTTTAAATTAGCCATACCCGCAGAACTCGTCAGTATGGTATACAATTCAAATTTTTGGCCCTCAGGTGTGCGGGTGAAACCTTTTATTGCTTCAAAAAACTTCATGCGCCCATCCATCCAAACTCAACAGACTTAAAATACCTATCAACAAAGGTCAATATTTTATCTAAAAATTATGCAATTGTGAGCCCTCTCGATAAATTTTTACAACTTTATTATCAAAATTGTGGTGGACTCCGTACAAAGTCCACACAGTTTTCTTTAAATATTATGGATTGCCATTATGATGTCATTGCTTTAACGGAGACCTGGTTACATCATAACATATTTACATCTGAATTCTTTGATGGATCTTTCGAAGTTTTTCGCCGTGATCGATCTTTGACAACGACTGGTTTAACACGAGGTGGTGGTGTGTTAATTGCCGTTCGTGCTGTTTATCGTTGTCAGCAGATATCACTGCTAAACACATCAGATATTCTTGAACAAATATGCGTTCGCGTTGATTGTCCTTGCTATTGCGATGGATCTAAAATGTTTATTAAAAGTATTTATGTGTTTGTATCTTATATTCCACCTTGCTCTTCAAGTGAAATTTATTCGATGCACTTTATAAATATTTTGAATGTAATTGATCGGCTTAAAGATAATGAATACCCTATAATATTAGGTGATTTTAATTTAAGTAATGTAATTTGGTCTTATTCATATGATCTTTTAAGTATGATTCCAAACTCTTTATCCAGTAATTTTGAAACTGACTTCTTAGATTCTTTATATTCTTTGGGATTAATTCAAATAAATTCTATTGAAAACAGCTTAAATAAAATTTTGGATCTTATTTTCATTGATAATGAGCTTAATGCTAATTGTATTGAATCAGATTTTCTTCTTACTAATAATAGCTTTCATCACAAAGCACTCTTAATAAAATTAGAAATTCTTATTAATGATATATCTCCCATAGAAGATGACACTTTTGTTTTTGCATTTAAAAAAGCTGATTACACAGTAATATCTCATTTTTTATCGACAGTGGATTGGCGTGTATGTTTTGGTGATATTTTGTCACTTAATTATGAGTTTTTTATTGAAATAATAAACGAAGCATTTACTAGCTTTGTTCCTATTAAAAAGGTAAAAAAAAGTTCTAAGCCTGAGTGGTTCAACAAAACCCTTTCAAAACTGAAAAATCGAATGAACAAATTGTTCAAAAGAAGTAAAATTAATCCATCTTTTCGTCAAAACTATATATAAGTACGCAGAGAATACGAATCTCTTAAAGAAATGCTCTATAAATCTCATCTTAAAAAACTGGAATCAGATATCAGAGGGAATCCGAAGAATTTCTGGAATGTCTTGAATAAAAGAAGAAATACGAAAGGGTTTCCCAAAAATATGTTTTTCAACGAGAAAACTGCTAATACCACTCAAGATGTCGCAAATCTCTTTGCTGCTTACTTTCAATCAAATTTTTATTAGATGACAGTGACGACCTTAATGACTCTTTTTACTATAATGGCAACCCTATTACTGATATGGGTTCGCTAGTTCTTTCTGATGAAGATGTCCTACAAGAATTACTCACTCTAGACGTCAACAAAGGAATTGGCCCAGATAATATTCCCCCAATATTTCTAAAACAGTGCGCAGCTGTGCTAGCCCAGCCGTTAGCGCTTTTATACAATTTATCATTAAAAACAGGCAAGCTTTTGGATACCTGGAAAGAATCCATTATAGTCCCTATACATAAGTCTGGCTCTAGGCAAAATATCTCAAACTACCGGCCTATATCAAAATTACCTTTGATTCCAAAAGTATTTGAGGCAATTGTCAAAAAGCGCATTTATGCTGGAATTAAAAATTCAATCTCTGATTCTCAACATGGTTTTGTCACCGGGAAATCTACGTCAACTAATCTAACACTGTTTTCTCACTTCATAAGATCTAAAATGGAAAGTGGCAATCAAGTTGATGTAATTTTTACTGATTTTGCCAAAGCTTTTGATAGAGTTCAACACTCTATTCTTGTAAAAAAACTTTCTCAAATGGGGTTTCATTCCTCCTTGTTAGCCTGGCTCAGTAATTACCTTTCTGACCGATATCAAGTTGTTCGTATAGGTAACTGTTATTCGAAATCCATTACAAACCATTCTGGAGTGCCACAAGGAAGCCACCTCGGACCACTCTTGTTTGTTTTGTTCATTAATGATCTCCCAAACTTTTTACAGCATACAAATTGCTTAATGTATGCCGATGATGTTAAACTTTTCACTTCAGTTTCATCACATTCAGACCATCTGAGACTTCAAATTGATCTAAATAACATGAATAAATGGTGTTCAATTAATAAACTCTATTTAAATGTGGCCAAGTGCAACATAATGACTTTTTATATGATAAAAAATCCAAATTTTTTTAATTACTCAAGCGGAAATAGCGATCTTTCACGTGTTGAGTCTAAATCAGATATGGGAATTTTATTTGATAGAAAATTGTCTTTTTCCAACCATTACGACGGTATTATTACCAAGGCTAATGCAATGATTGGATTTTTGAGGCGTAATACGAAGGATTTTAAGGATCCATATACCCTTAGAACTTTATTTTTATCGTTAGTAAGGTCTAACTTGGAATATGGATGTGTGATCTGGGATCCATATTACGAGATAGATTCTTTACGTTTGGAAAAAATACAAAAGCGTTTTACTTGTTATATCATGTTTATAATTAAATGGAATTTTATGCCAACCTATCAGGCCAGATGTGCTCTTCTAGGTCTGAATACATTAGCCTCCAGACGCAAATATTTTCTAATTCTATTTGTTCGCGATATAATGATGTCACATATAGACTGCGCGCCACTCCTCGCTCTCTTGCGGATATACGCACCTGAAAGATATTTTCGGCAAAGAGACTTTTTTTATATTCCATATCATAGGACTAATTATGGCCGTAATGATCCTATTAATAGCATGTGCTCAACGTTCAACTCCATAAGTGCTCAAATAGATCTCACATTGAACAGAATTATTTTTAAGCATAATCTTTTAAGACTTCTTTAGTATCTATAATTGTCTTTATTTTAATTCTTTTCATATTTAAATATAAACATATCTTATTTTTTACTCTTTAAACTGTTAAACGATTGTTGTTGATAGTTAAATAAATAAATAAATAAATAAATAAATAAATAAATAAATAAAATAAAACATTAAAGCTTTCTTCTAGTGCAGGTTACAAAGGAAGTTCTGAAGACTTTTCAGATTCCAAGGTTTCTTTAACGTTTTCTGCAATACAGATAAAATATAATATTATTCGGATTTTGTCGGTTCCGCATCAAGCAAAAATGCAAATCAATTAATATTCAATCAATGCAAACACGCTACAAAAAAAAAAAACACAGCTTTCAAACATTCAGAAATATTCGGCAAGTTTTTAATTTTACGCAAGTTTAACATTTACGCATTGATAAAGGAAAAAAAAAATCATTTAGGCCCCTATTAGGTACGACAACTCAACTTTAGTTGACGTGACTTTAGACATCTCAACTGAATTTTTTTGCCATATTACATATAACATACATTTTCAGTTGAGCTGTGGTGTAAAATTGCTTTTTCTATTGGAGCATGATTACATCGAAATTTTGACACTTTCATTGAAATGAATCAGCTGTTCGCATTAATTTCAATTTTTGTGTATTTGTACTTTGTTGACAAGTAATCAAGCAATTGCAGTTTGACTGCAATGCCAGCAGTCCGAGTTCTATCCTCGCATATGACGATGATGCATATGCTGTGTTCTCCTTGGACTAACACATAAAAGAACTTTTTTAACTATTTATTGAAGCGATTTTTGAACGATTTTTTAGCTGCACTTAAGAAGAATTTTAATATGAATTTGGTTTACTTAAAAAGCGCTCCAGATGTGTGAAACGCAATGGCACCCAGCGGTAATCAAATCCCTTCATTAGCATTAAAGAAGCGCTTCTGCCATGTCTTACCGCTCTGCTATTTCCTTGCTTGACTACTTGTGAACAAAATGTATAAAAAAATATGAGCTCCACAACTCTGAACTCTGAAAAGAGTATCCTCAAAATAAACGCATCAAATGCGCTATTTCTAGGAGCGCTTTTTATTTTCCCACTGGGTAATAATATAATATATACACGATATGGATAATTATATATGCATTTTACTTACGTATTTTTATCCATTTTCACTTAGTTAACACAAAACAATAAACAAATAAAAAGTTCGTATTAAAAAGACGTTATACAACTAGCTCAAAACAGATGTAAGATTTTGACAGTCCTTACACTGGACACAGAGTTGCATTGTTAAACATAACGCCACAAAAATACATACACATCTCTGAGATACATTCTTGTCAGACGACAGACACGTATGTACCTCAAATGTGTAATAGACAATACAAATTTACAAGTTACACACTCAACTTAAGTTAAGTTGTCGTACCTAATAGGGGCCTTAAATCAAGCAAGTACTTTCCACCGTTCTAGCCTTTTTTACTTCTGGTTTCTGCAGCCAATTAAGTAGAATCATTTTTGTAGTTTTGGCACAGTAAAATTAACAATAGAAACTCTTAAACTTATCTAACGAAACTCAATCAAAATTTCACCACTTTCACGTTACACCTGTTAAAGCAAAAAATTCTTAAATTGCTGGTGGTAGACAAAGTTCAATTGAATGTATCGAACTTTTTTCGATACTTAAGCATGTTGTGTTTTCGCTGTTGCTGTTTACACTTGCAGTTTGCACTGTAAGAGAAAAAAGCCGCACGTGCAGCAAAGTATTCGCAAATTGCCAAAGTTATATTAATGCTAATATATTATTTTTTTATACTTTTTGGACCATAAGGGGGGGGTTTTAACCCTAAAAACCCCCCTTGTCTACGGGCCTGCAGAGCATCAAATCCTGCATATTAAGCACGTAGTCCTTGAATCGCTCCCTCGAATACTGTATATGTCCTCTGATCTGATCCCCCAATTGTTCGAAGAACCTCGATGGCAAAAAGAACGACAATAAATTTTTCTTGAAACTATGCCAGTTATTCCATTGATAACACAGTGCGACACGAAAAAATAACTTCAAATATTTCAATGGCTTATAATAGTGGATGGTCTATATATTATGTCCTCATACTCAGTTTTATCTGATTAGGTCAAATAAGAGAGAAATTCAAGGTCAAACTTCACCTTCAAGCCACAAATATTTTCTTATAACTCTTAAACTAAATTCAAATTCTATGTAGTAACTGCATCTAAATATTTGCAATGGTTAATTCTTTACATTTTGAGACCATTTTTGGCTCAAAAAGTTACGTAAGGGGTTTAATATTTTCTTCGAAAACAGGGCTTTTTAAAAAAAAAATAAAATTTTCAATAGTTCAGTTACTATGTATTTGTCTTCAAAAACAATCAGATTTTGCTGAATTTTTGCATACACCTTAAGTAAAATAAAATAACGCACCTGTGAAAAGATAACAAAAATTATATGTGTGCATCAGAGATCTGCAACAAGTCAATTGAAAATCAAGTAACTTGAAAATAATCAAGTTTAGACTTGACTTGTAGAAACTTGATATGTTTCTACCCTACAAGCCTCGACTTGCTTCTGAAAAACGAATCATAAGTCAGACTTGATTCTATTTGTTTTCTACCCTACATTAATTGGTAGAAAAAAACCAAGCTTTCTACTTTTCAAGTCTGTTTTCAAGTCTATGCGACTGCGCTGCCGCAGAAAGCCACTGACGAGCGTTGGATTGTTTTTCGTTCGTTTTATTTATGATGCGGATCGTAAACAGTTATTGCGTTGTGGTTTTTTGTTTGTTTTTTTTTTTGCTGTTTATGTAAATGCGTTGTGCTCTTGTGCAATGTATGGGGTATCGTTTTGATCGTGAAAAATGCAGCATCTCGGTTAAAATAAATAATGGAGCAATGAAATTAAGTGCTTGCGATTGGACAAAGCACAGTGGTGTAGATAGGTTATTTCAAATTTAATTTAATGGTATGTAGGAAAATGTGACTGCAATCGAAAAACGGGAAGGAGAGATGTTAAGACTACATATGGTAAAAAAATAACTTCAAACATTTTTAAAATGCTTTAATATTAAACATAAATTTTAGAAAATCATATAATTGACACATTGAAGCTTATTTAATTTAACTCCTTCTAAGGAGTTTGAGCTTGTCATGTTGACTTATGCTTAAGCGCGTAAGCCATGGTATAATAATACAAGGCAGCATTGAGAACTGCTTATTTTCTATTCTACAAGAAAACATCTCCTGTCAAAAACAGATGTTTTTTTTTTACTTCAGTGTTTTTAACATTATTGGTTTTTTCAATGACCCATTGTGACCGCTCGCTTTTTGAGTATATTTTCGACAGGAAATTTCACTCTCAAGCTGTTAAATTTTTATTTTGCCTCTCTTTTTCTTCAAATGGCCACCATATTGTTTTTTTTTTTTTGGCGGAATAAAATTATCCTAGTTCAGGCGATAGCCACTTAAACAAGAATTAATTTGGTTTTCTTTTTTTTCTCGAATGTTCCAGACTGGTGATATCCTGCACACCGTCAATTATTTTGCATTTTTAAAATTTAAAAAAAAAAAAAAAAAAATCAAATAACGTCAAAAACCATTTAAAAAATTTTGATACAAATTTTTTTTATTCTTTAAATATTAGTTAATAAATGTGCAAAATTTGAAAACGATTTCTTTTTTCCTTCTATGAAAAAAAATTCCCTAAAAACATTTTTTTTTTAAAAATTTGTAACCTATATGCCCTCTTTGGTAGATTATATGATAAAAACAATGTAATAATTATTATTTATAAATTACGAATACAAATAATTCGACTTAAATTTTTTCCTGGTCATATATAGTTTTAATGAATTTTTTAATACATATATATATATATATATATATATATATATATATACATATCTATGTATACAAATGTGTATATATCCTGCAAGAACTCGTTCTTCTTGTGACACATGCATTGTGCCTTAACGTTTAAAAAAAACTTCACTGTGCACACCACCACAACTTAAAACGCTTCGTTTAACACAGCACTCACATACTCCACTGTACTCGTAGCCCTGAAGTCTTATAACAACAACCAAGAAATCTGTTTCAAAACAAAACACACCTAAAAACAAAAAAACCACAACAAAAAAAAAAAACAACAACAAAAACAAAAAAAAAACAAACAAACACTTCAATCCAATGCTTTAAAGTTAAACTGTTTTCTTAGCTCGGGAGACGAACTTGCGAAACGAAGTTTGCACTGACAACACGAAGTTAATTCTACGAACTTCGTAAATAGACTTGAAAATAAACGATTTGTAGGCAAAAAAATTGCTTTTTCCCTACATTTCAAGTTTCTACATTTCAAGTTTTCTACATATCAAGTTTCTACATATCAAGTTTTCTACATTTGGCGACTTGATTTTTGCTGCCTATGATTTGCGCAAACTTGTTGTTTGCCTGTCTCGACTTGCAGGGAGTTGAAAAATTAAAGGAACTTGAAACAGCAAATGAATCCATTCATGCAGATCTCTGGTGTGCATCCAAAGATATTCGGATTCAAAGATTACCAACGGTGGTAACTTCGTTAATGTAAGCCCTAGCGTAAAATCATTCAAATGAAACTTATAGACCCAACAATTTTCTTCAAAACTGTCTTTGACATTTTAACCGAAAGAGTTACCGTTTTAAAGATATGCGCGTAAATGTGTAATTACAACATATATGAAAAATATATGAACTTGAGAAGAAATAGAAATAATAAAAAATTTTTATTTTAACCGTTTTAATTTTTCATATATCCCCTTACATAACTTTTTGAGCAAAAAATGGTCTCAAAATGTAAAGAATCATCCATTGCAAATATTTAGATGCAGTTACCACATAGAATTTGAATTTAGTTTTAGAGTTATAAGAAAATATTTATGACTTAAAGGTGAAGTTTGACCTTGAATTTCTCTCTTATTTGACCTAATCCGATAAAACTGAGTATGAGGGCATAATATATAGACCATCCACTATTAGAAACCATTTAGATATTTGAGGTTATTCCAATTGACCCTTAAATTGTCGCACAGTGTAATTATTGTTGCGCCACCATGTTAAGGCACAATCCGTCAAGAGTTCCAGCATTGTACGCAATAAAAAATCTTTATTTATACCATAAGCGATGGCAAGCTCCTCCATCCTCTCTACAAAACTCAATGGATCACGTTTTCCATCGAATCTAACTGACCAGTTTCGTACTTGATCGATAACGTTTGAAAAGGGTACATTATCATTATATCTACCACAATTTGTTCCGAGAGTTGATGTTGGCACTTCAAAAAGATTGCTTGCCTGATCCTGGACGACGGGCGCTTGTGGTATCTGGAGATGTCGTGGTTATGAGGTCCTCTTCTCAGCATGTCTTGCCTCTAATTCTTGTAATCGTTGCATATACTGCGATGTCGTGGTGACGTGGTCTTCTTCTCAGCATGTCTTGCCTCTAATTCTTGTAATCGTTGCATAATCTTCTCTACTGATCCTTCACTATCAAATCTAAATTCATTTGCATATGCAGATTCCTTGCGGAGGCCATAAATCCAGGACGTTTAGACTATTTTACTTTTTTAAAGGCCGTGAAAATAAATTCTGGGCTCATAAAATAAATGAGATGTAAAAAAAAACTCCCTGAATAATTTTATACGTTTTCAAAAACAAGACTTTGTATTGTGTAAGCAAAAAAATTTGTTTTCTCTTATGAGTTATTAGAATAATTATAAAAAAAATTAAAAAAAAATTTTACAACAGAAAACAATATTGAAACCTTAGAGCGATGGAAAACTAGTGACTCAATCAGTGTCCCTGCTCGGGTGCCATTGTAAAGACTTCCTGTTTCCCAGGACCTATAGCTGGGATAGAAAAGCGAGTGTCCAGGGTCGTACAATTATTTATTGATTAGAGACACTGATTTGGTTAATGATTATGTTTATTTTCTCTTGCAAACGTTATAAATCGTAACAAATATATATTCAGTATGATATTATATAAACTTAAGATATAAAGATGTTGATCTTCGATCCTGGATTAATGATTTGCAGTATTCGCCTTTGCCTCAGTTCCCTGCGTCCTTAATACCTTCACTGTCCCTTCGTGACACCGTGAAGTGCGGATTTCTAGTACGTCTGAAGGTAGACTTTGCCAAGATTATAGCTAATGTGTCTGTGAAAGACCGAGGATACTTCTTTATCGGCGCAGTGGAAACTCGAACACCGATAAACAAGCGAATACTAACGAACTATTAATCTAAACCTACTAAGGATAACTGATACAGCCGTGGACACATAAATAGCACAAAAATACATGAATTGTGCACAACACATAAATGGACATAAATGGACGTGGACACATAAATAGCACATACTGTATCCCGAATTGTGCACAACAGCCTGACATCTTCGTCTCATACTCTCCATAAGCTTCCTGACTTCGGAATAGAGTACCAAGCCTTCTCAATTCCACTCCATAACTCATCTAAATTTCGAAAATTTTGGTAGCTTATGCTAACCTTCATATCATTCCATAAATTTTCTATGGGATTGAAGTCTGGGCTTTGAGCCGATTAATTCAAAATATTTATTTTTTCCTTTTTCAGCCAATTAATCACAACATTTGCCGTATGTTTTGGATCATTATCGTGCATAAAAGTCCACCTAAACGGCATGTTCTCAAATGCAAATGGTTCCATTTGGTTACTAAGAATATCTAAATACATATCTTTGTCCATTATTCTTGGTATACGAAAAATTGGCCCAACGCCGTGCCAGGAAAAAGCTCCCCAAGCCATTAAATTCCCTCCTCCATGCTTTAATGATTTTTTTGTTTACTTAGGATTCAACCCTTGGCGTTTGGGGCGCCGCACAAAAGTTTTTCCATCTGGTTCAACCATACTAAATTTAGTTTTGTCAGTCCAGAGCACGTTCTTTCAAAATTGGTCTTCTTTATTCACATGAGCCCTTGCAAACGCTAAACGATCCTTTAATTTTTTTTTGTTAAGAGCGGCTTTCTTCGGCAAATGCGTCCATAAAGATCAGCTTCATGTAGTTTCCTAGATACTAGTTTTCTTTTAACATTAAGGTTATTTTCTTCATTTATTTCCCTCATAATTTGCTTTGCTGACTTGAAAGGATCAGCCTTAATTTTGCGAACTATAAGTCTATCAGTAGAAGCGGTGGTTTTACTCGGTCTAGGATTGCGTGGCTTATTCTCGAAATTATTTGAACCATTTTATTTAACCAGCTTGAGTGCATTATAGACCATTTTTTTGCGAAATTTTGAGAATATCCGCGATTTCAGATGTGTTTTTGCCTTTTCGACCTAGTTCGTGAGTTATAGGTCTTTTTTCCGGAATGCAATGTTTGCCACGACCCATTTTATTTAGAATCAGCGAAATTAACTGAATACAACTCTAAAATTTTTACAAACACCCGATATTGTTAACTTTTATTCACCAACTGACATGTGTGCTATTTATATGACCACAGCAGATCGTACATGCCTGTACAGAAAGAGATGGCCTCAGCAAATAAAAGTAAGTAACGGTACATCTCTCTCGGAATTTTAAACAACGCCACACTGGTGTCTCAAAAATTATAACTGCAGTTAATGAATGCATTATTAGGTTCAAACGAAACGTTTAAAAAATAAGTTGACATTTGTGCTATTTATGTGTCCATGGCTGTATGTCTATGTAAGACTAATGATTCTTCTTTATCGCCGCAGTGGAAACTCGAACACCGATAAACAAGCGAATAACTAATAAAAAAAAAAATATATACTTAGAAATATCAAGGATCATAGATATGCCTGTGTTAGACTTAGGGTTCTTCTTTATCGGCACAGTGGAAACTTGAACACCGATAAACAAGCGAACAACTAAATAAAAAAGAAATATAAACTTAAACTATCAAGGATATGTCTGTGCAAGACCAAGGATTCTTATTCATCGGCGCAGTGGAAACTCGAACACCGAGCAGCGCTGTCGATATTCTTAATCCTGCTAACGTTTGTACTACAATTTTCGACTTATATTCGCGGTGCACTATAGATGTTGACTCGTTCCCTGATATTCCCCAACTGTCTAAAAATTTTCGATGTTCTCTTTTTTATACCCTCGGTTTTTGCGCTTGTTCGTTCTTTTGTTGCAAGAACAAGCAACGCGTGGCCTACGTGACTGCTTGTATTTTGTTGCTTGATTTTTTTTTTTTTCATTGGCTTCACTTTGAGCAAGCAACGAATGGCCTACGTGACTACTTGTATTTTGTTGTTGCTTATGTTTTTTCCGTTTGCTTTGCTTTGAGCAAGCAACGCGTGGCCTACGTGACTATTTGTATTTTGTTGTTGCTTGAGTTTTTTTTCATTGGCTTCACATTGAGCAAGCAACGAATGGCCTACGTGACTTTTTCTTTACGTTTTTCCGTTTGTTTTGCTTTGACCAAGCTACGCTTGGCCTACGTGACAACTTGTAAATAAGTTGTTGTTGCTTGTGTGTTTCTATTTGCTCGATCATCCGATTGTCCCGTTGCTAACATGCAACCTTACAGGGTGCTTAGTCCCTCACATGAAAAATAGATTACATTTAAGGTTTAAATGAAATTCAATTATCTTTATTACTTAAAGAAAAATGTTATGATGATAAACAATAATAATAAAAAAAATATTCTCAAAAAAAAATTAATATTTAAATAATTTATTAATAATAAAATATTAAAATGTATGTGACGTAAATTTATCATGGATGAAATTTGTCATCACAGGAGACGCTAAGATGGTACTTAGAAAATATTATACTTTAAGTCAAGTAAGAGTTTAATCAGCCCAATTGTCCAGAACTTCGGCCAGTTGAAACTTATTGAGCTATAATCAGCCAAAAGTATTACAAATTTTGGGAAAAACTTAAAAAAAAGGTCATGGTTAATGAAAGGTTAAAGACAAAAGCATGCTGCTATGCTAAAACTAAATTGCCAAAATAATTTTTTGTGTGTAAGTTAATGTTCTATAAATATTATGTTGAAATTCGTAAAAAATTTTTTTCTTTATTTCTATAGTTAAGAAGATATTTAATATAAATAAATTTTTTTGTAAAAATATTTCGTGGCAACACTTTACAACTTTGTTTAATTGTAAATTACTAAGAACGTAAACAAGATATAATTATTTGTAATAAAATTTTCATTTCAGAAATAACAACGATGTTCGTAATGGAGCGCGTTTGGAACCAAGATCAATTGCAAAAGCTCCCGAGGGTCAAGGCTGTCCAAGATGTGGTGGCTATGTTTACGCTGCAGAACAAATGTTGGCGAGAGGCAGAGTAAGTTATTAATAAAATATAGAATGTAGTTATTGCTTTTGTTAAATTTATTTATATTTATCGTAAGGGTTATCATAGGAGATGCTTTAAGTGTTTAAATTGCAACAAAACATTGGATTCCACTATTCACTGTGATGGTCCTGATAAAGATATATATTGTAGAGGTATAATAATTGAAATTTGAATATAATTTTTTTTCTGTAATATTGAGTCAATAACTACGTCCTACATCCTTTGTGGATTATTTATTATGTAAGAAACTAGACATTGTTCCTGTGGTTCATATTCCTATTTATGTACTCAGTTTGCTATTTTTACTTAATTGTTGCCCCGAATGGAATGCTAACCCTGCCGTTACACCTTTTTTATTTTGTAAATAAGACAAATATTTACTTTGGCAAATTATTAACCATTCAATTTAATTTAAAGTTAAAAGTTATAAGTGTTTTTATTTTTTGTCACAAAATCGAATGCAATCAATTATTCTAAACAGACTTTAAATATATTTTTAATTTTTTTAAGGAATAAATAAACATGTCCAATTTTACTGCAAACTTTTCTTTGAAATAAGTTCATGTACCATTAAATTCCAATTCGATTCCAGGTTAGAATCTCAGAATAAAACGGAAAATGATTTTTTCAATGGAAATTCTTTTTTCTAATTGGTTGTCACTTATATGCATTCAATAGCAAACCTCAGAGAGTAAATAATGCCATTAAAGCTTCTAGAGAACACGCACATTAGCCGTTGGGAGTTGGCATAAAACTAGTAGGTCGAATTCTCGCTAATTTGGTGTACAAAACATTTAGTAACACGCACAAAACAATTCGATAATAAGAAGCTCGGACAAAGTCTTTTCAAGGGTTGATATGCTTTGCTAATAGGCTTGATAAACTTGATCAGCAAAAAATAATTTTTCTAGTTTTAATATAGTTTTCGTTCTCCATGGTTTCTAAAGAATTGATAATTTTATAAAATCGACTGTGTCTTTCAAATTTGTTCACTTAACTGGTATGACAATTGCTATCGACACAATACTTTGCATGTATTTCCGTTGGAAATCTTAAAAAAAGCAATCGTGAAACTCTCGGTCTTCCATCGAATATTCGATGCTTTCCGGCGGAAAAATTTTCAGATTGTCCGATGGATAGGTTGGGTTTATTTTTCAATTTAATTTGATATTTTTATTAAAAATCAATAGCAGTCTATCCAACTCATCATTAATCTTATCTGGCCTTTGCGGCCTGCTTTCTTTAAAAAGTCAATTAGCATAACTTCTGCTAAAAAAATTATCATTTTTTTTCATCAGCAGGACCATTTGTGCGTTTAATTTCAAAGCAGTTTACATTTTGCAAATCGCAAAAATTTAATATAAGACAATAATTACGGAAAGATTTGTTGTTGCACGCAGTGCATACTTCTTTTCCACTATTTCTATCTAGGCTCCAACATATTTGCTAGAATTAAACTACAGAAGGCGTAAAGTGTTTTTGGAAGAACTTTTTTATTATATAAACAAAAATATAATTTCCATCTTATATTCTGAGGACATGTTCACACCAGTCTTACGTGAAAATAACCCAGAAATTTTTAAATTTTACTTGATATTTTTATAATTCTTACACATATACATTAGTGTGTATCGAAAAATTAACACCCAATTCCACCCGTAAATAATGAAGTAGGACGGAAAGAAAATTCAGAAAATATTTTTTATTTTTTTTTTAAATAAATCCTGGTTCCCCAAATAGCGGTTTTCAATAAAAATCGTGTGTTTTTGTACTAAAGCCCATCTCTATTCATTTCCCTTACGTTCTTGAAAATGCTAATGAAGATATCGACAATGCTGTCGGCTGTTTCTATGGCATAATTTTTAACTGCTTCACACAATCTGTTCCCTTTACAAGGCAGAAGAGCTTTTCGCCTCCCTGGTATAATAAAGAGCTACGTTCACTTTGGAATAAAAGAAACAAACTTTGGCGTACATATTTAATATCTAGATCTTCTGCTGACTTCACGAGATACCTTAACGTTTACAACCATTTTTCTTATCTTTGTGATCTTCTTTACGAATCCTATCTAAACCATATCCAAACCAAACTTATCACTGATCCAAAAAAGTTCTACCAGTTCATTAATATCAAGAGAAAATCAGATAATTACCCGTCCACTCTTAAATGGTCAGACAAATCTTCGGACGACCCTGAAATAATTGCAAATCTTTTTGCAAGTTTTTTCAGTCAGTCATTTACCAATTATAACGATGTACTGGACTCTGAATACTTCTCTTCTTTAAAAAATTGTGCCCAAACGTCTTTAGTTTCGATTAATATTACACTAGCTAATGTGAACGAAAAATTACGAAATTTATTTAATTTTTCCTAAGTTTTGGAAGAATTCGTACATTATACCTCTGCACAAAAAAGGGCCTTAAAATGATATCACAAACTATAGACCCATTGCAAAACTATCATGCACACCAAAAATATTTGAAAGTATACTCTACGACATTATGTTTTTTCACTGTAAGTCTATCTTCTCCCCAAACCAACATGGCTTTCTGAAGGGAAGATCCACTACTACCAACCTCACAGAATTCGTCTCGAATACCCTATGTTCTTTGGAAAGTGGTTATGAAGTTGACGTTGTCTCAACTGACTTTAGCAAAGCATTCGATAAAATCTCCCGTTTATTGCTAGGAGTAAATCTTACCTTGAAGAACGTCGATATAATGTCATCTTTAGGTTTTCAAAATCCGAGTTTTTTACAGCTTCTGGCGTCCCTCAAGGCAGCCACCTTGGTCCTTTGTTATTCGTCTTAACAATAACCGATGTCGATGAGGTCATCAAATACTCAAATCTTTCTGTTTATGCTGATGACATGAAAATCTATCAACGCATACATACTAATGCTGACTCAACCCGCATTCAAGATGACCTAATCAGTTTTTCTACTTGGTGCCAAAAAAACTTCCTGGAACTCAACATCAACAAATGCCAAGCTATGACATACTTGCGTAAGAGACCCCAATCTCCATCGCGAACTTATTACATATTTGGCGAGCCGATTCCCTTAGTCATTTCTTTGCGAGACTTGGGTATAATTTGCGATAAAGAACTTAATTTTCGATCTCATATCGATAATATCATTAGTAGAGCCAACTCAACTCTTGGTTTTGTAAAACATTGGTCCAGGGAATTCTCTAACCCATATGTTACAAAATCTCTCTACCTAACCTTTGTGAGGCCGATACTCGAATATGCAAGGCAAGTTTGGTCACCGCTCTATGTTTCTCAATCGTTGCGTATTGAAGCTGTACAGCGTAGATTCCTTCGATTTGCGTTACGCGGCTTCCCTTGTTCCGACAGTTTCAATCTACCTCCTTATGCTGATCGTTTGATGTTGATTAACATGCAATCTCTTGAAAAACGCAGGGTGGTTGCCGATGTCCTCTTCATCCATCAACTACTAGACGGCACCATTAACTGCCCTACACTGCTCCAATTGATATCCCTTAATACCAACCCACGCTACCTAAGGTCTGTACCTCTCTTTTACCTCAACTTTCATCGCACCGTCTATGGATGTGGCGAACCTATAACTAGGATGCTTCGTCTGACCAACAATTTGATCAATGAATTCGACTTCCATCTCAGCAGATCCGAACTCCGAAATATCCTTCTTAACTCAAACCCCCTTCCTCCCTCTTAAATAAATTGTGATATCTTTTTCTCATACGTCTTGTGGGCAGACTATAGCCCACGTAAATGTAAATTCCCTACCTTACAAATAAAAAACCGTAGGATTAAGAAAGTAATGTTAAGTATCTGCTTGTATTAAACTCATAATAAATAAATAAAATAAATAAATAAATAAGAATCTTGAAGTTCTTGAATTTTGTTTATTGCTGATTCGACTGCTTTTCTTTTGTTTTTCTCTTGAAACTTTCTGTAACAACATTTTATTTTGATGATCGCAATTGTTGCTGATATTAATACTGCAATTATTATTATGGTCCATAAAATTGAGTGCTGGTTGATATCTTCATTTATCGGTGACAGGAAGTCAATGTTTTTAATTTTTAAGTCTTTATTTTCACGTTCAATGTATTCCATAATTTCATTTTGTGTTGGTGGATTTAGTCTTATATGATTTAATAAGTTACAATTCAATTGTAAAATTATAAAGGCCTTTATAATTTACATAAGTTACATTTTCAATTTCAATTGAATCATTTAAAGTTATTAAATAGGTTCCATTTAATTTAACATTATTAATTTTGTGGATAGCAATATAGTTTCATATTTTATTATCTTCATATTTTTATTATTTTCTTTAAGTAAATTATATTTAGATTTATTTTTACTAATCTTCATATTTTGAATATGACCTTTCATTATTTATATTGAAAAACAAATTTGAGCTTCAGGCCAAGTAGGTTGACAGCATGAAGACAAAGAAAGCAACAACCAACAACAACAGCGGCTCTGTATAGAGCAAATCACACAGCTTGGCTATACAGACTGTTTCGTTGGCCGCTACACCAACTCATCAGTGGTCTTTGTATGACTTTTCACTGTGATCCACTCAAGCTACTTAGGTTCTATTTATGCTGCCAATTATGCCGAGAAAGTTACCCGGAATTTATTTTCACAGAGAGAACGCTCAATAGTGACTGAGTTCTTATCTACTTCGATGCACCCTGTACAAAGGTTAACCTAAATCGTATCATACTTTTAGGCATAGCCTTAACTCATGTGCATCTTCGAAATTCGATCACAGCTGTTTACCGCTATTAGAGGAAACGCAATGAAGTTGTGTCATTTTATTGTTAGCTCCTCCCTTTTTCCACACTTCCATCTTTTTAGGGTTCAGTTTGTTTAACTGATGGTGCACCTAAGATGGTGTGGAGACCATTTTGTTATGAAAAACTTTGTAGTTTTTTGTGAAAAACACACTAATAATTTTTTCTTAACATTTTTATTGGCGTGCTCTCCCAGAAAATTATTTA
Source organism: Pherbina coryleti (assembly GCA_943735915.1). Classification (NCBI taxonomy): domain Eukaryota; kingdom Metazoa; phylum Arthropoda; class Insecta; order Diptera; family Sciomyzidae; genus Pherbina; species Pherbina coryleti. The sequence continues at coordinate 107,865,544 of OX030950.1, read as the reverse complement.
CCTAATTTATTTTTATTAAGTAAATTTATTATGCGTGATGTTTTATTCAATGTCTTACAATAAATGTGATTAAATTCTTTATTTCAATTAGCAACATTCTCGTGTTTAATTTGGATTTTTTCCTTTTCCGTTATTTATTGCATTTACAATATAATAAGTGCATATTGAATCAATTATTGGATATTTTATGTAAATTACTATAACAATATTATTTTGAATAATTTTAAATTTAGATACATTAAGTAATCAACTAAGGATATTTGCTTTTTTCTGTTCTTATTATTTCATTTATTTCTTTTATATTAAGTATTAAAGTATTTAAAATACCTAGTTTCCCTAAATTTATCGTCTGTATAAGATTGTCAAGCTCTATAAGTAAAAATCTATTTCTTAGTTTTAAAAAGTATTGGTATGGAGAAGTATCTCTAATCTGATTCAATCGATTTTTCAAGTATTGTATTTGTTCGGAAATTTTTGTATTGATTGTAAACTGTCTATTATTATTTTCAACAAGTTCTTTTATTTTCTGTTTTACTCGTACTTGATCATCGTGGTCAGTAGTGCCTGGAATCCACTTCCAAATCGCACCTAGTTCATTTATTCCTCGTCTCATTCTATGATGTACTGATTGTTCCAGAAGATGTTCAATGTGGTTTAGATCCATGTCAGTAGCTTGTTTTTGAACTGAAGGTTCATTAATTAAATTCATTTTTTTCTAGCGGTATCAAGAATTTCTTAATAATATGTGCAGTTTGCAATATGGAAAATTTCTCCATAATTTGAATATGTTGCTACTAATCCATCTTTGATAAGTATACCGATGATTCCATATCAATTCGACTATTTTTGAGCAAAATCTGACCTTTGTGATTCAAAATTTTTTAAACTTTGTAGGTGAGTAGTGCTAATGCACTTGGAACGTCCGAACCCTGAATTGGGATGTTGCCTCTATCCAACTGATAGATATCTTAGAAAGATACAAAGCTGATATCACTGCAATCCAAGAAATGCGATTGAAGGGACAGGGTTGTTTACGGCAAGCATCCTGTGATATCTATTACAGCGCCCATGCGGAGAAGCACGAATTTGGATGCGGATTCGTGGTTGGCAAGCGACTACGTCATCATGTCCTGCGATTCACACCTGTGAACGAACGACTTACCATAATCCGTTTCAAGGCAAGATTCTTCAACATGACATAAAAATCGTGCTTGGTGACTTCAACGCCAAGGTGGGAAAAGAAAATATCTTTGGTCCAGCAGTCGGAAAGTTCAGCCTCCACGACAATACCTCCGATAACGGAATGAGGCTGATTGACTTTGCCGCAGCGCGAAACATGGTCGCTAGTAGCACTAGATTCAAGCATCTCAATATTCATAAAGCCACTTGGCTGTCTCCTGATCAAAAGACGCGCAACCAAATTGATTACGTTTTGATTGACGGAAGGCACTCTTCCAGTATTTTAGATGTACGCACGATCCGTAAATTCAATATAGACTCGGATCATTATCTTGTCACAGCCAAGATCCGTACGCGTCTGTGCGAAACCAAGAATGCTCGCAATCCATCACAGAGTAAGCTAGACGTCGAAAAGCTTCAATCAAAACAAACGGCCGAAGACTTCGCTACTCTTCTCTTACTTCTGCTTCAAGAAAGCACTCCTCCGATTGACGATATATGCGCGCAGTGGAATCACAGTTCCCACTCTATGCGTACGTCTGCCAAAGAGGTGATTGGCTATCACCGCCCTCGCCGAAACCAGTGGCACGACCAGGAGTGTCGCGACGCCACTCGGTTGTAACGCATTCTGCTAAAGAGCGATACAAAGAGAAGAGGAAGGAAGAGAGACGCACTTTCAGGCGAAAGAAAAGAGAAGCGGGAATGTGTGAGTGTGAGAAAATTGAGATGCATGGTGACAGGAATAAGGTCCGAAAATTTTTCGAAAAAATAAGACGCCTGGCCGATGGTTTTGAGACAGGGGCCTCTTCCTGCATGGATGAAAATGATAATCTAGTTTCAGATATCCAGAGTACACTGATAATGTGGAGGGAACACTTCTCTAGGCTTCTGAATGGTGACGACGACAACAATTCCGCCAATAGAGAAGATATCCCGGAAACCCCAATTGTGGACGACAGCGTTGAAGTTCCATACCAACCATAAAGACGTCTTGAAAGCTATAGCTCGGCTTAAAAACAACAAAGCCGCAGGAGCCGATGGCTTACCTGCTGAGCTCTTCAAGAATGGAGGCGAAGCTCTATATGAATGCATTCATGAGCTCCTATGCAAAATATGGTCGGAAGAATGCATTCCAAGCGATTGGAACCTCAGTGTGCTCTGCCCAATCCACAAGAAAGGCGATCCCACAATTTGCGCCAATTACCGTGGGATAAGCCTTCGTAATATCGCATATAAGGTCCTGTCGAGCGTATTATATGAAAGAGTGAAGCCCATCGTAAACCAGCTGATTGGACCTTATCAGTGTGGCTTCAGACCTGGAAAATCCACCATAGACCAGATATGGTAGACCACACCATCTTTTTGTCGATTACAAAGTCGCCTTCGACAGTCCAATAAGGAATCATCTATATTTCACCATGTCTGAATTTGGTATTCCTGCAAAGCTCATCCGCCTTCGCAGAATGACACTGAGCAACACCAGCAACACAGTTAAAATCGGGAAGGATCTTACTCCTCCATTCGATACCAAACAAGGTTTCAGACAAGGTGATTCCTTATCGTGCGACTTTTTCAACCTGATGATGGAGAAGATCATCCGAGCTGCTGATTTGAGACGCACTGGCACTATATCCTACAAAAGAATTATGCTGCTGGCGTATGCTGATGATATCGATATCATTGGCCATAATACTCGCGAAGTCAGTGCAGCATTCTCCAGATTAGCGAAAGAGTCGAGTCGAATGGGTCTTGCAGTGAATGCAGATAAGACGAAATACCTAGTGTCAACAAATAAACGTCACGTCACGTCGTCAGTTATGTAATTTCTAAGCAATCCTCAAAAATAATTTACAATCGGAGAAGTTGGCGTGGTAGCTCCCATACAACTTAAAAACATTTTGCGCTATATTTTAGAAGTGAGATAACCTACAATATCGAAATCAAAAGTAGACGTCAGTTATGTAACTTCTAAACAATCCTCAAAATTAAAGCGCAATCGGACAAGTGGGCATGGTAGCTCCCATACAACTTAAACAGATTTTGCGCTATATCTTAGAAACGAAATAAGCTGAAATCGAATTGAATTCAAAATTAGACGTCAAATATATGCTTACTAAACAGAAGTAGTAGTATTTATTACTTACCCTTACCCTTTTCTTACCCTACACTTGAAAAACGAACGTTTTTATTTTTTTTTTTTTATTAAACGTTATAAAATTCAATTATTTCTTTAAATTACATATTTTTCTTGGAATCTCAAGAATTAGGTGAGTTTAAATATCCGATAAATAATCCTTTAGCTATGTATTTGCAAACAACAGATCAGTCTGCTATAGTACCTTCGATTTTATATCTTACTTACTTACTTACTTAGAATATAACTTACAAGCAAATTATTTTAATTTTACAGTTAAAAACAAGCAATTTTTGCGAATTTCAATTATATGCCCCAAGACCGATAGAAGGTTAATAAAAGTAAAAAACTGAAAACAGACATAATTTCTGCTATACAAAAAATAGTTTAAGATTTACTTGAAAAAAATAGGTGGGTCATATATGACTCATTGTTCTCACAGGGTTAAGGATAAAAAAAATCAGTAAACAAACATCAATTAATAATATTGTTGCAACATAACGGTTTTAATGTTCACCTACAAAAAAATTTGGGGTGGGTCAATATGACCCAATAGTCGTACAGGGTTAAGGATATAAAAAATCGAAAAACATACATGATTAGAAACAGTTTACCTCATAAAATAATTTTTGGCCGCCTAAGCCGATGAAATACCGCTATGTGGGACGGCCATAGAGGTTACAATTTGGTTTAAATTAAAAATAAATATGATGTACCGTCATGAACAACCTAATCACTTTTGATTTTACAAACAGACATAAAAAGCTTATGTTAGTAAAAATTTCAAGACCTAGGCAAAGTACAGACACTTTTAGATTTTCCATTTTATAAAAAAATAAAAAGAAATTTAGATAAAAGATCTATATTTTTTAAATTTAGATATAAACATGTATAAATAATGGTAAATTATTTTTAGGTGTACTGAAATTCTAACAAACATAATGTATTGTTTTCAAAAAGTGGTCTACGGTTTCTGTGGAACTCTTCGTTCAGGAGTTATGTCATTTTAAAAAAACTGGAGAAATCGTTATGTATGCAAGCGAAAAGTCTACTTTTCCCATACAAATGTTTGTAGCTTTGGTTCCACAAAGACTATCGGTTTGAAATCTTATTTACACGTAAGAAAGATATGCTTTTCAAAAGCTTAAGTCCAAAATTTCAATTCAATTCGTGCCCTACAACCCGAGTTACAGATTTATCAACGTCTAAATAGGCCAAACAAAACACTATGTGACGCTCCAGCGAAAAAAATATTCGATTCGGTGCCCGGTGGTGGTCAACGTAGAAGAGGACGCCCACATCTTCGTTGGAAGGATCAAGTGTTGGACAACCTGACCACGCTTGGTGTTTCTTAACGGCGCCAGCAAGCGCAAAACAGAAATGGCTGGCGCAATTTCTTATACGAGGCCAAAACCGACTTACGGTTGTAAGCGCCAGATAAGTATGTAAGTAAGTACAAGGAAGGATGAAATTTCAGCTGAAATATGGCAAAAATTGCCTTTTTTCGAGCGTATCCTCAAACAAAAACATAATAATAATGGATAATATAATTTTCGGTGTACTAAGAAGTATATGAGCATACATTGGGGTTTCTAAAAAGTGGTCTACCGTTTCTGTGAAGTTCTTCGCTTAGGAGTTATGCCATTAAAAGAAAATTGTGATGTAGGAAAGCGAAAAGGCAAATTTTCCCATACAAATTTTTGTAACTTTGGTACCATACGGTCTATCTGTATGAAATTTACACGTAAGGAAGATATGCCACTCAATAGCCTTAATCCCAAATTTTAATCAATATGATTTTAACACCGAAAAAAATTAGTTTCTATCTTATACGGCTTTTGAGAAATTCCAAATAAACTTTGAACGCGTCTCCTGCAAAATTCACTTTCTAGACGTAGAATACTCTGGAATTAAGCCTGGAAAAAGCCATCGATACCTGCTTTTGTTATTAGTGTTACTTACTTTTGGCCCTTAGTAATTTTTAGTAAAATAACGTTTTATAAGAATTATAAATAATAATCAAATAATTATTGTCACAGATTTATAAATAAATGTTCAGCTATTTTGAAGGAAGGGCGTGACAAAGGACAGGGAGGAAGAAGGGAAATAGGGCAAAAATTACCGTTTTTGGTTATTCGAGCGCATCTTCAAACAAAAACATAATAACAATGGATAATATAATTTTCGGTGTACTAAAAAGTATATGAGCATACATTGGCGTTTCTAAAAATTGGTCTACCGTTTCTGTGAAGTTCTTCGCTTAGGAGATATGCCACTCAATAGCCTTAATCCCAAATTTCCATGCACTCAAACTCGAGTTACAGATTTAATTCCGTCTAAATAGGCCAAACAGTCCACTGTGCGTTGTGATCGTTCATTGTGTGTGTACATGAAGCTCATGCAAACTTCATGAAGAATGATCGCAACACGCCAACTCTGTTACACACAAAAATGTAATGAAAATAAAATTGTGTGTTGTGTGCTTCAAACTGTGTTTATGTTCATGTTTGTTGGATATTTTTGCTTCATGAGTGTAAAATTCTGAACCGTGTTTAAAACTCTTCTGTAAATGGCTTTTTCACTGAAGTCCTCCTAAATGGCTGGACCGATTTTGATGAAATTTGGTGTGTGTATGCGGCTGTGTCTGTAGATGGTTTAAAGTTTGACCCGGTAGGTGGAGCTGTTGTTGCTGTGGCAGTGTTTAAAGGGGTATTTGAGAGTATAACTCAGAAACGAATTGAAAAATTGACATGATATACGAAATAAAGTTGTGCTTGAGATCAAAATCGGTCCAGCCATGAGGAGTTCAGTGAAAAAGCCGTGTACAGAAGAGTTTTATATGTAAACATATGAAATTTTCGGTAAAAAAGTAAGATATATTTTGTTAGCATTTTTTAAAAATTCATAAAAAATAGCAATGGAATCCGAAACTAAAACTTTGTATAAGCCTTAAGAATGATGTATTATAACGTCACTATGTTCAAAAGGTGAAAAATTGGCTGCGATCACTAAGAAAAATGTGACACAAAACTTCAGACTAAAAAAATTCATTAAAAGAGTCCAAAAAGAGTATACCACAAGAACGACTCATTCAAGATCTTTAAGATATATCTGGGATTTTTTTCTGTACGACTTACGGTTTCGAAGTTACAGCTGTTTGAATACATGTACTTATTGTATTTTTTACGAAAATTTCAAATTTTTTACAGTGTATATCTTTTCAAAAGAAATAAAAATTAAAAAACAGAGTATGAAGATATAATACGTTTCAGGAGAACTATCAAATCAGAGAGTTTAAAAATTTTCAAAAATAGTGATGTCAGAAACGTGGGCGTTTTGACATGGAATCACCGATATAAGGTTCACGAGTATAATCTTTTATATCTGCCGTTGAGCCCCCAATAATTAAAAGAAAAAGTAACATCTGCAAATAAAGATTTGATGTTATCTTTATGAATTATATTATTTCTTAAATTCTCTTGCACATAAACCTTTTTATACGTTGGTGCCATTTTACGTACTCGTCTATTTGTTTTAATAAATACTTTTTGTCCTCTTTTAAAAATTCTTTCTTTTCTTTTTTTATTGTGATAATCTAAATCCTTCAGTGGCGTCCGTGGCGTAGTTGGTTAAAGTGCGTGGCCGCTATGTCAAAGAACCTGGAGACCCAGGTTCGAACCCCAGCAGCGACAGAAAATTATTTGAATTAAATTAATTTTTCTGTACGGCCGCCACCTCTCTGCAGACAATGGCAAACCACAGAGAGTAATCAAATGCCATGTAAAGCTTCTTGAGAATAAGAACATTACGTTCATCGCCGTTCGGAGTCGGCGTTAAACAAGTCCTTTCATGGGCTGAAATGGCCAGTTATTTATTTTTTTTTTTTTAATCTAAATCCTTTGTCTGTTTTTCTTTTAATGTACTGCTGATATTTTCATATAAGTTTTGGTTAAAAAATATATCTTTTGGTTTTTTATTAGTGATAGAGTGAATTGTATCGTTATACCTCATGGTAGATAAACAAGTTCTCTGATATCATTAATGTTTCTTTCTAGTTTAATGCATTTAATAATTTCAGTAAGGGTCGAATGTACCCTTTCTGTTTGACCATTTGATAATGAATGATTAGTCGGAGTTGTTTAAATTAATGCCGCTATTTCTACACATTTGTTTCATAATTTCACTTGTAAAGTTGCCTCATCATCTGAATAGATATTTTCCACTGTACCAATTGTTTAACCTATTTCTAATAATATATGTTTAGCTTCTGTTTTTGAATTTACATGCCTAACAATTAAAAATTTTGAATATTTGTCAATTGCTGTTAAAAATATTTCACGATCTATAAAAAAGAAGTCTATGTGTAGCATCTCACCCACCTTATTCGGAATTGGCGCCTCACCAATGGGTTCTCTTATTGGATGTCTGTTGTCATATTTCACAATTTTTTTAACAAATTCTTGAAATATTTGTTGAGCTGTTGTACAAAATTGTAATGTACAAAAGATTGTTGCGTAAAATGTCTTTTTATTTCCGGCCATGATCTACCTATTAATTCCGCACTTGTATAAATAGCTGTTATAACGCCTGGTTTTAATATATTTTTTAATTCTTGTATTAATCTAATTTGCGAATTAAACCTAATTGTATGTCTCCAAAAACTTTGAAATATTTGTGTTGATGTCAGATCAAATAACGTTGTGTTGACGTTATTTGAAGTTTTGTGTTTTAAAAAAACTTTATTTACTTATTAAGAGTTTATTTTATGAACTCTTCTATTCTGAGTTTACTTACGAACTGCTTTACAATTGTATCTTAAAACTATATGAAACCTTGCCTACGTTTTTATGTTAGCTTATCTATAGAAGTCCGTCTTTGGACGTTGGACGTGGCTGCTGGATGAAGTTTTAGCCTTGGCTCTAGATTCCGAGATTCAATAATGTTTACAGCATCATAAATGCTGACAGGACAGTTTATATTATGCGCATTTAAGTAAAGCTTTTAAGTTGGGTGTTAACTCAGTGCATATTTGCATCTTACCAAAACCACCTTGACTGTCGATTTACCATTGAAAACAACTTAAACATGCAGATTTACCAAGAGATCAGACACGTTCAGTAGTTGCAGGTAATGGTGGTTTTGGTAAAAAGTCTACATTTAAGATGTGCTCCAGTGCAAAGGTAGTCGAAAAAATTGTAAATAATGGTTTTTTTCATTTTTATGCTGACGCTCCTGTACGTGTTTGATCTCTTGGAAAATTTGCATGCATAAGTTGAGATCTATGGTGGTTTTGTAAAAAACTGTACTGTAAGATGGGCTCCAGTACAAAATTAGTTAAATATAGGAAAAATAATGGTTTTTGTATTTCTATGCTGACACTTTTGTACGTAGTCCGATCTCTCTGAAAATTTGCATCCATAAGTTATTTTTAATAATGAATCGAGATCTATGGTGTTTTTTATAAAAAATGTACTGTTAGATGGGCTCCAGTACAAAAACACAAGATTTTCATAGAAAAACCGCTATTTGAGGAAACAGGAATATATTTAAAAAAAAATATATATTCTGCATTATCTGTTCGTCCTATTTCATTATTTAGGGGTGGAATTGGGTGTTAATTTAGGTCCATACAGTGCAATACACCCTAATATACATATATTAAGATTTATATTTAGATAATTATGCTAAATAGCACTACACAACAAAATCAATTTTTTTTTCCAAAATAACAAGGTTCCGACAGTGGATTCTGGTAGAGGAACGAACAAAAAAACCAAAAAAAAAAAAAAAAAAAATACACGTGTGTAGGCGTTTTGAAAGTTTACGCATTAGTCTTGTTTTAGGGGGGATTTAACATAAGTTTCCCCTTTTTTGAACATTCTTGTAGTGGAATCGGCGTAGGAAATCATGTTATCCTTATATTTTGGGTCACATAAAAAAATTGCGTAAACCAGTATGATAGTCTCGGAAGATTGAAATCCTCAGAAAGAACTGTCGCAGAGACTTCAACTGCGCAAGGCGTAGCAATAGTGAAGACTCATGGAAAACTTATAAATCCAAACTAGGTAGTTACAAAACTGCAGTTAGGAAAGCAAAAAGAGCCTCTTGGCCTTCCTTCTGTACAGAAATAGAAAATACTTCTTAGCCCTCAAGGCTTAGGAAATATTATCAAAGTCCCCAACAGCACCAAGCTTTCTTCAAAAGGAAGATGGTGCATGGACAGACTCATGCGTCGAAACCTTAGATACTCTTATGGACGCACATTTATCTGGTAGTCTGTACACTGACAACTCCAGCTTTGAAACATCCCTCTCTGACCTTACACCTCAACAAATTGAGCAGCTGACCAGCAAGGAGAAGTTAAGATGGGCGATTTACTCGTTCCAACCCTATAAATCTTCGGGTCCCGAAGGTATAATATGTACCAGCTCAACTCCACTGAAGTTTCAATGCAATAGTACCCCGGCTTCGGGCAATCTACCGAGGTTGCCTACTCCTTAACTATATTCCAACAGCTTGGAGAGAGACCAAAGTTATCTCTATACCGAAAGCGGGTAGGTCCTCTCACACTAAATCAAATTACTTTAGGTCTATCAGTCTTTCCTCCTTTTTAGTTAAATAAAAACAGATCTCATCCTTTTCACTAGGAAATACAAAATCCCCAACCTAGAGCCACCGCGTCTGAATGGCACGAGGTTGCTCTTTAGTGGTAGCACGAAGTACCTAGGAGTTATTCTGAATAATAAACTTATCCATAAGAAACTGGACTTAGGAAATGAACTTAAAAAGGCAAATATAGCTCTATTTGCCTGTAAAAAATCTACAGGTAAAAAAGAGGGGTTTTCCCCCGAAATAGTACGCTGGATTTATACGGCAAATGTCTGCCTCATTCTTGTATACGGTTCACTGGTATGGTGGAGGGCCCTTGATAAGGTAACTGCACTTCAGAAATTCACAAAGGTTCAAAGAAGTGCATGTCTCTGTATTACTGGTGCATTATCCACAACCCCAACTAATACTCTTAATGTCATACTCCACCTTCCTCCTCTAGATATTTTTTTTTTTAACTTTGCCAAAAAGTGTGCTAACTCAGCAGCCCTCAGACTATGAGAATCTGAAAATTGAATAGTTAAAAGCTGGGGTCACATGGTAATTCTGAACTCGTCGGTCCCCGACAAAACAGATTACTGTATACCTTGTTTATATCTTGAAAAGAACTATGAAGTTCTCATCCCTTCACGGCTAGACTAGGCTAACAAAACTCCCCTTAAAATAAATGGAATTAAAATCTTTACAAACGGATCCAAGCTTCAAAAACAGGTAGAGGATGAAATGTACTCCCAAGATCTGTAAACCTTTAAAACCTGAAATGTAGATCAAGCTGGGTAAACCTTAATCCTAACGGGTCATTGTCTAATCGGAACACATGCTCTTCGATTGGGACTTCAAATCAAATGATTTCTGCAGAAGCTGCAAATGCGAAGAAGAGGTAGAAAATGTATAGCATTTCCTCTGCGTATGTCCGGCGCTTATTAAAAAGAGATTGGAAACTCTGGGCCATCCCTTCTTAAATGGACTTACCGAAGTCTCATTTCTGAAAATCAAGCATATAATAAAATGCATAATCCTTTCAAACTGGTTTGTTGAGGAGGGATATCTCTCATAGGTCAAAAGAGATTATGAGGTATCAGTGGCGTTCTTAGGCTTGGTGACACCCGGGGTGGAAACCAGTGGTGTCACCCCTAAAAAACCCCCACATGCTATAGATAAAATAGGGTGCGCCGATCCAGTCGATATATCAAGCTCTCATGATCATATGATGATTTTTGAGCACAATTTCCTTTACTTTATGACATTTCCATCGTTTATTGATGTTACTGAACGAGAAGGGTGAGACAAGTTGTCAACTGATGTAAATATGATCCCCTTAAACAATTTGTACAACTCAAATGACTACGTACGTGATAGAGCAGACTCCCTATGTGCAACATTTTCCGTTGGTAAAACAATTTCAAACACGCTTTTTGCTCAATTTTTTTTTCCATTATGAAATTCGCAGGACAGACTTGAGGTGAACTTGCTTACAAAGCAATAAGAAAGAAACTACATGACAGATCGCGCTAAAAATTAACGCTTAAGCCTATAATATTATTTCCAGGTTAAAAAAATCATTGTCTTTATGACAACTGAAAGTATTATTGACAGCACGTGCAACTGCACTATCGGCTTTATTTAAAGAACGTAATTTTAGTGTCCAAAATTGATATGAATTTATTTATTTCCTTTTAAATATATGCAAACAAAAAATTTTATTCGTATATCCAAAAACTTACTAAGATTTTTCACTAAAACCAACTCACTTTTTAGCAATGGCATAAGGAGTGTTTTAAATGCGGTTTCTGCTCAAAAGGATTAGATTCTATACAATGCTGTGAAGGTTCTGACAAAGATATATATTGCAAAGGTGCGAATAAAAATAAAATTGCGGCTTTTGAAGATTACATACAAGTTAAAATATACTGAGAATAACATATATTTTATATTACGCAACTAATGCTTATCTTATTTATATTGGAATATAATGCATGATGTGTTAACTGTCAATTTGTACTTTTATGTAGTATGTTACTCCAAGAAATTCGGCCCAAAAGGATATGGGTATGGCCAAGGTGGAGGTGCATTACAATCAGATCCTTTTGAAAATAGGTAAGTGAGCACTGTTGATTAAAACATTAATTTTGTATGTATTTAATAACCAAATGTTAGCTCATTTAAGGGTTTGAATTGTTCTGATTGCATTATATTTGTTTAAAATCTTAATTTAATGCTTCATAATAAATTATAATTTATAATTTATAATTTATAATTTATAATTTATAATTTATAATTTATAATTTATAATTTATAATTTATAATTTATAATTTATAATTTATAATTTATAATTTATAATTTATAATTTATAATTTATAATTTATAATTTATAATTTATAATTTATAATTTATAATTTATAATTTATAATTTATAATTTATAATTTATAATTTATAATTTATAATTTATAATTTATAATTTATAATTTATAATTTATAATTTATAATTTATAATTTATAATTTATAATTTATAATTTATAATTTATAATTTATAATTTATAATTTATAATTTATAATTTATAATTTATAATTTATAATTTATAATTTATAATTTATAATTTATAATTTATAATTTATAATTTATAATTTATAATTTATAATTTATAATTTATAATTTATAATTTATAATTTATAATTTATAATTTATAATTTATAATTTATAATTTATAATTTATAATTTATAATTTATAATTTATAATTTATAATTTATAATTTATAATTTATAATTTATAATTTATAATTTATAATTTATAATTTATAATTTATAATTTATAATTTAAAATTTATAATTTATAATTTATAATTTATAATTTATAATTTATAATTTATAATTTATAATTTATAATTTATAATTTATAATTTATAATTTATAATTTATAATTTATAATTTATAATTTATAATTTATAATTTATAATTTATAATTTATAATTTATAATTTATAATTTATAATTTATAATTTATAATTTATAATTTATAATTTATAATTTATAATTTATAATTTATAATTTATAATTTATAATTTACAATTTATAATTTATAATTTATAATTTATAATTTATAATTTATAATTTATAATTTATAATTTAAAATTTATAATTTATAATTTATAATTTAAAATTTATAATTTATAATTTATAATTTAAAATTTATAATTTATAATGTATAATTTATAATTTATAATTTATAATTTATAATTTATAATTTATAATTTATAATTTATAATTTATAATTTATAATTTATAATTTAAAATTTATAATTTATAATTTATAATTTATAATTTATAATTTATAATTTATAATTTATAATTTATAATTTATAATTTATAATTTATAATTTATAATTTATAATTTATAATTTAAAATTTATAATTTATAATTTATAATTTAAAATTTATAATTTATAATTTATAATTTATAATTTATAATTTATAATTTATAATTTATAATTTATAATTTATAATTTATAATTTATAATTTATAATTTATAATTTATAATTTATAATTTATAATTTATAATTTATAATTTATAATTTATAATTTATAATTTATAATTTATAATTTATAATTTATAATTTATAATTTATAATTTATAATTTATAATTTATAATTTATAATTTATAATTTATAATTTATAATTTATAATTTATAATTTATAATTTATAATTTATAATTTATAATTTATAATTTATAATTTATAATTTATAATTTATAATTTATAATTTATAATTTATAATTTATAATTTATAATTTATAATTTATAATTTATAATTTATAATTTATAATTTATAATTTATAATTTATAATTTATAATTTATAATTTATAATTTATAATTTATAATTTATAATTTATAATTTATAATTTATAATTTATAATTTATAATTTATAATTTATAATTTATAATTTAAAATTTATAATTTATAATTTGTATTTAATTATTAAAAATTTATAATTTATGAAGCATCATTAATAATTAATTATTTATGTTATATGATTTATTAAAAATATATATAGGGTGCTATGCACAAAGATTTGGAGCAAGAGGTTATGGACATTTAGGAATTTCTACACTTGGCTTAATGTCTGATATCAAAGATTCCGAAAGGCAAAGGTATAAATGTGTTAATAGTCTTTTTCGTACTATAATATGTTAAGATACATTTGCGGTTTGATGTCTTTACTTGAAGTTATTAAAAAAAAAGACTTATGAAAGTATATCTAAATTTTGAAACGTAATTCGAAGAGTTCGTTTATGCATCTATAGTTTTTATTATATAAAAACAATATAAAACTGAAGATATATGTTTTAAAACATTCCTATTCGGGATAACTGAAGATATATTTTTTAAAGCATTCCTATTCGGGCATAATAGGGCATAATAACACGGTGTTACAAAATGAAAACAAATCAAAAAACTTGCCTCGAGACATAGAAGTGGTAGTAGGCCTGGTTGAAAATAAGTTAACTGCATACTTAGTTTTTTGAATATACCCTCAAAATCGGGATTTGTGGTAATAAAACTGATTTTAGGTAGGTGCATGTATAGTTTGTTATGTAACTCCGTTATATCTAGCTCAATTTTAAAAATTTAAACATTTATAAAAAGAAGAAAAATATACCTTTAATATAATATACAGACCGTTTTTTTACAAAAAGAATTGACAAAGTTACAGGTAAAATCATTTGAAAATTTCTCATTTTTTTTAATTTTTGCAACTTCAACAGCGTTTTGTTAACAAATTTTGTTTTGTGGCACTATTAGTTTTAGCAAGATTCTGAAAGCCTGTTAAATTTTGCGTTCAACAAGCTATCATTTACTTCAATTGGCTGAAATCCAAAAGCACTATCGAATTTTTAGTATTCGTAATAAAATACAAAAAAAATTTTTTTTTAAAAATGTTTTTTTGACCTTTTTCGTTTATATTTAGGGTGTTTTTTTAGGGGTTTGTTTTTCGAATAGAGATAAAACACAAGAAAATCGTTTTAATGTCCATCAATTTGGCTTTATTGGAAGGATAATTTTATGCCATTAATGTTTAAATATGATTTCGGGCATGTGGCCGCCGCGGCTGGCTCGAATAAAGCCAATTCTACAGGTCCAATTTTCAACCACTTTTTCGAGCATATGGGGCCGTATGTCGGCAATAACGCCACGAATGTTGGCCTCCAAGTCCCCTAACGTTTCTGGTTTGTTGGCGTAGACGAGCGACTTCACATATCCCCAAAGAAAATAATCCAATGGTGTCAAATCACACGATCTTGGTGGCCAATTGACAGGTCCATTCCGCGATAAATCGATTGTGACGTGCGCTGTGTGGCATGTAGCGCCGTCTTGTTGGAACCACAACTCATCCACATTCATGCCATCCAATTCGGGAACAAAATAGTCGGTTATCATGGCTCTATACCGGTCTCCATTAACGGTAACTGACTCTCCAGCATTATTTCGGAAGAAGTATGGCCCAATGACTCCACCAGCCCATAGAGCACACCAACCAGTCAGTTTTTGTGGATATAATGGCGTCTCAAGGATCTCATGTGGATTCTCTTCAATCCAAATGCGGCAATTTTGCTTGTTGACGTAGCCATTCAACCAAAAATGAGCCTCATCACTGAACAAAATTTTGCGATGAAAATCAGCATCGAGATCAATCTCATTTTCGGCCCATTTGCAAGCGTTGTTCTTTTGTCAACCTGTTCATGATGAAATAGCAAACCAAACTGAACATAAATGACATTAGAGTTGCCAGATTTGACCACAAAATGCCAGTTTTATCTCTATTCGAAAAACAAACCCCTAAAAAAACACCCTATATATTATCATAAAGCTGGTGTATTGCCCGGATGTGACGAAACTGTTTGCAGTTTTCAACCACAAACACGCTCCGAATGAATGGCGTTTGTTTATTGAGGGATCTTGCAAGAGAATGATTTATTTAAAAACTTTTTGTGTGATTCTTGATATGTTAAATTCTGATATATGTATGTAGGTTTGAAAGCTGTGCTATTCTACAACAAAAATGAGTTGCCATCGGTTCCTTTAGCTTATGCAACGAACATGAAAGAAACATATTAGACAATGGAAAAAATACTTCGTTTTATAAATTACAACACGTTTAAATAGCAAATAGTCGCCGACTTAAAGGCTCTAACAATACTGTTTGGAATGCAAGGTGGATATACCAAGTATCCTTGCATTATTTGCGAATGGGATAGTCGTGCGACTAATAAATATAAGCAAAAGGAGTAGCCACTGCGTGCTTCATTTCAAGTTGGCAAAAGAAAATGTTTTGAATACTCCACTGGTGCGACCTGAAAATGTAATCCTACCGCGGCCTCGGTAGTCGAGTTGGTAGCGTACTCGACTGCCACCACAGAGGTCCCGAGTTCGATTCCCGCCATGGTCCTTCGCTTTTAACTTTTCTTAATTTTCTATCCTCATTTCTAATTAACTGAAATTAAAAATTCATCAATATTTACGACATGAAGTTGATGGTTTGTGGGTGAGATTGACTTATAACTTGAATTGACTGAGGTAAAGGCATAACACTTGCGTCTGATTCAAATTCATATGTTTTTTTGGCTTTCCACCACGCTTAGAACATCCTACACGTGTTTCACTTGGTTGCCCTTTCCTTCCCACTAATCTATCACCCCTTTTTCGAACCAAGGCAGACTTGACTGAATAGGTATTCCACCTAAAATCCTTGGTTCAAAGATAAAAAAAAAAAATCTGATTGCAGCGTTTCCTAGGTTAAGTGAGGCCAAAATCAAAGAAAGTATCCTGCACGTTCAAATCTTTTATAAAAGTTATTTATTCATTTCGGTTATTCTAAAGTTTATTTGTGGGCCCACGAATTCGGAAAATTTTCTTGGACACTGATTTCGTTTCTCAATTAAATCCAGTTGAAAAAAAGAGCTTGGAATAGCTTTATTTCGTTATGCATTTATTTCCTCGGCAACAAGAAGATTCGAAATTATTTAGATGTTGTAAACTAATTTTTAAGTGCCTACGAAGAAATGGGCTGCAATATGTCAATCAAAATACATTTTTTGCACTCCCATATAAACTTTTTCCCGAATAGGCTTGGACAGTTTAGTGATGAACAAGGAGAAAGGTTCCACCAGGAGATGGAATCTATAGAAACCGGCTTTCAGGGAAAAAATTCCATAAACATGCTGGCAGACTACTGCTGGTCCCTAAAACGTGAAATCGATTATAATATATATAAACGAAAAAGGTCAAATAAACATTTTTAGAAAAAAAAAAAAAATTAAAATTTTTTGTATTTTATTAAGAATACTAAAAATTCGATAGTGCATTTGTATTTCAGCCAACTGAAGTAAATGATAGCTTGTTGAACGTAAAATTTAACAGGCTTTCAGAATCCTGCTAAAAATAATATTGCCACAAAACAATATTTGTTAACAAAAAGTTGTTGAAGTTGAAAAAATTAAAAAAATGAGAAATTTTCAAATGATTTTACCTGTAACTTTGTCAATTCTTTTTGTAAAAAAACGGTCTGTATATTATATTAAAGGTATATTTTTCTTCTTTTTATCAATGTTTAAATTTTTAAAATTGAGCTAGATATAACTGAGTTACATAACAAACTATGCATGCACCTACCTAAAATCAGGTTTTTGACCACAAATCCCGATTTTGAGGGTATATTAAAAAAACTCAGTATGCAGTGATGTTATTTTTAACCAGACCTACAACCTCTACTATGTCTCGAGCCGAGTTTATTTTCACTGTTACACCGTGTAATTAATAATGAATAATGAATAATTAATATTTAATAATTAATAATTAATAATTAATAATTAATAATTAATAATTAATAATTAATAATTAATAATTAATAATTAATAATTAATAATTAATAATTAATAATTAATAATTAATAATTAATAATTAATAATTAATAATTAATAATTAATAATTAATAATTAATAATTAATAATTAATAATTAATAATTAATAATTAATAATTAATAATTAATAATTAATAATAAATAATTAATAATTAATAATTAATAATTAATAATTAATAATTAATAATTAATAATTAATAATTAATAATTAATAATTAATAATTAATAATTAATAATTAATAATTAATAATTAATAATTAATAATTAATAATTAATAATTAATAATTAATAATTAATAATTAATAATTAATAATTAATAATTAATAATTAATAATTAATAATTAATAATTAATAATTAATAATTAATAATTAATAATTAATAATTAATAATTAATAATTAATAATTAATAATTAATAATTAATAATTAATAATTAATAATTAATAATTAATAATTAATAATTAATAATTAATAATTAATAATTAATAATTAATAATTAATAATTAATAATTAATAATTAATAATTAATAATTAATAATTAATAATTAATAATTAATAATTAATAATTAATAATTAATAATTAATAATTAATAATTAATAATTAATAATTAATAATTAATAATTAATAATTAATAATTAATAATTAATAATTAATAATTAATAATTAATAATTAATAATTAATAATTAATAATTAATAATTAATAATTAATAATTAATAATTAATAATTAATAATTAATAATTAATAATTAATAATTAATAATTAATAATTAATAATTAATAATTAATAATTAATAATTAATAATTAATAATTAATAATTAATAATTAATAATTAATAATTAATAATTAATAATTAATAATTAATAATTAATAATTAATAATTAATAATTAATAATTAATAATTAATAATTAATAATTAATAATTAATAATTAATAATTAATAATTAATAATTAATAATTAATAATTAATAATTAATAATTAATAATTAATAAATAATAATTAATAATTAATAATTAATAATTAATAATTAATAATTAATAATTAATAATTAATAATTAATAATTAATAATTAATAATTAATAATTAATAATTAATAATTCATAATTAATAATTAATAATTAATAATTAATAATTAATAATTAATAATTAATAATTAATAATTAATAATTAATAATTAATAATTAATAATTAATAATTAATTATTAATAATTAATAATAAATAATTAATAATTTATAATTAATAATTTATAATTAATAATTAATAATTAATAATTAATAATTAATAATTAATAATTAATAATTAATAATTAATAATTAATAATTAATAATTAATAATTAAGAATTAATAATTAATAATTAATAATTAATAATTAATAATTAATAATTAATAATTAATAATTAATAATTAATAATTAATAATTAATAATTAATAATTAATAATTAATAATTAATAATTAATAATTAATAATTAATAATTAATAATTAATAATTAATAATTAATAATTAATAATTAATAATTAATAATTAATAATTAATAATTAATAATTAATAATTAATAATTAATAATTAATAATTAATAATTAATAATTAATAATTAATAATTAATAATTAATAATTAATAATTAATAATTAATAATTAATAATTAATAATTAATAATTAATAATTAATAATTAATAATTAATAATTAATAATTAATAATTAATAATTAATAATTAATAATTAATAATTAATAATTAATAATTAATAATTAATAATTAATAATTAATAAATAATAATTAATAATTAATAATTAATAATTAATAATTAATAATTAATAATTAATAATTAATAATTAATAATTAATAATTAATAATTAATAATTAATAATTAATAATTAATAATTAATAATTAATAATTAATAATTAATAATTAATAATTAATAATTAATAATTAATAATTAATAATTAATAATTAATAATTAATAATTAATAATTAATAATTAATAATTAATAATTAATAATTAATAATTAATAATTAATAATTAATAATTAATAATTAATAATTAATAATTAATAATTAATAATTAATAATTAATAATTAATAATTAACAATTAATAATTAATAATTAATAATTAATAATCAATAATTAATAATTAATAATTAATAATTAATAATTAATAATTAATAATTAATAATTAATAATTAGTAATTAATAATTAATAATTAATAATTAATAATTAATAATTAATAATTAATAATTAATAATTAATAATTAATAATTAATAATTAATAATTAATAATTAATAATTAATAATTAATAATTAATAATTAATAATTAATAATTAATAATTAATAATTAATAATTAATAATTAATAATTAATAATTAATAATTAATAATTAATAATTAATAATTAATAATTAATAATTAATAATTAATAATTAATAATTAGTAATTAATAATTAATAATTAATAATTAATAATTAATAATTAATAATTAATAATTAATAATTAATAATTAATAATTAATAATTAATAATTAATAATTAATAATTAATAATTAATAATTAATAATTAATAATTAATAATTAATAATTAATAATTAATAATTAATTATTAATAATAATTAATTTATTATAATTATTATAATTTTATTATTAATAATTATTAATAATAATAATTAATAATTAATAATTAATAATTAATAATTAATAATTAATAATTAATAATTAATAATTAATAATTAATAATTAATAATTAATAATTAATAATTAATAATTAATAATTAATAATTAATAATTAATAATTAATAATTAATAATTAATAATTAATAATTAATTATTAATAATTAATAATTAATAATTAATAATTAATTATTAATAATTAATAATAAATAATTAATAATTAATAATTAATAATTAATAATTAATAATTAATAATTAATAATTAATAATTAATAATTAATAATTAATAATTAATAATTAATAATTAATAATTAATAATTAATAATTAATAATTAATAATTAATAATTAATAATTAATAATTAATAATTAATTATTAATAATTAATAATTAATAATTAATAATTAATAATTAATAATTAATAATTAATAATTAATAATTAATAATTAATAATTAATAATTAATAATTAATAATTAATAATTAATAATTAATAATTAATAATTAATAATTAATAATTAATAATTAATAATTAATAATTAATAATTAATAATTAATAATTAATAATTAATAATTAATAATTAATAATTAATAATTAATAATTAATAATTAATAATTAATAATTAATAATTAATAACTAATAATTAATAATTAATAATTAATAATTAATATGTTGAAAATGAATTAAAAAGCAATACTTATATGAAATGTAAAGTAGGCAACACTCATTTCTCTTCTTTATTGTTCCTTTGTTCTTTTCTTTATATGTTAAGTTTGACACTTGCTAATAAACAGTAAAAACAAACGGACGCGTTTTTTATTTGAGTGCGAAAAGTAAGTCAAAAATCCAACAGGTTATGGGCCCAGGCCATTTTGCAGGCTAGGCTTCGTTAAATTCATTGTGCGCGAAAATAAATAAAATAACGAAAACGTATTAAAAGAAAAATGTCGAACAATTTTAATATTGAAAAACTAAGTGAAACAAATTATGATGTGTGGTCAATTCAGATGCGCAGTGTGCTTGTGCATCAAGATCTTTGGTCAATTGTTTCGGGCGAATTAAAAGAAGAAGAAAGCACGTGGAAAAAATGCAATGAAAAAGCCGTTGCAACCATTATGCTGTCGTTAAAAGCTGCACAAATTAATCAAGTGAAAAAATATGAAAAAGCCACTGATATATGGAATACTCTAAAATCAATGCTTCGTCCGACAGGACCAATGCGAAAAGTGGCGCTTTATAGAAAACTGATGAATGTTCGAATGGACGAGGGTAGCAGCATGCAGCAACATGTAGCGTATTTTTCAGAATTGGTAGATCAGCTGGCTGATATTGGTATCAGTGTGCCAGAAGAACAATTGGTTATTATGTTGTTGGCTAGTCTTCCAAAAACCTACGAAAACCTCATTGTAGCATTAGAGTCCAGAGATGACCTACCGACGCTGACGTCACTGAAAATAAAATTGTCTGAAGAAGAGGAACGGCGAACACAGAATTCTGAATGTAGCTCACAAGCATTCGTTGCTAAAAGCTACACAACAAATTCAAATAACGAACACCAACGAAACTCGGACTGGAGGGGACGGCAACGGGGTTCAACATCAAACAAAGACAACGAACGAGCAGACAAAGCAAGGCGACATAATCTCAAATGCTACAAGTGTGGCAAAAAAGGTCATTTCGCCGCTGAGTGCAGAGAAAACAAAAGGGAAGAGCAGCAAAAAACACAAACAAAAAGTTTTTATGTATTGGCTGCTGCGACGGCAGAAACACATAAGCGAGCATTAGAGAACAACGATATATGGTGTCTTGATTCTGGTGCGACTGCGCACATGTGTGCAAATAGAGAATTATTTTCAACTTTTGAATCATATACAGAAAAAATTGAACTAGCAGGAAAAAATTGCGTTGAAGCAAAAGGACGTGGAGAAGTAAAAATAAAAACAAGTGATTTTGACATTTGCTTACAAAGTGTTTTGTTTGTGCCAGAGCTGCAATGCAACTTCATTTCAGTAGGTAGAGCAGTAAAAAAAGGCCTCAGTGTAATTTACAACAATAACTGTGCTAAAATAAAAGACAAAAATAATGAAACTATTTTCAAGGCTTATGAAAACAATAATTTATTTCTGTGTGAAATTACAAACATAAAAAATATACTTTGTTTTTCAAATACATCTATGCAAGAGGCAATTAAGTGGCATAAGCGGTACGGACATTTAAATTATGCCAGCCTTCAAGAACTTGTAAATAAGAATTTAGTAAATGGTTTGAAATTAAACTCAGTGCCAAACAAAATTGATTGTACAGTGTGCATGAAGTGTAAATGTGTAGTTAAGCCGTTTAATCAATCAGAGAATAGAGCTAAAGAGATTTTAGAACTTATTCATACAGACTTGTGCGGTCCAATGCAAAGTACGTCGATCGGTGGATCAAAATATTTTATCACGTTTGTTGATGATAAATCGCGTTTTGTATTTGTTTACTTCATAAAACGAAAAGATGAAGTTTTAGAAACATTTAAAAATTTTAAAAATATGATTGAACGTCAAACCGGTAAACAAATAAAGACACTTCGTAGTGACAATGGCACTGAATTTGTCAATAATACTTTTGAACTTTATTTAAACGAGTGTGGTATTAAAAGGCAGCTGACTGTGCCTTACACGCCGCAGCAAAACGGCATTGCAGAGCGTTTTAACAGAACGTTGGTGGAATCAGCAAGGAGTATGTTATTAGATGCTGATCTCAACGAAGCGTTCTGGGCAGAAGCAATCAATACTGCTGTTTATTTAAGAAACAGGTCACCAACGAAGGCATTAATCAATAAAACACCGTTTGAAGAATTCTACGAACGTAAGCCGGTAGTAGGGCATTTTCGCATATTTGGCTCGTTAGCCATAGCTCTCGATAAACGTCATCATAGAAAATTTGCACCTAAAGGAAGAGACTGCATTATGATGGGATATTCAGATACATCAAAGGCTTACAGAGTGTACGACAAAGAGAAAAGAGAAGTCATCATTAGTCGCGATGTCTACTTCGTAGAAGCATGTGCAGAAAAAGATATAGTTTCAATTGATACAAAAAATAATGTAATGGAACTTGAAGCAGAAAACGTTAGCCCGAATAAAGATGCTGGTAGTAATCTTAAGTATGATACTGCAGAAGAAGATGCTGATGGTGACAGCAGCGATAACGACCACGATGGCAACGTCAATGAGCATGAGCGGAACACATACAGAGGACCAGGCAGGCCACGATTAATACGAACAGGTAACCGTGGAAGGCCGAAAAAACAGTTCAACACACTTAATTTGATGAATACAGCTGAAGAAAAAGTTCCTGAGTCTGTTGAAGAAGCGATGGACGATAAAAATGCTGACAAATGGCGAGTCGCTATGCAGGAGGAGTATGCCGCACTGGTAGAAAATAATACATGGCAATCTGTGAAACTACCAAAAGGGCAAAAAACTATTGGTTGCAAATGGGTTTTTGCAGTGAAACGCGACGCACTTGGAAAGGTCGAGCGGTATAAAGCACGTTTAGTCGCTAAAGGCTGTAGCCAAAAATACGGCATCAATTATACTGAAATTTTTTCACCAGTAGTGAGGTATGAAACAATAAGGATGGTTTTAGCTATAGCAGCAGAGTACGAACTTCATGTTCATCAAATTGATGTTTCATCGGCATATTTAAATGGTGAGCTAAAAGAAACTGTTTTCATGGAGCAGCCGAAATTATTTGAGAATCAAGACGGAAAAGTGCTTAAGCTCAACAAATCGTTGTACGGTCTGAAGCAGTCGGGTCGAGTGTGGCATTCCAGGCTTGATGAAGAACTAAAAAATATTGGATTTGTATCATGCAAAAGTGAGCCTTGCCTGTATACAAAAAATATAAACAACAATTTAAATATCATCACTGTATATGTGGATGATATGCTGATTGCGAGTTCAAATCTGGGTGAGTTGAACACAATCAAAGAAAAAATTGCAAAAGTATTTAAGATTATAGACAAGGGTCCTGTTAATCATTTTCTTGGTATGGAAGTAGAGCGTGAAAGTTTAACTGGTGCATTGGCTATCGGTCAAAAGCATCTTGTATTGCAACTCTTAAAAAGGCATAATATGGATGTGTGTCGTCCAGTGTCTACACCACTTGAGCCAAAATTCCAAGTACATTGCATAGATGAAAATTGTACCAAAGTTGATCAAACTGATTATCAATCCTTAATTGGTTCGCTGATGTATATTGCAATTAATACACGACCAGACATATTGCATTCAGTATGCAAGTTGGCTCAAAGAAATTCTGATCCTCATTCTGAGCATCTTGCAGCAGCAAAGCACATCTTGCGTTATTTGAGCAAAACCATCGATATAAAACTACACTATAAGAAGAATAATAAGGCAATCGAAGGATACGCAGACGCAGATTGGGGAGGCAATTCCGTTGATCGCAAATCTTACACAGGCTATGCTTTTATGCTGGCTGGTAGCGCTTTTAGTTGGGAGAGCAGGAAGCAGACCACTGTGGCTTTAAGTAGCACTGAAGCCGAATACATGGCTCTTTCAGCAGCAGCAAAAGAAGCTATTTATCTGAGAAAACTATGGGCAGAGTTGATAGGTTTTGATAAAGAAGGCACGATCGTGATAAACGGTGATAATATGAGTGCAATTAATTTGGTTAAAAATCCCGTTTATCATGCTCGAAGCAAACACATAGACATAAAATATCATTTTATTCGTGAAGCATACAGTAATAAAGAAATTGATTTGAAATATTGTCCAACTCATAATATGATAGCAGATGTATTAACAAAAAACCTACAAAAGATAAATCATAGTAAATTAACTGTGGCTCTTGGATTAAAGTAATAAATGTAATTGATTAAATTTTTATTGAAAGAAAATATTTTTTGGTCACAGATTAAATATTAAAATCGAATTCATGAAATATATATATAATGTATTTAATATAAGTATTGAGGAGGAGTGTTGAAAATGAATTAAAAAGCAATACTTATATGAAATGTAAAGTAGGCAACACTCATTTCTCTTCTTTATTGTTCCTTTGTTCTTTTCTTTATATGTTAAGTTTGACACTTGCTAATAAACAGTAAAAACAAACGGACGCGTTTTTTATTTGAGTGCGAAAAGTAAGTCAAAAATCCAACATAATAATTAATAATTACTAATTAATAATTAATAATTAATAATTAATAATTAATAATTAATAATTAATAATTAATAATTAATAATTAATAATTAATAATTAATAATTAATAATTAATAATTAATAATTAATAATTAATAATTAATAATTAATAATTAATAATTAATAATTAATAATTAATAATTAATAATTAATAATTAATAATTAATAATTAATAATTAATAATTAATAATTAATAATTAATAATTAATAATTAATAATTAATAATTAATAATTAATAATTAATAATTAATAATTAATAATTAATAATTAATAATTAATAATTAATAATTAATAATTAATAATTAATAATTAATAATTAATAATTAATAATTAATAATTAATAATTAATAATTAATAATTAATAATTAATAATTAATAATTAATAATTAGTAATTAATAATTAAT
The DNA here is from genome assembly GCA_943735915.1 of Pherbina coryleti. Classification (NCBI taxonomy): domain Eukaryota; kingdom Metazoa; phylum Arthropoda; class Insecta; order Diptera; family Sciomyzidae; genus Pherbina; species Pherbina coryleti. The sequence continues at coordinate 107,839,426 of OX030950.1, read as the reverse complement.
AATTAATAATTAATAATTAATAATTAATAATTAATAATTAATAATTAATAATTAATAATTAATAATTAATAATTAATAATTAATAATTAATAATTAATAATTAATAATTAATAATTAATAATTAATAATTAATAATTAATAATTAATAATTAATAATTAATAATTAATAATTAATAATTAATAATTAATAATTAATAATTAATAATTAATAATTAATAATTAATAATTAATAATTAATAATTAATAATTAATAATTAATAATTAATAATTAATAATTAATAATTAATAATTAATAATTAATAATTAATAATTAATAATTAATAATTAATAATTAATAATTAATAATTAATAATTAATAATTAATAATTAATAATTAATAATTAATAATTAATAATTAATAATTAATAATTAATAATTAATAATTAATAATTAATAATTAATAATTAATAATTAATAATTAATAATTAATAATTAATAATTAATAATTAATAATTAATAATTAATAATTAATAATTAATAATTAATAATTAATAATTAATAATTAATAATTAATAATTAATAATTAATAATTAATAATTAATAATTAATAATTAATAATTAATAATTAATAATTAATAATTAATAATTAATAATTAATAATTAATAATTAATAATTAATAATTAATAATTAATAATTAAGAATTAATAATTAATAATTAATAATTAATAATTAATAATTAATAATTAATAATTAATAATTAATAATTAATAATTAATAATTAATAATTAATAAATAATAATTAATAATTAATAATTAATAATTAATAATTAATAATTAATAATTAATAATTAATAATTAATAATTAATAATTAATAATTAATAATTAATAATTAATAATTAATAATTAATAATTAATAATTAATAATTAATAATTAATAATTAATAATTAATAATTAATAATTAATAATTAATAATTAATAATTAATAATTAATAATTAATAATTAATAATTAATAATTAATAAATAATAACACAGTGCGTCACAAAAAAATAACTTCAAATATCTCAATGATTTCTAATAGTGGATGGTCTAAATATTATGCCCTCATACTCAGTTTTATCGGATTAGGTCAAATAAGATAGAAATTCAAGGTCAAACTTCACCTTTAAGTCACAAATTTTTTCTTGTAAATCTTTAACTGAATTCAAATTCTATGTAGTACCTGCATCTAAACATTTGCAATGGATGGTTCTTTACATTTTGAGACCATTTATTGCTCAAAAAGTTACGTAAGGGGTTTAATATGATCTTTGAAAACAGGGCTTTTCTTAAAAAAAATAAAATTTTCAATAGTTCAGTTACTATGTATTTGTCTTCAAAAACCATCAGATTTTGCTGAATTTTTGCATACACCTTAAGTAAAATAAAGTAACCCACCTGTGAAAAGATCACAACAATTACATGTGTGCATCTAAAGATAATCGGATTCATAGATTACCAACGGTGGTAACTTCGTTAATGTAAGCCCTAGCGTAAAATCATTCAAATGAAACTTATAGACCCAACAATTTTCTTCAAAACTGTCCTTAATATTTTAACCGAAAGAGTTACGGTTTTAAAGATATGCGCGTAAATGTGTAATTACAACATATATGAAAAATTAAAACTTGAGAAGAAATATAAATAAAAAAAAAATTTTATTTTAATCGTTTTAATTTTTCATATATGTTGTAATTACACATTTACGCGCATATCTTTAAAACGGTAACTCTTTCGGTTAAAATGTTAAGGACAGTTTTGAAGAAAATTATTGGGTCTAAAGTTTCATTTGAATGATTTTACGCTAGGGCTTACATTAACGAACTTACCACCGTTGGTAATCTTTGAATCCGAATATCTTTGGATGCACACATGTAATTGTTGTGATCTTTTCACAGGGGGGTTATTTTATTTTACTTAAGGTGTATGCAAAAATTCAGCAAAATCTGATGGTTTTTGAAGACAAATACATAGTAACTGAACTATTGAAAATTTTATTTTTTTTTAAAAAGCCCTGTTTTCGAAGAAAATATTAAACCCTTTACGTAACTTTTTGAGCAAAAACTGGTCTCAAAATGTAAAGAATCATCCATTGCAAATATTAAAATGCAGTTACTACATAGAATTTGAATTTAGTTTAAGAGTTGTAAAAAAAAATTTGTGACCTTAAGGTGAAGTTTGACCTTGAGTTTCTCTCTTATTTGACCTAATCCAATAAAACTGAGTATGAGGGCATAATATATAGACCATCCACTATTAGAAACCATTTAGATATTTGAGGTTATTCCAATTGACCCTTAAATTGTCGCACAGTGTAATTAATAATTAATTATTAAACGTTTAAACAATTCGAGTTTTATTCAGGGGAACAGTTGTCTTAAAAGTGACGTGCTTATAATATTTCATAAAATAGCTAACCTAGGTATAAAGAAGTTTTTCTGCCTTATATAAGTACATAGAGAGAGAACTAGCGTTACTTTGCGGCATACAAGTTCTAAGTTAGTGTTGCTAGCAAGGTGAATACAAGCTTATTTACCTAAGGTCTACACGAGACAATTTGTTATAACAATTCCAATACACTCACACAGTTTTTACTAACACACTCACATTTTCTCAGTCGGCAGCTCAATTGTCTCAACAATCAGGTAGACACTTGAACTAACAACGATTTGACGTGGGCTGACAATTTTTGACGTTTTCTTTTGAATAATTTAAGTCTTGGCGTTTGTTTATGAAAAATATTTTTGAAAGTGAAAAATCAATATATACAGTGTTGTCCATATCAAAAGCAACCAAAATGGGCGCAGCAAACTTCTTCATATTTTTTTATCGTCTTACTTCTTTCCCCAAAATTTAAATAGTTATTTTTACTTAATCCTGTATTGCGCTCAATATAGCATCAAAAGAAATGAAGTTAAAAATAACGGTATTTAAACAATGAGAGCAATATACGGAAAGACCGAATTTTGACTTTGCATAACAAAAGCAACTTACTTGAGTCAAATAATTTTTGCGCAGATTAACTGAAAATGTCGGTTATATTTTTAATTTTTTGCTTAGTTATTACTGATTTAAACTGAAAAGAGTCATTTGCAAATAATTCTTTGTGTGAAGAAGATATTTGAAATTATCAAAACGTCATTTCGAGTGATAAATACCCAGAGCCCTTTAAACAGCAATAATTGATGAGTATAAATCAGGAGCATCACTAATTTCTTTATCAAAAAGTACAAAATAAATAAATCAATATTTCACGACTTATAAAAAAGGTTGAGACTAAAAAAAATGTGAAAACCCTTCACTTGGTTGGTCCGAAGCTTAAAAAAACACAGAGAGAGGACCGACATGTAATCCTAGCTTTTCAAAAATATCATTTTTTTATCATCTCAGTATGTTGTTAATCAAATAAATTTAAACGTGGACTCGAGTATTGTGTAAAAAATTAGAACGAAGGTTTGCTTTTAAGACATAGTCCCTTTTGGCTTAAATCAAATAAAAATTTTTATGTTCCCAATTAAATTTTACAAGAACTCATTAAATGTGACCAATGGAAGACAGTCCTGTTTAGTGACGAGTCCGGATTTAATATCCTTACCAGCGATGGCATGGGCTGTAGTAGAATAATTGTAGAGTCGCCATGTAGTGTATTGGCATGATTTTCATGTAGTGTATTGGCAGGATCGCCATGTAGTAGAATTAGTGTAGGGTCGCCATGTATTGCATTGTATAGGGACTTGTGTATTAGAGGCGCACACGTCTTTTTATTTAGCCGCATGGCTTTTTTCTTGTGAAGCCGCAAAGGCTAATTAAAAGTGTGAGATCTTTTTAAGTTTTAAAGCCACATAGGCTATTTGTTAAAATCTGTCTTTATTTTTGAAATATCCAAGTTTATATACAATTTTTACCATAATGATTCTTAAAACTATTCTGCCAGTATTTTCTAAACTCCTCCCTTAATTGTTGTCTTTAACATCGATCGCCAATCAATTTCATTTTTGGTCGATCACATAATTATTTACATATTTTATATATTAACATATTTTAATTTTTAATGCAAAACACCAACAACAACAAGTGCATTTATTTTGGCCTTGAATTAAAATGTGTCGTTAGCACTATTGTAACATAATATTCCTTCAGGGCAATGCACTCATAATTTTATTGTTGTTGTTGTTGTTGTATACGCTTGTGCCAAGCATTAGGTTATGTTAAGTACGACTAGCGGGGCAAGCCGAAGGGGAAGAAAAGTATTAAGGTAAGCATGAAAAATGCTTATCGGAAATTTTGATTTTCAAGTGCAAGGTCTTATGTGTTTGTGTATTGTTGGTCTTTTTATGAAAAAGTGTTGGGGAGTAATAGTGGCTTTATGAGTACACTACACCCTTACCCTTAAGGTGTAATATACGTGTAACAACCAAAAACAGGAGCTGTTTTCAAAAATTTTTTAAGATATAAGAAGTTATTATTTTTTTTTTAATTTATACAGGTTATTGTACATAAAAAATACTTTATAAAAATATTTTTTTTTTAAATACAGTTCTGGCTTTTATATAGAGGGCGCTGAAAATGGCACTGAAAAATGACATCCAAAACGGTTCGATGGATATGGCCTTTCCCATGTATCGGAAACAAAAAAATCAAATGACATTTTAAAGCATATTCCTTATATTAAGCATCCCCCCTACGCAAGACCCCCGGGGTTTTTTTTTAATTATGGTGGAAGTTGAAGTAAAAAGTTCGAAAAATAGATACATTTTCGCGCGCTTTTTTGTTTATATAAAAAAAAACAAAAAAAAAAGATACTTGAATATAGCGGGGAGGGGGTGCTTAAAGGACAAAATAACGAACAAAATGCAAAAAACATTTGAAATTGAACTAATAGTTTCGAGTTTCGAGATCGAACCGTTTAAAAAAAAAACTAGTTTCGAGGAAATCGCATTTAAAGTTTTTTATTTGTTGTATGGAGCTTAGACATAGGTTAACGAAAACAGGTATAACTTCTGTGTTTTTTAAATATCAATTTAAAAATGTGTATGTATATTCTTAAAACTATAAAGAGCACATTAAACAAAAAATTTTTATTTCGAAAAATTTACTAATATACGTGTAAATTAAAATTAAAAAAGCGAAAACTTACTTTTTGAAGTACAATTTTTAAGACGGTGGAGTTCTGCCAATAGATAATGAACTTATATAACTAAATTAAATTAAAGTGTATGTACATATATCGTGGCGTAGTTGGTTAAAGTAAAAAATAAAAAAATAAATAACTGGCCATTTCAGCCCTTGAAAGGACTTTGACCTAGCTTCTTATGATCAATTGTGTTGTGCGTGTTATTAAGTTTGTACACAATTGACCGAGAACCGGACCTACATGCTTAACGCCGACTCCGAACGGCGATGAACGGAACGTTCTCGTTCTCAAGAAGCTTTACATGGCATTTTTGATTACTCTCTAAGGTTTGCCAATGTCTGCAGAGAGGTGGCGGCCGAACAGAAAAATTATTTTAATTCAAATAATTTTCTGTCGCTGCTGGGGTTCGAACCTGGGTTTCCAAAGTTCTTTGACATATCGGCCACGCACTTTAACCAACTGTGGCGTCCGTGGCGTAAAAGCTTCTTGAGAAAGAGAACATTCCGTTCATCGCCGTTCGGAGTCGGCGTTAAGCATGTAGGTCCGGTTCTCGGTCAATTGTGTACAAACTTAATAACACGCACAACATTATTGATCATAAGAAGCTAGGTCAAAGTCCTTTCAAGGCCTGAAATGGCTCCCTGCTCCTAGAAATGATTTTTCTGGTCTCCCTCTTTTGGAACAGGTTGGTTGTCCAGAATATCATCATCCTCTAAGCTTATAATAATATCACCCATTTCAAACCAATTTCCACAATTTCTTAGGAACCTGTAACAAACATAGATTGAAGTTGATCCAAAAATTAAAAATAATAACGTCAACTATACGTCATACCTATATTACAGATCACCGAATTTATAAAATTTGTCGTTAAAACTGTGGAGATAACCATAAACTCCATTTCTTAACTTGTTCACCATCTTAAAATCATTCACGCAAATATTAAATTTGTTGTAAGTATGCTTTATCAATTTATCCATTCTTTTGCTTTTTGACACATTAGAACACACTTTATAAAACTCATTTCGAGCTAAAACCACTTGTTTACTTTCCATTTCACTTAAAAAAGAACACTTTACTGAAGAAATATTCATACATTAATTGTGTTATCAAGCAAGCGAAATTGCTTAAACAACAACAACAATTAAGTCAACCGTTAATTTCCAAAAAATTGTCAACATGTGAAAAGTGCAATAACCTCATTCTGCTCAATGCATTCCTATTAGAAAAAGCAACAACAGAACAACAACACTCGCATTTAAACTAATATGATATTTACCTGCTTTTTTTATTAGTGTTACTAACTTTTTGCTCTTAGTAATTTTTAGTAAAATAACATTTTTGGCCGTGTGCTATTCGGAAACTTTTCACTCGGATGATGAAATTTTGACAGTCTGAAAGAGAATATTTGGCACTTGTGAGGTGAATATGATTGTCAAAAATTCATGTAGCCCCAGGGGCTAGTATAATTTTTGATAATCGGAAAGAGAATTTTTGATACAAGCAAAAATGAAAAAAAAACACTTGTGAGTTTGTGAGTCGTTAAGCAGTTAAAAATTTTGTGTTTCCGAGAGCATAGCAACCAGAATCCCTAATTTTCAATATATATCAACAATTTCGCAAATTAAATTAAATTCTTGTGCTAATGCACCACCAAAATCTAAAACGTCAACATTTCTAGTTGTCAAAATTTCATCGTCCTTTTGGCACAGCAAAAATTACAATTTTATTTCAACAGACAGAAATTGTAGTCAACTCAGTAAATTCTCTCCTACCACAAGTGAAAAGTTTCCGAATAGCACACGGCCTTTATAAGAATTGAATAATAATCACATTATTAGTGGCACAGATTTATAAATAAATATTCAGCTATTTTGAAGGAAGGGCGTGACACAGGACAGAGGGAAGGAGGGGTTGATTGAAAAGAATCTATATTTTCATTCAAACTTATTTGCATTACACGAAAATAGTAAAGAACCATTAACAAGACCAGGGATGCATCAACATCAAACTCATCTCTGAATATTTTGTCTGTTAAATTTTTATCTCACTACAAGAAGCAAGAAATAACGAGGAAGAAATTTCTAATTACTAAAAAGTTAAATGCGAAGCTTTTTGACGGTAATAGCAACCAAAAAATATACATTAATGATAACTTGCCTGTTCTAACTAGAAACCTTCTAAAAGCAGCTCAGAAATTAAAAAAAGAAAAACATTATAAATTTTTTTGGGTTAAAAATGAAAAAGTCTTGATGCGTAAAAAGGAAGGTGATATTGTTAAAGTTTTAAAATCATTGTATGATCTAAACAAAGTAAATTAAATGTAAAAAACTTTTTCTTTTTCTTCTTTCTTTAAATTGTTATTATGAATAATCTAAATAATATGTGTAATTTAGATCGGGGTGATAATTTATATGATCTTCCTTTGTCAAATTGTAAAAATGTAGATTTTCAAACCATTTCATCTAACCCAAACAACAACAATAGTTTTTATATTATTTGTCAAAATATTAGAAGTTTGCGCAAGAATTTTGATAATTTTTTATTGCACCTTGAATCTTTCAAAAATAAGCCTGATTTTATTTTTTTCACTGAAACATGGATTTACGACACTGAAATATCACTTTCTAATATTCCAGATTACAAGTTTTATGCAAATTGCAATGAGCAGTACTCAGCTGGTGGTGTGGCCGTTTTTGTCACAAATAGTTTAAATTGCGAGTTTTCAAGTTATAATCTCAGAAGCTCGTATGTTATTAAGATCAAATGTGAAATTGATAACCAGATTTTTACATTCTTTTGTGTTTTGGGCTTCTCATGAACTCATGTCAGGAAATTTTTCTAGACGACTTAAATGCGTTACTGAATGCTGAAAAATCTGATAATGTCATTTTATTAGGAGATATAAATCTTAATATTTTGCAGGACTCTGAATTTGTTGATAACTACTTATTTATGCTTGCTTCTTATGGTCTTGAATCTTGTATTAATGAGCCAACTCGAATTACCAACCAATCTGCAACTTGTATTGATCACATTCTTGTGCGGTTAAATCAATCTAAAAACATTTCAGTCTGCAACCTTTCTTTGACTGACCATTGTTTAACATGTTTAAAGTTTGAAAATGTTGTTTTGTGTAAAAATGTTAGCCCGCCTATAGATTCATTTAAACGAATAACTAATTTCATTGAATTAAATAACTCTCTTGTTCTTGAATCTTGGGTAAATGTCTATAATGAACCAAATCCATCAACTGCTTTTGATATCTTTATTGACATTTTATCTTATCATGATGTACCAAAAATGTTAAAGTAAGCATGTCTAATAAAAATAACAGACTGAAGAAGTGGATGACATCTGAGTTACTCAACAAAATTAAGGTAAAAAATAAACTCTTTAAAAAAATTAAAAGATATCCGTCAGATGTAAATCTTAAAGCCCGTTATATTTAGTAGACTTTGTAAAGAGATATTAACTGAAGCGTCCAAAGTAAAATATGATTTTTACAAAAATGAATTTCTTAAGATTAGAGGTGATTCTAAAAAGGAATGGCAATTGGTAAACCACATTCTAAATAAATCTAAAACAAATAACATTATTCAATATATTGAAGATGATGGTAAGGTTTTTACTAGCCTATGTGATAAAGCTAACTTATTTAATACGTTTTTTTCTAATATTGGTTGTGACGTAGTTCGGGATAATGGCCTAGTAAGTTCGTCATGTAATTGCTTAGACAAAGAATACGCAAATCTAAATAGTTTTTATTTTGAGAAGATATCTTCTTTAGAGATTTATAGAATTATTATGTCTTTAAAAAACTCAAATTCTAATACCGAAAATAGTTTTTCTAGTAGTTTTCTTAAGAAAATAGTTTTCAATGTTTCAGATATTCTTTGTCACCTATTTAACAAAAGCATTACTTCTGCCATTTTTTCTGAAAATTTAAAAAAAGCTGAAGTAATTCCATTATTTAAAAAAAGGAATAAGTCCCATGCTTAACAATTATAGACCGATTTCGATTCTTTCTACATTTTCGAAAATTTTTGAAAAAGCTGTCAAGGTTAGAATGATTGACTTTTTAAATAAAGAAAACTTTTTTAGTGATTGTCAATTTGGTTTTAGACAAGGCCTTTCTACTGAAGATGGTCTTTTAAAATTCTGCACCAACATTTACAATAGTTTAAATTGCAAACAAGTTTCAGGAGCCCTATTCGTAGATATTACCAAGGCATTTGATACAGTTGATCATAAAATTCTGCTTAAGAAATTGTTTAATTGTGGTTTCCGAGGCAAGGTCTTCAAGTGGTTCTCCTCATATTTATCAAACAGAGTACAAAGAGTAAAAATTGAAAATTATTATAGTAATTTAATTAGGCCCAGTCTTGTTTTTAATTTTCATAAATTCTCTGTTTTCTCAAAAATTTTTTAGTAAAACCATAGCATTTGCTGATGATATGGCATGTAATTTTTCTTACAATTCCACGTTTGAAGCTTTTACTCAAATAAACCATGATTTGGAAGTTTTGAGGCACTGGTTTAAATATCATAAACTTGTTCTAAGTGATAAGACAAAAGTAATGTTTTTTAATGTGGCTGGAAAAGAAAACAAACTTCTAGCATTTATTTTTCATTCTGCAAATTGCAAAAGATACTTTATGTGCAATGAAATCTGTAATTCGTCTAATCTTACTCGGACACATGACTCCTTAGGTAACTGTTCCTTAAGTTGTTTTCCGATTGATTGTGTAGAAACGTTTAAATATCTTGGTGTCATATTGGATTGGAAATTGAATTGGCTCGATCATTCCATTGCTCTAAAAAAATACTAAGTTGCAGCTATCAGACAACTTTATTACTTGAAATCTTATTGTTCAACTGAATTTCTTAAGTGTTTATACTTTGGGATGTTTCATTCTAAGTTAGAATATGGATTAACCTGCTGGGGTGGTACACACATGAATAAAATTAAGCCTTTACTTACTGTTCAGAAGCATGTAATAAGAATTATATGTAAAAAGAGTATTCGTGATAGTAGTTTTCCTTTGTTCAAAAAGTTAAACATCCTTCCTATTAAACATCTTTATTATTTTAAGGTACTAAAATTGTTTTTTATAAGATCTGGCTATCTTGTTAATAGAAATTACAATAATTATAACTTAAGAATAAATAATCAAAACTTGGCACTAGTTCCACCGCATAACTTGCAACATTTTTTTAATTATTTTAGTTCGGTTGGTCCAAGACTGTTCAATTGTCATCCTAATTATATTAGATGTTATCGTAATAAATATGTTTTTTTAAGAGAAGTGAAATCGTGGCTCTTGAATTTATCCTATGTAAATGTAAATACGCTTATTGATGTAATAAATTAATTATTAATAAGGTCTTCTTTTGTAATCTATTTTTGAGATTTTATATCATTAATAATAATCAAAGTTTTTCTACTTTTCATCATTATCAAACTTGAATTAGAAATATTTTATAGTAAATTCTTTGATATAATGACCCCATATATTAACCCTATGTTTCTCTATATCGTATATGTTAATCCACATTCGCCTCTATTTCCTTTGGAAATACAAAATGTGGAATTATTGTTTTTGATCAGTTTATAAAATTTGTATATTTTTATTTATAAATTGTAATTTTGATTAAGAGCTCTGTATAAAAACAATAATAAATAATAAATAAATAAATAAAAAAATAATAGCGTAATAGCTGTATCAATACACACCAAAATACATAAAACTACATAAACTAAGGTGTTGCAGCCGAAAACCCCTTGAGGGGAAAGTTGCCAAAAGTTTCCAAACCTAAAATTGTTTAAAATATTATATTTATATAATAAACTTCAAGAAATTGTCAAAAGTAAATACTAGGACATACTCGGAAGGATGAAATTTCAGCTGAAATATGACAAAAATAATCTTTTTTTGGTTATTCGAGCGTATCTTCAAACAAAAACATAATAATATTGGATAATATAATTTTTGGTGTACTAAGAAATGATGTACTTTGGTGTACTAAATATGAGCATGCATTGGCGTTTATAAAAAGTGGTCTACCTTTTCTGTGAAATTCTTTGTTTGCGAAAAGGCAAATTTTCCCATACAAATTTTTGTAACTTTGGTACCATACGGTCTATCTGTACGAAATTTACACGTAAGGAAGATATGCCACTCAATAGCCTTATCCCAAATTCATACCGTGCACTTGAACTCGAGTTAGAGCCGTCGCACACTAGAGACTTTTAGTCGGCCGATAGTTTGATTCGTTTTCATGTGGGCATGGTGTCTTATGGAAGTGCGCACACCTAACGATTGAATCAAACCCAACTAAAATGGGAGGTCAGATTACCACTTGATTTTAAAGTCTGGCAACTATCTGCAGACTGCCAAGTGGGTATGGCGTCCTATGGAAGTCCGCACACTCCAACTGGTGGACATTTTGTTTGTTTTTGTTGTAAATTTATTTTTTAAGTGCAGCAAAATGTTGAATGCTGCTTATTACATAATAATCTAATAAAAAAAATGTTTAATATTCATACCCGCACCAAAATCAACAAAAAATATGTCAGTAGCGAAAAATTTTATAAACCTCAAAACAGCCAAATAATTTTAAAACTCCCCATGAGAATGTTTCTCAAATGCAACCCCGCAATTGGCAAACTATCCGGGCACAGTGTGCGCACCTACAACCAACTAAATAGTTGTCTTGTCAGTTGCGGCCATGGTATAATAATACAAGGTAGTATTGACAGTTGCTTGGGAAATCAGCATCTGTCAAAAAAAATGTCTAGAAAGAGAGTGTTCAATTATTGTTTATGTTTTACGCCATTGTTTGCGTTAACCAAACATTTGCTTGTTAAATATTTTCTATTTTATTTAATAATAAATAGTGAGCATTGTAATAATAGGTGGCGTCCGTGGCGTAGTTGGTTAAAGTGCGTGGCCGCTATGTCAAAGAACTTTAGAAACCCAGGTTCGAACCCCAGCAGCGACAGAAAATTATTTGAATTAAAATAATTTTTCTGTATGGCCGCCACCTCTCTGCAGACAATGGCAAACCTCAGAGAGTAATCAAAATGCCATGTAAAGCTTCTTGAGAACGAGAACTTTCCGTTCATCGCCGTTCGGAGTCGGCGTTAAGCATGTAGGTCCGGTTCTCGGTCAATTGTGTACAAACTTAATAACACGCACAACACAATTGATCATAAGAAGCTAGGTCAAAGTCCTTTCAAGGGCTGAAATGGCCAGTTATTTATTTTTATTTTTTATTGTAATAATAGTGATTTATTATTACTTTAACGAAAATAATTTGTCAACTTAATGTGACTTAGTGCAAACATAAAAAAAAAATGTGGAAAACATTCAAATGTAGCAACCTCAGCAGCTGCATATACATACATATGGGCGAAATGCAGACGAAATGAAATAAGTTTTCAATTAAAATTGTGCACAATTGAATAAAATTTAACGCTTCCGACTGGAAAACAAATCACACATAATTTTTTCAAAACTTTCATTATTTTATATTAAACGCACAAATTTTATTTAGGTTATGTTTTTCACTTTCGTTTTAATTTATTCCACGAACAACTGTTTTTGACAGATGGTGGTTTCCTCGTTGCTGAGAAAATCAATAGTTGTCAATGCTACCTGTATAATTGTATCATGAGTTACGGCCAATCAAGCATCAAACTATCGGCCGACTAAAAGTCTTTAGTGTGCGACGGCTCTTACAGATTTAATTCCATCTAAATAGTCCAAACAGTCCACTGTGCGCCAGTTGGAAATACCAAGCGTAAGCAGGTTGTCCAACACCTGATCATTCCAACGAAGATGTGGGCGTCCTCTTCTGCGTTGACCATCACCGGGCACCGAATCAAATATTTTTTTCGCTGGAGCGTCGTTTTCTGCTGCTTTAGAAGTATAATATGATTTTGATGAATTTATCATCATAATATCAATGTTATTAAATTTATATCTAAATTTATTGATTAATTTTTTAGTATATTGTAAATAATATAATAAGGATATTCATTGAAAATGGCAAACTAATATATTGGGCGATTAGATGTTTTAATGAGGTTCGTTGAGTATGAATACCCTTAATATAAGTGTTTGAGCAATAAAATACAGAAAGGAATGTTGTATTTTTACTTTTGAACAAATAATATTACATGCAAATTGATTGCTGCTAGCTAGTTTTGCAATTGCCCACAAAATGTCAAATGATAAATATAATAGCATAATAAATGGGCATTACAAATTTGGAATGCACTGTCAAAGAATAAGAAAATTAGAGGATTGATTTCCTCACATTAAAATTAAATATTTATATTCTCAAATTTTCATTTCCAGTAGTTTTTAAATAAAAAAAAATTACTGTAAATACCCCGTGAGCCATAAATTCATTGACAAATAATCGTCTGTGAATCTGAGAAGAATTTTTAAACCTTTTTATGATTATATAATTATGATTATGATATTATGATTATTATAATGAATTTTCTTACAATTTCCTTTTACCGGCATTTGGCCGCATGGTTTGCTACGCTTATTGGCGATGGTAATAGAAAAAGAACGAGGCCGGCAATGTTAATTCATTGTCAAACAAATGTTTAAATGTAGATTTTTGTGTTAAGTTGTGAAAAATATAATAGGGGTATTCTCTTCAATATTCAAAACGTTACCAGACACCCTGTCCTGATAAGACCCAGCCAAAAATGGAATTCTGGGCCATCGGCATGCTAAAGCCAACCGGGAGACAGCCAGGCTGCAAGACCCGTGCGTAGACATCAGCACCCAGCAGGAGTCGCACCGGTCCTTTCTTAAAAAACTCAGATCGGCTAAATTTATGTTGGGATACGTTCCGATCTTCAATTCAATTTAATTCAATTCAATTTTATTCAATTCAATTCAATCAAATTTTTCTTACAATATACTTGGTATACATTATCTTTATAAATTCATATATATGTATGTATCCATTTGCCTTATTTGCCACTAATGGCAAAATACAAATATATAATCCGAATATTGTAAAAAAAATAAAATAAATAACTAATAAAGGCGAAAAGTAATAAGAGACGAAATTTAAACGATAAAAAAATTCAACTATTATAGTGTGGGGTCATAATTATTAATAACTAAAATTCATAAAAAAGGAACATAAATAAGAAACCGATATAATTAAATTCATAAAAAAACAAATAAAAAAAAAATGCAAAAAAGTGAAAAAAATAACAGATTATTTAAGCTATAATGGTCTGGATAAGCAGTCCACAAATTAAATGACAATACGGAGGAGTTCATCAACAGCGTAATAAGACAAAGTGAAAAGCCATGATTTTACTTTTTTGAGGAACATAGGTTTACTGCGAGTCAAAGGCGCCGGAAGCTCATTTCAAGTGGGTGGGCAGTATAACTGGGTGGGGCAGAACAGTTTTTATTACATTAAAAATGTCATTCAGACGAAAAAAACATATCAATAAAATATTACGAAAAGATTGATGTAAAAATAAGTTCGATAAAAGCACAAACAAAACATTTAAATTCAATATGAAACGAAAAAGTTATTAGTTTATAGATAAATTTATAACTTTTTAAACAACCACTTTATTTTTTCTGGTGCGAATTTGCACTAGTATGGACTCCACGGGTTAGAAACAAGTGAACAAACATTTTTCAAAACGAGAACAAAATTGGCGAAATATTTCTTCCTATCCTTTCGAGAAATAAATTCTCGCATAATGTCTAATAAGCTTAATTCTTCCTTTTTTTCCTTGTGGATATGAAGAAGTGCGTGAGGCGTTCCTACGTCATAGTTGATCCAAGATATGTTTTAAGGCGGCGAAGGGCACTAAAAGAACGTTCAGAACTAGCTGCAGATGCTGGTACCGTCCTTATCAAAGCAATAAATTTAAGAACTTCGTTTAACAATTCTAATATCGAATGAGATTTTTTTAAAATTGTGATTTTAGAGCTTAATGCTTCACAGCTGATTACAAAAACTCGATGTGAAGAGAAATTAAAAATTGTATTGTAGTTAAAATTAAATTAAACTTGAAATTAAAAAATGTAATCTGTTGGATAAAAACATTTGTATTAAAAAAATTATTGTGAGAGTTTTTTACCGAGGGGGCAACTGCCCCTCCTGTCCCCCCGCCTCCGGCGCCCCTGCTGCGAGTAGATCTAATGTCAATAGGCAGTCTATTAAAGAGTCGTGAAGCAACTGCTATATAAAACCTAAATATAAATTGATAGTTGTGATGTGGAATAGATACTAATAGCATCCTTTTATAAATCCCTACACATCACTTCACGCTGCGTTGTTGAAATTCGCAATTTATAAAACGCAACGCTTCACGCCGTGATCTTCAGCGTTGAGTTACGCAATAGCGTAGTGAAAACAGTACAAAGTTCGCATTTTATAAAACTCTGCACTTGAAATTCGTTCACTTGAACTGTCACTTTCATCACTTGCTTTTGAGCTGCCGTTAGAACGAATAAGTTGGCATTGAAAGGGTTATAACTGTTTGTTTCATTCATATATTTTTAAATGTGTACATATATCGTTTGAATATAAGTAAAAGACAGCAACAACGAACCAACAGTTCGAAATGTTGCTAAAAGAAATAAAAAAAACTACCGCAGGCAGCAAATGGTATGCCAGTGTTTGGCGTTTATATTGCAATTTCAATTTAATGATGGCTGAAAAGAACAGCTGATATGGTTTCCAACAAGTCAGAATTTGGTGAATCTTAAATATTTCAAAGATTTGCAATGATGGTGCTAGTTTTCTTTTACATGTGACAACCCTAAACTGTTGTTGACTGACAGTTCACCGTGGTAACGTAACATAGCTAACGCAGTGATTAATAAAATGCAAATTTTTAATCCAAGTGATGCGTCGCATTAGCGTTGCGTTTCATCACTGTGATTTATAAAATGATGCCATAAGTCTCGAGTGTTAACTCTCAACCCTTCGTTGCATGGGATTGCACATATGCAATGTTGACTTCTTAGATATATAGCATACACACCCTGTGAATATACCTAACGGAATTTTATTCAAAAATAAATTTAGACATTTTTTTAATAGTTGTTGTTTTCTTTTGTCAAATTAGGGATTTAACTTGTCCAAAATATTGATTCGAACAAGGTCTGCCTTACACGTAGAAAAAAATAAGTGAATATTTTTAATAATTATACGAAGAATATCAAAAAAACGTTCAAATGTAAGTAATGTTCCAAAATATAAGTTCATTTTCTTTAAGCTTACTAATTTTTTTGTGCATTATAACTTTAATTTCATAAAATAAATGGCTTAACTGCAAATATGCAATATCATGCATTTGAGACATTTTGAAGTTACATTGCAGATATGAGGTTATGTTGCTGATGTGCAATTCTATGCACTTAACTATATTTAAAGCTAAAATTAAAAATAAATTCATTTTAAAAATAAATTACTTGGGCCACGAAAACAGCCACTGTCTTCGTAACCACGAATAAAATTATCTTGGGCTTTTGTAAAAATTGTTATAAAAGAGTTTTACGCGAAGTACTTCTCAGTTTTTTTATGATAATCATTATATGAACACTTTCACTAATGATTGAACTAGCCAAAAGGGGTATTTATTGGGTACAATCCGTCGGAACAGAAATTCGAACTCAAAACTACCGACTGTTCCCATATTAATGAAGACATCTCGAGGAGTGTCTGTGGAATATGTAGCTTACCATGATGATGTTACCGTACATTTGATTTCATGGAGAGATAATAAAGTTGTTAATTTTATGTCAAACAATTGTGGTAATAGTCCTGAGACCATAGCTGAACGATTTGATAAGAAGTTGTGTAAAAAAATATCCATTGAGTGTCCGAATATTGTCTCACAATAGAACAAATTTATGGTTGAAGTCAATTTGTTCCACTCATTTATTGGAAGCTACAAGATAAAAATACGCTATACGATAATATTAGTAAATGCATTGCTATTGTATAAGCGTGCGTAACAATAAAGTGGTAATCATGAAAACATAATATTTGTCAATTTTCGTTTGTAAGTGGTAGAAAGTCTTCACAAAGTAGGAAAACAATCCACAAAAAGTGGAAGACCTTCCGAATTATCAAAAAAACTTGCAAAAAATGACGAAACATTCGAGAAGTTTCCCACTATCTCAAACAGAATTCGGTTGGACCATTTTGATATCTGGCTACAATGGGACAACAATCGTTTACCATGTAAATTACCAGGGTGCAATGGATACACTCATGTTAGATGCTCAATAGGTTAGACAAGAGTATGTTTTAATAATATACCAAAATAGAATCAAAATAGAAATTGTTTTAAATAATTTCGTAATGAATAATGTTTTATGTACTTATTTAATGAATTCTTATACAATGAGCTTCAAATTAAGAAAAAAATCCTTGTGTCCTTGCAAATCTGTGTTTTTTATTTTCCTTTATTTAAATTTGTCAATTTAAATTGACTATATAAAAAACTGAGAAATATATCTTAGTTTAAGCTATTAAAAGCATATAATTCCATTTCAAAAATGTAAAATACAAATTAAAAAAAATTAATATATGAACCATCATATTCTAATTTTTATTGCTTTCCTACATGAAATTGCACAAATGCAATGTTGCGTAACTTCGCTCCTATTCATTGCAGAGCATCCAAATTTCGTTTATACATTCTCTTAACCTCTCCAATCACAAATAAGGACATAAAACATTTTTATACACAGGGAGAAAAAAAATCATGTAACGAAGGGTAAAGTTGTAGTTATTGGAACTTCCGCTCAACGAATAACTAGATTTATTGAAAAACTTTTTAGGACTTTAAAGTAATAAAGATGTTTAAGAGACAGAATATTCAGGTCATAATAAAGAGGCAGACTACTTATACGGGGACCTTTTTAAGGAATTAGACGAATAGAATGCTTTTGCGATACTAAGAGCGGAAGTACTTAATTGCTATGCGTACCACCCCAACATGTCAATCCATAGTCTCACTTTGACTGGAAGATACCAAAATATATACACTTTAAAAGACTGGAGGAACAATATGGTTTCAACAAGTATAAATGCCTAGTCGCTGCCATAAGATACTTTTTCAGTGCACGTGTATGGTCAGACCAATCCATCTTGCAGTCAAGTACTACTCCGAGATATTTAAAATATTTCACGCTTTCCACCCTAAAACATTGATATGAATATGTACGATAATCATAATATGATTTAGGGTAATTCCTAGAAAAGCAAGTAGCGTTCGAATAAGAAAATTTTTGACATTTACCACAGTGAAAGAAAAAGTTGCCAAAGTCTAGGTCTTTGCCAAAAACATTGAAATGAATGATCCTCGTTTTTTCACTAAGAACTAACTTATGAACTTTGAACCAGTGACTTAATATTTCCAAATCATGATTAATGTCCTCAATCAAGTTTAATGGAGAATAACTAGTAAAAGTGCAGGCTATATCGTCAGCGAATGCATTAATACTGCTTACAAAGTTTTGAGAGAATAGTGAGTTTATGAAAATAAGGAAAATAATTGCACCAAGCACCGAGCCTTGGGGTACACCTAGAGCTGTGGGTAATGAAGAGCTTAAGAAGTTATTGATCTTCATTTGTTGTTGCCTATTGGACAAATAAGAGCTTAGCCAATTGTAAAAAGAGCCTCTAAATCCAAGGTTATATAATTGAGCCAATAAAATAGAGTGGTCGACGGTATCAAATGCCTTCGTTATGCAGTGCAGCTGTTATATGCTTATTATTAAGGCCAGAATAAACATTTGTACAAAAATTAAGGAGGGCATCTTCAGTAGATAACCCTGTCCTGAATACAAATTGCCATTTATTAAAAAGTTTGTTATTTTCAAGAAAATTTACTATTCGAGTCTTTACAGCTTTCTCAAATATTTTACAGATGACTTAATATGTCACAAATGTAAAAAGCAATTCGCTTTACAAAATTATTAGAAAAACTGTTCAAAGTAACCGAATTTTCAGGCACATTATGATAATTCTTTTGATGATTGTATACATCAAAAGAAGAGATAGGTTCAAAGAAAAAGCCCTGCGAAAAACAAGGTTCGTAAGACAAACAACTACATTTTGTTCTACCCGTTGTATTTTTAGCAACAACTTCTGGGCCTATAGAAACAAAAAATTTGTTAAAGTGTTTAGCTAATTCAATAGGGTCAGTAATTGAAGTATCTCCAAATATCTTGGAATGGTTTCTTTGTTTTCTGTTTTTGTTTGAAATATTGTTAACCAGTTTCCATTCCTTTTTAATATCTCCCCTAATATTGAAAAATTCGTTTGTATAAAAGCTATTTTTACACAATTAAAGTGATTTATATGCAGTACGAGTTGCCAGATTACTAGGATGTTCCTGTATTCTTTTTAAAAGTTTATTTTTGGTTGTAATTTTTTTCAGGAGTGCGTTGGTAATCCAGGGCTTTAATTTTCTTTCATTACCATGTTTTCTCTGCACTATACTCGAGCAAACTTCAACGTGCTCAAGTTGTGTTTTCATTATAAATATGCTCCCAACTCTCAATTAATAATAAATTATTTAAGGCCATGAAATCATCTGGAGGACGATCCTCACAAGGCAACGCGTGAGGGTCAAGGGGACGTCATCTTCACATGTCAGCGTGTCTGACTGCCTCAACCTGGTGAGGCCAGCATTATCCATGTCGAACTCGTCTCAAGTCGACTCAAACCTCTGCATGGTGTCCTCTAGAAACGGCAAACTGGCAAACGTTAGTTTGACGGCTAATCTGAGCGGCGGGCTACCTGCCTTTAAAGGGTTGTGCGTTGGGTTTGAAGCCCACCACGTAGAAAAACATTTCAATGAAAACGATAAGAAAAAAGATAAAATGATCCCCAAATCTGATGACGAGTACTGCAAACGAAAAACTGACAATGATTTACGGATACGCACTTGGAACGTCCGAACCCTTAATTGGGATGGTGCCTCTATCCAACTGATAGATATCTTAGAAAGATGCAAAGCTGATATCACTGCAATCCAAGAAAACCGGTGGAAGGGACAGGGTTGCTCACGGCAAGCATCCTGTGATATCTACTACAGCGGCCATGCGGAGAAGCACGAATTTGGATGAGGATTTGTGGTTGGCAAGAGACTACGGCATCATGTCCTGCGATTCACACCTGTGAACGAACGACTTGCCATAATCCGTGTCAAAGCAAGGTTCTTCAATATAAGCCTGACACGCTCCAACAGAAGATAAGAACGATGAGACCAAAGACAGCTTCTACGAGCGCATTGAAGAGGCCTATGAGCGCAGTCCCCACCACGACATAAAAATCGTGCTTGGTGACTTCAACGCCAAGGTGAGTAAAGAAAATATCTTTGGTCCAACAGTCGGAAAGTTCAGCCTCCACGACAATACCTCCGATAACGGAATGAGACTGATTGACTTTGTCGCAGCGCGAAACATGGTCGTTAGTAGCACTAGATTCAAGCATCTAAATATTCATAAAGCAACTTGGCTGTCTCCCGATCAAAAGACGCGCAACCAAATTGATCACGTTTTGATTGACGGAAGGAACTCTTCCAGTGTTTTAGATTTACACACGATCCGTGGTGCCAATATAGACTCGGATCATTATCTTGTCGCAGCCAAGATCCGTATACGTCTGTGCGCAATCCAGCACAGAGAAAGCTAGACGTAGAAAAGCTGCAATCAAAACGAACAGCCGAAGACTTCGCTACTAGACTCTCACTCCTGCTTCAAGAAAGCACACCTCCGAACGACGATATATGCGCGCAGTGGAATCAGATTTCCCACGGCTATCACCGCCCTCGCCGAAACCAGTGGCATGACCAGGAGTGTCGCGATGCCACTGCAGAAAAAGACACCACATACAAAGCCACCCTGCAATCGGTTGTAATGCGTGCTGCTAAAGAGCGACACAAAGAAAAGAGGCGGAAAGAGAGAGCATTTTCAGGTGAAAGAAACGAGAGGCGGGAATGTGTGAGTGCGAGAAAATTGAGATGCATGGTGACAGGAACGAAGTCCGAAAATTTTTCGAAAAAATAAGACGCCTGGCCGATGGTTTTAAGACCGGGGCCTCTTCCTGCAAGGATGAAAATGGGAATCTAGTGACAGATATCCAGAGTACACTGATGATGTGGAGGGAACACTTCTCTAGTCTTTTGAATGGTGACGACGACAACAATCCCATTAATACAGATGATATCCCGGAATCCCCAATTTTGGACGACAGCGTTGAAGTTCCGCTGCCCGACCATTAAAAACAACAAAGCCGCAGGAGCCGATGGCCTACCTGCTGCGCTCTTCAAGAATGGAGGCGAAGCTCTATTTGAATGCATTCATGAGCTTCTATGCAGAATATGGTCGGAAGAATGCATTCCAAACGATTGGAATCTCAGTGTGCTCTGCCAAATCCACAAGAAAGGCGATCACACAATTTGCGCCAACTACCTTGGGATAAGTCTTCTGAATATCGCATATAAGGTCTTGTCGAGCGTA
The DNA here is from genome assembly GCA_943735915.1 of Pherbina coryleti. Taxonomy (NCBI): domain Eukaryota; kingdom Metazoa; phylum Arthropoda; class Insecta; order Diptera; family Sciomyzidae; genus Pherbina; species Pherbina coryleti. Next base: position 107,817,726 of record OX030950.1, on the reverse strand, counting down.
CTATGTGAAAAACTGAAGTCCATCGTAAACCAGTTGATTGGACCTTATCAGTGTGGCTTAAGACCTGGAAAATCCACCATAGACGCTACGACAAATCTTGGAGAAGACCCTAGAAAAACAAATCGACACACACCATCTTTTTGTCGATTACAAAGTCGCCTTTGATAGTCCAATAATGAATCATCTATATTCCACCATGTCTGAATTTGGTATTCCTGCAAAGCTCATCCGTCTTTGCAGAATGACACTGAGCAACACCAGCAGCACAGCTAAAATCGGGAAGGATCTCACTTCTCCATTCAATACCAAACGAGGTTTCAGACAAGGTGATTCCTTATCGTGCGACTTTTTTAACACCAGCAGCACAGCTAAAATCGGGAAGGATCTCACTTCTCCATTCAATACCAAACGAGGTTTCAGACAAGGTGATTCCTTATCGTGCGACTTTTTTCAAGAGTTGAAATGGCCAGTTTATTGTTATTATTATCGGAAGATGTTATAATTTTTGCAAATGGTGTCGTACGACAATCATATTTGACATTTGTGAACTAGACAGCTGCAAAATACAAATAGATAAGCAATGGAGCGATATACTCCGCAAGAGCGTGGAATAATTAATGGATATTGTCAAGGTACGTTTCCTGGTTACGTAATCTCCCGTTTTGGCACGGCCAGCAAGATCGCCCGATGGTTATATCCCAGAATTCTTTCTTTGGAGCTACTTGAAGTCTCATGTTTATGCTAACAAGCCTCATTTAATCGCAGACCTTAAGGAGAATACTATTTTTTTTTTTATTTTTGTTTTTATTTATTTAATTCAATCTACTGGGCTAAGCCTTTACAGATTACAAAATATTTTATCCTAGAACAAAATAATATTTACAAGATATGATTATGATTGAATTTAATGCATTAAAATATTCAAAAAATAACTAAGGCCGTTGTTATACAGACGCTCACGGGCTCATCACGGGCACGCATTGTTGTTGTTTCAATGTAAAAGGGAAATTTGAGAGAGTGAGCGAGGGAACTTATTTTGCCCAGAATGAGCTCATCAAACGAAAAAAAAACGTAAAAAGGACGTGATCGGTGATCATATGAGCGTCTGTATAACAACTGCCTAAGTAAAATTACGAGATCAAATAAGATATATCGCTTAGAGCTCTTATCAAAGTTGGTCTATCTAAATCCAAATTAGTTCTGACATTGTTACACAGATTAAGGCATCTATATATAGGATCACAATGACCATAGTTCGTTCTATGAAATTGAATGCAGAATGTGCAATGTTCCCTTAGCGGTCTAGCAGGAGCGTGGAATGGGATTAAAAATAGTGGCTCGGGTGAATCAATTCTGCCATCTAAAATATCTTTAATAAAGAGAATGCTAGATCGATTAAATATCACAGTAAGTTTCTGCAAATTGACCATTTGGCATCTCATCCCATTAGAAGGCATGTTTTCGTGTGTAAACGTTCGTCGTAGCGCAAACTTGGTAAAATTTTTTGTATTCTCTCGATCCGATCTACATCATTCTGATAAATTGGGTACCAGATTATAGCAGCGTATTCAAGAACAGATCTAACCAGAGAAAAAAAAGGTTGTCCTATGGGTAAAAGCATCGTAGAATTCTTTGGAATTACGCTTGACGAAACTGAGCTGCGAATTGGCTTTGGAAATCACGTAATCTCTATGAGGGCTAAAAGTTAATTTTGAGTCGAAGTAAACCCCGAGATCTTTTATTAATGACACTCTTGTGAATTCTTGTGTTTGGCAGATATAGTTAAATTTAATGGGTGAAAAATTTCGAGAAAACGTAATAATCTTGTATTTAGAGAAATTAAGTTTCATGCCATTGGTAGAGCACCAGGATATGAAGGCGTTTATATCGTCCTGAAATTTCGCGCAGTCGGACAATATTTGTGTAGCTACGTACATTTTCAGGCCATCAGCATAGATTAGGACATTGCAATGATTAAAAATCTTAACAACATCATTTATGAAGATGTTAAATAACAATGAACCCAAATGACTACCCTGCGGGACTCCTGATTTGACATAAATGATACGGGAGAAGCACCTATCCACCTTAGCAATCAATTTTCTTTCCATTAAATACGATGAAATCCATTTCAGAAAGTTGGAATGAATTTCTAAGTTTTCCAATTTAAGCAGAAGTACTTTGCTTGTTTGTTTGTTTGTTTTGTTTGTTTATTTATTGAATATTGAATATGAACCTAAAGCTACAAGATACAAGGATATCTTAAATTTAACAAGGTTAAGTCACGATTTGTATTAGATTGAGAGTAATAAAATTTGACTGATTTACATAAATAAGATAAATATAAATAACAACAAAATTAAGTTTAAATTAAGCAAATCATAAAATTTTTAAAAGTGGATGAATTAATAATTAAAATGAAAAACTAGTGAAATTATTTAGGTCTAGTGTAGAAGGTTAAAGTCTCTAGGAGATAACAGAAAGTTAGAATGTATTAACTAAAAACCAAAATATAGAGTAAAGGTAAGGCGACGCTAGTTCGAGATGTGATAACAAATTAAGTACTAAAATGAATGATTTTACAAAATTCATTACCAATTCAGTCCAAAATTCCGCCTTTCCGGAAGGCAATCGAAAGCTTTCATGATATCGGTGTAAAATGCGTCTACTTGAAGGCCACGCTCAACAGCATTGATACAATAATTTGAAAAAATTGCTAAGTTACTGCACGTCGAACGACCAGTACTGTAAATGCAATTTTTAACTTCATGAAAAGACGCTTGTTAACGATAAAATCGAGAACTTTTGGTATAGTTGATAGCTTTGTAATTGGTCTGTAGGTTGTACCTATAATTAACCCTTATTAACCAGCTTTGAAAACTTGGTGGTGGAATATGGTCAAAGCCTGCGCCTTTATTAATGTCTAAACTGACAAGAGTTTAAAAAACTTCTTCTTTGGAAATATAAAAATTCCCGACATTAAAAATTTGCTGTAAATGGGAGAAATCAGTCGAGCTAGTAACGGGATCATAATCACTAAAAACTGATCCGAAAAAAATCACAAAAAGTTCACATACATCTTGCGCATTAGTAGCGTGAGTTCGTTGATATTCCATAGTTTTGGGAATATCTGAGCTTTTTCGCTTCAAGTTGTAGAACAACCAAAACGCTTTAGGATTGCTCTTAATGTTAGACTCGATAGAGTCTAAATATTTTTTGTAGAGAAAGTTTGATAAAAATTCAAATTCTTTTCTTCGCAGCACAAAAATGAACCAATCAACAGCCGAGTGGGTTTTTTGTATTGGCTGTGAGCCTTGTTTCGCTGGTTTTTTAATTGCAAGAGGTTTTGGTTATACCAAGGCAGGTTAAAGCTACGCCGCACAGTGGGCTTTTTTCGATTTTAGGATAACAAACGTTTATTTTTTTAAATTTAACAAAAGTATATTTTTTTTTGACATAATTGATGAAATATTATAGAAATGATATTATGAAATTGATGCTCTCTTCTGATATTTTTATGGAATTTTTGAAAGTTGAAACTTTTTTCGAACAAAAAGAAGCGCATTCTAAGCTAAAAAAGTAAGGCAATTTGATACATTTATTACTTAGAAGAAAAAGCATATACTTCAATTTGGTTTTTTTTTTATTTTTTACTGACTTAATAACCATTGAATTTGTAACAAACAAAAAAAAAATATTAAAAAACAAAAATTAGAAAAAAAGTGAAAATATGTCTCTAAATTTATTAGGTAGTTTTTATTTTACTAAAATTTAGTGAAAAAAATCCACTTTAAAAAAACGCTTAAAAACCAAGTTTTCCTCAAAACGCACTAATTTTCAAGATAACTTCTGTTATTGAACTAAAAAATTTTTGTGAAAGATGTAGTGCTTTTGTTAATTAACAAAGGTACTTAAAATTAGTAAAATATATTTTCCACTAATATAGAACCACTGAGACTACTGATGAGTCGGAGTAGCGTCCGACGAAACCATGGTCTAGTCAGCTTGGTTTAAGTTCTGCAAAGAACTTTGTTGTTGTAGCAACCTGTTGCTTCATGAATTATTTGGCATTAAGGCGGTCTTCTCATTGAGCAACTTTTTTTTTTTCGACTTTTGTTTTTTGCATTTATTTATAGCTTGGGTAGTTGTGAATATGCCCCTAAAAGGATTTTTAGAAATTCGAAATACTTTAGAAGATACAGCCTTTTTTGTGAAGCAAGGTCTTCGTCAAAATGAGCTATTTTTTTCGACTCATTTTCGAACGAAGCGGAATAAAGTAACCACCGAATTCCGTTGAAAATGTTTATTGTTAGGTAAAAACGTGTTTGCACACATATTTTGATGATACAAAGTGAATTCGACGGAGAATTGTCAGCTCTTTAAAACTGCATTTAAACATTTTTGATTTTTTTTTTTTTTCCCAAAAAAATTACTTCAAACTTTAAACGCGTTTATCTCGAACCCACGTTTTTCGAACTGGCGGCCATGATATCTCCAGTTCAACTGAACCGATTTTCATGAAACAAAGTAAAATTGGCGCAGAATTGTCACCATTCTCGGGTGAACCTCGACCATAATTTTAAAAAATTTTTTACTATTTTTTTTTTTACACTAAACTACAAAAAAAAAACCCGAAATTGAAATTTTTTTTTTTGAATGGCCGCCATTTTGTCAAAAAAAATCACAAAATTAAGCTTGAGGTTCACCCGAGAATTACATCTATACTGATTATAACCCCGTTTTTTTTTTCATTTCAATCGCTCCGGAGACCCGGAATCGTGGCCGCCGTGACGACACCTTTTTTTTCACCACCAACTTTGAAGTCTCATTACTTTTTGAACAGCCCACGTATCGAGGCAAAAAAAATTTTTTTATTTACTTTGAACCTTTTGTAATACAATAAATAAAAAAAGTTTTCAATTATTCTTTGCGTTTTCAAATAAGAATTTTTTTAAAAAGGGTCCAAAAAACGGGGTTTGAATGAGAAGACCGCCTTAAGCTCACAATAAAATTCTTAAAAAATATGTTTTTTAAGAATTATAAAAGAAATAAATATATTTTCGTTTTCCACCATGTATTGCCATGTTTCCATCTGTCCGATTGTCTGTCTGTCTGTCTTTTATGGCGATTATAGCTATTATATTGATGCGATCTTAATGAAATTCAAAACAAGCTTTAATAAAAAAAATAAAGGTCGAGGTCGTAATTCAGCCCATTCGAATGAAAACCACGCCTACCTCCCATACAAAATGACCATATAAAAATTACCAATGTATTTCTGTGGTCTTTCGCCATTACATGCTTGGATAAGGTTCATGGAAAGTTTACTTCATATAGCTTATAAGATTGAAATAAAAAAGTGGCAAACTAAAGGCGCGGATCACGAAGCTAGGGTTCATGCAAAAATAATGATAGTACTGTGAAATGAAATGGGCCTGTTGGTCGATATGCCAAAGCAAAAAAGTGGAAACTCTAATGATGGAAACACTGCCAGAAAGTTTTTTAGGAACGCAGAAAAGACTTCTAAAATAACAGGCATAAGCTTAGAATTAATACAACGTTTTTACACAATTTTAGAGTGCTAAGGGTGTGGTTTACTCATTGATTCCAAAGCGTTTGGAATTTATGCCTCTGAAACTAGAAATGTCTACTTAGCTCACTACGCGTGGTATTACATGCCAGTCACTGTTCATAAAGTAAAGATTACGGCTTATGTATGTCATTTCTAATTCATACTCATTCATTAATTTTTAGGTTCTCTGCCATGGTGAAAGAATAATATCTTCATGTATATTGCCTATTTCCGAAGAGGGTCAAGAAGCCAGAAAAAAGACAATAGCCCTTCAGTTAATTTTTTACAAGAAAAACATCAAGAACAGATACAAATTTTGAACTTATTCACAGATTGTTGTTTACATCCGATCCATTTATAAATTCTTTAAGGCAACCACCTAAATATAAATATCAAATTAACTCCAAATGTTCTAGGTCTTTTAAAATCCTGAGTGATAGTTCTGATTCAAAATAAACAGAAAATAACACAATATTAAAACCTTTTTTAATCTTTTCTTTTAAGCATGCCTGCATGCACACTAGACCAGCCCAAAAACTTAAATTTTGTATTTCCTTTAAATACCTTCATTTTAATTTTTCTTTTAAGTGAGAAAACGATTGTTACAAATTTTTATCCAAATCGGATTTTTTACAAGAAAAACATCAAGAACAGATACAAATTTTGAACTTATTCACAGATTGTTGTTTACATCCGATCCATTTATAAATTCTTTAAGGCAACCACCTAAATATAAATATCAAATATAACTCCAAATGTTCTAGGTCTTTTAAAATCCTGAGTGATAGTTCTGATTCAAAATAAACAGAAAATAACACAATATTAAAACCTTTTTTAATCTTTTCTTTTAAGCATGCCTGCATGCACACTAGACCAGCCCAAAAACTTAAATTTTGTATTTCCTTTAAATACCTTCATTTTAATTTTTCTTTTAAGTGAGAAAACGATTGTTACAAATTTTTATCCAAATCGGATAAAGGGAAACTGTGCCGAATTCTTATTAAAAACCACATTAGGAACTTCTTATAGGAACAAAATAATTTTTTATTTTGAATTTATTTAATACATATTTAAATTTATTCAAATAATATAATAAATATTTTTAATTTTCAATACATTGAAATATTAATTTATTGATTTTTAAGGATCCAAAAACGTTTTACTTTTTTTTACAAAATTGTATTTTGTGACATATTGCATCAAAATTAAGTTATACTTACAAGGATTATTAATGCAAAAGTCGAAACTGTTATTATTTGCTTAGTATTTATTATTTATTATTATCTCTAATTCAAAAGATCGGATTTGTTATGAGTTGGATGCTTTTTTCGATAGTCTTCAACAACTTTAAGGACAAATTGTTTCTCCTTTTCATCTTTTGATAAAATTGTGTTATACTCAGTCATTAACTTTACACCTCTCTCCGCTGTATCATTAACAACATGCAAGCCATGGCAAAACTCAGCACCAGCATTGAAATCTTAAGGCGTTAACCATAAAGAAGGGTCTAGTGTTATGAACTCTGTCGAAAGTCCAAACCTAAGTGCCCTGGATCGAATTGAAATTTGTCACGGAAAATGAACATTTTTATAACATAAATCGCTTTCGCCATTCATCGTGCATGTGATGTAGGGCCGGAGCATGAAAGTTGTAAATTTTTTTCTCCAGCAAATACCAAAACCAGCTGCAAAAGCTCTTTATAATCGGCTCGAGAAGGTGATTGATTTAATTGTTCACGACAAAAATTTGTGACGTTCTTTAAAGTCTCGGAGCTAATTGTAAGTACTACAAACAATTTTGTCCTCAATGCCACTGTTGTACTCTTTTGGATCGTACTTTTTGTCATCCTACCTACGCCTTTTGAAACTTTTAAAACATTGCTACGTCTGGAGCAGTCATTTTGCCAAATTTTGCTTCAAAAACATTTCTTAAAAATATTTCACATATGTGATGTCGACAAGCAAAGTGCAAAAGTTGGCGGCCGAACATTTTTCACAATAAATGACAAGAGCTTTTGTAACGTTATGTATTTGTGGCAGTGGTATCAAAACAAAGTGATACCTTGACCTAACAACAAAGAACACTACAAATAAAAAATCAACCAAATCGATCCAGCCGTTCTCAAGTGATGAGGTGACATACATGTGGCAATTGATTTTTATTTATATCAGGGACATAAGAGTTATAACCAATATTTGAAAATAAATTTTATATAGATGCACATTAGACCATACCTCAAAAAAAAGTTTGCCGTATACCAGCGAATATGACGTTTTTTTGCAAGACAATTACGAAAAAAAAATTATGTTATGTAATAACTTTTTTATTGTATCTGCGGCATTACAGTGATAAAAGTCGAAAGTTGGATGTTTTTAAAGAAGAAGCTGTTAGAAATGTCATCGTTTTGTGACAACGCGCCGGCATACTAATTATAACCCTAGCGGCGGTTGGGAAACGTGCTAATGTACTTGTGAATAACTATTATACAATTTCTAAAAATCGATTGAGATATAACGTAAATGCTTGAAATAAATTGTTTAAAATTTCGCGTTGTAAGTGTGGTATTGAAAGCAACAATCCGTGTAGTTGCAACACCTCAAATAAAATTCCAGACGCAGCAAAAATTTTTTTTATTAATCAGTGCGGTCCAAGATCAATGGCATTAGATGATGCCTATCGATGAGAACTGCCACTGTAGAAGTAAGGTCAGTTGCTGCAACATAGAATGCGTTGTACTCTACCAGCGTTGGGTACGAGCCAGATAGCGAGGACGAAGAGGAATTTGAACAAAACGTAAGTGAATCACAGACGAAAATAAATATTTTCCTTCTCAAATTTTTTCAGTGGATGTTTAATTTGCTTTAATGTTTTTTATTAATGTTAAAAAATATTTATATATTTCGATACTCCCAACGTATACGTTGATAACTCAAACTACCAACTTTTAAAGGGACAGTTTTTATCTGAATCTGCGCATTGGACTCCATCTGGTGACAATTTTTTGAATCTAAAGCTTAAAATTTGAGGCATTGGCAGTTATTTTTAAAGTTACAACTTTGGTATATTTAGGTGAGGACTCCATGCAAAAACTTCGCACCTTAAGTTAAAAATATATTGCAAAAACTGGTTTTTTTTCTGTTGATTATTTCATTTACCTTCTTATGCGTGGGACAAAAACACAAGTTTGTGTTGGCAACTTCATGTACAAAGTTATTAGCTATTTTTTCTGAAAAAAACTATGGTTGTAAGTCATAACTACCAACTTAATGCTCAAATATTTTGCTTAATGCATGTTGAAAAGTGCAGTTGCCAACTTTTTTCATGGAACTTTGTTTATGGGTTTGCGTTCCTGCATTTTTTTTACTGGGTTCGCTTGGCGGGAAAATTGACATTTATGATCAGTTGTTGAATTTTGTACCAAAGTGTCTACCATCAAAATGAATAATGTCGATTGCAAAGAAAATTCTGGCAATGGCTTCGCAAAAAACTGGTAATATGGTCTTTTCATTTATAATTTTCAATAACAAATAATAAATTGACTAGTTGCTGATGGAGACACAAATAAAATAGCTCCAAAAAAATGTGATTTTACTGCCTCCTCAAGTGGCTTAAAAGTTGAGACCTACTTGCCAGTTACAAAATTCATAGTTAAAGAAAACTATTCATCAAGAGGTAAGATGTAGCATCATTGGAAAGTTTTCTTCTTTCATGGAAGCAAAATTTTTTTTTTTACTCATAGACTGCGACTCAAATGGAGAAGTATTCAATACGGACGACGATTCTAGCTATGAGCCATCTGTTACAGAGGATTCCGAAGATCACACTGAAGATAAATATCGAAAAAGTGATGATAGTACTGAATTAAGCCCGGAATTCAGTCCAGTTACTCCAAAATCTCAAGCAACATCTTATAAAAAAAATGTAGGAAAGAAGAGACTTGCTTTCCCGAAGGAGTGGATTCGCAATAAAGCTAAGCGACTGTGAAATACAGGTGAGAGTTACGTGAATGCAAAAGGCAATCTTGTAGAGGCAAAAAAGCTCAAGATTGGATGTGGTGAGCATTGCCGAAAAAAATGCAGCTTTTTTTCAAATGACAAACGTCAGCTTTTATTTGAAAACTTCTGGAAAATTGGCGACAAACAAAGGCAATGGAATTTTATTTCAAAACATTCAAAATCCATTGACAAAAAATTAATGAAACTTGGCCAACTTAATCAACGGCGAACATGTTCAAGGAAATATTTTCTACCTTTAGATACCGCAGGTAAAGATCAAGAGGTTTGTTCAAAAATGTTCATCAATACACTCGGAATTACATGAAATGGATAGAAACAGCACATTGTAAAACAAATAAAGACAATGGGTTTTTGTCACCGGATAAAAGAGAAAAATTTCAAAGAAAAGTGAATGAACTGACACATAAAATAAAAAAAGATGTTATAGATCACATCAAATCGTTCCCACAAGTAGAGTCGCATTACACTCGAAAGCGGTCGTCTAAATTATATATCAACGCACAAGGTTTAAACTGTGCTAAAATGCATAGGTTATACAAAGAAAAAAATCTTAGTAAATTCTGAGTTAGAAATGGCAGCTCTTCATCAATATCGAGATATTTTCAATTCCGAATTTAACATTTCATTCTTTATTACAAAAGCGGACCAGTGTAATACATGTACTACTTTTGAAAATTTGAATGAAGTGGAAAAAGCAAACGTTAAGGATGCGCACGGTCTCCACTTATTTTTTAAAGATGAAGCACGCAAACTTAAAGATGATGACAAGATATGTGCTGTGGAGAGTAATGGAAGAATTGTATGTGCTTGTTTTGATTTCCAGAAAATTTTAACTTGCCCTAATGCTGATGTCAGTGCTTTATATTATAAAAGAAAATTTGCAGCATTTAATTTTACAGTTTTCGATATGAGCGAAAGGGAGGCATTTTGCTATTTATGGGATGAATCGATTGCTAAAAAAGGAGCAAATGAAGTAGTAAACTGCCTTTATAATTTTATAATTAAAAAAACAAATTCATGCAAGGACTTCAGATTTTGGTCCGATAATTGTCCTTGCCAAAATCGTAATAAAGTAGTGTTCTGTTTTTATTCATGGATTTCATTCAGTGTCAGTACAACACCGTTTTCTTGAAAAAGGTCACACCCAGAACGAAGGTGATAGCGTTCATACTACCATTGAAACAGCAAAAAAGGGAAAAACTGTGTTTGTTCCGATGCAGTGGTACTCAATAATACGAAACGCTAAGGTTTCTGGTAAGCCCTATAACGCAATTGAAATGGTTACTGACGACTTTCATAATTTCGAAGAATTTTCTAAAAAGATAAATTTTAATAAAAAACCAAAAATGTATACTAGTAAGATGAGAGAGATACGTTTTAATGAAAATAACCCCTTTACAATGTTACTTAAATATGACTTTCGTGAAAAAGATTACCAAGAGTACATCCTTTATCAGCCACCAATCTCCGCTATCAAACGTGGAAGATCAAAAATTGTTGAAAATCCATATCTTAAAGATTTTCCAAAGATTTTTAATAGTCCTTTACCAATATCCACAAAAAAAAAGAGAGATTAAGTAAGTTTATGCGAAGGAAATTATATTCCAAAACTCTACCATTCATTTTATAAAAATCTTAAGGATGACAACATGGAGTCTAGCAGTTCCGAAAGCAATGACGAGGAGTCATAATAAGATAATGGACCCGAACATTATGTACTGATATCTTTTTTAAGCCAATGAATAATGTGATTTTTTTTTCGTTCTATTTTTAAATAAATATTTGTTTGTTTTTATTCTTTAATTATATTGTTTTATGTAAGGTTTTCTGTTTTTCATTCAATATAATTATAAGTTCAGTTACAAATCGCTGTGATAATTATTTCTCCGTGTAATATGTTTGTAAGTCTAAATACCAAACATTTCGTTTCAAAAAATCTTTTAAAAAAGTTTGTAAAAAAAAAATAATGTTGCAGAAGACAAGTTGGTAACTTAAGGAACAACTTACATGCTTTTCTTTTGTCCAAATTACAAGTTTAAATTCTAAATATCTCATTAAATATGTTTTTAAGATCTACAGTGATTAAATAGTCGATAGACATTCATTTCATCTACAATAAACAGAAACCTGTATTCGATTTTTGTTTTTGGTTTTTTTTTATAACGAAAACCACACTAAAATGGTCTTACTGAAAAATTACGATTTTCGAGTTACCAACGTATACGTTGGACGTATCGATATGAGAAAATAAAAAAGTAAACAATAAATCTACAAAGTCATAAAACTTGTGCTCATCATTATAAACGAAAGAGAGTAAAGTACTAAAATGGTTAGTTATTTGAGGTTATATTCACGAAATTATATTCAATGTTTCAATATTTATGTTTAATTACATTCCAAACGAAAGATTAAAGCTTGTATTAAAAAAAAACTCTCAAGAATATCTTAAAAAACACCTATTATACAAGGTGAAATACCATTAATTTTGAAGGGCTGTATCTTTCAAACAAAGCTAATACCAAACTCAGAGTTTTAACTGAAGTTAGATATTATTATGTACTTTATTGTGAATAAATTTGAAATTTTTAAACTTATGCCCACCAGAGATATTTGACCCCAAAATTAGTTAAATTCTCAAAATTTCCATTTTTAAGAGGCTGTTGAAAAAAAACTTGGTAAGTCAGAAAGTTAAAAAAAATTATATATAAACTGCTTGCTAATATGTACTTTAAAAAAAAAAAATAAGTTGACAAGTAATTGCTTTTTTTAATTTTTTTTAATTTTTATTTAAATTTTCAATCCTTATACTAATAGATACAATAATGATCCAATACATGTATAACATGAAGCATAAGTCATTAACATTCAGTCACATATATCATTTGACAAAATTTAAAACTACAATAAAATTATTACTTTAAAAGTTGAGACTTATCTAACACATTTGTAAAACAGTAAAGATAAACATTTATTAACATTAACATTTATTAACATTTTTAAACAAAATAAACTAACTGGTATCTAATTTTGAGCTGCGGTTACCTGGAAATGCATCAAAAAATCATTTTTAAATTTGTGTGCGTTACGTAAACTAGTTAAAGAATTTGGGAGTGCATTCCATAGACGCGTAGTGTGTACAAAAAACTGTCGTTCAGATAATAAACAATTATGACGAAATTGAACAATATTCTTACAACGACTAGAACGTAAAAAGCGAATCTGACCGAATAAGTACGCAGGCTCTTCAGTGTAAACTATCTTATGCATTAAAATCAAAGATCGATAATTCAGTAGGCTTTTAAAAGAAATACCACAAATTTGCTTTGAAAATAAAGAAACACTATCATAACGTTTGAGACCAAACACATATCTTGTAATATTATTAAAGAGAACATTCATTTTACGCATACAAACACTATCTAAATTTGAAAACAGTTCACAGCCATATAACAATTTAGGAAGAAGGTAGGTTTTAGCAAGAAGCAGTCTAATTTTTCTAGGCGTGTGGTGTTGGTTGCACCACAAGTTCCGCAGCATCCCATAAACTTTTCCAACAGTCAGATTAACATGATCATTAAAAGACAACCTATTATTAAAAACAATTCCTAAATTGATTGCTTTATCAACTAGTTCTATTTCAGCGTCATTAATATACAAACTCACATCACTACAGTCCACTGATTTTCTACTTATCACAAGGCATTTCGATTTCGTCGGGTTTAGGCTTAAACTATTATCACTTGCCCACTGGCTTATTACACTTAGTTCGCTATTGAGGTCAATTACGCATTGCCGTATTGCCTGCATATCACAGCTCTTGTATATCTGAACGTCGTCAGCATACATATGCATATTGCAACCCCTAATAATACTTGGCAGGTCATTAATGTAAATCGTAAAAAGCAGTGGGCCTAAGACTGAGCCTTGAGGAACGCCTTTGAAAAGTTTTATGTATTCAGAAAATCTATTTTCCCAACAGACCTCCTGAATTCTATCTTGTAGATACGATCTTATTAGCTTTATGGCGGAATTTGAAAAATTATAATAGAGACGAAGTTTTTTTAATAATCTTTCATGATTTACATTATCAAATGCTTTGGAGAAGTCAAGTAGTAACAAGAATAAAATTTCGTTTTTGTCAAGGGATTTTCGTAAGTCCTCACAAACACTAATGAGAGCAGTAATACAGCTGCGCTTAGGTCTAAAACCAGATTGCTTTTCAGTTAATAAGCTTCTTTCTGACAAAAAAAGAGAGATTTGAGAACTCAATCTTTTCCAAAGCTTTTGACAACACAGACAAAATTGCAATAGGTCTATATTCTGTGTCTGATTTCGGGATTGGTGTGATTTTTACTTTTTTCCAGGACTTGGGGAACACAGAAGTTGTTAAGATTACATTAAAACTAGTAAGAAATGATCTTCGACTGGGCCGAAGTTAAAATACCCCCACGTCCGAACCGAAGTATATACCTACATAGTTTTAACAGAAAATATTCGATTGCATTTTTTATAAAATCACTTTGTATGGGGGGTGGGTGTGGTTTTCACTCGATTTGGTTGAATTTTATACACAAAGTGCAAATTATATATCAAAGTTAATAAGCAAAATTTCAAGTCCATATATTATTTTTTGTGGAATTTAAAGAGATTTTACCTTTTTGATGAAGTCACTTTGTATGGGAGGAAGGCGTGGTTTTTATCCGATTTGGTTGAATTTCATACTTAGAGTGCACTTTAAATATCGGAGCTCATACGCAAAATTTCAAGTCCATATATTAATTTTTGTGGAATTCTAAGAGATTTTACCGTTTTGATAAAGGCACTTTGTATGGGAGGTAGGCGTGGTTTTCATCCGATTTGGCTCATTTTCGAACTTGACCTTAGTTTTTTAGATAAAAGCTTAAATATTGAATTTCGTGATGATAGCTTGAAAATTACGGCTGTAATCGTGACGACAGACGGACAGACGGACAGACGGACAGACGGACAGACAGACGGACATGGCTAAATCAACTCGGGTGGTGATGCTGATCAATAATATATATACTTTTCTATACCTACCACGCCTCCTTATGGGCGTTACAAACGGAGTGACAAAATTAATATACCCCCATTTACGTTTTTTAAACGTGGGGGTATAAATATGTGTTATATGTGGTAGAATAATGTGCAATAGCTTATTTATTAAAAAAGGATTTATATTGTCCAGACCTGTAGAATTTGACTTTATAGACCTAATGGATTTAAAGACCTCGTCACCGTAAACATTTTTAAAAGTAAAATTATTATCATCAGTTTGTCTATCGGTACAATTACTAAGGGAACTATTATTAATCACAGCACAGGTAAACATATTGTCAGGTATTATATCACAATTCTCAGAACTTACAGTTTGACTAGATAAATTATCACAGTTTGAGATGCATGCAAATTTTTTGTTAATTTCGTCTAAATTTTCTATGCTAATTTTATGCAAGTCTTTTCCTCCTATCCCAATATTTCTTATGTGCTTCCAAGTTTGTTTGGTATTCATTGCTTGGTTGAACTTTTCCTCATAATATTTCTTCTTAGCAAGCCTTATTATCTTAGCTACCTTTTTTTTTCATTGATTTGTATGTCATATAGTCTTCTGGTAACCTGTACCGTTTCCAGCGACTATACATTTGGTTTCTCTCAATTATTGATTGGTTAATTTCCGCAGAAAACCAAGGAATCTTTTTATCTTTTATCTTCACTGTTTTTAATGGCACAAAACATTCAAATAGCTCATTCAAACAATTTTGTAGATAGTCAACTTTATCATTAAGGGAGGGTATGAAATAAATTTGGTCCCAATCTATTAAATTAGCACAGGAAAAAAGCAATTCATTATTGATATTTTTAAAATCTCGAAAAGTATAGGAATTTATATCATCCTTGCAGTTAAAGTTATATGTCAATATTATTAGGTCATGTCTAGAGAAACTTGGTGCAGATATTTGTTCAAATAATAAAACTTTATGCTTTAAAGCAACAAAAAACAGGTCAAGTAGTGTACTAGAAGTATTGCTAAAATGCGTAGGATTTTGGTCATTTACAATGTGCACTCCGAAAGATAGCATGTCATTAACAAGTGTTTTTTCAGTTAAAATGTTACTGTTGAAATCTCCTGATATAATGATGTCAGAAAACATAGGAGATATATTTTTGAACTTATTGTAAAAGGGCTCTAGGCTTATATTTTTATATGGACGGTATACACATCCAACTAGCATGTTTGCATTACCATTTTCTACCCGGATTAGTAAAAATTCAATAGTATCATTGTCATTTGACTTGCACACAATTTTACACTTAAAACATTTACGAACATAAATTGCTACTCCACCTCCATGCTTAGTTCTATCACTTTTAAACAATTTAAAACCATTCACAGAAAACATATCGTTATTTAAATCAGGGAAAAGCCAAGTTTCAGACACACATATAACATCAACCAAAGACTTATTAAAAATATACCTAAATTCGTCAATCTTATTTTTCAGACTCTGCGCATTTAAATGACAGATTCGCAAACCATTCCTTTGCTTCGAAATTATCTGTATTAAACAACGCGTACAGTCTATGGAACCACTATTGCCATTATTCACTAAACTCATATATGTATAATTTGTTTAATGAAAAAGTAAAAAAAAGTAACAAAAAGTAACGCACAACAACCAAATCCACTTTCAGACTAACCACAACGTACCTAATACATATAAAAATTTTACACTTTTTAAAAATACATAACTTAATCTTAACGTAATTGTTACAATTAAAACGATACAATAATTTAAACTTACAAATAAGAAAAGAAAAATTACGAATCACCCTGTTGCTCAAAACCTCGAAACCCAGACTGATCAGCGTAGGAGTCATTATGCGTGAGTTCATTATGAGTGAGCATCTCAGTTAGTTGCTCAATACCGAGAATGCATGTAGCCTTATCATCTTTATGCTTTTTAACAAAAATCATCCCTCGCCTGGTGTGGACAGACCATAACTGCTTTTGATTTTTTAATCGAACAGCTGACTTCAGTATATTGTGATTTGTTTTTGTCAATTGCTCATTTATGTATATTGCTTTGTCCGTTGAAAAACCCATAAGATAAAGGCGTAGAGGCTCCTTGGTTTGGCGTTTATACTCAGCGACATCATACAAAAACTTGTTTTTGTTTTGTGGAGTGCTGAGTTTAAAAATGATGGGTGCATCTGTGTTTGTCGCGTAATTGGAGTTTCTCTAAGCCTTTCAGCGTCAGTAATGTCAGGAACAGGAATTTTGAGAGACTTACAAAGGGTGTTAATCAAGCCTCTAAGGTTTTCATTTCCTGTACATGGAACACCATGCACACGAATCTCAGGAGCTACAGCAGCATTCTCTTGCTTCAAGAACTTATTCTTCAGCGATGAAATCTCCTTGTTGAGCTTATTAGTGCTGACAGTGTGCAATTTTTTTTTAAGTCAACAATTTTCTGCTGCATTTTTACTACCTGCTCGTTAAAATACGACTTTATCTGCTCCACAGACTTATTGACTTCAGCAGCAATAATACTATTGATTTGACCGACAACAGCATTAGTAACTGAATTAGTAATTTGATCCGTTAGTTGTTGAGTCAAATCACCCAACTTTTTATCCAATTGCTGGTCAAGTGTTGAAGTACGCGGAGAAAAACCAACAATTCCAATAGCATTTTTTGCGCGAGTCGCTGGCGGAACCATTTTGTTTTGTTGTAGATGTAGCTTTCAAGTGCAATATTTTGCGATTTTTTGTTTACGCAAATTTTATTAAAATACTAACCGGTTGGCACAAGATTTTATTGTTAAATTGAACTTCTTTATTTCGCGTGTTCTTTCGCGAGATTTTAATGTTTTTTTATTATTTTTATATTAATTTTATGAGTTTCTAAAAATTAGCAAATTATTAACCACTCAAACTTTGCCAGAGTTCGTTTTTAAACGTATAAAAAAAAATTCTAAAAGCTGCAATATATAAGGATTTTAACAAAAAGGTTTCACCATTTTTTTTAATATGAATAAATTACTTAATTATCACTTCTTGTATGTGAGATTAAAGTTTAAGTGTGCTTAATGTCATGGTTTTTAATTCATCACTCTATGTTTAACAGGAGCTGAGAAATTAAAGTAACCGCAAACGCTTACAAACGCATAAAACTCTACAGGTAGCAAGGCAAATATGGCCGCCATTTTGAAAGGCAGTTGAATGCCATAATTTTTAATGCGGTTCCGATATTCCAATATATTGAACAAATTTCAATAAAAATATAAACGTTTTTAAAAATGGTCGCGCAACCAACTTTCGCTTTTTGGACCACTTGATTTGGATTGACTCCTAAGGGATTTTTTCAAAATGTAGTGCTTAGAAAAGATATTTTTTCCATGCAGGACAGCTTTCCAATCAATGCTATTATAAAAATTATTAAAAGCTTGGTAGTCCGCAATAAAAAAGGTCATAATCCATATCATTGGCATGGGGGGTTTTATCAAGATATGAATAAATATGAGCACTGTATGGAAATAGCCTTATGGTGTACTGATTCACTTGTGAGAGGTAGACCACACCTGCAGATGTGATGTTTGAAGTCGTTATTCGCAAAAATGAAATCTAAAATCCTGTTAAGGTCATTTTTGACGCTGTATATCTGGAAAAGACCGTGCGAATACAATGAGTCGCAAATGTGGTATTCAATTGAACTTTTTAAGTTAAAAGGAATTAAGATTTTATCATCTGAGCTATAGCTCCATTCAATGTTCCCCAAGTTAAAGTCGCCTAGTATACAGGGTAATTGATTAGGAATGGAATATAACTTAAAATAAAAACAATTTCATAAGAACTGCAGTTGACGGCTACGCATATTTGCTCAATATAATCATATTGAGCACGTCTATAAGCAATGTTATTGTCCTGCTGGCAAATTTGGAAGAAACCGCTACGCGAAACAGGACGCCTCCACCTCTAGACATTCCAGACATTAGCGAACGATTTTTACGATGAACCTCATAAAAGTTATCAAATAGTTCAGAGGATAAGAAGTCATCTACGTCTAAACAATTATTATTGCATCAAAATCGTGAGAAGAAGCGGCACTGAACAGAGAGTTTGTTTTTGTACGGAGCCCGCCTGCATTATGAAAATATGCAGAGAAGTTGTTTTGCATAGACAAAGTACATTTTTCTAAAATAGGCGAAGAAATTACACCATGTTGACACATTGAAGTAGCTGAGCGACAGCTACATGGCGAAGAGCATGAGGGGAAAATGTTGGTTGCATAATGTTGCCTCTATCGTTGACCGTTTATCGGCTTTTGAAAAAATTCGACATGAATGCGAGCAGTTATCACCGGAAATCTTACGGAAAGTCATACAAAATGCGATAAAATGAGTAAATGTGTATCATCACTAGCGGCAGCCAATTAACGGATATCATCTTTTCCACGTAATAGAAAAAATTGTAAAGATCCAAATAAAGATTTCTGTAGAAATTAGAAGTGTGCCAGTGTGGGGAAGCAGTCGATTTAATACGAAAATATGTATTACTCAAATCAATTTAATTTGAGTTTA
This sequence comes from Pherbina coryleti, assembly GCA_943735915.1. NCBI lineage: Eukaryota > Metazoa > Arthropoda > Insecta > Diptera > Sciomyzidae > Pherbina > Pherbina coryleti. The sequence goes on along the minus strand of OX030950.1, from coordinate 107,798,536 downwards.
TAATCATGTAGAAAGAAAGAAAAGTCAAGGTTTAAGAGTTAAAGAACAGGTTTATTGGAATTCAATATATATATTATACAACTTACTCTAGCTGGGGTTGCTCCAAAAGTGAGCGAGAAAAATTTGGGATACTTAAAGGAAGTTAAAGCATTGATTCTTTGACATTTCAAAGCGACAGGAAATGTACAATTGTAGCTTACTTAGATGAGCGTGAAGCGCCATCTAGTTGTTATAATAAAATGATAAATAATGATCGTAAAGCTCTAATGAGTAATATTCAATTCACTTAAACATTCCGCCCGCCTTGCAGTACGGCTGCAATTCAATAAAGATATTTACAATGACAAAATAATTCAAATATATTAACTTAAGATACAATAGATATGTACACGAATGAAGAGATATTATTTCCAAGATACACTTCACAATTCTAAATACAATTCAAAAAGTATAAAATAAAAAAGGATAATGTGAATAATATAAAGTAAGATATTTATCAGTATATAAGAAAAAATGTTATGAAGTTAGATAATTAAAATGCGTTTGCATATGATTTCAATAATTCATTAGTAGTACGTGTGCATATACGTGGATGGAAAATATGAAAAAAAACTAAATTAAAGTTTATAAGGCGCAAGGACCGGATAGAATCCACCCAAAAATTGAGTTTTGAGCGATCGGTAGGCCGCCTGTGCTAGGTATGACACCAGATTTCATAATCTTGGGATACAGATCACCACCCAAAACTATGGATATTGATGCGGACTTATAAAATTTGGAGTCCGCAAGCAGCAAGTTGGAGAAATTTTCTTTTATTTTTTGATCGGTGGATTTTATAGGAGTATACATAGTTATTTTATTATCTACACGCAGGATAGCCTCAATTCGAACAGAAATATCGAAAGAAGCACCAATAATGACCGCACACACCGTTTCTTTTCCGATTGAAGTGGTTGGAAGCTTCAATCTCTTAACTAAAGCAGAGGAAATTCGGCTGTGTGCTGCACATGAGTCCAACAGAGCTCGAACATAATGAAGTTCATTGTTGTCATCAATTGTTATGTTAGCCGTTGGAAAGAGGATAACCGAATGCTGAGTCAGAATGAATGACAAGGTTGGTGGAACCTTGGATGGTTCTTCCAATGTTTTAGATGCTTTGTTGCGGAGTCGCTCATGAAGATGAAGCAATGTGTGATGACTTTCTTTACAATAATGACATTTTGATCCACTTAGACACGAATCTCCAGAGTGTTTATGAGCCAAGCAGTTGGAACAGTATTTGTGCAAAAGGACTACACGCATTCGTTGTTCGGTGTTCATCTCTAAGAATTTGGAACAAAATCGTAGCGCGTGATGACGAGGACAAATGTGGCACTGGAATGCTTTGCTTTTGAGACTACTTGACTGCTTTTTTTGGCCATCATGTTCTGGAAAATGATTTTATATGTTGCATGTAAGAATTTGGTTTTTTAGGTATATCGAAAATTTAATATTATGATGGAAGTACAATTAGTTTTACAATTGGCCTTTTGATTAAACCGCGCTCAGTTGCAATGTCAGCGACTCGGACCTTGTGATCTTGACCGAAATATAACTTTTTCACTCTACCTAATCGCCATTCATTTGGAGATAAATTCTCTTCTTTGACTACGACCAGATTATTTTCTTTAATGTTTTCGGAAGAATTTTTCCACTTGTAACGTTTATGGAGTTCTTTTAAATATTCATTTTTCCAACGAACGCAGAAATGTTGGTAAAGAGCTTTGAGTCTTTACCAACGATTAACTATGGATATAGGCTGATCTGTGACGTTCGAATCGATTGGAGATAAAATTGGTCCACCTACTAAGAAATGGCCGGGAGTAAGAGCGGAATTGTCTTCCGGATTGTCTGATATTGGAGATATAGGGCGTGAATTGAGACACGCTTCAATTCTAGAGAGAAGGGTTGCAAGTTCCTCAAAAGTGTATTTAAAGGAGCCCGCTACTTTGAAAAAGTGAGCTTTGAAGCTTTTTACGCCAGCTTCCCAGAGTCCACCCATGTGTGGAGCGCCGGGACGTATGAAGTGCCAGGAAATTTGTTGGAGGCTGGAGCTGGATATAAGAGAGTTACGTGAATTTTGGAGAACATCTTGGGTAAGTTTTTTTGAGGCTCCGACGAACGTCGTTCCATTGTCAGAATAAAGATGAAGGGGGCAACCACGTCTGGAGACGAACCTGTGGAAAGCACCCAAGAAAGTCTCAGTAGAAAGATTGGAAGTTGCTTCAAGGTGGATGGCTTTGGTAGCAAAACATACAAATACACAAACATACCCTTTAGTGATTAGACATGCTCTGCCGGTATAATTTTTTATATCAAAGGGCCCTGCAAAGTCAAGACCAGTATGTGCAAATGGTCGTGTTAGGACGGTGCGTTCTGGTGGCAAACTGCCCATTAATTGTGTTTGCACCCTTTGCTTAAAGACAACACAGGTTTTGCAACGATTTACGGTAGATTTAATTAAGTTTTTGACTTTCGGGATCCAAAGTTTTAAGCGAATTAGGCGAAGCATCAGTTGATTACCACCATGGAGGGTAATCTCGTGAGTAAAGCGTACCAAAAGTCTAGTGTATTGGCAGTCATATGGAAGAATTATTGGGTAGCGTTCATCGTATGACATCGAAGGTGACAATGACAAACGGCCACAAACTCTGAGAAGACCATTGGCATCCATAAACGGATTAAGACTTGATAGAGTACTAGAAGATGCAATGTGTTTCTTGTTAGAAAGATTGTGGTATTCTGATGGATATGCTACCTTTTGACACAGATTCATAATCCGAATCTGAATATCTTTTACTTCAGAAGCTGTTATGAGAGGCGATTCATAAGAATATTTTGACCGATATTTGGGACAGATACGATGATAGAAACGAAATATGTAAGCGATAACTCTTATCGCTTTTGGAAGTTCAGAAAACCGTTCTAGAATATCTTCGTAATGTTGAAAATATGTGAAAAATACCTTTACAGATTTTTTCTCTAAGTTAGTATCAATATCAATATTTGAGTGCAAACATGGCCACTGCGATTGGGAAAATTTTAACCAATCTGGTCCATTCCACCACAAGGTGTTTTCAATAATATCTTGTGGTGGGAGACCTCGACTTGCCAAATCTGCCGGATTACTTTGAGTGTCGACATGAAACCAATTTGACTGTCCAACACTTTGAACGATTTTTGATACACGATTGGCTACAAATGTGGACCACTGGCAAGGTGGCTTTCGCAGCCAAGCTAACACGATAGTAGAATCGGTCCAGAAAAATAATTCTTGTGCATTGATATCTAAATGAGGTATTAAAGCGTCAATCATATCTGCTAATAAGACAGCTTCACACAATTCAAGTCGTAGAATAGAGAGAGTTTTTATTGGTGCCACTCTTGTTTTTGCAGCAAGTAAATGGACGGATACAGAATGTTCATGACTAACTCTTGCATAAAGTGTCGCAGCATAAGCCTTTTCGGAGGCGTCACAAAATGCGTGGAATTGGATTTTGTATTTTGGTGAATATCTTATCCACCTTGGAATATGGATTTTATTAATGTGTGGGTAATTGGAAATAAAGATTTGCCACTTCTTAAGGCAATTGGAGGGTAAATCGTCATCCCAATCTATTTTTTCCAGCCATATCTCTTGCATAAGTATTTTGGCTACAACGATGCATGGAGCAAGCCAGCCAGAAGGGTCAAATAACTTTGCGATCTGAGAAAGAACTTCTCGTTTGGTAAAATTTCTTTTTATAGGTAGAACTTGCGCTGAAAAGAAGAAGGAATCTGAGCTTGCATTCCACCGAACTCCAAGTGTTTTTGCAGTACTACACTCTTCAAACCGTAAAAAGTCCAGAATAAGAAGATGTTCTAAAGGAATTCCTTTAAGAACAGATTTGGAATTGGATGTCCACTTTCTTAAAGAAAATCCAGCTGAAGCTAAAGCGGAAATCAGCTCGTCACGTGATTTCAAAGCGGTATCAATGTCATGAGCTCCAGCGAGCACATCATCAACGTACATATTATTTCTAAGAATTTTACTTGCAAGTGGATATGTTTTCTCGACATCCTCTGCTAGTTGAAGAAGTGTACGGATGGCTAAAAACGGAGCACAATTAACTCCGAACGTTACCGTTTTGAGTTCAAAATCGCATATCATTTTATTTGGAGCTTCTCGGAAAACAATGCGTTGGAAATGACAATGATTAGGGTCAACAAGAATTTGACGATACATTTTTTGTAAATCGCTGTTGAAAACATATTGATAGAAACGCCATTTGAGTAACAGTAAGTTTAGATCAGTTTGAAGCACAGGCCCAGTGTGTAAAACATCATTAAGGCTTGTACCATTGGATGATGGACTAGAAGCGTTGAATACAACGCGTACTTTTGTAGTGGAACTGTCAGGTTTAATGACAGCATGGTGAGGCAAATAATAATGACTTGAAGCACATTCCTCTTTTTCTTTTGGAACTGCGAGCATATGACCAAGGTCAATATATTCGTGTACAACGTCATCATATTGGGTTTTAAAAGAAGGATTTTTTAATAGCCTAGCTTCATTTCGTAAAAATTGCCCATGTGCAATTGATCTTGAATGACCTAGCTGAAGTGTCTCTGGATACTCTTCTTTGAATGGTAATTGAACAACATAGCGACCATCACTGTTTCGTTTTGTTGTTCGAACATATAATTCTTCACAAAAGCGATCAGCTTGGTTAAGAAATTGTTTTTGTGGAAGATCCTCCACCTCCCAAAATCGAGAAATAGCCTTGTTTAGTGACACTTCATTGAAGTATGATACAGACGTTGAGAATGAAGAAATAGATGTATGGGATACAGGTCCAGTCAATATCCAGCCAAATATAGTTTCCTGCCCCAATAAGCTGCCACAAACGTTATGTTTTATTCCGTCTAATAGAATGAATGGAAGAAGATCAGCGCCAATCAGTAAATCAACCTGAGAGCTTTTAAAGAATTGTGAGTCTGCAAGTTGTATGTCAGGAAGATTGTTAAAGATTGAGGGATCTATAGGACAAGTTGGAAGATATCCTGTGAGTTGCGGAAGAATTAAAGCGTTAGCTTCAATATGAATTGCAGTGTTCATTGGTGAGCTTAAGATAAATGAACATATCTTGTCAACTCTGGCAGAAGTAGTGTTGTTTAGACCGGAAATCTGGGCTTGTATTGAAGAAGATGAAAGTTTAAGTATTTTAAACAACCTTTTGGAAATAAACGTTCCTTCTGATCCAGTATCGATTAGAGCTCTAGCAACAAAAGTTGTACCTTGATGGCATATATGAACCATCGCCGTACCTAAAAGAACGCCTTTGGAATTAGTAGAAAAACATGATTGAATATTATCACAAGGCGTAGTGAACTTAGCGGACTGTATGGTATTTGGAGATGAATGTTGCATACCCAACGCGATACTGGAATTATTTATCGAGGAATTAAGATCTTCAGAAGACGACACATAGTTGGTTGGACTGGGGTGACTACGATGTAAAAGCGTATTGTGTCGCTTGTTGCATGTATGACAATTATATGAACTTTTACAATCTCTGACACTATGGCCACGAGCAAAGCAATTTAAGCAAAGTTTGTGTTTTTTTATGAAATTGGTTCTTTCTTCGATATTAAATTTTTGAAACCGAGGACATTGACGGATTGGATGTTGCTCTTCTGGACAAAGCTTGCAAACTGAACCAGAAATCTTTGAGTGATAGGTGCTTACTTTTCTTGTTGGATTTGAACTTGTGGAATTGGTAAGAACTTTCTTAGGTGGATTTTTAAACGAATTTGAGTTGCGAATATCTAAAACAGTTTCCAGCGTCTGATAACGACTGGTCAGGAAAGTATCTAACGCTTCCCACTTTGGAATGTCTGTTTTATTGTGAATGGATTGCTCCCAAAGAGCTAAAGTGGTTTCTGGCAGACGTGTGGAGCATAGATAAATAAAGATGCAATCCCATTCGTCAATTTTTATATCGTAAAGTTTGAGTGTGGTTATAACACTGTTGATGTCTCTTTGGAGATTCTTCAATGCATGACCAGATTCTGTTGGAATGGATGGAAGATTAAATAGAATTTTAAGTTGACTATTAACGAGGAGACGTTTATTTTCAAAACGTTCCTGTAGATTATGCCATGCTGAGGAAAAACCATCATTTGTTAAAGGCGACTTTTGAACAATATCTCGAGCTTCACCTCGAGTTTTATTGATCAAGTGGAAAAGCTTTTCTACAGGACTAAGCCGAGTGTTGTTCAGATAAATGGCTGTGAACAAGTCACGGAAGGAAGGCCACTTTAAATAATCTCCACTGAATACATCGGTATCACAAGGAGGTAAATGAAAATTAGAACTAGATGGAACCTCGGACGACCTTACAGCGTCAAGCGACCTAGCTGATTGCTGAATGTGTTCAGTGAGCCGTGAGATACATCGGACATAGCTCTGATAACAGCTCTGATATTTATTTTTTATGGTTTCAAGATCATACTTTTGATCATCTCCTGGTCCTCTCTTCTCCTTGTCTTCCAGTGCAACTAGCTCCTTCAGGCATGCTTCGTACTATGTCTTCACATTAGTCCAGATGCATTTCATTTCATCCTTATGGACTTCCATGGCAAATGCTGAATATTCCGAGATATTGCCATCACTAAACTCTGCCTCAAACTGAATTAGATTGTCCGAAAGACGAATAAAGGTGTCCAATGCACTCATCGTGAAAAAGTTGATTGGAATTTTCAATTCAAAGAAAGCTAACAAGAACCAAACTACGGAATTTGTAATCGATTGAAAAATCAATGTTGGAAAAATTCCGATTGCTAACCAAATTTGAGATTCAAAATGAATCCGTAACACGAATTTGTCGATTAGAAACAAAACTGGGAAAATCGATAACAAAAGTCGAAATGTCGGGAAATTAAATGTATGTATAAGTATGTAGATTATTTTATTTTATGGATTTAAAATAAACATTTGAATTTTGTTTTGCATAATATTATTTAGGAGATAATCGATTTTCGATTACAAAGATTAGATATGCACTGCTATTCAAAAGAAAAATATGCAGAAGTTGATCACAAATTAATCGAAATAATAAACTGAAGGAAGGATTTTGTTTTGAGTAAAAAAATGTTAAGATACCAAAAAAAACTAAAGTTTATTTGAATAATTCGAAAGCAGATAAGATTTGAACTATCAATCGAAACATTTGAAAAAACGATAAAAGACAGTAGTGATCGTTTAATGATAAGTTTTGATTTGAAAAAAACTGCACTAGATGATTTTGATTTTGGAAAATATCGATGAAACTCTGTCGATCGTCTTAAACGAAATTTATTTTAATCTTAACTGCAAATATTAATTTTGAAAAAAAATGCCTTAAATATGCACCGAAATATTCACCAAACAAATCGATATTATTAAAATATTTCGATATTAACAATTAATATTCAATGGAAAATATCGATAAGCAAAATAAATTTTCAGACAAATACTCACTAGAATAATCGATAAATGAAACCGATTGTATATCAGCAGCAAAAATTATGTGCTTAAATATTTGGAATTTTCTAAGTCACAATGTCTTCGAAAAAAAATCAATATTAAAATAAAAACAGATGAATAAGTTCGATAGTTTCCATTAGTTTGCTTAAGATTATGAGCATTTCATTTTTATATTTGGTGTTCAAAATTATTTGGAAAAAAAGAAATTATTTTCTCACGAAGTTAATAATAAATGTGGATTTGTGTATGTATGTATGTATTGTTTTTGATTTATATAGAAATATTTGTACTCACATCTTTATTTTATTAGCTCAGATTTACTTTTTTATTTTTATATGTACTATAATTCAGAAATTGATAATTAAAAATTTAAGCAATTTTTGAGGTCTCGATGACCACTGTCGTAATGAGTTCAATGGCTGAGCACTTGGCTGTAATAAAATCAGCTGTTCACAATGTGTAGAACTTATTTTGTTTGTCTGCTGTTATTAGCATGTAAAACGCCACGTTAACAGAAAACATCACTGTTAACTAACAGTGTTTGAGCGCTTAACATTAAATTTATAAGTAACAGTTTCGGAAGCACTGTAAGAGAAGCACAGATCGGTTGTGTTTCTAGCTACACACGACGCAATTTCGAACATTGATCGATCAGTAGTATATACCTGAATTGCGATCACTCTCACACTTTTGAAACGCACTATGTAGGTGTGAATGTATGCCGTATATACTTTTAATAACTTCGTTTTTAGGTTATTTTTAGGAATTATTATACAAGAAAAATTATGTTTATAAATTTTAACACTGTTTGCACAGAAACTCCAACGATGATATGGAAGGGGGTATTACTTCAATTTCCCCTTACATTATGTAGCCCACGATATGTTGTTCAAAGTAAACTCAGCACTTGTGTCTTCTTTCTATTTCTAATTTTATTTAACAACAGAACTTGTCACTAACCACCAAATTTAAGATCAACTGAATAGCTAAGCAGCGACTGGAAAGGGAATGACAACAACAACGCAGTGGCTGAATGAGAAATTCAAAGTAAATACATGCAATTGTGCTGCTGTTGTTATTGCCATTCTCCCTTCCATCGAATATGAAACCAATAGCAGCAACAACAACATACATACTGGTCCAACGAAAGAACTAATAACCGTGTATATGTATGTATGTTTGTAGTTTGTGCTTGACAAAATGTGAAAACCAAGGTTAGCGTGGCTCGAAATAAAAGAATTATACAAATTAACATTAATAAATTCAAAAATAATAATAATAAATGTTTTTTAGGGCGATCTTATCCAACATGCTCCCCCCGTTGAATAACCTTTACTTCAAACGTCATCTGGGGAGGGTAAGGGAGCTACTTTATGTATTGGACGACGAAATAAACCCTTTTGTGATTTTAGGTCAACCACTCGAACTCTTCCATCAGGGCCAGGTATAGTTTTGATCACTCGAGCCAATAGCCATTGTTGCGGTGGGGTGTTGTCTTCATGAACAATGACTAATTGGCCTTCTTTGATATTTGGCTGTTCGGTGAGCCATCTTGTTCGTGTTTGAAGCGACAGGAGATAGTCTCTGGACCACATTTGCCAAAATTGCTGTTTCAAAAACGAAATACGTTGCCAGCGACTGAGCGACGTGTGTTTGGTGACATCAAAATGTTCATCGGGCAAAGCGATTAATGATGAACCGATAAGCATGTGGCCTGGTGTTAACGCTTCTCCATCATTGGGGTCGTCTGACATAGGGGCAATCGGACGAGAATTTAAAATTGCCTCGATTTCGACGATGAGAGTCTGCAACTCTTCAAATGTAAGATGCGATTCGCCAATATTTTTGACGAGTAGTGTTTTCGCCGACTTTACCGCTGCCTCCCACAGACCACCGAAATGTGGCGCTCGCGGAGGGATGAAGCAGAATTCAAAACCTGTTTGAACTGAGTAGGACTGCATTTCTCGGACCACGTCTTCGCAAAAAACTGTGTTTTTTAACTCTTTCATTTTATTATGGGCTCCAACAAAATTAGTGGCGTTGTCGCAATACAAGCGTTGAGGTATGCCACGCCTGCCCACAAAGCGTTTGAGACACAAAATGAAATTATTTGTTGAGAGATCCGAAACGAGTTCCAAATGGGTTGCTTTCGAACTGAAACAAACGAAGACGGCGATATAAGTTTTGTAGGGTGCCTTACCACGGATGCGATACGATGTTAGAAAGGGACCACAAAAATCGACTCCAGTTACCAGGAACGGGCGGTGAGATCGAAGTCGATCAGCTGGCAGATTACCCATAATCTGCTGTATGAGTTTAGGTTTGTATCGAAAGCAGTGTACACAGTTACGAACTACTTTTCGAACTACATCTCGTGCGTTGATAACCCATATCTTCTGACGTATGATGCCCAGTAAAACCTTTGGACCTGCATGTAAATGAACACGATGCAAGTGCTCGATATATAATTTGACAAAACGATGGTTTTTGGGCAACAATACAGGAAATCGGGCGTCGTATGGTATCGGTGCATTTGACAGTCGGCCTCCAACTCGAAGTAATTTAATGGTGCTATTTCCAACTGTCATCTCGTGGACAAACGGCGATAATTTTTGCAGGGATGGTTGAACTAAACTTCCATTCGCCAGTGCAGAGAGCTCATCCTTGAAATTGGCTATTTGTATATGAGCCACTATTCGCCAAAATGTGTTCTCCAATTCATTCGACTTTGTTACAATCAGGTCCTTGGGCGTCAACAATCGGTTTACTGGGCATCTGTTGAAAAAACGAAAGATATAAGTGACAATTCGAAGAAATTTCAAATAAGAAGAGTATTTTTCAATTATCTGTTCTATTATGGGTGGTGTGACGTCACGGCACGTAAAAACAGCTGCCTTTCTGCGTTCAACGATTTCAATGTTGATGTCGTCTTCTGTTTTTGGCCAATTTGAATAGTCTTCTCGAAGAAAAGCTGGGCCACTGAACCAAATTGTATCGGGCAATTCTTGAGCACTGCAACCGCGAGACACTATATCAGCTGGGTTACTTTTCGAAGGAACGTGTTTCCAATGAACATCTCGAGTTTGCTCTTGCAGTTCTGATATACGATTTGCAACGAAACAGTTAAGAGTCGACGAATGCAACTTTAGCCATTGTAAAACTATTTTGGAGTCGGTCCAGAAATATATTGCAGAGACAAATTGTTCGATTTTCGGTTTTATTTTGTGCCATGTCTTACTGAGCAACACGCTGGCGCATAATTCAAGTCGAGGTAACGATTGGGCTTTAATTGGGGCGACTTTCGATTTGGCGATCAATAATGTTGATTTGAACGTACCTTGATCAAATACACGATAATACAGACAACAACCATATGCTCTTTGAGAGGCATCCGCGAAACCATGGATTTCTCCAAATGTGCCTGGAGACGTGGACACATATCGAGGTATTTCTATAGAATGAATGTATGACAGATCTGCTTTTATCTGGAGCCACAAAGCCATGAGATGATCATTCAGGGTGTCATCCCAACCAATATTTTGGACCCAAATTTCTTGTAGCAAGATTTTACAGCGAATGACTATGGGACTCAAAATGCCAAGTATGTCATAGATCTTTGAGACAAGTGATAAAATCGATCTTTTTGTAGGATTGCCAACGTCAGGCAATTCAAATCGGTATAGGAAAACGTCTTTGCCAGGTTTCCACGACATTCCCAATGTTTTGGTGACATCAGGCTCAGTCGTTTTTATCACGATCTCGTCATCGTGATTCGAAGGGAACGTGAAAATGTTGCTATTCCACTTAGCAAGTTCTAGGCCATGCAGATTGAGTATATGGACCAATTCATTTTTCATTAGTTCCAGCGTTGCGATATCACCAGCTCCCGTAAGAACGTCATCGACGTATAAGTCTTCTCTAAGAACCTTTGAGCCACGGGGAAATGTCGAGGAGTACCTGTCTGCAATGAGAAACAACGAGCGAATCGCCAAAAACGGTGCGGCGGATAAACCATATGTTACAGTATTTAGTTGGTATACCTTTAGTTCCTGATCCTTGCTAGTCCTCCATAGAATGAGTTGGTAATTTCGATCTCTTTGGTCGATGCGAAATTGCCGATACATTTTAGAAATGTCAGCAGTAAGAGCGTATTTGTGCAGTCGGAAAGCGAACAATGTGGTAATAAGATCCTGTTGAATTGTTGGGCCAACCATCAGGACATCATTCAATGAGTAGTTAGACGAACTACGAGCAGATGCATCAAATACGACTCGGATTTTTGTTGTTGTGCTTTGAGGCTTGAGCACACAATGATGTGGTATTATATAATTGGAACCATTCAACGAGCTATTATAGGGCGACATATGCCCCAACGAGAAATATTCGTCCATGAACTCTGTATACATGGATTTCATAGTAGAATCACGTTCCAGCCTGCGTTCGAGCGACATAAAACGTTTGCGAGCAACTTCAAATGAATCACCAAGGCATTCGGGTGATTTTCTGAATGGTAGTCTAACTTGAATTCTACCATCAGAATCGATACGAGTGTTTTCCACAAAATGTTTTTCACATGCTTGTTCTTCTTCAGAATATGTTTCAGGGCCTTTGACATATTCTTCGATTTCCCAGAACTTATTTAAGGTTTTATCCAAATCAACCTCAGAAGGGCCAATAGCAAGGTTGCACGTCAGCGATGAATTAGTAGCAGCGGTGTTTGATGTGCCACCAACTATCCAACCAAAAGCTGTATTTGTAAGGCTTGGTAAACCACTTCCAAGCGAAATACGTCCATCGAGCAACGAATCGAAAAATATTTCGGTGCTGAGTAAAATATCGATACGTTGTGGCTTGTAAAATAGCGGATCAGCTAACTCGATTGTTTGTGGTATCTTCCAATGTGATGTCACAATATCATCGCAAGGCTGCTGTGCAGAGATGGACCTGGTAATTGCGAGGCACGAACTCCGTTCAAATGAACTTATTCGGGATTTAATTGTGGCTTCAACCGAGAACTTTATTTTTGCTCGTACTTCTCCGATTCCAGAAATTTCTTGAGCATATGGCCGAAATTTGAGCTTTAGCCTCTTCGCTGTCTCTTCTGTAATGAAATTAATTTCTGAACAGGAATCTAAAAGAGCTCTTACCGGTTGAAATGTGCCACAATTATCCTTGATGAGAACCACAGCAGTTGGAATTATTGCTCTCTTGTATGAGCGGGCAATTAAAGTAACAGGATTGTTGGTCTGGTCCACTGATGTTTGCGGTGGCGCAGCGTTCGACGATGATGGACCAGCTTGGCCAAAATTATTAAAAATATGAAGCATTGTGTGATGAGATGAATTGCAATTGCGGCATCGATATTTGGATGGACACTTCGATACGATATGCCCCTTGTGTAGGCAGTTGATGCAAAGTCCATTACGTTTTACAAAATTAAAACGTTCCGATACTGATAACGTAGTAAACGATGAGCATGATACAATGTTGTGCTCTGCCGAATTGCAGTAGTAACAATTCGAATTTGAATTCACGAACGTATGAGCCGATCTAGAAAATGTTGTTTTAGATTTGTTACCTTTCACTTTTTCGAAACTATCGGTTTTTCTTCCATGGCTCTCAAGAAATTGACATCGGTGGCTTAAAGTGTCGTAGCAGGTATCCCAAGATGGCAGCGTTTTAAAATCCTGCTTTTCATCATAATTCTCTTTGGTATCACCATCCACTTTAGATAAAACCATGTGAACCAAAATGGCGTTCATGACGTCCATTTCTGAGCCAAGCGACAGCAACGAACCACGAACAGCAGATACAGTGTCTATAATGTTTCGCAACGAGGCACTATCACCTTTAGCCATTTTCGGAACATTGAACAACGTATCAATATGCTCCAAAAATATTAAAACCTTATTGTCGTACCGCTCTTCTAACCTTTTCAGTGCCTTCGGATAATTTTCATCTAATATTTGAAAAGGCTCTATAACTGCTAGTGCTGGGCCAGAGAGACAATTCAGTAAATAATTAAATTTATCCACTGAAGTAATGGATTGATTTTCATGCACCATATTGTTGAACGTGGTAATAAATCTCTTGTAATCGGCATATTTGCCGTCGAAACGAGGTAATTTTAGCGAAGGGAGACGAGACGAGTTTGAAACACAGGCTACCGAAGCGTTGATAAAACTTTGATCCATTGACACAGAACCACGTTTATTATTTAGCAAACCCCTTATTTTTGCCTTTGCCGCAATAAAGATGTCCTCCAAATCACATCTTGAAGTGTCAGCGGGATTTAGCTTTTCAATTTGTCCCTGTATGTGACACAATTGCTTAAAATAAGACTCTAAAATTTGTAGCCGGCATTCTAATATGGTGGCATCAACTTTGTCGCCATCTTTTTCCACTTTCTTGTGAATGTTAGAGATGTTTCTCTTCATATTACCCCTTTGCTGCTTGAGTGACGCCAATTCTGCATCTGTAGTGTTGTTAGCGACGGCATCGTCGCCATCTTTCGACATTTTCACTCAAGAGCAACACTCACCAAATTGAAGAAAAAAAAAAAACTATTTATTTTAAATAAAAGCGCGAAATTAGAATATGGCGCTTGGAACGATGTATTTACTGCACCTTGCAAGTAAATATGTATATGCGTGTGTATGTATATGCGTGTGTGTGCCACAATTTGAGGTTATAGTTAACCTTCTCAACAAGGCAACGACGAGAAAACTATGTTTGAGCCTATAAAACTATTCGAAAAATCAAGTTAGTTGTTTCTGCTAAGAAATCACGAAAATTTGATTCCTTTCGAAAATATTTAATCGGTGGCACAATGATTTAAGCTGCTGCACGAAGATCCAAATGTATACGTATATACGTATCCATGTATGACGTTTCACAGCAAATTAGTTGATGCAGTGGTAAATCAACGACGAAAAAACACCAACAATTAGAGCTCCAAAACGTCTTTATTCTCCGCGCTGTTGATTTTAATTATTTATTAATTAATTAAACCACAACTTATGCCACTGGCCGTCCTGTCACGGTCGCCAAAATGTTTGCACAGAAACTCCAACGATGATATGGAAGGGGGTATTACTTCAATTTCCCCTTACATTATGTAGCCCACGATATGTTGTTCAAAGTAAACTCAGCACTTGTGTCTTCTTTCTATTTCTAATTTTATTTAACAACAGAACTTGTCACTAACCACCAAATTTAAGATCAACTGAATAGCTAAGCAGCGACTGGAAAGGGAATGACAACAACAACGCAGTGGCTGAATGAGAAATTCAAAGTAAATACATGCAATTGTGCTGCTGTTGTTATTGCCATTCTCCCTTCCATCGAATATGAAACCAATAGCAGCAACAACAACATACATACTGGTCCAACGAAAGAACTAATAACCGTGTATATGTATGTATGTTTGTAGTTTGTGCTTGACAAAATGTGAAAACCAAGGTTAGCGTGGCTCGAAATAAAAGAATTATACAAATTAACATTAATAAATTCAAAAATAATAATAATAAATGTTTTTTAGGGCGATCTTATCCAACAAACACTTTTTGTTTTTTTTTTTTTATTGATCTTTTTGATCACGTAATTAAAAATCGCGTAATTTGATCGCGCTTTTTTTACGGAATTCGCGGGATTTAAAACACTTTTTTTCAATAGAGACCGAGGTTTCTTAGGAACGCAAAGCACAGTACATACTAATGAATAAAGAAAAGGAAAATATGCAAACACACCTGATTCCAATTGATGTTTGGTAATGATGATAATGGTGAAAATGCTTGAGGTGACTAACTCCTCCTTTGGATGAGGTGAGTAACTCCTCCTTTGGATGATTTTGTAAATATATATATTGATTGTTGAATCTTGATGGAAGTTAACCTTAGACTTTTCGGATTTGTATGAATCTTCTGCTTAATGCAAATCTGGCTCGAATAGGACCATGTAGAAATTATAAGTGTGCCAGTGTGGGGAAGCAGTCGATTTAATACGAAAATATGTATTACTCAAATCAATTTAATTTGAGTTTATAATCATGTAGAAAGAAAGAAAAGTCAAGGTTTAAGAGTTAAAGAACAGGTTTATTGGAATTCAATATATATATTATATAGGGTGTTTTTTTTAGGGGTTTGTTTTTCGAATAGAGATAAAACACAAGAAAATCGTTTTAATGTCCATCAATTTGGCTTTATTGGAAGGATAATTTTATGCCATTAATGTTTAAATATGATTTCGGGCATGTGGCCGCCGCGGCTGGCTCGAATAAAGCCAATTCTACAGGTCCAATTTTCAACCACTTTTTCGAGCATATGGGGCCGTATATCGGCAATAACGCCACGAATGTTGGCCTCCAAGTCCCCTAACGTTTCTGGTTTGTTGGCGTAGACGAGCGACTTCACATATCCCCAAAGAAAATAATCCAATGGTGTCATATCACACGATCTTGGTGGCCAATTGACAGGTCCATTCCGCGAAATTATGCGGTCATCGAATGTTTCCTTCAATAAATCGATTGTGACGTGCGCTGTGTGGCATGTAGCGCCGTCTTGTTGGAACCACAACTCATCCACATTCATGCCATCCAATTCGGGAACAAAATAGTCGGTTATCATGGCTCTATACCGGTCTCCATTAACGGTAACTGACTCTCCAGCATTATTTCGGAAGAAGTATGGCCCAATGACTCCACCAGCCCATAGAGCACACCAAACAGTCAGTTTTTGTGGATGTAATGGCGTCTCAAGGATCTCATGTGGATTCTCTTCACTCCAAATGCGGCAATATTGCTTGTTGACGTAGCCATTCAACCAAAAATGAGCCTCATCACTGAACAAAATTTTGCGATGAAAATCAGCATCGAGATCAATCTCATTTTCGGCCCATTTGCAAGCGTTGTTTTTTTGTCAACCTGTTCATGATGAAATGGCAAACCAAACTGAACATAAATGACATTAGAGTTGCCAGATTTGACCACAAAATGCCAGTTTTATCTCTATTCGAAAAACAAACCTCTAAAAAAAACACCCTGTACAACTTACTCTAGCTGGGGTTGCTCCAAAAGTGAGCGAGAAAAATTTGGGATACTTAAAGGAAGTTAAAGCATTGATTCTTTGACATTTCAAAGCGACAGGAAATGTACAATTGTAGCTTACTTAGATGAGCGTGAAGCGCCATCTAGTTGTTATAATAAAATGATAAATAATGATCGTAAAGCTCTAATGAGTAATATTCAATTCACTTAAACAATTTCCATCACTCAAAATAATTTTGTTTTATTTAGTTAAAAAGCTATTCAAAAACAAAATTCGATGATTAACTTTGCGCCACCTTGTATAAATGGTTGGAATAATTTTATATCTTGTTTCTAATTTTTCATTTAATTCGATAAATAAACAAAAGTTTCAGATTCCGCATAAATAAAAGTTTTTACATTGCTGAATAACTTGACTTTATAAACGAACTTATTCAATTTTGTGAGTTTATGATATTGTTGCTCTCCATTATTATTTAGATTGTATGGATTAATTGATCTGTTGGAGCAAATTAGCTTAGGATCGGTGTTTTTTTTTTGTTTTAAAACGGAGACACTGAAACTTATTATTTTTTAGTTTTATTAATTAATTTTAATATTGTTATATTACAAATTTAATAATTTTTATTAATTAATTTTAATTTTATTAATTAAATTTATTAATTTTATTAGTTTAGCCTGATGAGGTGCATCAATTATGCACGAAACGTTACATCAATAAAATTATACAAATAAAAAGTTAAAAAAACAAAACACAGTCTAAACTTATTTCCTCCCACAGATCAATTAATCCATACAATCTTATTTAATTTTGTTTTATCTTCAGTCTTTTGTCCGTTATTTATCGATTCTGTAATTTTTAAAAATGAGTTGAATGCTTTTTATTGATCGTTGATCAACGATATTACCTTAATGGACAATTCTGAATTAAAAGAATTAATTTTTACTTCTTTTTTAATATTTTCAATTTTTTCAGTTTTATTTTGTAAATGGTTTTGTAGCAGTTGTTTAATTTTTCTACATGTTTTATCTTAATATCTTCATCTTAATATATATAGATAAAAGAGATGTTACAAATTTTGAATATAATAGATTCACACTAAATTTGATTCAAATGAATTATAACAAAATATATTTTTAATTCGCCCTTCAACACATACCAAAAATGTATAAACATCGTGAAGTTTTTTTATCGTTTACGTGTTTGGTTAGAATAGCAAATATTATACTTTTCAAAAAATCATTTAACTTAATTTTCTATTCAAAAAAATAATCCGCAAGTATATTTTTGACTATAGTTTTTTTTTAAATATTCTATTATATATATTACATATTTTTAAAAAGATGTTTTACTTTCAGTGATACATCTCCCAAGCCATTGGAAATTGATGTTGGAAAAATAAGAGCTCCTCCAGGGGAGGGTTGCCCACGTTGTGGCGGCGCTGTATTTGCTGCAGAACAAGTCTTATCGAAGGGAAGAGAATGGCATAGGAAATGCTTCAAATGTCGCGACTGTACAAAAACTTTAGATTCAATTATTGCTTGTGATGGACCCAATAAGGAAGTATACTGTAAAACATGCTATGGGAAAAAGTGGGGTCCTCATGGATATGGATTTGCTTGCGGTTCCGGTTTTTTACAAACAGATGGCTTAACGTAAGTAAATTTCCCACGCTAGCAATTATAAAATTTTATGTTTTATAATTTAATTTTATGTTCCCCTCACTTCTCTAAGTTTTTTTTTAATAATTCGAAAAAATTGCTCGCTTGAACAGAGTACCGCAAATTGTAACTGTAGGCTTAGTATTTAAAAAACGCAATGACAAATCAATAACTTTTGAGCGATGATCTCGATTCAGAAGTCCTTTTTATCGCATAAAGCATAATCTCCCAAACGCAAGTTCTGCAGGATTCGAAGTTAATTCGAATTAATCAAAAGTTAAAATTAAACTCCGAAAAACTCAATTAAATTTTAATTTTTTAGATAATTGAATACAAGCATTTTTATAGTTAAAATTATAACTTATTATTAAAAGGAAATTTAATATAGGGTAGAAGGGGGACCATTCGCCACTTTTTTTTTTCAAATGCTCTTCAAACCAAACCAGCACTATTTATATAAAAATTTCCTCAAATATAGAAAGTTGTATTTATTATTTTGAATTTCTCAATATTTTATCTTGACTATCTTAATAATTTATATTATTTTTTTGATGTTTTCAAAGTTCTCTGAAGCCGCCAAGAAAGAAAATTCACGGTTATGGAGGAAAAAATATTTTTTAAAAGTTTTATTATCGTATTTTTATGTAATGTCACTGAAAAAAAAACATAGGTTAAAATAATAATTAGATAATTTCTAAAATAAAATACTTTTAAACGACTTTAAAGCAAAGACATGTTTTGTAAAAGTTCTTCTTTGGTATTTGCGAACCATGCTTGTTTAAGCCAGGTAAGTGTGTAAAGGAAACAAAAAATATAAATTTTTAGCTATTCTTCCGGTAATAATGCACTGCTGCGAATGTACCCCAGGAGCAGCCACTATGACAAAATTGCTTTTTTTAAAACTTTTGACCAATTCAACATGTAAGCTATTGCTAACTCATTAGTTAAATAATTACAGAATTACATAAAAATACATTTTTGTTTACACTTGATACCTAACAAAGTTATAACATAAATATTTTTTCAGTCAAGCAAAAAACACAAAAACGCGTCTGATCGTGAATACACGCAAAGTACATCTGTCAAAGTTGAGTGGATAGAAGCTCGTCGATAAATACACAAATTATCGATTGTTTGAATTTGAAAGCTTCTTTCAGTTCTGAGATAAGGTGGGTTGCAAATGTGCCCCAGTGGCGAATCCTCCCCCTTCTACCCTACTTTAACAAAGTTGATTTTTTTGCTAATATTTTTCTCTATTTTTTTGCAAATATTTAAAAAATTCATGTTTATTCTTTGTAAACAGTGCCAAACAGTTCTCCGAATCATCGACACGTTGTTGTTTTTGGTCCGGTGTGAGAAAACGCTGCACCCATTTGGAAGCCAACCCCTCAGCCAACCACCTCAACCTTCACTTTACGGTCGGCCAATACCATTTTTGTGTTTTTTTATGTTTTGTGGAACAACTGCCTCATTTGGGCGTCCTGAATATTCAGCATCATTTGGGTCTGTACGACCAAGTTTAAACTCAGCATACCATCGGCAAATGGTTGCTTTTGACGGAGCAGAGTCCGAATAACACTTTTGAAGCCATTGCTCAGCTTGCATGGTATTTTTTCCCATTAAAAAAACAGTGATAAATCAACACACGGAATTGCTTTGAATCCATTATTTTGAAAATATCAACAGTAGCGTCACTTAAATCACTGCAACTTCTGAACTAAGCGTTAGCTTGTCGTTAGAAGCATTAGAAATTTTTACACGTATTGTTTGAAGGTTGGAACTATCGAAATATTATATCGATATTTCGTTAGAGGTGCCACCTAGCAGTTAGTCTCGGGACTTATTGGATCATGTTTACAAACCAAAGGTTGCGTGAATGCGAGAAAATTTAGATGCATAATGATAGGAATGAGTTCCGAAAATTTTTCGAAAACATAAGACATCTTGACGACAGTTTTAAGACTGGGGCCTCTTTCTGCAAGGACGAAAACAGGAATATAGTGACAGAATTCTAATGCACACTAATGATGTTGAGGGAATACTTCTTTAGGCTTCTGAATGGCGACACTGACAACAATCCCGCCAATAGAGATGATATCCCGGAAATGTTAATTGTGGACGACAGCATTGAAGTTCTGCTTCCCGACTATAATGAAGTCTTGAAAGCTTTTGCTGTGATTTAAAACGACATAGCTGTAGGAGCCGATGACTTACGTGCCAAGCCTTTCAATAATCTATTTAAATGGATTCATAAGCTCCTAAATATGGTCAAAATACTGCATTCCAAACGATTCAGTATGCTCTGCCCAATGCAAAAGAATGGTGATTCCATCATTTTCGCCAACAATCGTTGGATATGAGGTCCTGTCGAGCGTGTTATGTGAAAGCAGTGTTGCCAGATAGGTTGAGCTTCTTTCCCCTAAATCTTTCTAAACATTTTTTTGAGTTAGTTAAATTTATTGAATACTTTGTTTAATTGATGTAAAAAAATACAATATCAAAATAAATTTTTGCACTAAAAAACAATTACATTATTTTTTTTGTACATAGTAAATCATTGAGGAACTTAAAAACACAAACTCAAGTAATAAAGAAATTACATATTTTGAATTTCATTAAGATCGCTTCAATATAAGAGCTATAATCGCCAAACAGACAGACAATCGGACAGACGGAAACATGGCAAAAGGCGGGAGAAAACAATAATATATCTTACTAATTTTAAGTACCTTTGTTAATAAACACAAATTTTCACAAACATCTTTTAGTCCTATAACAGAATTTGTTTTGAAAATTAGTGCGTTTTGGGGAAAACTTGTTTTTTAAGTTTTTTTTTAAATGAAGTGTTTTATCTTATGCGCAACTATATACACTAGAGCGGGTTAATTTTTTTTTTTTTCAAAAAATCGTAGGTGCGGATACTGTTGTACGGATAATTCTAATCATCTTTGCTCAAGAAACCCTTAGTCTAAAATCTGTGTCGAGCCTCCGGTTTTTCAAAAGAAGATTTTAATTTGTATTTTGCTGCAATATGTGAACAAATTATTCCACTTGTTGGAAAAAACTTTGCTACTAACAAAATAAATAATCTTCGTTTTATGTTTTTTTAAAATCCACATTTTATTTAATTTATTTTTTATTTATTTGTTAAAAGTGAAATAGAGAATGCTTCAATTTAGTCGCCGTTATCAGAGATGGACGTAAAGTCATAATCTTAATTCAGTTCCAATATGTCACATATACCATCTCAATATATTAGTTCTCTTGGATCCGCCACAAGGCTTCAGTGGTTTCAATTTACCAAACATTCGTGACATATTAAGATGTTACTCTTTACTCTGTGAACGCTCAAAAAAAAAGGAAACGAAAGATTTGCCTACAAAACTTTTACTTCTGAAGTCTCAATAATATTGTTGTTGTATATGGCAGAATTCCACCACCGTTCACAAGTAGCATTCCGTGCACTACTTCCCGATCCACAAATTCCATGCTCTATTCAAGGAACTGAAAGATTTTTCAATTTTTGTTTGTTCAAGATTTGTTCAAGTGCATCTCGAAAAGTTGTTGGAAAAATTCGCGAGGCAGTTATGGCTGTGATCGCAGAATGTCGAAGAAAAATACCAGTCTTAAAAGCAAACAGGACCACTTTTCACTTATTTTGACCTTATTTTATTTAAACTTAAGTTTAATTTAATTTTAAGTACAAATATTTTATTGCTTCTTTTCACTTTTTTTAATAATGTTTTATGTACCAAAACCCAGATATATTTAGAAGAAATATTTTTATTTAGTATGCATTTTTTAGGTTTTTGATTTTATTTATTGCTTTCGAGTAGAGCTTAACACGTTGAATGCCACGGTACTTTTCGGATTCTGGTCCGAAAAGCGAAATCGATTTAATCATATTTTTTCTGTTAACTAATGAATTAACATTGAATGCATATTTTTGGTTCATTTTAAATAAAATTTCTTTTCGTATAAGCCAAACTTGATTGTTTATTTTCTTCTAGGAGGCCATCTATTCATATTTTTTACGTATTGGACTTCCTGAGGAAAAGCGCTAATACGAGTTATGTCGTGTTAGGCAGTCAACGTGTTAAAAATAAAAACCATATTTAATATTAATATTTTGTATACGGCCTCTAATTATTTATATTGAAAACAAGTTTTTCGAGCTCTAGGCCAAGCATGTTGTCAACAAGACAACATGAAGAACAAAGAAAGCAACAACCAACAACAACAACGGCTCTGTATAGAGCAAATCACACAGCTTGACTATACAGACTGTTTCATTGGCCGCTACACCAACTCATCAGTAGCCTTTGTATGACTTTACACTGTGATCCACTCAAGCTACTTAGGTTCTACATATACTGCCAATATGCCGAGAAAGTTACCCGGAATTTGTTTTTGGCAGAGAACGCTGGAATTTTTGTAACTGAGTTCTTATCTACTTTTTGATGCATACTGTACTAAGGTTAACAACCTAGATCGTATCATACTTTTAGGCATAGCCTTAATTCATGTGCATCTTCGAAATTCGATCACAGCGGTTTATTGCTATCAGAGCATATTGAAGTTGTTGTTATTTTTGCAGTTTAGCTCCTCCCTTTTTTTTTTTTGTCTTGTTGACAACATGCTTAGTAGTTGTTGGTTGTTGCCTTCTTTGTGCTTCATGTTGTCTTGTTGACAACATGCTTGGCCTAGAGCTCGAAAAACTTGTTTTCAATATAAATAAAAACCATAGTTAAAACTTTTGACGATTTTTTTATTTGGTGAAAACGTTTGCTCAGAAAGTCTATAATTTCTTATTGAGTAGTTTTATAATATAACCTATTTCGAATTTTGATCAGATATTAAAATATTTCGAAATTTTTGTTAAATAAGGAAATTCGATGAAGATTTTTTTCCGAAAAAAACCCAAAATTTGTACCCTAGTACAGGTTTTATGGCTCTGTCTACCATTTGTTTACATATTGTAGCAAAACACCAATTAAAACCTTCTTTCGAAAAACCGGAGGCTCGAAATTGATTTTAGACTAAGGGTTTGTTAGGCAAAGTGACTCAGAATTTTCCGTAGAACATTTTCAGCGCCTACGATTTTTTATTTTTTTTTCATTCATATAAATTGACCTGCCCTAATATACACTATATTTTATGAAAGTATAATTCTTCGATTGTAATTAGGTTGAACTATTTAGATTTTTTTCTACTAATTTTTAGTAAAATAAAAACTGCTTAATAAATTTAGAGACATACTTCCACGTTTTTTCTAATTTTTGTTTTTTAATATTTTTTTTGTTTGCTATAAATTTATGGTATTTAAGTCATTAAAAAATAAAAAAAAACAAATTTAAATATATGTTTTCTCGTCGTCAGAATTTAAAACAGCCTCACGTTTCACACATATTCTGGTGCTATTTCGCTCATTCGACAAACAGTCAGCAGCATTGTTTCGATGGTACGCAATTGTTTTGACTCACTTTGACAAAATAAACCTCTTAAGAGCTAAAACAAAATGAAAAAAGAACAAAAAAGGGTGCGTCAAATGCAGAAAAAAACAGTTCATAGTTGATGTTGTCACTTCTTTTAGAAACCACTAAAAATTCTCAAAAAACCCTAACAGGAAATTAAAATCCCCTAAAGTTTCCCCCTAAATATTTTTGACCCCTAAATTTTCTACTTAACCGAAAAAAACCCCTAAATTTAGGGGAAAATCCCCTAATTTGGGAACACTGTGTGAAAGACTGATGAATATTGTAAGCCAGCTGATTAGACTTTATCAGTGTGGCTTCAGACCTAGAAAATCCACTATCAACCATATATTTACGCTACGTCTAATGTTGGAAAAGACCTTAGAAAAACAAACTGACACATACCATATTTGGCAATCGATACCATATCGATTGCAAAGCCGCCTTCAACACGCCAATAAGGAATCCATACTCCCACAATGTCTGAATTTTGTATTTCTGTATAATGAATAACAATGAGCAGCACAGATAAGGGAAGAGAAGGGAAGGAGTTCACCCCTCAATTCGATACCAAACGAGGTTTCAGACAATATTATTCCTCGTGCGACTATTTCAATCTAATGTTAGAGAAGATCATCCGACATGATGATATGAAATGTAGTGACATGATATTTTACAAGAGTATTATACTCGTGGTGGCCGTGGCCGAGTGTATTGAACATTGTGTTGACCACTCAATGCTAATGCGAGCCTAGATTCGAACCCAAGCTGAGACAATAGCAGAAAGGTTTTTCGAATTGAAAATTTATTTTTCTGATCGGTCGTCACCTCTCTACTAGACATTGCAAAGTGCAAAGTACTGCACTGCTACACTAACCCAAGCGCACTTAACTGTATCAGCGTAATGCGCTAACGCAAATGCGCCATGAAGCAGTTTTAATGCTATGATATCAGCGCAGGCTGTTTTTGAATTGGATAGCGCGATGCGCTTATAGTCAATTTGTTGAATATGGTGAAGTAGCAAGTTAAGCTAAGCGCATATTTCATAATTTCTTAATTTATTTCATAATTTTCATCAATCAGAGCAAAAGCTCTTACATACTACTTAAACATACATATTGGGGGTTGGAATTAATTTTAAAGGTTTTTTTTCGGTTTTTGAGCATTTATTTAGAAACAACGGTACAATGTATATTATTCAAAGTATTGTCCATCGTTAGCTACAACATTTTCCCATCTTTCTGGCAGCATATGGATTCCGCGCCGGAAGAACGACTCGTCTTTTGAGGCAATCCACGAATCGACCCATTTTTTGGTATCCTCGTAAGAAGTGAAGCGCTGCTCAGCCAAGCCATGCGTCATCGATCTGAATAGGTGGTAGTCGGAAGGGGCTATGTCTGGGCTATAAGGCGGGTGGAGTAGCACATCCCAATTCAGCGCCTCCAACGTTTCCTTGACGGTTCTTGCAACATGTGGCCATGCATTGTCATGTTGAAAAACCACTTTGTCGTGTCTTTTGCCATATTCCGGCCGTTTAACCTTTAATGCTCGGCTCAATTGCATCAATTGTTGTTGGTAGCGTTCCCCAGTGATGGTTTCGTTAGGTTTTAGCAGCTCATAGTACACTTCAAACTTTTTCGGCTGGCCCGGGCGCTCTTTGTCTTCCGTATCAAAATCACCACTTTTAAACCGACGGAGCCAGTACTCACAAGTAGAAATCGATGGAGCATAGTCCCCGTAAGCCTCAGTAAGCGTGCGTTGTGCTTCAACCGCTTTTTTCTTCAAATGGAAGCACAAAAGTAAACCTTCCCGCAAATTGCGTTTTGTTGGAACGAAAGTCGACATGTTCACAGAGAAAAAAATATATGTTGTTTACACTTCAGTGGAATGACACATACTGAAAAATGAAGCTTAGACAATGTGCTTTGAAATGAATATAGTCACAGGTGTGCCCGATGCGATCTATTGATAGTTACGCTATCTCTTAGAAAACCTTTAAAACCAATTCCAACACCCAATATATACACTTATATTTCTAAACACTATTCGTGCAAATACAGAAATTTAATTATACAGTAAATAAAAGTACATATAAAGACTATTTAAAAGTGAAAAGGTAAGATGAGAACAATTTAAAACAATATAAAAACAACTCAAATGAGAACAGTTAAACACCCATGAGCTCAAGAGTCATGTGCCATTATGCTGAGTAAAAGAAGATCTTTGAAAGATATTCTGGATACGTTATTAAGCAAATCCAAGACGCATAAAATATTATTAGCTTCCCTTATGCAGCGAGCTATAGGCATATTCTGCGAGTAGTTGGATCTATGGACAAGCTCACGGAAATAGAATTGGCTACGGAGGGATCGCGATGCAGTATAGAAGTCAAGCATTATGAGAAGTTCAGGGCATTGAATATTATGATGAATGAGGTCCCATATAAACAAATTGAAAAGACTTTACGACGAGTGACTAGGGGGGTTAGATTAATTAGCGCACAACGAGTAGCATAGTGGGGTACAGATGGTAGATTCCAATTAAGTTTAAACCACATATATCTTGTGAAATTACGTTGAATAGATTCCAAGCTATTTGAGTAGCATATTTTGATTTGATTTATTTATTTGTAAATACAATTGTGCATTGAGACTACAGGTCTCTTTTAGTACATCAACTTTGCAATTATAATATTGTTAACCCTTTCAGACCGTGATGCATCGTTTGTGCGGGTGGGTTCTATCTTTAATATTTCCACTTTTAATTTACGAATGTTATAAAGAACGAAATGAATCGATTGTGCTTGTTATTGTTTACTTTTGTTTCTCACACTGTTCCGTTACTTGAACACGCGTGGAATTCTTGATAAACTTTTAAGTTTTGTCAAAATGAGTCGCAGAGGTAATTTGTGTCTTCAATTTCAAATATATAAAGTGTAAAACTTAAGTGTAAAACTAGTGAAGTTAACGCATTTGAGCTAAAAAAATAATAAATTTTGATGTTTCAAATAAATTTGAATAATTTTTTGCTAAAAAAATAGGTTTCAGATAAAGTTGCATCAATTTTGCGTGTCCTGAAAATCCTTGAAGGATATGTAAATTGCGTAACCTAAACATTGAGAATATTTTCCATATAACGACCATACATTTCAAAAATCATATAAAAATTTTCAGTAGATAAGCGTCGGGTCTGAAAGGGTTAAATATAGAAACAGGTTTATTTTAAAATAAATTAAAGAGAAAAAAAAATTAAAGAAATGAAAAATCAGAATTGTTTTCTGCTAAAATTAAATTGTGTATAAAGCAAAACATTAAAGATATAAACTAGCAATTAAACATTTAAGATATAAACTAAGGTTAGGTTAGGTTGAAGTGGCTGAGCCGATAGACGACTCGTACACCTAGGCCAGTACAGGTCCGTTGTGACACCACATAATCCCTTTTTTAACTAGAGATTTCCCTCCTCTATAAACCAGTTCGAACGGAGTATGAACTTTAAAATATGCCTAATTTCCAGACATGAGACTTCGGTGAGTCCACTTAGGAAGGGATGGCCCAAAGTTGCCATTCTCCTTCTAGCTAGTGCCGGACATTCGCAGAGGAAGTGCTGAGTGTTTTCTTCTTCCTCTTCGCACATGCAGCTTCTGCAAAAGTCATTAGATATAGCTCCTAAACGAAGAGCATGCGTTCCGATTAAACAATGACCCGTGAGGATTCCTATTATTTTAGACAGGTTTACCCTGTTAAGTTCAAGCAGCGAGTTGGTGCGTTTTAAGTCGTAGGAAGGCCACGTTAGCTTAGCTATCCTACGTGTGTCAAGTTGCTCCCAGCGTTCTTGTGCAAGGCTTAAAGTTTTGCTCCTGCACCGGAGTTTGTAGGAGGAAATGGGTATACCAATAAAGTCCTCGTTTAAGAGGGTGTTAGAGGTCGTACCCTTCCTTGCCAATTCATCAGCCAGTTCATTGCCCTCGATATCCCTGTGTCCGGGTACCCATACGAGGTGGATCCTGAATAACCTGGCCATCTCGTTGAGAGATCTGCGGCATTCAGTGAGAATTTTGGAGTTGTCAATATGTGAGTTTAGCGCCTTGATGGCAGCTTGACTGACTGAAAAAATGTGGATACTTTTTCCACTGAGGTCTTTTTGACCTGTAATGTTTTTTATTGTACTTCACTTAAACAACTCACTTAAACAACTGACTTACATTTTTTAATATCTTAAAATATATATATTAATCTTAACTAAATTAAATGCAACTCACATACATACACACAAACCTTGGTCACAAACACCCTTGGACTTGCACTGAACTCAGCAGCGACTTAAGAAATCCGACTCCGCTAGCTTGATCGACGCTAGCTAAAGCACGTATTTCAAAACTGCTGATGACGTTAGTGCAATGAGCTGACTGCTCGTGGCCATAGCTTGCACAAACCGATGGCCCTGAACTTGGATAGCTTCAATGACTATGAAACTGTATCCGTTCCAGTGCCCATGGGATCGTACAGCTAGTTTGGAGTTTATTGAACGCTTTTGGAAGATTCCCTTTTTTTGGAAGAGAAATATTGCACATTTTTTTCTATTTAAAAAAAGGAATATTTCTCGATAGCTGTCGTTCAACAACCCATACGTGTATGTGAGCCACATTGGATTTTTTAAAAATTATTGCAATAATTATTTTTATATTCTTGAATTACATATAATTTTGTTTTATTTGTTTTTTTCTGTTTTTTTTTTTTGTAATATACTTGTATAACACAGAAATCATTTCTTTTTTTTTATGACAGTTGTAGATTATAATACATGTAAGAATTCATATTTTTTTTAAATATACTTGTATAACATAGAAAACATTTTTTTTATGACAGTAGTAGAGTATAATATATGTAAGAATTATTATTTTTTTTTTAATATACTTGTATAACATAGAAAACTTTTTTTTTTATTATTTTTTTTTTTTTTTATTTTTTTTTTTCAAGATACTTGTATAACATAGAAAACATTTTTTTTATGTAAGTAGTAGATTATAATATATGTAAGAATTATATTTTTTTTTTGTTTTTATTATACTTGTTCTTTTTTTTTTTTTTGTTTTTTATGTTTCACTTACTAATTGGAACGACGTTTTTGGAGTAAATGTCATTGATCTTGCTAATGGCTTTCTTGGCTTAGGTGTTATGTGAGGGTTAATATCCGTAGGAGTTTCAACCTCCTGAAGCCGAATATCTACAACAGATTCTACAGGTAATTTTTTTTTTGTGTAGTTTCCTTTTTAATAAATTAATGAGTTTGTAAGCAATGTATATTGTGAGCAATAGCATTAGTGAACTTGAAAAAGAGATTGAAGTTAGTGCAATCTTATGTTGGTGTGAGGCGGTTTTTTCTTTCTCTATTTGTACCAACTTTTTGTGCATTTCTTCTAATGTTCATTTATTTATAATTTCGTTTGTGTCTTTGCCCATTAATATTTGTATTAATCGGTTGCTTTTCATTTGTATTAGAGATTGTGTAAAACTTGTGTTTAAATTGGTTATATCTGATTGTTCTAAAGGGGAAAAATTGGGTTCTTTTATTTTGAACTGTGAAAAATACGTAGTTATGATGGACGTCATTAAATTTTGGTTTTTAGTATCTAATTTATTTGTTATTAATTTTTGTTATTTTTTTTTGTCTATTCGTAATATTGTTTTAATCTGTTGTTATGGATTACTACTCGTTTATTTCCTATTTTAACCTGCGTGTTGATAGGTCCTTTTACAGCAATTACCCGGTAAGGTCCTCGCCAAATAGGAGCTAATTTACCCTTTCTATTTTCATTTTTAACTACGACCTGATCTCCTACATGAAAATTCTGTGGTCGTATTGAATGATCGTAATAAGCTTTGGATTGCTGTTTGCTCTTTAATAGGTTACGTCTAGCAATTGCATATGATTTCTGCAGTTTGTGTTTGAGTGCGTGGTAATAACTTTCGTGGTTGTAAATAGGTTCTGCCTCACGCTTTAAATTAGATGGAATATCTGATGTGAACCCATATAAGCACTCCATAGGTGTGAGTTTCGTACTATCATGGAAACTGTTGTTATATACAAATGTTGCTGATCGTAAATATTGATCCCAGGATTGTGGGTTTTCATCACAAATGCTTCGTAGGTATTCAACTATTGGTCTATGCGCTCTTTCGAGAGCACCATTGGATTGCGGGTGGTAGGCTGAAGTTTGTAGTTTTTTTATTTTTAATAGTTTGCAAAGGTCTTTAAAGAGGTCGCTTAAGAAGTTTGTCCCCTGATCGGTTACTATTTGTTTTGGAATACCACAGCGCGTGATAATTTGGTCGAATACCATTTGGGCCACTGTCTGGGCTTCTGCGTTTGGGATGGCATAACAGTCTACTAGTTTGGTGAGGTTATCTTGAAACGTGAGAGTATATTGATTATTTGTTAAAGTTTGTTGCTACGGTCCTACTATATCCAAATATATTTTATCAAAGGGTTTTTCCGCGATGTCTGTTATAACCATAGGCATTTTTGTTGGGAAAGATGATTTCATTATTTGGCATTTTTTGCATTTTTTTATGTAAGTTTTGATGTCACCAAGCATTTTTTTCCACCAATACTTACGTCGGATTTTTTTATACGTTTTCAATACACCTTGGTGTCCCCCAAAAATAGAGTCGTGGTAGTCCTTAAGGATTATTTGTATCTCCTCAGGCTTACTTAGAACCTCTACTTTTAAATTTTCCTTTAGTATATTGGATTTAGGATTAGATTCTGTGTTCACATTCGTGTTATTCTGTTCGGTTAAACTGCTGTCTAGGTCTGTTGTAGCAGGTGCGTTTAAGCTTTTTGATTGCGCTCGAGTTATGGCATAGCATTTTAATTGGTTTGTTTCAGTTTTCGTAATAATTTCTTCTGGTCTTGTGTGTATAAAAGCTGTTGTAATAACTTTGGAACTATCGTTTATTTCCGTTGGTATTCGGCTCAAAGCATCTGCGTTGGTATTGCATTTTCCCGGCTTATATTCAATTTTATAATCATACTCCGAGAGCTTATGATGAAACCTTACCAGTCGCGTGGTAGGATCTTTGGTGTTGAACACGCCTTTGAGTTGTTTATGATCTGTATAAACTGTGAATGGTTGTCCCTGCAGGTAGCACCTAAAGTTTTTTGTAGCCCATACGATCGCCAGAAGTTCCTTTTCTATTGTCGAGTATTTTTGTTCGGCTTTGTTAAGAGTCTATCTCTTCCTACTTCGCCTTGGGAAAGTACAGCACCAATTGCTTCATTGCTCGCGTCTGTTGTAAGATTGAATGGTCGGGTAAAATCCGGATAAACTAGGAGGGGGAGGTGAAATGAGTTCATTTTTAATTTTTTGAAATGCTTCTTGACATTGCTCTGTCCATTTAAATTTAACGTCCTTCCGCAGTAGGTTGGTAATTGGTTTCACAATTTTGAAAATGCCGGTATAAACTTTCGGTAATAATTTGCAAGGCCCAGAAACGATTGAAGTTGTCGCACCGTTTTTGGAACTGGGAAATTTTAACACTTTCTGTTTTCCGAGGATCTGGGAGTGCTCCTTTTTCCGAGCAGATATGTCCTAAAGAAACTATTTCCTTACATAAGAATTGACACTTTTCAGGCTGGAGTTTGAGGTTATTCTGCCTAAGCTTGGAAAAAACTTTAACTAGTTTGCTATTATGGTCCTCCAAGTTTTTTCCGTAGACGACTATGTCATCCAAGTACACGAAGCATTCCAGGCCTTGTAAGCCTGTCAGTACATAGTTCATCAACCGCTGAAAGGTGGCTGGGGCTCCTTTTAATCCAAAAGGCATACGTTTGAACTCGTAATGCCCATAATTTGTGCTGAAGGCCGTTTTTGATCGATCTCTTGGGTGAACTTGCACTTGGTGATATCCACTGGCTAGATCCAGTGTCGTAAAATAACGCGAATGACCTAACTGATCTAATATATCCTCAATTCGTGGTAAGGGATATGCGTCGCCAATAGTTTTTTCATTGAGTTTACGGAAATCCACTACGACTCGCCATCTTTTTTCTCCATCTGGCCCAGCTTTTTTGGGAACTACTAAAAGAGGTGAGTTCCATGGACTTTTGCTTGGTTGAACTATATCGTCACGTAACATTTCTTTAAGTTGATCATTTATTATTTGTTTTTGTGTCTCGGGTAACCTGTACATTTTCTGATTTATTCGGGCCTGATCTTGAATGAGTGGTATTTCATGTGATAAAGCCCTAGTGTTTGTTAGTTTGTCACCTTTTAGGTGAAATATGTCATTAAATTCGCGACAAAGGTCAAGTATAGATTCTTTTTCTTCATCATTTAAGGTGTGTGTTATTTTAATTTCCTTTTCGAGTTTATTCATTCGTAAATTAATTTCCTCTGAGTATATTTTATTTGAAAAAATTTTTTTAATACAACATGTATGAGTATCGCTCTCATCCTTTTTTATTTTTAATTTTAATTTAATGTATTGGTATTTTTAATTTCGTTTAGTATGGGAACTCTTTCATATCCCAGAGCAGACGCCAGTTTTAGAGTAAGTTTAGCAAGCCTTACTGTATTATTTGTGGTATTAATGACGCCTACTAAAGGCCTTTTATTGCCTGTGGGTAATATACAATTTGATAAAAAGACCCCTTCTAAAAGTTCCTGTGATAGACAGATCATTTCTTCTTTTAACTTTATTGGTAGCTCAATAATCTTATGACACCGCTCCGGTATGACAGCGGGTGAATTAAAAACAATTGTTTGTTCCCTGACTTCAGATATTTTGCTTTTGTTGTCTGTTTTATTTTGATTGTTGTCTTCGGTCAAGCAGCCAGCTTCCCTTATTGAAGAAGCCTTAAAGACATTACAGGTGGTTTGTATTACCTCCTTGGGCTCCACCTTGTCATTGTAATGTCCTATTTCGACTGCCCTCTGACAGAGTATTTGATTGTTACTCTCAATCATGGATAAACAAAACTCTTCTGCAATTGACTCTGTACGAGTGAACTTGAATTGTTTTGGAGTGATTTTTGTGGGATTTTGTCCCTCGTGAATTTTAGATTTTTCACTTATGTTATTTTGTCTATTCTTCATGGGTATCTGCAGTTCTTCACTGTTGAACTTTGTACGTGGAATTATCAGACGATCATTCGGTCCATCAACATTACAGTGTTTGGAAAGGAAATCATTTCCTAATAGCCCATCGTCCGTCATACCACTTATTCCATTTATGACTTGAAAAGTGCAAGGGTACATTTTTTTTGAGTTTATATTGATATTTCCCTGGCAGTTCCCTAGGGTCGTGCCCTTACCAAAAGCTGTTTGTAGGGTGCATTTATTAATTTTTTTTGTATTTTAGTGTTTGCTTTTATACTACTTTTCTTAATTAAGCTAACCTCCGCACCCGTGTCCACTATTAGACTTAATGTGTCTGGATTTGCGATATCCATAGGCACTCTAATGGTGGGTACGGATGTAGGTGGTTGCAGTTCCCCCTTTTTACAAATATTATTTTTTATTGTCGAGTCGGGGAGTTGTGACTCGACCGCGACTCGTTTCCCTGATTCGTGGCTTCCCAACGTTGTTTTTGTTGACATTCAGCTACTAAATGTCCATTTCTTCCACAAAAATCGCATCTGATACGAACATTGTACATTCGTGGCATATTTGGAGTTCTCGTGTCCCTGTTATTACCGCTGTTCCCTCTGTGTATTTTTTGTGTATTTTCAGTGTTATATCGATTATTATTCCCTATCGAATTTCTATTGAACTGTTCACCTGATCTGTATTGTTCGTTGCTCATGTGTCTGGTCGGTGTGTTGTTTAAGCGTCGCAGTCCCTTATGTCATGGTTATAAATTTTGCAATTAGAGGAAAATGGTGTGTTTTTTCTAGTCAAACATTCTGTATAGGTGTGACCTTTTTTCCTACAAAAATTGCAAGTAATTTTTGCGGCAAAATGTTCTGCAGTTCTAATAGACCTATTTAGTGCTGGTATTTCTTGGTTTGGTTGTTGGAAATATCCATATGGAGGGCATTCATTGAATTTAATTTGATTACCATGCTGATAGTCCGTATATGGCGGTACAGAAGTTGATGTTGTTTGTCGTACTGGGTATATGTTATTTAAATGAGGGTTTGTCTCGTGAGTCATTATAGGTGTATTATTTGGGTATGTTGGAGAAACTTGAGCTGTCTGAATTGGTAATGCCGTTTGTTGTAATTTTTCCATATCTAGTGCCTTTCGTACTAATAAGTCTAAGGGCTCATCTTTTATTGTTAGTAAATACTGGCTTAAGTATGGATTCGTAACTGAGCTTTTTAGAGAGTTCTTTGCAAAATCTTCTAATTGTGTTATCACTGGTGCAACTGTTGCGCCATATTTTATTCTCGCTGCTTCCTTACATTGTTGTAACATGTTGCTTATTCGTGCCGTATAGGCAATAAGAGTTTCGTTTGGATGTTGACGTAAGGTTAGTAGTTTGTTTACTAATTCTTGGTATGTTTCTCTAGGTAGATAAGTGCGGTTTAGAAGGTTTTCAATATCCTGAAACGAAGTGGGTGGGTTTGAGGCCACTAATTGATAAGCCCCTCCCCGTAATCTTGTGGGTATTATATTTAGAAAGGCTTGTTGTTCTCTTTCTTCTAGGCAGTCAAGTACCTTTTTCGAACAACCTAAAAATATTTGAAGGTCACTCACTACTTGGGGGTTTTGGTCACCAGAAAAAATGGGAACCAATTGAGCCGTGATCTTAGCAATTTTTGAATAATCTATTGACATTTTTTGTTTGTTTGTTGTATTTATTCGGACTGAATGGATTAGGTCTTGTTCTGACTTAGAGAGTGAAATACTTAACCAATTTAAATTAACACTTGAGTTACTATTATTTTCTATTTTTGTACAATTATTGTATAAACTAGAGCTATCTTCACTTATCTTGAAAGAGTGTGAGTGGGTTTGAAATTTAACCAGTTCTTGCTTAAATTTTTCCGAATCTTCTCTAAATTTTTTTATATGTTCTGATCTTATATCCTGAGTTTCTGTTTTTTTTTTGTCTAACCGATGACAAAATACCGTGGATAATTTTTCACCCTCTTGCACTCTTTCAATTTGCCGAGTTAAATAAGATTTTAAATTAATAGAGGAATCGTCGTTGCGTACCTTTCCGCTTCTAAGCCTTTTAGGTGACCTTGGTGTGGAGCTTTGCATTTACGTACTTTGTTACGTGTTGTTTCGACAGGGCCTCAATCTCCTTAGTGAATTTTTTATGACCTTTGAGTATATCCTTGCTTTGTTGGTTTTGTTGCTGTTGTTGTTTTTGTTGTTGATGCTGCGCTGTTAATGTTGATTTTTGTTGTTGCTGCTGCTTTTGTTGTTGCGGTTGTTCTGATTGCGCCTGCTGTCGTTGAGGCGACGATGTTTGCTGATACGTTTGAAAATCGTTTGAGAACCTTTGCTGCGCTTGAGCTTGTTGCTGCTGCTGCTGTTGTTGTTGCTGTTTATGTAGCTGCAAATGTGACTGTGTTATTTGCTGCTGCTGCTGGTGTTGTTGTTGCTGCTTTTTTTTTTTTTTTTGTCTTCATTTCGATCAATCAAAAAAAAAGTTCGCAATTGTTGTGCACAAAGCAGTATCCGTTAAATATGTGTTCTTGTTTAAATTAACCACGCCGCAGTGTTACAGCTTTTTAATTTTCGCAGTTGAAAAGCAGTTATATGTAGTTGTTTTAACAGTTTTCTTCAGTTTTTTTTTTTTTGCTATTTTAAATGCACAAAGGTATTATTTTTAACAAATAAAAATCTGCTGCTTTTTATTTTATTTTCATAGGTGTACTCCAATATTTTGCGTCAAGTTTGAGCACTTATTATTTTATTTTTACCGGCTGCGCCAATTGTAATGTTTTTTATTGTACTTCACTTAAACAACTCACTTAAACAACTGACTTACATTTTTTAATATCTTAAAATATATATATTAATCTTAACTTAATTAAATGCAACTCACATACATACACACAAACCTTGGTCACAAACAGCCTTGGCCTTGCACTGAACTCAGCAGCGACTTAAGAAATCCGACTCCGCTAGCTTGATCGACGCTAGCTAAAGCACGTATTTCAAAACTGCTGATGACGTTAGTGCAATGAGCTGACTGCTCGTGGCCATAGCTTGCACAAACCGATGGCCCTGAACTTGGATAGCTTCAATGACTATGAAACTGTATCCGTTCCAGTGACCATGGGATCGTACAGCTAGTTTGGAGTTTATTGAACGCAACAACCTAGAATCTTAGCGGTTTCGTGAATGGCCATCATCTCCGCCTGGTAGACACTGCAATAATTTGGGAGTCTAAAAGAAGCTTCAATTCCAAGATCCTGGGAGTAGATACCTCCCCCTACTTGTTCTTGGAGCTTACATCCGTCAGTAAAGATTTTAATGCCGGTGGTTTTTAGGGGAGTTTTGTTAACCCAGTCTAGCCGTGAAGGGATGAGAACCTCATAGTTCTTTTCAAGGTTTAAGCAGGGCACACAGTAATCTGTTCTGTCAGGGACAGATGAGTCTAGAATTAATGTGTGACCGCAATTACTACCTATCCAATTTCCAGATTCACTTAGTCTGAGAGCTGCTATGTTAGCACATTCTCTGGCAAAGATATCTAGAGGAGGAAGGTGAAGCATGACATTCAGAGCACTAGTTGGGGTTGAGCTTAATGGCCCGGTAATACATAGACTTGCACTTCTTTGAACCTTAGCAAATTTCTGAAGTGTAGTTTTCTTATTCAGGGCCCTCCACCACACCAGTGAGCCATATATAAGTATGGGGCGGACAATTGGCGTATAGATCCAGCGTACTATTTTAGGGGGAAAACCCCATTTTTTGCCAATCGATTTTTTACAGGCAAACAGAGCTATGTTTGCTTTTCTAACACGTTCCTTTATGTTGTCATTCCAGATAAGTTTCTTATCCAGAATAACTCCTAGGTATTTCGTGCTGTCACTAAAGAACAACCTCGTGCCGTTCAGACGCGGAGGTTCTAAGTTAGGGATTTTATATTTTCTGGTGAAAAAGATGAGATCTGTTTTCTCCGGGTTTACACTCAAACCACAAGAGGACTCCCATCTTGAGAGGATTGCGAGTGCTCTCTTCATGAGTTGACAGAGAGTTTGAGGAAATTTTCCGTGGAATATAATTAAGGAGTAGGCAGCCTCGGTAGATTGCCTGAAGCCGGGGTACTATTGCATTGAAACTGTAGTGGAGTTGAGCTGGTATAATACCATCGGGACCCGAAGATTTATAGGGTTGGAACGAGTAAATCGCCCACCTTAACTTCTCCTTGCTAGTCAGCTGCCCAATTTGTTGAGGTGTAAGGTCTGAGGGGGGTGTTTGAAAGCTGGAGTTGTCAGTGTACACACTTCCAGGAAAATGTGCGTCCATAAGAGTATCTAAGGTTTCGACGCTTGAGTCTGTCCAGCTATCATCTTCCTTTTAAAGAAAGCTTGGTGCTGTAGGAGACTTCGATAATATTTTCCTAAGCCTTGAGGCCTCCTAAGTACTTTCTATTTTTGTACAAAAGGAAGACCAAGAGGCTCTCTTTGCTTTCCTGATTGCAGTTTTGAAACTACCTAGTTTGGATTTATAAGTTTTCCATGAGTCCTCACTATTTCTACGTCTTGCATAGTTGAAGTCCCTGCGACAGTCTACTAATCCCTGCGACAGTTCTGAGGATTTCAATTTCCCGAGACCACCATACTGGTTTACGGGATTTTTTATATAATTTTACTGGACACGTTTTTTTAATGGCGTTCGAGCATTTCTCAGTGAAGTCAAGTACAAGAAGATTCAAATCCTCTTTGCGTGTCACGGGGATAGAGCTATCCGAGGATAGGGATGTTCTGATAAGTTTATTGTAGAGATTTCTTATTTTTTGAGGCAAGGATTGATTAGTTTCTTTCCAGCCAAATTCTATGTATCTATGGTCTGAGAACGAGTGTCATTTAAAGACCTTCCATGCTAGAATTTCATCCGAGAACTTTTCTGATGCTAGGATGACATCCAAAACTTCTTCACGGTTTTTAATTACAAAGTTTGGCTCATTGCTCTTATTTAGTATATTTAAATAAGTACTAAGTAGGTAGTTAAAGAGTGACTCACCTCGATCGTTGTTGTTTGTGCTGCCCCATTGCGAGTGGTGTGCGTTTGTATCTCCACCCAAGATGATATGCGCAGCAGAATTAGTTCCTCTCACCAGTTCCCTAAATGATTGTGTGGGTACAACTTCATCATATGGGAAGTAATAGGAGGCCACCCTGAGTTTCTTGTGACCCAACTCCAGGCTGAGCACAGTGAGGCCTCCATGACTAAACTGAGGGAGAATAAAGCAATTAAAGTTGTGTTTAGCTAATATGCAGGTTCGAGTTTTACCTTTATTTGAAACTTGATAATTATTGTTGTTTGGTGTATTCAGGCCAAGGACTTTGTTGCTATTTATCCAAGGCTCAACACCAAGTCGACATCGCCTGTTGCCAGGTGACGCTGGAGAGCAGCCAATGCTGCTTTGCAGTGGTTTAGGTTAATTTGGAGTATCCGGAACATCCTTAGGTACTCCAACCATCGTAATGTCGTCCTCCTCCTCGTCGCTGAGGGGGTCGTCCAGGGGTTCTTGCTCGCTGCAGAGGCCGGTCATCGCAGCAGTCAACTCGGGGGTGGACGACAGCTCATCCTTGCTTCCCTATGCCACTTCGATGTCACTGGGACTCTCCGTCGTGGCACTGCAGACCGCACAATTGAGTAGCGACACCTTGTCGGTTCTGTAGACTCTTGGGTGAATCTTGCCAAAACTGTAATTGAGCATGCTGTCCTTGTTGAGTTGGTCCAGACATTCATTGTTGAGGATCAACAAGACTTCCATCTTGGACCTTTTGGTGTTGGTCTTTTGATCCTCATTTTTGGGTTCCAACTTGACCACCTTCCAGTTGTGTGTGGAGATAGCTGGGTTGAAGAGCTTCAACATTTCTAGGATCTCCTCAGGTTCAGATGGGTTGACTGGAACCCGGACCCTAGCTCTTGGTCTGGACGGAATCTTGTCCAAGCTAACTGCCTTTAGTCGGGCGCCTGGGTAAACTTCGCCGACTTTTTCAACCGCAGCTTTGAACAGCTCAGCGGATCTTTCATTTTCGCAGGCCATCAGCTTAACGTTGCCCTGAAACCATTCTGCATCCGAGCATGACGGAGGTGGTCCAGGGTTGTCTCTTGGGACCTGCAGGGCAACCTTGGCAAGCAAAGCCTCTATCCAGCTCCACTGGTGCTTGGTATCTTACCATCCTCACTTTCCTGGTCTATGACCCCTAAGATTATGTTGTCCTTGGCAACTTCCGTGAAGGATCTTGCCCCTACGCCATGGGTTCTAGCCGTCTTGGCAGCCGGGTTCGAGGTGGAAGGTTCCTCCACAGAGCGGTTCCTTTTTGTGGATGGAATCTTACGGGGGAGCTCGAGCGTGAATTCCGGTAAGACCTTCTTTGCCCACGCTATGTCTTCCTTTATTATTTCTAGGTCTTTCTTCGGGACCTGACCTTCCTTGATAGGATTAGTAGCCAGACGTCAAAGAATGCAGGATGCCTTCTTGCGGTCTGAGTAACCCGTCTTTAAGGGATCCCTTCTTATAAAATCAGCCGCCCTAGCACTGGCCATTGGTGTTTTCTTGGTCCCCGATACGTTGGCTGAACCCGTGCCACCGTGTCGATTATCACCTTTGTTCGAGAAGCCAGAGGGACCAATGTCAGCTGCACAGGCTTTCGATGTACTTGTCGTTGTTGATAGGGGCGGATGATCTGATGGTATCACTATCATCGGCTGTCCCTGTGCGGTATGTATAGAGCTTGGTGGTACCACAGCTCGTATGTCAGAACCGAAGTTCCCTACCGGTTTTTTTGTTTGGGGACCAGACCCCTGTTTGGGTGTTGATGTTTTTTTGTTGTTGTTTTTTTTTTCTCCATGTTTTGTTCCCACGAGTGGCGGAGAAGGGACGGTCGATCCAGGCAGAGATCCGCAGTACCTGGGCAAGGCTGATTAGGCCGCCAGGTATCCAGAGCACACTGTTCACGACAGAGCAATTATTTTTGTCTGTGTCCTTAGCCAGGCTGATTCTCGGCACGGTACGTGTGACACGTTGATCCGACCCAGGGGAAAGAGAAGGGATATTGCGGGACACGGTAGGGGTAGGAATGGCAGGCTTAGTTATTCTCACCGAGTTTGTTTGGTAACACAACCCTGTGAAGAACTTAAGCCCCCACACCCAGCAGTCGGGAGGACTACTTACGTCAAGGTGCTGCCAGTCGTGGGGGATTTCCGCTCTAAATGAGAACTTAAATAAATAAAATTTCCTCTGTCTGAACAATTTCCGTTGTTCTAAATGCATAACTTAAACACAAAGCTTGCACTTATTTTGGCAGCTAAATAATAAATAATTTCCAAAAATTCTTTCTTGCATCGTCATTAGCGCTGATGGCGAGGCAAGCGCGTATATAAAGGGTTTTCCATTAAGAACTTGACAACTTTCTTTTTAAATAAAACGCAAACCATTTGAGATATTACAAAAACTTTATTATCGGCTTAAAGTACAATTAAAAAAATTTATTTAACATCTAACTCGACTTTGTTCATATGCCCACCGCGGGCATGAATGCAGCGGTCGATTCGTTGAACCCAATTTTCGATGACTCGGCCACACATTTCAGCCGAAACGGCCGCTATTTCGCGTTCAATGTTGGCTCTGAGCTCTTACAACGTCGTCGGTTTGTTGACATAGACCAATGACTTGAGGTAGCCCAAAAAAAAAAAGTCTAGAGGTGTTAAATCGCACGAACGAGCTGGCCAAACGACTGGCCCATTTATTCAGATAACACGCTCATCATGCTTACTCTTCAATAAATCGATTGAAACGTGTGCTGTGTGGCTTGTGGCATCGTCCTGTTGGAACCACATGTCGTTCAAGTCCATATCTTTCAATTCGGACCAAAAATAATCGTTAATCATGGCGCGATAACGATGGCAGTAACATTACGATCGTTATCGTCGACGAAAAAATATGGTTCACTTACGCCACCTGCATGCAAACCGCACCAAACAGTTATTTTTCGTAGATGAAGTGGTGATTCATGAAGCACATGTGGATTTTCACCCGACCAATAACGCATATTTTGCTTATTGACGAACCCATCGAGCCAAAAATGAGCTTCGTCACTGAAGATGATTTTGCGATGAAATTCATCATTTTGGCGCATCTTTTCCAGAGCCCAATCGGAGAACGTGCTTCAATTATTGAGTCAGGTTGATATTGTATGGGTGCAAACCAAGATCCTTACGCAAAATTCGCCATAAAGTGGTTTGGGCGATGCCGAATTCTTGAGAATGCCGTGGAATTAACTGTTTTGTATCGTTTGCTACGGACGACTGAACAGCAGCGATATTTTCGACATTTCGACCAACCCGTTATCTCACTGGCACGTCAACATGACACAACGAATATGTAGACTCAAATTTTTGCACTAAATTTGTTATTGTCTGTCTACTAGGGCGAGAATTATGACCGAAAATTGCAGTTAACGCTCTTTAAGTTGCGATCACCGAATCCGAATTTCTGTGGTAAATTTTTTATAATTTACAGACGTTGTTCGTTTACCATGATGAAAATTTTGAGTTTACTGAATAAATTGACGGTGACAGTTCGATAATTAGTGAAAGGGTGCGTTCAAAAATTTAATTCAAAGTTGTCAAGTCCCTATTGGAAAACCCTGTATATACATTAGAAAAAGTCACATTTGTATGGATTTTGTTAAATTATCTGGGATCCTCCGTGCCCCCCCCCCCTCCCCAAAACACCATGGTTGCAAATGAAGTAATAACAGCTTTTGAAAGTCCAAGAATTGTCAAAAATGGCCCGGTTCTGGTCCAAAATCCGGTTTTCGGAGAGTAATTTTAGATGAAATGTATTTACATTTTTCTAATGCACTTAAATTTTAAAAAAAAAAAACAAAAGTAAGTACTTCTATGTTTAACTAGTTGATGAATCTGATTCTGGACTTGGATTTGACCTACATTGAAGTCCGGTCCCAATAACACATTTTAAGTCAACATTTTAAAATTGTTTCATATAATTTTTTTATTCATGTTTGTCCTTTGCATTGATCTAGGACATTTCTTCAAAATATATTATGCATTATTGCAGCCCATTTTATGGTATTAATAATTAAAAAACAAAAAACAGGATCGACGCATTTTTGAATGAGATACGATATTTTTGGTAAAGTGATTTTTATAGGATTTCATTTTAATTATTGTGAATATGGATTTTCTTTTGCTACATGCGTTCAGAAATATTGGATTTTATTGTACCGCATGGAAAGAGCTTACAATGGTCTTCTACCGCGTGAAGAAAAGCCTGTTTTTCCGCTTCCAATGACATCACTTTATCGTTGTATCTCGACATAAGATTTATTGCTCTCTCAGCAGCGTCGCACAGTGGCGCCCGTAGAGCAAACGAGGTTACAAAAATCAAAATTTTTATGTGCGCCGACGAAGTTTTGAATAAACCCATGTTATAGGAAACTTTTCAACGATTTCAAATATGCTACTCTTAATAATATCACATTTTTAGTTTAGAGGATATAACCGTTCAAAGTTGACCGACTTTCGTTTTTCAAAAAACACACAATTTTTAGTCAATTTGTTGCGATTTCAGGTGTAATATCACGAAAAATAGGTGACGAATCGCCTTATTTTTGTTTGTATTGATTGATGTATTTATTAAATGTATAATGATAAAAAAAATTAACTGTTTGCTTTGTGTTTCTCCTGGTAAATCACTATTTAAAAACTATCCGTTTTTCACTATTTTTCAACTTTGACGGAAAATAAAAAAAAAATCTATATTTTTCTATATTTGCCATATTTGCAAAACATGTTCTTTGATTATTTCTTTACATAATTCAAAAGTTTTTATCTGCCCGTACGTGCCCGTTTGGCTTCTAGAGGTAAAAAAGGTTAAAAAGACATGGTTGCAGAAATTGTATGGCGTGCATTCCTGACATGTTTTGACAGACAGTAGTTTGATCTAATAGTTTGAAAATTGCATTTTAAGTCGGTTGTCTACCTGTGAGCCTCTGCCAAAGTCTACTCCCAATATTCTGTTACAGACACAGGATGCACAAAAAACTACTCATTGAAATTCGCAGGTACGCACCTCACTTAAAAATTGCTTTGGAGTACAAATGGTTAAGAACAATATTGACTTATGGTCCCTCCAGGTAGGCACAAATCTCATTTAGACACGAGCATAATATCAAAATTGCGTAATTCAGCCTAAATCCATATGTATGCAGGGAACAGGTAAATTTTTAGGCATGGTAGCATAAGCCTATATATTGCAAAATAAGCATAATGACTTATGGTCCCTACAGGTTGGCACAAATCTTATTTAGACACAAGCATAATATCAAAATTGCATAATTCAGCCTAAGTCCATATGTATGCAGGGAACAGGTAAATTTTTAGGCATGGTAGCATAAGCCTATATATATTGCAAAATAAGCATAATGCCTGCATTAGTCTATGACTGAAAGTTGGTGCAACAAGTACTGAAACCATGGCGTTAAACAATTTAAAATTATTTGAACTGTTTAGAAGGTCAACCACACCAAAGTTTTTCACGGAAGCTGCTTTAGAAGAACTTGATAGCTTATACGGAAATATTGAGAGAAGCGAAATTTAAAAAAATAATTTTTATCTGATATATGCAAATATTAAGGCAAAATGGGTGAAATCTAATCGAACCATTCAGAACTTCAACTCCAAATACGAGGACTGGCTTAATGAAGACACGATCCTGGATATATTGGCAGTAGATAAACCCACCACATCAACCAGAGGAGCAAAAGGAAGGCCAAAAAAAAGTATTGAGGAGTGTTCAATTTTCACAAGAAAGAGGAAACTTGCCGATGCCACCAACGACTTGACCACGAAGCATTTATCGGACGCGCTGTCCTTTAAATATACAAAGGATAGTGAAAGAGTTAGGTCGCAGATTACAAAATCTGTTGCTGATGCAAGCCCACTGCGACTAAAAAGGATTAAGGAAAGCATTCCCACGCCCACAAACGCACACATTAAAAAGTATGGTTCCGAAGAGCCTTGGCCTTGTTTATGGACTTACAACTTTCCAAAGAAAAATATGAGATACTACGGACATCCTTGATGCGACACGGGGCTGACGTTTTACCAGGATACAACCATATTACGCAAGCCAAAATAAATTCACGACCACTGCATACGGAGTTTACGGAAGTCTCTTTGAAAGCCA
Source organism: Pherbina coryleti (assembly GCA_943735915.1). NCBI lineage: Eukaryota > Metazoa > Arthropoda > Insecta > Diptera > Sciomyzidae > Pherbina > Pherbina coryleti. The sequence continues at coordinate 107,754,454 of OX030950.1, read as the reverse complement.
ATCTGCAGGATCTCATGGGCCATACAGCAAAACGGTTGTTGGAGAGTCTTCCTGAAAATGAGGTGAAAATTCTTCCTGAGAAACTGACATTGATCAGCAAATGGGGCTGCGATGGATCATCCGGACAAAGCGTTTATAAGCAAAGGATATCTTCCGATGACGCTACAATATCGGACGGAAATATGTTTATGGCATCTGTTGTTCCTTTGCGGCTAAAATCTGATGTTTCCCTACACTGGAAAAATCCACGTCCGTCATCAGTGCATTATTGCCGACCAATAATGTTTCAGTTTGCAAGGGAATCGGCAGAACTCATAAGGACCACAGTGAAGGACATTGAAGAACAAATAAGCAAGATTAAGCCTACAAAGCTGCAAATTAGAGAAGGAAAATATATTGAATGCAATTACGAGTTCCACCTGACCATGGTTGACGGAAAAGTCGTAAACGAACTGACAGGAACAACCTCAACATTGTCATGCCCGATTTGCAAAAAGAGTCAGAAGAACTTTGGTAATTTAAACGATTCTACAAACGAGGAGAATAACGAATATGGAATGTCACCATTGCACGCAAGGATAAAGTGTATGGAGTTCTTGCTAAAACTGGCGTATACCCTACCACAACAAGATGAAAACTTCGATGAAAATACATCAATAAAGGATAAGGAAAAGATCAGAAAGAAGCAAATACAGAATGCTTTTTTTAAACAAGTTGGACTAAAAGTAGACTGTCCCAAGCACGGATACGGTAACTCAAACGATGGAAACACTACTCGGAGATTTTTTGAAAATGATGAGGCAGTAACTAGAATCAGTGGAATTGACAATCAAATCGTGAAAAGATTGGGAACGATCTTGAATGTTTTAAACTGCAAAGAAAATGTCAATTCTACAAAATATGGAGTATATGCATCGAAAACTGCATCTCTTTTAGCAGAAATGTATCCACAGAAGAAGTTGACCCCGACCGTCCATAAAATATTGGTGCATGACAAAGATATAATTGAGTACCAGTCTTTGCCAATTGGAGAGCTTTCTGAAGAAGCACAGGAGTCTCTTAACAAATTTTATAAAAAAAAATAGATTGCAGAACACATTCAAAGCATCAAGGGTAAGGCAAAATGAGGACCTCTTCAACATGTTGGCAGCATCTTCCGATCCACTTATTTCTTCCCTGCGGCATGTGAAGTCACGAATAGAGTTAGAAAATAATTATAGTTTATGTAGAAATGATTAGTCTTTTAGATATACCTTCTCTTACTAATTGTGATGAATATTTTACAGAAAATTGAAAAAATAAATTTAAAAAAGAAGTAATTTTTTTTTAATTTGTTGGGTAATAATTTAAAACGTAAAACCCTAAAGAAAAAAAATAAAAACAATCTAAAAATGTAAAAATAATTTTTTTTAGCTACCATTAAATTGATTTTTCTACAAATTTTAACTTTCATAACCCATAAGTAGGCCCCTACAAAGCGTAGCACCCTTTCCAAATGCTCATTTCATAGGCTGAACAGTTATCTATCATATGTTCAAACTGTTCAGTTATGTTATTCGGTTCAAAAGATATGATTTTTGCAACGAAAAAACTCAAATGGCGCCACTATGCGTCGTTAATACTTGGTCTAATATACATTAGAGTGGGTCGGCCTCCATACAAAAAAAAAGTTTGAAAAAACCACCCCCTATTTCAAAGCTGACCTCGAATGGATTCCAAAATAAAAAAAAAAAATTTTTTTGGACCATGGTAAAAACAGCCGAAATGGTATTTTTTCTATAACTTGAGCATAACATATCTGATCTTAAAAAAATAATATGTCGTTTAAAAGTGCTTTACGAGTACTACATTTTCTCTAAAATGTAGTAGAGAGTTACGAATTACTGATCTACAGAGTTATCATGTAACGCATATAACAACTATAAAGATTGAGTTATATAGTTAATTGACAACTTATGCCCTGATAACAAGGATCGATATTATTTAGTTTTAATTAATTATTTTTTTGGAAAACTTGAATATATTGTCACGATTCGTCGGCAATTTTGTTTGAATAACGTTATTTACTCGTTTTTATACCTTAATATCTTAAGAAAAATATTTTATTTTAATTTCATTACTTAATTTTTAAAAATAATTCAGGTAATTTTCAATTTTGTTTGAATTAAAAAAAAAAGTAATTCATACATAATGAAAAAAGCATTGTATCAAATATTTTAACCATTATAACTTCTTTGTTTTTAAAGTTGTTGAATAATTTTTTTGGACAAAATGTAAACAAATTCTTAGGATTTTAATTTAATGAGAAATAAAAACAATTTTAGGGAGGTAAATCGGGCTAACGAGGCTTACTAGTCAAATATGACCTTGGAAGTAAAACTAAAAAAAGAAAATGTAGTACTCGTAAAGCACTTTTAAACGAAATACTATTTCTTAAGATCAGATATGTTATGCTCAAGTTATAGAAAAAATACCATTTTGGCTGTTTTTCCGATGGTCCAAAAAAATTTTTTTTTATTTTGGAATCCTTTCGAGGTCAGCTTTGAAATAGGTGGTGGTTTTTTCAAACTTATTTTTCGACCCACTCTAATATACATTAAGGCGCCTCAAAAAAAAAAGTGGTCTGGGTCACCTCCTGAAAACAAACTTTGCTTTATTTTATGATGATTCCCAAAATATTGCAACTCTAGCTTTAGCCGTTCGTGAGCTGGAATGGTTTGAAATAACCTCTAAAAATCGCGTTTTTGATTAATACTATTTATACCACACTACCTTCGGTCAAAAAAATTGTCACAAATAGTGTAAATCGATAAAATACATAGTTTTGTTTTTTTATTTTTTTTTAAATCTGCTCACACACTTAGTTATTGAGTTATTTGCAGTGATTTTTTCAATTTTTTTTAATGCAGTTTTTATAAAAATATATATAACTTCCCCATTTATAGCCTGATTTACCATTCCGTGGTATCATTGGAAAGGTACTGAATGCTGCTTTTCATTTCTGTCGTTAATTAACCTTTATAAGCACTTTTATAAAAATGCATTTTTTATCAACATGATAAAAAATTTGTGGTTATTTATTAAGTCGCTAATTAAAAGATAAAAAAAAAACAATTTAGAGTTTTATCAAAGAAATAATTTTTTTTTTATTCCAAATCTTTTCGTGATTCAATTTTACAGTAACGCTTGCGCGTTTGAATCTTGTTTGCAATATGTGCAGGTCTGTTCTTATCAATTACCGAAACGCAAGATTGGCTTACCACATGTACAAAACGTTCCGTATTTTGTGAATGACATGGAAATTCTGAAAATTGTTTGTTAAGAAAAGCATAACAATTATTTTAAAAACTTTTCATTACCAGGAATTTTTACAATTTCATTGGAGTCGTGTAGTTCTAATAAGTATTGTTGAGTATAGAACTGGATGCATGGCAGTTCTGTATTAGCTCTTAATTCATTCCAATCTATCATATTTTTATAGGAATCACAATTGAATTGTATCTTGGGGACATTAAATTGGCGAATTCCTTGTGTGTCATGAGCACGCGATTGTAAAATAATATCGTAGGCTTCCTTTCGTGTCGCCTTGCTCTCATCTGTAACCATTGCCAGTAAAATATTTTCTGGGTGAGCAAAAAATCCATTAATTTGAACAGAGCGTTGTACAATAAATTGCATATCTGCCGGTAATTCGCGCGTCCACTCAATGTATTTAAACAAGTGGTAGCTGCCATGAATGGCTTTTGGTTGGCTTTTTATTAAAAACCAAAATGGTGCGTAGACCCTCATAACAAAAAATGCTAGCTGCTTTAACTTTTCGCAAGCCACAGGCTTCGTAACATATAGCCGCAAAATTCTTGATGCTGTTGTCAACCAGCGTGAAAGATTGAGCGGGCCAGGTTTAATGCTGGCCAAATGTTCATCGCACGCCCCAGCATCAACTGCTCGTATCATATCATAAAGATATTTTTGATCAGCTCGCAAAACCCAGTCATTAATATTTGTGGGCATATAGCCCATCGCAATTGGATCAAAGTTATGAGCAATCTAAAGTTAATATTTTATTGAAATTAACAGTTAAAAAAAAACAACAAAATAATTTACATAATTTAATAACAATTTACCGGCACATCTTCGCAGCCCTGTAATGTATGCCCAATTATTCCTGGCCAGTTTTGCTGCCCATAAGCTTTTCCTAACATTTCTTTGAGTAACGCAGTGAATGGCAACTCGTTAAAATGAAAGAGGCATATTAGCCACTGCAAAGGGCGCTGCAATTGTCGTTCTAGGTTACAAATCGCTCCATTAAATTTGCCTGTGTTGGTGCTGGTTCCGTCGCAATTTACAGCGACCACGTGCTCTAGTGAAAACTTTTCAGCTTTCAAGTAATTGACAATATCGTTTGCGATACCAGCACCGCTTCCGTCTACAGGAGTTAAGTAACCAATGTAGTTTGAGCTGGGTTCGCTTACCAGAGTTATATGCTCCTCCATCATTTTAACGTTGCGTGGTTTGCCATTCACAGTAACTTGTTTCAAAGTGCGTTCCCTTTTTCCATCAAAAGAAATGCATTTTAGTATTTCATTGTTTTTTATGTCTCTTAGTGATTTCGCCCTAGCTTTAGTTCGCTCCCTTTGGATTTTGTGCTGATCAATAATTATGCCTGGAATGTCCAAGTCTTTTAGCAATGTTGTTGCGAGCAGAGCCCCAAAGCGATTGGATACACTGGCACGGTCCAACGCAGCACTGAATGTTGGTAAGGAAAAACTTTGTACGCTTGGTCCAAGATCTTTAAGATCTTCCTCAGACGATGATGAATATGGATCATCCACATCCATTTCTCTTAGTTGTGGTACAAAAGTGGCTGTTGCAATACTTTCGTTTTCACTTTCGCTTTCGAAGTCCGTAATAGAATCACATGGGATGTGGTTTTCAACGTCATCTAGCGTGAGCAACCTTCGGCTCGACTGATCAAGGTAAAAATTCCAAACATGCAATGGCATTTGTTTTTCACCTGGGCAACTACAAGACACTCTAATTTTTAGAGCACATTTGCAAACAGAAATTGAAAATAGTTCGGCCCACTCGCTTGCATTGTAATGCGATGGATTTTTTGTGATATCCCTATATAAAAGCGTTAAATTTTGAAGTTTTTTGCGGATCGCAGTCTTCGATATAACCGGAATTTCTGCTCTTTTCCAAATTTTGCTTAAATCATTTAGCATGTTTTGATGATAATTAGATAGCCCGTAAGACCGATTATTATTTTTTTCGCGCAAAAATAATAAATGTTTTATTACATCACTTTTTGTTGGCAATTGATTTTTATTTAACTCGCGAGAAACGAAAAGCATTTTTTTTATGAATAACTTGAACAATTAAGCGATGACAATTCAAAAACTCACATTTATATAATATAATATATGTAACTCATTGTCAAACCTAAAAGTCATGTAAAAGTCATGAGTGACTACTTATAAGAACTGTGGTAAAATTTACTCTTAGCTGTTTTGTCTAAGTACAATAAAGTATTTTCCTATACTTTATTCCAAAGTCCATTTAAAAAATGCATTCTTTATCTACATGATTTAATTTTATTTCTCTTGTATTTGAACAAATTCAGGAATTGAGGCAAAGGCCATCACAAAAAAATAAAAATAAAATAAAATGCATTTTTATAAAAGTGCTTATAAGGGTTAATTAGCGACAGAAATGAAAAGCAGCATTCAGTACCTTTCCAATGATACCACGGAATGGTAAATCAGGCTATAAATGGGGAAGTTATATACATTTTTATAAAAACTGCATTAAAAAAAATTGAAAAAATCACTGCAAATAACTCAATAACTAAGTGTGTGGGCAGATTTAAAAAAAAATAAAAAAACAAAACTATGTATTTCGTCGATTTACACTATTTGTGACAATTTTTTTGACCGAAGGTAGTGTGGTATAAATAGTATTAATCAAAAACGCGATTTTTAGAGGTTATTTCAAACCATTCCAGCTCACGAACGGCTAAAGCTAGAGTTGCAATATTTTGGGAATCATCATAAAATAAACCAAAGTTTGTTTTCAGGAGGTGACTTGTATGGAGGAAACTTTTTTTTCCTCCATACAAGTTTAGGCGCCTTAATATACATATGCCAGCTGCCTTGAGCATGAGTTAATTATATTAAATATTTTCATAACATGGAGTTAGTAAAAATTCTTTTCGTATGCTTAGCGAAGGCTGCGCCGCAACAGTTTATTCCGCTCTGCAATATATTTTTAACGCGCACATAAGCCATAAAGCCAGAAGAAGAAAAACTTTAATACAAAGCGAACAACGAATAAGTACGTTATCGAGTCTCCCTTCTCCAGTCGACCGGACATCGAACGCTTTCTTTAAAATCAGATTGATGTTTGTGTATTTTACTCCATAATAACTTTGTATTTTGAATCTATATTTATGTGAATAAAACTTTTAAACCCCACACAACTACATCCTAATTACAATGAACAATGAAATCAATTTTTTTCAAAATAACAAGGTTCCGACAACGGATTATGGTAGAGGGGAAAAAATAAAAATTTACTTGTATCGGCGTTTTTAAAGTTTATGTATTAGTCTTATTTTAAGGAGGATGAACAGTCTTATTTGAACATATTGAATCGGCATAGGAAATCATGTTATCCTTTGGGTATAGGATTTGTTCTAAGGATTTATGTAAAATACTTCGAAAAACATTATTGTGAAGCATTTTAACACCATTACTTCTCAACTTATGTTCTGTTTTGATAAAGGGCAAAAAACACCCATAAAATAAGTACATAATGGGTTAAAATGTTCCACAAAAAAATTTTCATAAAATTCTATTATAAGTCTTTGAATACACCAAAGCTGAAAATTTACTTTAAATACCACAAATCCTATTTGCATAAAAAGCCTCCATATATAACGTAACGAGGGATACTATCCTGCATACCCGATAGAAGACTAACTACTTTTAAGTCACAACAGACCCGCCACTGGTGTTCTTCATATCTCACTGCATCCAATATAAATTTTATAGAATTTTATAGAATAGAACAGAATATAAAAAAATTATGCAATGATCACAAACCAAGTATTTAACAAATATTTTCTTAAACGTGATGATTTTTTATAAAATAAATCACTCAACCCTTCAATTACAGAACGTTGTAATATTGAATTGAAGTAAAGTTTTTTCAAAGCTTATTCAGAAAGAATTAAAACTGAACGAGAGCCAGATTTACACTTGAACAAGTAAAATTATGATTCTCTTTTAAAAGATGCGATTCTTTTTAAAAACGCCAAAAATTGTGAACACAATAACAAGTATATGGCACATATGATAACACGTTTTGGTACAATAAAATAATGGGAACCGGAGCAGGGGATTTATTTTAACTTTTGTTTTGAGTTTGCTTTTCATAGTTTTTTGTTTGAACCTAATGGATCTTATCAGCCAAAGTGCATCTGATAAAGTTCGTTGCTATTGCTTAGTATGATGCGCCAAGTGAGTAAATAACTTTTTTCATAGAAACTTACTCCCCAAAACCAAGTTTTGTGCGACATTTTGCATTAATTCTGAATAAGTACGAAATTAACCCTTAAACACATTTTAAGTTTTGACTTATTTCTGGCATTTAAGTTTAATTTTTAGCTTTGGCGTATTCAAAGACTTATAGTAGAATTTTATGACAAGTCTTTTTGCAAAATATTTTAACCCATTATATCCTTGTTTTATGGGTATTTTTTCCCTTTATCACAAAAGTGTAAAAAAAGACACATAAATTGGGAAATTAGGGTGTTAAAATGTTTCTAAAATATATACATACATATATATATATAATAATCTATACCCAAAATGTATCAGAATCTGTTGTCAGAACCTTTTTGTTTTTTTTCATGTTGATCAGTGTAATTGTCGTTATCCTTGTCTAAATTGTTGTTTTATCCCAATTCCAAATTTCTGACACATTCCTTGTTCTAATCACTTTTCTTATCCTTGTCCCACATATTTTCCCCAATCTTTGTCGTACATATTGTCCTAAGTGTATTCAAATTTTCGTTCTGTTTCTTATCCTTTTCCTCATCCTTTTTTTAATCTTGACCTAAATATGGCTTTAAGTCTGCCTAAGCCTTTGTCTTAATCTTCGTTTTTGTCACTTTCCCAATCCTTGTCCTTATCCTTGTCCAAGTCCATGCTCTTCTCGATGTCCAAACCTTTATCCGACTGCTGATGTTATTCTTAGTCCTAATCTTTGTAATCGTAACCCTCATCCTTTTCTTTTCTTTGGCCTTATCCGTATCCAAGTTCTTGTCCTAATGCTTGTCCTAATTTTAATTTTGTTTTTATTTTATATTTTTGTTTTTGCTTTTTTATGGTACATTTACAGCTACCTTAGCATCATGCAATATATCCATGAGCGATGGTGCACTTAGGTTACTTTAACCGTTAACTGCCCAAAATAGCACAAACTTCTTTTATTTTTCAAACGCTTCACTAAAAAAAGTTCTTTAATTTTGCTCAAACCTTGAACCCCATGGTAATTTTTCATGCTCTTTAACAATCTGACCTCAAATTAACGCTATCTGACCGCCATTTTTAAATATGGCGACTAAGAGCCAAAAAAATGCAAAATGAAGCAAAACATTTTTTAGGAAAGTGTGAATTTGAACACGAAGCAATTAATTTAGAGTGCTAAAACTGCTGGTATATAGAATACTACTGTATCTGCTGGTGTATTGTGTTCCTCTAAAACATAGAACCGATAGTTAGATTAGATCTAATATGGCGGATGCTATATGGCGACCAAAAGCAGTGAGAAAATGGATATTTTCAAAAAATCAACCGATTTACACCAAACTTAGTATACAGCGGTTTTTGGGGTCACTGATCACAAATATATGACCTTTTATTATTTATATTTAAAACAAATTTGAGCTTTAGGCCAAGTATGTTGACAACAAGGCAACATGAAGACAAAGAATGCAAAAAATACTTGTTGTCAACATACTTGGCCTAAAGCTCAAATTTGTTTTCAATATAAATAATGAAAGATCATATTCAAATATTAAGATTAAAATTTCTGAGAAAGCACGCCCATAAATGTTAAGAAAAAATTATTAGTTGTTTGTTTATGACGAAAACCAAAAAGTTTTTCATAACAAAATGGTCTCCACACCATTTTAGGTGTACCATCAGTTAAACTAGCTGAACCCTAAAATCTAAGTGTGTAAAAAGGGAGGAGCTAACAACAATATAACACAACTTCAAAATGCTCTGATAGCGGTAAACCTCTGCACAGTGGTCAAAATGAGGAATTTAACTAGACAAAATTATTTTGTAATATCTACTAATGTATTTTAACACCCTAAATACGAATCCGTAAAAATTTCCAACTCTAATGGTTTTTGATATAAAATTTGAGAACTTTGTAAAAAAGTTTTTGTAAAAAAATTTAATTTTTTAATTTATAAAAATAAACTGGCCATTTCAGCCCTAGAAAGGACTTTGGCCGAACTTCTTATGATCAAATTGTGTTGTGCGTGTTATTAAATGTTTGAACACAATTGATCGAGAGCTGGACATAATAGTTTTATGTCGACTCCGAACGGCTAATGTGCATGTTCTCAAGAAACTTTACATGGCATTATTTATTCTCTGAGGTTTGACATTGTCTGCAGAGAGGTAACGGGCGAACAGAAAAATTAATTCAATTGAAAAAACTTTCTGTGTCAGATGGAATTGAACCGGGGTTCTCTGGCGTATGGGGCGTATCACTGCGCCAGGGCCGCCACATTTTTTTATACATATTTTTATACATAAGAAAATAACGAAATTTTGCAATATTTACTTACAAAAAATGAGGTTTTATACACTAGTTGAATTTTTGCATTAATATTGTTAAATAGTCTTAATAGTATTTCATATTGGAGTACGTGTATATTATTATCTAATATATAAAATTCTTCTGTCACGGGGTGCGTGATCGAACTCCTCCGAAACGGCTCGACCGATTTTCGTGATCCTCAGCGAGGATATTAGTCAGGGGTGAGAATCGAACAACATCTATTTTTCATCCCCCTAAAATAAGGGGGCGTGGCACCTCCCATACAACCCAAATCTACGGTAGCGAATAGCTCTGAAGTTATAGGTCGCATAGCATCGGAATTCGGTGTTCTACCTCAATTTACCAGAGCCGTTCCACAGGTAAAATTTTATGGGCGTTGGACGTGGGGCGTGGCACTTTTTCAGCAGACCAAATTTTCGGTATAACTTTCGAGCTATAAGTCACACATTAATGCAACTCTGTTAGAACGTTCTATTTAGTTGTGTCTTTCGACTGGCAAAATTGAGCAAGTATAGGCCAAAGGGGTGTGGCACCGCCCATATAATTCAAATTTATGATATCGAATAGCTTTGGAACTAAATGCCGTATAATAATGAAATTCAGTACGGAGTTGCCACTTGGTGAAATATTTCTACTATAAAACTGGGATGGGCTTTGGAAAAGGGGGTGTGGCCCCGCCCATACACTTTAAATTTTTGATATCATATAGCTTTGGAACAAAAAGTCGTATAACAACGAAATTCAGTATGGAATTACTATTGGGTGATATCCATCAACTAGAAAACTGGGACGTCATTGAACAAGGGTATGTGGCTCCGCCCATACAAGCCAAATTTGCGATATCGATTAACTTTGGAATTATAGGTAGCATAGCCTCGAAATTTGGTTATCAATTTACACGAGTCGTTCCACTTAGAAATAGAGATAGCGATAGAGATAGAGATAGAGATAGAGATAGAGATAGAGATAGAGATAGAGATAGAGATAGAGATAGAGATAGAGATAGAGATAGAGATAGAGATAGAGATAGATATAGAGATAGAGATAGAGATAGAGATAGAGATAGAGATAGAGATAGAGATAGAGATAGAGATAGAGATAGAGATTGAGATAGAGATAGAGATAGAGATAGAGATAGAGATAGAGATAGAGATAGAGATAGAGATAGAGATAGAGATAGAGATAGAGATAGAGATAAAGATAGAGATAGAGATAGAGATAGAGATAGAGATAGAGATAGAGATAGAGATAGAGATAGAGATAGAGATAGAGATAGAGATAGAGATAGAGATAGAGATAGAGATAGAGATAGAGATAGAGATAGAGATAGAGATAGAGATAGAGATAGAGATAGAGATAGAGATAGAGATAGAGATAGAGATAAAGATAGAGATAGAGATAGAGATAGAGATAGAGATAGAGATAGAGATAGAGATAGAGATAGAGATAGAGATAGAGATAGAGATAGAGATAGAGATAGAGATAGAAATATAGATAGAGATAGAGATAGAGATAGAGATAGAGATAGAGATAGAGATATAGATAGAGATATATAGAGATTGAAATTGAGATTGAGATTGAGATTGAGACTGAGTTTGAGATTCAGATAGAGATAGAAATTATTTCCGCTACGACAGCAACGCGTCGGGTACCAGCTAGTTTTTATTATAATAATAAGTTTCATATCGATGGCTTAGTATAGAAAAGGCGAACCTCGATTTTTGTTACTTTACAGGAGAAAAAAAGAACTGAATAAAATCCATAAACTTTGGATATAAAAGCTTTTTTTATGTTGTTTTTATTTATAATAGGCAACAACAATAACAAAAAAGCACATTGATTTTTTTTAATGAGGGATATTTGAGAGTGGTCTACCAAAATATATTAAAAACGTTATTTCGAAAAAAAACGAGTTACGCCTTTCTATATTAAGCCATCGATATAGCGTTACAGTCAGAATCCGATTCGGATCTAGAGCTAAGTTCGCTTAAATAAGACTATCTTCAGAATCAACTTCTTTGTTTGCCGTGTCATTTACATTTTCTGTGATTTCAAGCAATGTGATAACATCTGCAGGTAATAAGGTTAGAAGATCAATTGGAAGCAATGTGTGTTCAATAACATCCTAATTTATTTCTGCAATAGTAGGGACAAGCTAATTTGGGCTATTATATTATCTCAAAGTTTCTGAGAAATTTGGGTTGTGTCTTTTTGGAGCATAATTTTTATAGGTCTGTAATACCGAGTAGATTCAGGGCTTGGGTAACTCCAAACAAGCGCACCATTAGCTTTTAAAATAAATCGCAATGGCACAACAGAAGCTAAGATCATATCGGAATCACGTGTATTTAAATTTGTAAACTTTTGTTTATACAAACTGTGACAGGAACTACCATCAAACCCCCATTTTCAACTAATTACTAGATCGTTGTCAATATTTAATGATACAACCTTTATTGGTTGTAAACTTACAATCCGTTTTACAGTGTGATCCAATAGAGACTGCAATGGAACTTCCTCAAAGCTTTCGTTCACTGTTACATCGTTGGGATAACATTCTTCTTTGGCCTCTAAGACTCAGTAATATGGTGGATATAAACGACAGTTACGACTATTAGCCTGTTTTCTTATCAATTGATAACAATTTTTTGTTAATATGCCATGGAGACACAATGGATGCCAGTCGATCCAGAGAATGTATCTTTTAAAAGATTTGAGAATGAGCTTGGCTTCGTATCTATCTCGCTTGTTCACACAGTTTTTATAATTTTTTGTTTTAAACGAAAGGTTAAAAAAGTGCACTGGAAAAATAGTTCATATCTTCCAAAAAGGCAAAAAGGCAGACGAAATTTAAAAACCTTTAGTTAGTAGGTAAACTGAAAAGAAACAGAATGGTTTGTGCTGTTGCCGGGTGTTGCCATACTTTAAAGATTCACCAAACTGTAAACATAATTTTTTTTATAATTATTTTTATTTTGTCCGTGGTGTAGTTGGTTAAAGTGCGTGGCCTCTATGTCAACGAACCTGGAGACCCGGGTTTGAATCCTAGCAGTGACAGAAAATTATTTGAATTTTCATTAAAATGATTTTTCTGTACGGCCGTCACCTCTCTGCAGACAATGGCAAACCTCAGAGAGTAATCAAATGTCATGTAAAGCTTCTTGAGAATAAGAACATTACGTTCATCGCCGTTCAGAGTCGGCGTTAAACATGTAGGTCCCTTTCTCGGTCAATTGTGTACAAACTTAATAATACTCACAACACAATTGATCATAAGAAGCTAGGTCAAAGTCCTTTCAAGGGCTGAAATGACCAGTTATTAATTTTTTATTTATTTTAATTATTTTTTTGTTCGTTTTTTACACAATTTAAAAAAAAAATCTCAGTGTATATCACATTTTTTTTAACTCTATAAACTCATTTATTATATGAATTAATAACACCATAAATTCACTTACACAGCATTCAACTTCCTTTCACTTCATAACCTCCCCTTTCGCGGTTGATATATACTTTGTTTTTATTTGGATTGGAAAAATAATTTGGTAAAATAAAATTCAATGAATTTGCAATAAAATCTTGTTGAAAATTTTCGATTTTGAAGTAACGAATTTTTTACTTTTGTCCAGCTAAATATTAATTTTAAACCTCTGTGCGCTTGTTCTCGAATTTCGAAGATGCACATGAGTTAAGGCTATGCCTAAAAGTATAATACGATCTAGGTTAAGCTTGACACAGGGTGCATCGAAGATAAGAACTCAGTTACTAATTTAAGCGTTCTCTCTGTCAAAAATAAATTCCGGGTAACTTTCTCGGCATATTGGCAGTATAAGTAGAACCTAAGTAGCTTGAGTGGATCACAGTGAAAAGTCATGCAAGACTACTGATGAGTTGGTGTAGCGGCCAACGAAACAGTCTGTAGAGTCAAGCTGCGTAATTTACTCTATACAGAGCCGTTGTTGTTGTTGTTGTTTGTTGCATTCTTTGTCTTCATGTTGTCTTGTTGATAACATACTTGGCATAAAGTTCAAATTTTTCCAATATAAATAATGTTGGATCATATTCAAATATTATTGCAATTATCACAAAAATTTCATATTGAAATTTATTTATTTATTTATATTTTTTTTTTATTTATTCAGTGTTTAAGTCTTTGGAATACAATATCCTTACAGACAACTTAGGAATAAAGCCTACAAGCTAATATAAAAATAAAAATAATAGGTAACAATTCAATATTGTAATATTAGAAATAAGAAATTAAATACGAAACAAAGTATTAAGCAAATTCTTAAACAAAAATTTCGAAAAAGATAGATCTAAGTTATGTTCGATAGATAGTTTATTATACAATGATAAGGCACGAGTAATAGGCTCATTAAGTGCATAAAAAGTTCTATGAGTTTGAGAATGAAATAACGCGTAGTGCCGTAACAATCTTGCAGGAATATTAAAATTTACAAATTGTAATAACTGATCACAATTGATTTGACCTGATATAAGATCACGAATAAATGTTAACGATTGAATCTTCCTCCTTCTTTCGAGAGTTTTGAGACCCAACAGCATGATTCGTGCTTCATAGGGAGGCAAAATTTCTTCAGAGTTCCAAGAACGAAGTGCAAAACGTGAAAATGGTTTTTGAATATTTTCTAATCGCGAGCAATGAATAAAGTAAAAAGGACTCCATATGAAAGAAGCATATTCCAATCTTGACCTTACAAAAGAGCTATAAAGACAAACAAGAGTGTAAGGATCAGTAAGTTCTGAACTATTTCTTCGTACAAAAGCAAGCAAGGAGTATGCTTTTGGAACCACATAATTTATGTGATCAACAAAGGTGAACTTAGAGTCAAAAATAACTCCAAGATCTTTAATTGAATTAACCCTGTGTAAGGAAATACCCGAGAGGGAATACGAAAAAGTGAGAAAATTGTAACATTTCGTGTAAGTCAAAACAAAACACTTATTGAAATTTAGCGGTAAAAAATTCAGTAAGCTCCATGTGAGTAAGTTATTAAAATCGCTCTGTAAAAGAGCAGCATCATTTAAATCAGATACTTTACTGAAAAGCTTTAAATCATCAGCATAAAGTAAAAACTTTGCTGACTGAAAACATTTACCAACATCATTTATAAATAATGTAAAAAGCAAAGGACCAGGAATGCTCCCATGTGGTACTCCAGACGTGGCAATAAAATGATACGATTTGACGCCATTTATTTCCACAAAACAAACTCTATTTTGAAGATACGACTGGACCCAATTCAAGAAATTAGAATGGAAACCCATCTTGGCAATTTTTTCTAATAAAACATTATGTGGAACCTTGTCAAAGACCTTAGAGAACTCCGTATAGAGAACATCAACTTGATGTCCTAATTCAAAAGATGAAATGCAAAATCTCGAGAAGACCGACCAGCGAAAAAGCCATGCTGTTGAAGACAAATGTGTCGCTTAACTAAGAAAAATAATTTATTCTTAATAACACTCTCAAAAAGTTTCGAAACATTTGAAAGCTTGGAAATAGGTCTATAGTTGGAGACATCATTCTTATTGCCACTTTTGAAAACCGGTGTTATGGAGGCCATTTTCCAACAGTCTATAAAAGTTCCAGTCATTAGAGATTTATTGAAAATTTCACTCAAGGGCTTTGATAAAGAAGACGCACATTTATTAAGCAAGAAGATGATATACCATCAATATCGGCTTTAACCGAAATTTTCAATCTCGACATAGCATAGAAATTTTCTTCCTCCGACAAAACAACAGAACCAAGATTTAAAAAGAGTACACCGAGAAAAAAAAAATATGCAAAATTAACAGAAAACCTAGTATAATTTACAAGATGTCTTCGGCAATTCGGTGCCTCCCAAGTTCTTCGTCAAAACATCTAAATTTTACATGTTTAACTTACCGATATTCATTTGGATAAATTAACTAAGTATTTTGTAATTGTAAATTATGGCTTCGACAGTTTATATTAGCGTGCTTGGTTAATCTGACGAAAATAGTGTTCAAGTCCATTACCATTTTGATAAAGTGTCAAAGTTTATTTACTGTGGCGTCCGTGGCGTAGTTGGTTAAAGTGCGTGGCCGCTATGTCAACGAACTTGGAGACCCAGGTTCGAACCCAGCAGCGACAGAAAATTATTTGAATTAAAATAATTTTTCTGTACGGCCGCCACCTCTCTGCAGACAATGGCAAACCTCAGAGAGTAATCATAATGCCATGTAAAGCTTCTTGAGAATAAGAACATTCCGTTCATCGCCGTTCGGAGTCGGCGTTAAACCTGTAGGACCATTTCTCGGTCAATTGTGTACAAACTTAATAATAACACGCACAACACAATTGATCATAAGAAGCTAGGTCAAAGTCCTTTCAAGGGCTGAAATGGGCAGTTATTTATTTTTTTTTTTTTTTATCAAAGTATGTGCTTTCAAAGCAATGTATAAAACAATATATTACTTTGGTGAATAAGTATAAGTTTTTAATTTCCATACAACTTGGTGCTGGCTTAGGTGATTTTACTATTGTTTTTTTTCTCGGTGTATACATTGTTTAAAATAGACACATCAAATTCAGAAGTGCCCATGACATAATTTGATTTAAAGTAGTCAGCAAAGAGATTCACTGTATCTTCAATAACAAAAGAATGAGTGCCATTGTAGTATGTTGATGTAGGAATGCAAGAACCATCCCGTTTGGATTGAATGAAATGCCAAAATGATTTCGGATTGATTTTAATATTGCTCTCGCAACGTAAAATATATTGTTTGTAGAAAAACTTATTTAAAAAATTAAACTCTCTCATGTAATGGATACATTAATTGATACTGGGGATAATTTGTGGTCTTAAATAATTTTATATTTTTATTGCGCAAATTTTTGAGTTTCTTAAGACCCTTTGTGTACCATGGTAATTTATATACTTAAGGCGCAAAATGTGGAATATTCTCACTGCATATAGTAGTCAAATTGGCCTTAAACATCTCAAAACAATTTGCCACATTATGATTCAAAAACATCTCGTTCCAATTAACATTAACAAAAAAAGCATTTAAACGCTCGAAATTACATACTTTAAAATTAAAATAATTATTTTGCGGCGTATATTGCACAAAATCATAGAACTCAAATGATAAGACAAGAGGTACATGATGTATCCCTGACGGAGAAATAGGGCATAAACACTCAGATAAAGATGACTTAAAATTTTTTGAGATAAATATTAGATCTAACAATTTGTTAAGAGAATTTAAAAAGTATTAATTTGAATTAAATCAATGCTTAAAAGACTATCAATAAAATAGATTTCATAAGAATTATTGATATTAGACGGAATCAGCATGACAGCAAGAAAACTCCAAACAATCTTACTGAGATTGAAATCGCCCAGAAAACACAAGTGATTTTCATCATTCATAAATGAAGATTGTAATCGAACAACATTGTCAACATGTGCCACATATAAATCATAAGAACTGTTTGGTGGAATATATGAGGCACATATGTAAACAGCACCTCTTGTATCCTTTATTGTAACACAGAGTTGATCTAGGAGTGTGTCACTATTCTGTAGTAAAATTATTGACGAGCAAAGATTGCGTTTAACCGCAACCAAAACACCACCACCTCGAGTGAGACCAGTTTTGGCAGCATCTCTGTCTTTACGATAAACATGATAAATATTTGGATCAAAAAATTTAACGTCAAAAAAATCTGCATTCAGCCATGTTTCGACAAAGACTATTATGTCAAAATCAGGGTGCGGAGAACGATCAAAATACGATTGTTCTCACAATTAATCACAGCTAATAATTTCATGCTTTCAATTTTTCATGAGTGAGAAAGTTATGCGACGAACAAAAGCATTTACGATCGCTCACCATCAAAAGCAAAGTTCGTAAATATCACGAATGAAAAAAACTTAGAAACTCGTTGGCTCGCTCACTCATGATCGTTCTTTTTTTGTGAACGCTCATTTTAAAATTCGATACGTAACTCATATTGTGAAGATTGAATCTTTAATCGTTCGTGAGCGTATTTTTGCAGGGATAAATTTTTACTCTGACAGCAAAGAAATTAGTAAAATTTTGTTCAATTAAAAAAAGACAATAAAGTCGAAGAAAATTACATA
Organism: Pherbina coryleti; assembly: GCA_943735915.1. NCBI lineage: Eukaryota > Metazoa > Arthropoda > Insecta > Diptera > Sciomyzidae > Pherbina > Pherbina coryleti. The sequence continues at coordinate 107,736,452 of OX030950.1, read as the reverse complement.
TGAAAAAAAAACATCAAGTATTATTAAATAACAAAAATAAATTAGAAATTCAGATTATTTAGCGTAGTTACACAGGTTGTCATATATTATTTGTTCTTTTGATGGTTTAAATGTATATAAACATCTAGAGCACTACAAAATACAAGGTGGCGCAAAAATAACCTTCCGATGTTTCTTTGCTGTAATTTAAAAAAAAAATTAAAAACTTTGATTCTTCTTGTGGATTATTTTTATTTGGTCTTTTAATTTTTTTACATCAAGTCGAGAATATGATGTCATGTAAATGGCCGCCGCCACAGTTGATTGTCATTTGAGCCCTTTTTATGGCATTTTCCATCACTTCGGCCAAAACTTCCGGCGATAGGTCCTCACATTCTTGACGGATATTGTCTTTAAGAGCTGCAAGAATCTGAGGCTTGATGACATAAACCCGCGACTTCAAAAAGCCCCACAAAAAGAAGTCTGAAGCGGTCAAATCAGGCGATCTTGCTGGCCAGTGCAAATCGCCAAATCGGGAGATTAGGCACCCGGGAAATGCATCCTTCAGCATGTCAGTTGTGGCACGTGCAGTGTGTGCCGCATCGTCCTGTTGGAACCACATGTTTTCCAATCCCAATTCATCAAGTTGCGGCAAAAAGAACTCGTTGATCATTGCTCTGTAGCGCCCACCATTCACAGTAACCGTCTTTGAAGAAAAAAGGTCCGATGACTCCTCCAGCGAAAACAGCACACCATACAGTGACTTTGAGCGGGTGTAATGGCTTTTCGTGGGTTACACGCGGATTTTCAGTGCCCCAGAAGCGTAAATTTTACTTATTTACTTACCCGCTAAGATGGAAATGGGCCTCATCACTCATGATTATTTTTGATGAAAAATCATCTTCCTCTTGGTGGTGATTAATTCCGCGTTCTGGAGCAGTGTAGCGTAACATTGTTTATTAACGTGTATTTCGCATGTGTTTACTACACAAATGTCAAAACAGAACTGACATTAGGGGCCAATCGCAAAATTTATAGCATTTTCTGATAGGAGGATTACTTTTGCGCCACCTTGTATAAGTAATCGACCTGTGTAATTAATATAAACTTAATATTAAAATTAAATAAAAATACGAAGCATAAATTATATAATTAAAAAAAAATCAAAAATTAAACGAAAAGAAAAACACTCTTCAACTGATACAAAATAATTAAATAATACAAAAATTTGTTTTTTTATAATAGGCAATAATTTTTGCCTATTAATATATTTGATACTCTGCATCATTTTTCAAATTAACCAAGCGAATGCAGAACAAAGCAATTTAAGTAATCGATTGCGTCTATTTGCTTTCGTCCGTTTCACAAGAGAATGAATTTAAAGATTTCTTCCCTCTGCGCAATACTCATGGACTTTGAAAAAGTCGCTCACGAACGATTAAAAATTCAATCTTCTCACGATAACTCATTTTGCGATTGTATTTTATTATGATAAATACTTCAGATATTGAACGTTCACGATATATGCACTTATTTTATGTAAACATATTTCTCATGAGTGAGCTACCAAAAGCGATTGTTCGTAAGTTGAGCGCGGGAGCAAAAAAATCATTGCATTTAGTCTCTCGTGAGAGAACATGAAGGCAATGTTTTCGTGAACGTTCGATTTCAAATGAATTTATCATAATAAAATACAATCGCAAAATGAGTTTCCATGAGAAGATTGAATTTTTAATCGTTCGTGAGCGAATTTTTCCGCACCCTGGTCAAAATCACCTTGTGAGGTCCAGTTGAAAACAGAATTTATTTTTGTGCTCATTCCAGACATATTATTAAAAAATAAATTAAATTTAAAATTAGTAATATGTATGTTGCCGAAAAACGCAAATTAGAAACCCGGCGAACAATTTGCACACAAATGTTACCCTGCGTAAACTACCTGCGCACAAAAAGTGCACTCAACAAACATTGCTGCACACCACACTTATATTTGACATATTCTTTCATTATTCATATTCGCAAAATTTGCATCGCACTTCAGCATTAAAAATTTCTTAAATTAAAACAATGGCGCCTAAGAAGCATTAAATTTCATCTTTCCATTTTATTTACTGAATTGTCCGAATAAGGTATTATGTAAATTATCACTATCTATATTAAAATTGAATTCCTTATAAATAAAAATTGTTTATAGAATTTTTAAGCAGCCAGCTGCTAATAAATAGAATTAATCGCAAACTTGCGTTATTATTTGGGCTGCTGTAACAACTTAGTTAAAATTGGAACAATTCTTAAAAATTCTTATCTTTAATTGGAATTATGAATAAGGATAAGGCAATAAGCAACTTCAAGTGCAAGCTATGTGCGGAGGCTGATGACGACCAGATGATGAACTGCAAGAAATGCGGCTGTTGGGTACACAGCAAATGTTCCGGCATTCCATATACCAGCAAATGGTTGTGTGCAAATTGTTGGCATATGCAGCAAGACGATGTCCAAGCACACTCCCTTGAGGTAGCGGAGGTCACCCTGAGTGACAACGAACATAACCTCACTTTGCATTCTGACTCGGCAAGTAATGGCGAAAGTGAGCTAAATGCAACGAGGTTAGACAAATCTAACCTCAATACACAACCGAAAACTGTTGAACCCGAAGGCAAGCAAAATGGTGGTGCCATCAGCAAGAAGAAGAAGCTTCGTTTACAATACTTAGAAGAGGAAATTAATTTAGAAAAGGAGTTTTTACGACGTAAGTTCGCAATTTTAAGTGCATCGGATTCCGATAGTGACAACAAGGATGAAAGCCATCCCCAACAGAATGCAGAAAAACAACAGGTAAATTTTCAAATATATAAAGCTCGAGCAAAAGAGCAACCACTTGTACAGCATCAGGGTGATTCAGCTGTCATCCTTACTGATATAAATGCGGCTTCAGCTCCAATTCACCATGCTAATACGTCGCTGCCCGTTCCCACTTTTCCTGGCCACGAGCCCCATAGTACGCCAGTACATTACAATGCATTTGCACATACAGAGCGCTCCAACATAACAACAACACAATTTGTTGCGCGACAATCAGTGCCAAAAGATTTGCCATCGTTTAACGGCGATCCGAGAGAGTGGCCTATATTTCTCAGCTTATTCGAACAGAGTACACGCGTAGCCGGTTATACCAACGATGAAAACATAATTCGCTTGCAAAAATGCCTGCATGGTAAAGCTAGGGATGCCGTACGCAATTGCTTAATGTTGCCGGAGATGGTGCCGGACGTTATCAAAACATTAAAAATGTATTTCGGCAGACCCGAGCACATATTAAAAACACTTATTGAAAGAGCGCGGAAACTTCCAGCACCAAAAGGCAAACTAGAGCCTTTAATCGAATATGCATTTGCTGTCAAAAATATTTGCGCTACCATGCGTGCCAGTCAACTTACAGAATATTTAAATAATCCTACTTTATTGCAGGAATTTGTCGAGAAGCTTAGCTCGGATTTATTGCTGAATTGGGCTATACATTCAAAGAACTTTGACAACCCGAATTGGCAAAATTTTTCTGAATGGCTATACGAAATAGCTGAGGCGGCATGTCGTGTAACCACACCAGTTTTTACGCAAGATGATGAAAAGAAATCAGCGCGCAGGGCTGCGAGTCTAAATACACATTCAGCAGCTGCAGACGTGCTAACAAAATCAGTGAACGATTGTCCAGTATGTAAAGGTGAGCATAAATTGTTTAAATGCATGAAATTTCAAGAAATGCCAGTGTCTGAACGTTGGGAAGTAGTCAAAAGGCAGAAGCTATGCCGTCAGTGCCTAGGCGTTCATACAGGTCGATGTTGGTTCAACAAAGCATGCGGCACTGCAGGATGTACTGTGCGACACAATAGATTGCTCCACAATTTTGCATCAGCGAAAAATACCGCACCAAGCTCTGCAATAGTGGCGTCAACTTCTGTCGATTGCGCTGCTGCGTCGTCGAACGCCGTTGTCTCTAGCACGCTAAATAATCATCGAAATACTGTAGCAGAAAAAGAATCATTTTTTAGAATTTTGCCAGTGACCTTGTATGGTAAATCGAAATCAATTGCGACATACGCCTTTATGGATGACGGGTCGACTCTCACACTCATGGAAGAAAGTGTAGCTGATGAGATGGGTGAAAGTGGCAAGAACGAGCCGCTTTGCATTCGCTGGACGGGCGACGTCACACGCTATCATGAAAAATCAAGAACTTTTGACCTCAAAATATCAGCAGCCATATCAGGTTCAAAAATATTCCCAATAAGAAACGTACATACTGTTAGAAATCTTTGTATGTCTGCTGAGACTTTAATTTCAAATAAAATAAAAAAGAAATATCCATATTTAAATGACATTCCATTGCAATCATTTGCAAGCGCGGTGCCAACTATTATAATAGGAATTAACAATCCAAATTTAACAGTTTCTTTAAAGGTACGTGAAGGCGGTTGGCATGAGCCTATAGCTATTAAAACCAGGCTTGGTTGGACACTTTTTGGTGGTGGTGATTCTAAGGGCAAGAAGGGTAGTCTTAACATACACAACTGCAGTTGCAACAGTGATCGTGAACTGCACGAGCTTTTTCAAAAGTATTTGTCAGAGGAAAGTATGAACACCGTTCCTCCGCAAAAGCATTTATTGTCGAAAGAGGACCAACGAGCAATAAGCATTTTAGATAAAACATGTGAACTAAAAAATAATCGCTTTGTTGTTGGTCTACTTTGGAAATCAGAAATAATAGAGCTTCCCAATAGTCTTCCGACTGCAATAAAACGAATGCAGTGCTTGAAAAGAAAAATGTCAAAAGACAAAATACTAGCTGAAAACTTGCAGCAGCAAATCAACAATCTAATTACAAAAGGTTATGCGACAAGGTTGCCTTATAACGCAATCCAACAAAAAGGGCCAAAGGTATGGTACCTCCCAATATTTATTGTCAGCAATCCTCATAAACCAAATAAAATAAGGCTTGTATGGGATGCAGCCGCTAAAACGTCTGGGTTCTCACTAAATGATTTTTTATACAAGGGGCCAGACCTACTCATTCCACTCATAAAAATATTGTTTAGTTTTCGAATGGGCGCCATAGCAATTTGCGGAGACATTGCAGATATGTTTCACCGTATAGCAGTCCGTGACGAAGATACTGAAGCACAGCGTTTTCTATGGTGGGATTCACATACAAACAGCGTCATTGTTTACAAGTTAAATGTGCTCACTTTTGGTGCATCGTGCTCTCCTTGCATAGCGCATTTTGTGCGCGACAAAAATGCTATGTTATACGCCGATGAAAATCCAAGGGCTGTACAGGCAATTTGCGAACGGCATTATGTCGATGATTTCATTGATTCGGCCCAAACTATAGAAGAAGCTATATCACTCGCCAAAGCAGTGCGTGACATTCATGCAAAGGGAGGATTCCACATGCGAAGTCGGTCTTCAAATGCAAAGCAAGTGCTTGAAGCTTTGGGCGAAGGTGAATCGAATACAAGCAAATGTTTTCCCGGCAATGATGGCCAAAGTCAATACGAGAAAATTTTGGGTATGTACTGGGAACCAAAAACAGACACATTTAAATACATTTTGAAATTTATGCGCCTAAAACGTAATGTTTTTGAAAACGACACCGTGCCAACAAAAAGAGAAGTCTTGCAAGTCTTAATGGCAATATTTGACCCAATGGGATTTGTTTCCTGTATCCTGTCGTATTTAAAAATGATTTTACAAGAAATATGGCGACGAGATATAGATTGGGACCAACAAATACCAAAGGAACTTCATGAAAAATGGCTCGATTGGATATCATTCATGCCAATGATTACAAATGTCTCTATTCCTCGATGCTATTCTTTACAAATTTATCAAAAATATTGCAACATACAACTGCATACTTTCGTAGATGCAAGCGAGAATGCCTACGCTGGCGTGTCATACTTTCGCAAACAGTATCAAGATATCGTTGAGTTGAGATTAGTTGCTGCCAAATCAAAAGTAGCACCCTTGCGACCTCTATCGATTTCGCGCCTTGAACTACAGGCAGCCGTGATCGGCGCTCGACTTATGAATACGATTTGCAAAGGCCACATTTTGAAATTTGCTAAACGGGTGATCTGGAGCGATTCCAAAACCGTTTTAAAATGGCTACAAAACGATTCTCGCCAATTTCAACAGTATGTAATGTTTCGAGTTGCAGAAATTCATGATTTATCAAGTTTAGAAGAATGGCGATGGATATCGTCGAAATTAAATGTCGCAGATGTCGCTACAAAAATAAAGCCTGGTGCAGATGCATATGCTCAATGGTTTCAAGGACCAGATTTTTTAAAAGAAAATGAGATCAATTGGCCCACAAACCCTGGACTAGGTGATGTTGATACAAGCGAACTTCGGCCCCGTTTCCTTCATATACGCCAATCAAAACCAATGCAAATAAATTTTGAATATTTTTCGAGTTGGTTTAGATTCTATCGTGCTGTAGCAAATTGGTATTTATACTTAGAGCGTCTACGAAATAAGATAAAAAAAGATAGCTCTCCGATCGTACTTACAGCACAGCATTTAAATCGAGCAAAAACCTTTATATACAAGACTATGCAAAAATCGTGCTATATCGATGAATGGACCGCGCTAAAAGATGAGAGACCACTGTGGAAAAATGGGCCATTAGGCAAACAGCATGTGTATTTAGACAAAGATGAAATAATTCGCGTAAAAAATCGTGCTATATATATGTCGCTTGAGATTAAGCCACAGCGCGACTTAATCGCGCTGCCTGCTTTACATATGGTTACTCGACTGATAGTCGCATACTATCATCAGGCGTTCCTTCATATCAATCACGAAACAGCCCTTAATGAAATAAGACAAATTTACCACGTTCCAAAATTGCGCCCTTTATTCAAGAGCATTAGACGCGATTGTCAAAGTTGCAAAATAAATGACGCAAAACCCCAGCCGCCACCAATTGCTTCGGTGCCAAGAGCACGCCTTGGCGCATTCTTCCGACCGTTTACATATGTTGGCATGGATTATTTTGGCCCGATTCTAGTGACTGTAGACAGAAAAAGCAGAAAGCGATGGGGTGTTTTGATTACATGCCTAACAGTTAGGGCTGTACATATTGAAATTGTACATAGCCTCAGCACTGATTCGTGCCTTATGGGCCTAAGGAATTTTATTGCCAGACGCGGTGCTCCTGCCGAAATATACAGCGATAATGGCACTAATTTCATAGGTGCCGAAAAAATACTCAGAGAGGAAATTAAAAATATAAACACAACGCAAATGCAGGTACAGCTTGCCTATAAAGGCATAGATTGGAAGTTTAATCCGCCAGCAGCACCCCATATGGGTGGAGCGTGGGAACGCATGGTAAGATCGGTGAAAAGAATTTTATATAAAATTTCTCCGTCGCAGCATTTCAGTGATGAAAGTTTGCGGACGTCATTAATGGAAGTCGAGATGGTGATCAACTCACGACCGCTTACGTTCGTTACGCTAGAAAATGAGGACCAAGAGGCGCTCACACCAAACCATTTACTCCTAGGCAGCTCCAACGGTGCGAAACCATTTTGCAATCCAGAGAACATCGACTACAAGATGTGCCTTCGGCAGAGCGAAGCATTCGCCAACAATTTTTGGCGCCGATGGCTAACCGAAATGCTTCCAACATTTACTCGCAGAAGCAAGTGGTTCCAAAAGGTGAGGCCAATCGCCATAGGCGATATCGTTCTTATCGTAGACGAAAATTTCGGTCGGAACACTTGGATTAAGGGCAGAGTCGTCGAAACAGTAGTCGCAAAGGATGGCCAAGTTCGCCGAGCTAAGGTAAAAACATCAAGTGGCATATTTGAGAGGCCCGTTGTTAAACTTGCTGTGTTGGATGTCGGCAATAGAGAAGATAAGCTCCTTGTGGATGGTCGCTTACCGGGGGCAGAAATGTTGCCGAAAAACGCAAATTAGAAACCCGGCGAACAATTTGCACACAAATGTTACCCTGCGTAAACTACCTGCGCACAAAAAGTGCACTCAACAAACATTGCTGCACACCACACTTATATTTGACATATTCTTTCATTATTCATATTCGCAAAATTTGCATCGCACTTCAGCATTAAAAATTTCTTAAATTAAAACAATGGCGCCTAAGAAGCATTAAATTTCATCTTTCCATTTTATTTACTGAATTGTCCGACTAAGGTATTATGTAAATTATCACTATCTATATTAAAATTGAATTCCTTATAAATAAAAATTGTTTATAGATGTTTTAAGCAGCCAGCTGCTAATAAATAGAATTAATCGCAAACTTGCGTTATTATTTGGGCTGCTGTAAAAACTTAGCCAAAATTGGAACAATGTATATCCAACAGCATATAAATTAATAGGTGAAGATGAAAGAGCCGATAGAACCGGCACAGGCAAAGTTGATACGTTTGGTGATAACGAAAGGGATGAGTTTAAAACATCATGTACAGCAGTTAAAGAGGTATCCAAACAATTTTCTAAGTCTTTGATCGATGTTCCTCTTCTTTCACTAAAAAAGAGAAATGCCGCACTCGAACATCAGCCGGCCACAAAGTCGGATTAAATACTTTATTTAAATCATTCAGCGATGTAACTAATTTAAAGCTAACTCTCTTTAGAGTAGTCTCATCCACACCTCTTTTAACAAGACGATAAGAAGAAATTTTATCTTTAGGAATATTTGTATGCGAACAGATATATGCAATTATAAGAGAGGCTTAAAATAAGAGATATGAAGTGATCTCTTTGATACAGCAACTTCAAGCTCATTATTTGCATTACACCCAACAATAGACTGATCTATGCTTTGATTATTTTTTTTTTTTGCTATGCACCATATTCCACTCATAAGCCAACGAGACTGGCAGGGGAGACGATAAGCTTGGATCACTCTCACCAACAACACCAACAACAGCAGCAGCAGGTACACAAGAAGCAGTCAAACAAGAACTAGCATATAACGAGGCCAAATTCAAAGAGACATTATTATTAGCAGCAGCCACAGCAGCACACACATTCAATTCAGGTTTATCAAGAGCAGCAGCAAAAATGCACTGCGATGTATTAGACAGAGAGCGCAACTCAATTAGGTTAGCATTCCCAGCAACAGCATTGCAAGAGGACACCGAATTTTGAAAATCAGCATGTACAATATCAATGTTAGGTGTTTTTGTTGGATTCACATTAACAGCAGAATTCACGGAATGTTCTTATTCTCAAGAAGCTTTACATGGCATTTTGATTACTCTCTGAGGTTTGCCATTGTCTGCAGAGAGGTGGCGGCCGTACAGAAAAATTATTTTAATTCAAATAATTTTCTGTCGCTGCTGGGGTTCGAACCCAGGTCTCTGAGTTCGTTGACATAGAGGTCGTTGACGCACTTTAACCAACTAAGCCACGGACGCCATGGCGTCATTCATGATTAATCGTCACAAAAATTTATTTGTATCAGATTTTGTGTAAATAGGTTGAATTTCGAGAATTTTGTCCGCCATATTGGATCTGCCATCTTGAAATTTTACAAATCCGACTTAATATCCGTGATCAACGACCGCTGTATACTAAGTTTGGTGTAAATCGGTTGATTTTTTGAAAATATCCATTTTCTCACTGCTTTTGGCCGCCATATTAGATCTCATCTAACTATCGGTTCTTTATTATAGAGGAACACAATATACCAGCAGATACAAAGTTTTAGCACCCTATATTAATTGCTTTTTGTTCAAATTCACGCTTTTTTAAAAAATGTCTTGTTTTATTTTGCATTTTGATTTTGCCATATTTAAAAATGGCGGCCAGATAGCGTTAATCTGAGATCGGATTATTAGAGAGCATGAAAAATTGCCATAGAGTACAAGGTTTGAGCAAAATTAAAAAATTTTTTCTAGTGAGCACAGCGTTTGAAAAATAATAGAGATTTGTGACATTTTGGGCCGTGAATGGTTAAGCGGTTCTCTGAGAGACTTCATGACGCCGTTCGTAAAACCTTAGCTTTACTGTCATTTCATAAAATTTACCGTAGCGCCAATTCCATGCATTTAACGGTTGCCAGCGGGGTGTCGTGGGTCCAATTTTTTTTTTTCATTTTCGTTTTGAGGTCTAAGAAATATTTTTTACTGTGGTTAAATAAAAATTTTTCGTAGCACTTCTACTCAGCAAGTAGTAATTTCATGCAACTGCGTTGCCTGATTGATGCATTTTTTATCTTGGGCGGCCCTCTCTTGGTGGCCTTATGACGTCATGAATTATTCGTCTTTTTTTGTCGTGCTAAGTGCTAAGAACCAGCCTTTATACGTCAACGAGTAACAATCGTTTCAGTAAAAGCACAAAAAAAAACCTTAAGGCTCAATTTCAATTTTTGAGTAAAAAAATGGGCTTGATTGAATGCCTGTATTTTTTGTTTTTATTTTATTAAATATTAAAAAAAATTTTTTTTCATTTCAGGTTTAGATTAACAATTTTTTTTTGTTTTTTTTTTTTGCAGCCTTATTTAGGGTTATACAGGGCGTAAAAGTTGAGGTCGCGAACATGAAGCCTCTTGCGGCTATCACCTCTTCAGGTGATTTGATAAAAAAAAAAACAAAATTTTATAACAGTATAAAGGTGGATGGTGTCCTTTTTTTGTATGCTAATAATCCCTGACTTCCCTATCTGGGGACAAAGGGGATTCTCGGCCACAAGGCCTTTCTAATTCAGCCGCAAGGCTTTTTTCATTTAGCTGCCACAAAGGCAGAGTTTCAATATACTTAAATATTGAAGAAGCCACAAGGCTTAGTTTTTGAATTCTAGAGAAGACTCCTTCTTTTGAGGTGTTTCCACGATTGATTTTATTTAACCCCAACTTGGGTTTTTATAATGAAATATTTGAGTGAAAAGGGACAATATTTTCTTTTCACTCAAAATAATATTTATTCTATATTAATTCTTATAAATATATATACAATTAGCAGTCATGAAATTTAAATATAATTATTACACATCTGCTTACTATTACTTTTTACTTACTTACACATCTGTTTGTAATCATATCCATCACAACCCACTTACAGGTTACAAACTCCAATGACTTACTTTTGGCAGCGATCTGTTTTCACAATGCATAACATGAATCATGCCGCTAGTAGTACTTGAGTTTGTTACTGCTTGCGCTTCATGCTTTGGTTTCGCTGTAGGTATGCAGTGAGACCAAGGTAGATCGTTTGTAGCGTTGTGTGTTTATGTTATTATTGAGGTAGGTTAGTGTAAACCACATGTGAAATACAACAGTTTTGTCTTGTTTGTGACCCAACAAAAAGTGTAAAATTAAAAAAAATAAAAAAATGCCTCATAAAAGAAAAAAAATTATATTTTCCATACACGAAATTGAACCTTATAAATGAAATAAAAAGCAGAGAAAAATAGTTTTTTTGTTTGATTTTGTTGGTTCACGCACTGCGCATTCAATTATTTTACAAAATGAAAAAAGATTCAAGATAATCGGACATATACTTATCGAGTTAGAGTGCAAGCCGTTTCAAAAAAGACATTTCGAATAATAGTAATGAGAGCCAATAATCAAGCTGTCTTATAGAACTGCAACAAGGTGTATGTCTTAAACGGCTTTGAATTTTATTCTGAACACAATCTTAGGATGTTTTTGAAAATAATAAAAAAAAAAGTTCGAAAATTTATCAAATAAAATTGAAACTGGGCCTTAACGCAAGATGCAGAGATTGTATAATGAAATGGAACGAATTGTGTGGAGCCAAAAAATCTTAACAGGCTATGTATTTTTAAAAGTCTTCATTGAAAAAATTATTTTCTGAATTTTTATTGCCAGAGCGTTTTTTTTTTTTTTTAATATGAAATCGGAAAAATTTGGTACCAATTTTTTTATGCAAATATCTTAATTAAGGTATAACTAATAAGTTCTCTATGATGCCATGTACGCTCTAGAAGATATTCGGGTTCAAAGTTCACCAAAACCGATCATTCAACAATATTTCCGCTTCTCTTTGACGGACCCGAATAGCTTCAGAACTTTGAACTCGAATATCTTCTAGCGCATACATGGTACCATAAGGAACTCTTGACATGTTGACTTTAGACGTAAGCCTCTAGACGACGGAAAAATATGCTCTATTTGGCATATTTTTTTTTTTTAAATACTACACAATAAATCGAGATTCAATAAAAGGGAGTTTATTATACATATTAGCTTTGAAATTATTATACATTATTACATTACATTATTATACATTACATACATTATTATTATACATTAATAATTATTTGAAGCGATTAATTTCAAAATTGCGGCTGTGCAGCATTTTTACCATGACGTCTCCGTTTTTTCAGGTCCACGGCCGGACAAACAGCTCCTGTAATTTTTTAATTATAAAAAGCCAATAATTTTTTTCGATTATATATAATAATTGCTATAGAAGTACGTAGAATATTTTTGATATAATGATTTTTGATATAATGATTTTTGGCCAAATGGCGCACTTCTAAAGCGGAAATTGAAAATTTTGCCTAAAAAATTATAAGATAATTTTTATAACAAATGAACTCTACAATATGAAACAAAAAATCCTACGTTCTTCCATACACAATATTTTTTTCAAGATATATTCAAAGTTTCAAGTAATTCGGTTAAAAATTGCCTGAGTTATGTTTCCGGCAGATTTAAAAAAGTTTTGAGATAAGCCCGTTTGAAGTCGTGAGTAGTAGTAGTACCAGGCTGCTTATACTAAAATTCAAAAACTAAGTACTTAGAAATTTTTCCTGGCCATAATCTTTTGAGACATAATTTTTGAGGTCATAAGGAGCGACCAGAACAATATTGATTTTTCGAAAATACTTAATTAAGAGGTTTGAATCAAAAAAATTGGGACCTTATTTTTCGATTTCATAGTAAAAAAATCACCCTGGCAATGAATACATAAACCCTCTGGCAAAGTCAAAAGTAATGTTGCAGAATAAAAAACTAAAGATGCAGAAAAAAATTTTTAGATGAGGACTTTTCAAGAATGCATTAAACCCTTTAGGTTAAAAATTTTTTCTACTTTATTGTATATTCATTTACAATTACTTCACGCATTCGTCACGTGAACTGATTTGTACACAGAAAAAAAATTGTTAGCTTAAAATTAAACTCAATGTGTTCAAAAAATGTGTTCGTAATATGCTTTTTTTTCATATGTTTTTCAAAAGTTTTAAATACATTTGCTCTTACTTTGACGAAATTTGTTGCAAGCTATTTTTAAAACACAAAATTCGTCAAAGTAATAACAATTGTCGTCAATTTTAAAACATTTTTTTTCAGTGTACTTAATGGCTAAAAGTGAAAGTGGGTACAAGAATGCAAAGCATTGTTATATATGAAATAATAAAATATAAGGTCTGAAATAGAAGCATTGCTGCATTATCAGATGTTAAAAACGCTGGCTTGTTGTATTACTTCACTTACCACCGATTGGCCATGATCTTACGTAATGTTTAGCATAATTTATCCTCGGTGAGATCATGATATGTTACTCGTTACAGGTAATTCATTAAAGTACCGTTCCCAAAGGCCTTAAAAATTTTTCAAATTAAAAACATTTCGGAATATATTTTAAAATAATTATACAAACTATTCTTTAAACTTTGGAGCCATATTCTTAAAAATTTTTAATAAATAATATTTTTTAGAGATGATCAAATTTCATCCCAACGGCCTTTTGTTGATATGGATACAACTTCAATAAAAGCTCCTATCGGCGAAGGTTGTCCACGGTGTGGAGGTGCTGTATTTGCTGCAGAACAACAATTGTCGAAAGGGAATATGTGGCATAAAAAGTGTTATAACTGCGCTGATTGTCATCGGCCGCTTGATTCAATGCTGGCTTGCGATGGTCCAGATAATGAAATTCACTGCAAAGCATGCTATGGAAAGCTTTTCGGACCTAAAGGCTTTGGTTACGGTCATGCACCGACACTAGTTTCTATTACGGGGGAATCAACAATGCAATTGTATGCCAATTGAAGTTTACATTTATATATTATCTAATTAATTTTTTTCTAGCCCTGACGGTTTTCCTCTAAATGGTCAACGATCATCAGGAGGATGTCCACGTTGTGGTTACGCAGTTTTTGCAGCTGAGCAAATGATAAGCAAAAGTAGGATATGGCATAAACGATGCTTCAATTGCGCAGATTGTAGGAAATCTCTTGATTCAACGAATTTAAATGATGGTCCAGATGGTGATATTTACTGTAGATCATGTTACGGAAGAAACTTTGGGCCAAAGGGAGTTGGTTATGGTATTGGTGCTGGTACTTTGACGATGGCTTAGTAAATAAAAAAAACTGTAAATTCCTTTTAACGAAACATTGATTATAGAAATAGTTTAAAAGATCATTGTAATACATACATTAAGGCAGAAAAATGTTGGTACCGTTCAGTCTCTTTTTATTACTCTAATATAGAGAAAATCATTTAACATGGTAATAACAATCATATATTATATTCACTTTATCATATTAGACTATGTCGAGTTCCCAAAATCGGCTTTTCAACGGCATCAGTGCTTACATAAGTAGGAAAGTTAATAATTTCATCCGGGGTGTTTTTTTTTTTTTTTTTTTTTTTGGTGCTTTTGTTGTTTTTTGTGTATTGATATTATTAAAATTTATGAGACGTTGAAAAATTAAATGGAATGTATCAAAGAGGACCATTTAAATGAGATTCCTCTAATTCTCTTTTGAACTTTTATATTAGAATATCATTATTTTCAAGGAGCGTTTTTCCAATATTACTAAATAAAATAAAAATAAGAGTATTCACGATCACTCGAATTTGACAGACATGTATTGCAGTTAGTTGCTTGGAAGCAAACTCTTCTTGTTTTTCATAGAAGTGATTTTAAAATTAATTTTGAATAAGTATACAACTGCTCTCAACTAAGGCTATATTTGAAATGAAAAATGATTGCCATATGATTTTGTTTTTGTAAAGTTAAATTCTACACTTGCTACTGTATATATTTTGGATACAAGCATACATAAAAACACTTTCTTTTTCAAAAGCTTTAAAAGTAGTCGTCTTAAAGCGTTCCTGAACTCGAAAAAATGGTAAGAGGATACAAAAAAATCGTTAAAAAAATCTATGTTAGATAGAATCTCGTCTCATCCATTCTTAGCTGAAGCGAACTGAAAAGCTAGTGTTGGATCAAAAGCGTGGATATATTTTGTCCCAAGAATTGCGTTACTTTTACATTTAATAGTTCGATTCAGATTTTTTATTTCTTCACTATTTTCAAAGCTGGATTTAAATTGACTTTCGATTTTTTGCAGCCAACGATGTTGCTTAACACATTTTTACAAAATAAATTCCGACGAACGCACTTTTTAAAGTTTTTTCCTTTCTCTGGGTGATTTTTGTTATTCAGATACTATACGGCAGAATTAAAAGTGCAGACTTGCAGCAAAAAAAAAAAACAATCCTGTCTAAAATCTTTATATCCTTTTTTTTACTGCAGCCTTATTCTTGAGTCCATGAGGACTAGAGAATTGTGCAGTAATTCACATTCAACATTTTAACAGATATACAAAACAATTAAAACACAAGCGTGTTAACAGTTACAAAAGTGCAGTTTCGCACTTATATTGCCAACTAAAAGCACCAAGTCATAAATGCCACTATTAAAAACGATGAAAAATATAACTTTCTGGAATAATTTCTTGTAAAAATCAATATTAAAACTGATTTAAAATGAAGCTGTAAACTACAAAAATACTATAATCGAAGTAATATTCAAAAGTTTCATGATTATACTGCTGGAATGCCTTTCTTTATTTTCTTCGTCTCCCCTTTTCATTGAAACATATTGCAGTCTCATGTGAACAGTCTACTTGCATAAATTTCGTCTTAGTTGAACGGTTTTCATGACCAACGAGTTAAAAGAAACATTACTCTTGAAGTTGAGAGTTCATTCGATCCATTTGTAATAGATGCCGTCTACTCACTAGAACAAAATGAAAACTTACAGGTACGTACATGTTCAACGTAAAATAAGTGAATAAATATTCCGTTAAATTGTTGCTGTTTTGTTTGATTGGCATAATTAGATCCTATCAGTCAATAAAAGAGATTCAGCATTAAATCATTTTCGGAAAAGTTAACCATTTTTTTTCAAGAACATATTTTTAAATTAAAGCAAAAGGAAGATGAGTAATAATTTTCAATAGTCGGTGGAGATGTGCACTACGTAAGCAGATATATCTAATGAACTTCCAGCTTAAATATCGATCTACTGGCTGAATGAAAACGAATTTATAGCTATATAGCTAATTTAAAATACCAGGTTGGGTCAATGGTACTTTTGAATCGGTCGGCGTAATAGGAATAAAATAACCTGCCTAAGCTATTGACTATTCATGTTATATATTGCGTTTGACTGCCACGCTGCTTACTTCAAAACAGACAATTAAAATTGAACAAAAAACAGTCTTATTTCCAAATAATTCAATTATACCTCGAAGATAATCAAAATTTGATTAAACCTTACAAAATGAACACAAGATTTCTTACACAGCATTTCTTTGAAAAAAATTCATTTTGTTTGTTGACTATTTGACTGTTTGTTTTGTTTGTAAAACAACCCTGCATAAACAAGTGAAATTAAAGACGCGTCGGGCAAGAAGAATTTATTAAAAGGACTGCGTTAGGAAGCGTGAGGTTGAATCGGAGACTGAAGAATAAAAACCCATTCTAGTCTATTTGACAAAGCCCTACCGATCTAATGCGGTATTGTAATTACAGTATTAAGTACAAATATTTGTTAGCCAATGCATAATTGGTTAACATAAAATCAAGCATTGTTTACAAGCATTCAATTACACAATGTTTACTTGGCGATATTTAAGAAAATTAAGTGCCGGAAGTACATAAATACACAACAAATTTTATGTATTTTAAAGGGAGGCATATTCATTTAAAGATAATTTTTAAAATGTAGATATACAAGTAAGATAAGTAATAAATAGAACAATAATAAATGCTTTGACATTAACTCAAGGTTAATTTAAACCCTATATCATGAAAGTCTAATTGTATTTTCTAAAAGTCTTATTTAATAAGAATTTATAATCTTAGTTTATCACTCAGCTATTTTTTAATGATCAACCCAATAAATTATTAATTAATCAAAGCCGCTGAGAAAATTAATTTGAAAATGCAAGAATCTTCATATAGTATAGCATATTCAAATTAAAAAGCTGATATATTTTTTAACTGTAACTGTTAGTTATTGATAAATATATTATGTATGGATGTATTTTATAGTAAAAAATCGAGTTCTATGGAAATAAAATTTTAGAATGTAATCCAAAACTTTTACTTTTTAAGAAATTGATAAAGTTGATGAAACAATCCGCAGTAACTGTGTGTTGAGAACCTCTTTGTAAAATTAAGCGGAATAAATTTTTAAAAAATTTCAATTCATAATTTGGAATTTACCTTATAGGGTTAAGAGAGCCCACTTGGCTAGACATCTTAATATTGCATGAATGTTGGCGAAGCAGATTAATAGCCATATTTTGTAAAACGAACGCAGTCACTTGCGTTAAGATTTTCAGTCTGGCAATGGCTTTTTCATATGAAGTAAAACAAAGTCTCTCTCTCACTCAAAAAGTTTCTACTAAAATATGTTACCAGATAAGAAAACCCGAAGTGACGTGATTGCGTGCGTTTTATAAAATATGGGCATAAATTAGTAATATCTTAAAAACATATTTTTTCGCCACTATATTGATTTGAATATATACTAATGTTTGTCATGTGATTTGTGTTTTGTGTTGACCAAGAGTAACTTTAAATCACTAGATCAATTTCTCTTTTCTATATAAACAACTTGCTAAAATAACAAGGAATTTAAAACCAACACTAAGATATGCAATACACCTTACAACTGCTGTCACTACACAAGATTTTTCCGATTTATTAAAGATCTACCGTCCAGAACATATAACTTGAAATTTTGCTTTGTAAACTTTCATTATATAAAGCCAATTTACAACAATGCAATAAAATATGCCATTATACGAACTAAATCCACAATATCAATTTTATAAAATACATAAAATGTTTTCCTTTCTAGTTTTGTATTTAAAAGTATAATTATCAAATACAAGGACGTAATAAGAAATATACTAAGCATAGTTAATAAGAAGTAAGCAATCCTTACTAGAACTTTCTGGTCTTTGAGTTGATTGCGTGGTCTTTAAATGTATGTTTTTTTTTTAAAAACTTGTAATCCTTCTTAGCAGGTAACGGATTTTAAGGGTAAAAACAAATCCGCAGAGCTTTGCATTCATAAAATAAGCAACATAATAAAAAAATGAAAAGCAATATAAAGATAATTTTAAAAACTATTTAAAATTTAGGAAACTAATATTTTTCAAATGATTATATACGTAGCTCTTATGTACGAGTTTCCAATTATTTAAATACAAGGCATAACCATTTAAAACTTTCTTCAACAAATTCAAATATAATTTATATTTTTCTTCAAATATATAATATATAATATATAATATATAATATATAATATATAATATATAATATATAATATATAATATATAATATATAATATATAATATATAATATATAATATATAATATATAATATATAATATATAATATATAATATATAATATATAATATATAATATATAATATATAATATATAATATATAATATATAATATATAATATATAATATATAATATATAATATATAATATATAATATATAATATATAATATATAATATATAATATATAATATATAATATATAATATATAATATATAATATATAATATATAATATATAATATATAATATATAATATATAATATATAATATATAATATATAATATATAATATATAATATATAATATATAATATATAATATATAATATATAATATATAATATATAATATATAATATATAATATATAATATATAATATATAATATATAATATATATAATATATAATATATAATATATAATATATAATATATAATATATAATATATAATATATAATATATAATATATAATATATAATATATAATATATAATATATAATATATAATATATAATATATAATATATAATATATAATATATAATATATAATATATAATATATAATATATAATATATAATATATAATATATAATATATAATATATAATATATAATATATAATATATAATATATAATATATAATATATAATATATAATATATAATATATAATATATAATATATAATATATAATATATAATATATAATATATAATATATAATATATAATATATAATATATAATATATAATATATAATATATAATATATAATATATAATATATAATATATAATATATAATATATAATATATAATATATAATATATAATATATAATATATAATATATAATATATAATATATAATATATAATATATAATATATAATATATAATATATAATATATAATATATAATATATAATATATAATATATAATATATAATATATAATATATAATATATAATATATAATATATAATATATAATATATAATATATAATATATAATATATAATATATAATATATAATATATAATATATAATATATAATATATAATATATAATATTAATATTTCAAATTTTAATTTGGCTTAAATTTAAAAAAATTTTGTTGATAACTGGAAAAATAAAAGTATTTCTTGTATCTACTTAAATAATGCAAATATAAACAAAAAATTTTCATTAATTGTGTATCTGATAATGGTTATTCCAAACATATTTTTTACATTGCCTTGTATCAATTTTATTTTCGTTTAATTATTTAACTATTGGAAATTAGTCATAATGAATATTCCTGAACAGAGCTAAAACTGACTAAAATAAAAAATTTCTCAATTTGCATAACAAAATAATTCTTTAATTACATTAGTATAACTTTTGTTTTAATTAATAGTATGTAATGTATTCACAAGATATAAAAAGAAATAAAGGCAATATATAACATATGCAATTTTGTGTACAGCATTTTGTCATACTATTCAAAACCAGTTTTTTAGTTTTATAGGTTAATTTTAGCCGAATTCAACTAAGTTCGAATAGTTTCGACCACAGTGAAATTACTTATAAGAATTGTTCAAAAGGTTTCCATATGGATTCATGCATCTCAATAAAAATACGAAAAAAGATAAAGGTAAAGTATAAATTATTATATTTATAGAGAGAATTAAAAAATATTTGGGAAGACCTAAAAGCCCAAAATGGCAAACTTTAACTAAGAGATTGAAATATTAACCAACTTTACAAGCCAGACTCGTTTTTATTCGAGCGACTTTTGAGTGCGTTGATGAGCGTTAATATGTACTTTATAACTATGCTTTCCAACTGTCCCGGATTTTGCGGGAAGTCCCGGAAAATCAGATATTTTTAAACGTCCCGCAGAGAGGCTGGACGCCAAATGTCCCGTATTTAAAGTAAAAATCCTTTTCTCATATACTTACTCTAAGATTTATAATTAATAATTTAATACATCCATAATAAGAAAAATAGACTGAATTGCTTAAAATAAGGCCAGACCATCTAAATTTATCAACAATTTTCAAATCGTTGCATGAATACCTAATGACTAACCACAGAGAATTTTTTCTTTGAACAGATGCTTGGAATGAATCCCGAAATCAACTTACAGTTGAACATGTAAGATCTGAAGTTTAAATTAAACATAATTTAAAATTTACCTGTTATGAGTTTTATACTAATTAATGTCCAATTAAAAGTGTTAAGTTTTACCGCACAGGTTTCGAAAAAGTTGAAAAAAGCGTTTTCAAAATAAATCGACGTTTCATAGAGTTCTTACTCGTTGAGTAAAGATGCCATGACAAAAATAATGGTACGACGGTAAAGGTAAATTCTTTGACTTTATGACAAAAATAATTTTAATTTTAAAGTCGAACACAGTAAAAAATTCTGCAATAAATATGATTTTAACACCGAAAAAATTTAGTTTATATCTTATACGGCTTTTGAGAAATTCCAAATAAACTTTTAACGCGTCTCCTGCAAAATTCACTTTCTAGACTTAGCATACTCTGGAATGAAGCCATCGAAATCAAAGACGTCGTCAGCTCGGGAAATAGAAGCTTACGCAACATAGTTGCATGGAACTATAGTAGTTCGCTTTGTAGAATTGCTACGAAAAATTTTATTTTACGAGTAAAAAATAGTTCTCTGGCTTTATAACGAAAATGAAAATAAAATTTTGGAGCCACGACAATAAGGAGGCCACGGCTTAATGCAGTAAAAATGCAATAACAATAAAAATTTGCATGGATTTATAACTCCGTAAGTAAAGGTGCTATTTTATCAATTTTATAGAACGACAATAATGCTGAGATTTTCGGCCACATAATAAAAATAAAACAAACATTAATGGCGTGATGAGGCGTTTCAGAGAACGGCTTACAGTTACCTAAATGCACCATCGTTGCATGCATATATTGCATGATGCTAAGGTTAATGTAAATGAACCACACAAAAGGAAACAATACAAAGTTTGTATTGTATATATGTATTTATGTTTGAATAGACTTCTAAACTACTTAACAGATTTTTATAAAACCTATATCAAACGATTCTTTTTTAATAACTGCGGTGAACATGGGCTATATTAAGTGTACCGCGGCCCTTTTTACCACCCACAAATTAATAAAAATGCTATATTTCAGACGGTTTCGGCCGTATATAAAAGTATGCTAACTGTCGGAAACTTTACGAAAAATTGGATGCCACACCCCCTTTTAGAAATCAATCAATAAAAATGTTATATTTCAAACGGTTTCGGTCGCATTTGACTACAACTTTTTAATAAAGTTTGTTTGTTTACTGTCAGAAACTTTACCCAAAATGGATTGCCACGCCCCCTTTTACAGCATACTTATCAACAAAAATGGTTTATTTCAGACGGTTTTAGTCGTATTGGACTTAAATTTGGTAGTTTGGTTCGTATGCTTGTTGTTAGCAAATTTGTTAAAAATGGGTGTAGTCTCACTACAGCTGCACTTCTATTCATAAATAATTATAAATTCTAAGATTTAAATGCTTTCATAATAAAATATGGTATGTGGGTGCTAGGTCAAATGATGAAATTCATTATGAAAGTGAAATGTATCAAAACAAACCATTGGGAAAAAAGTTGGTGGGGCTGGACCTAATCCACCCCCACTTAGATCAATTTCTTTAACTTTTCTTCTTGATATATTATGTATTTGTGTTTGTTTGTATGCATGTATGTATGTTTGGAAAAGACTCCTTAACTACTTAATGGATTCTTATAAAACCTATATCAAACCTGCATCCTTAAATTACTGCGTTGAACACAGGCAATATAAATTTTGCCACGCCCCTTTTACCGGCCATAAATAAATAAAAATGCTATGTCAGGCGGTTTCGGTCGTATTGGACTAAAACTTGGTAGTTTAGTTCGTATCTTTACTTTCAGCAAATGTACTAAAAGTGAACGTGGTAGCACTGTATGAACAACAAGTTTTCTGAAATCATTATGGTAATTCCCGAGTTGTATAGGTTTTGATAATGAAACTTGTTACGTGGGTGCTATGAGTCCAAGAGTCCACAAATAAAATCTTCCAAATTATTACGCCTTTTTGTAGCTACGCGGCCATCTATTAATTAAGAAATAGATACATCGACTTTTAAGTTTGGGCAAAGATACGTTTGCCGGGCCAGAAAAATTTTAATTCACTTTTTACTCAGATAACTAAGTTATGGTAAACTTAGTAAGTTAAGCAGATTTTCCAAGACAGGGTAAATAAGCTTGAATAAATTACTTTTTCAAGCAAAACTAATATAAATTTATCCAACTATGAAAAAAGAAAACAGAATCTATTTATCCTAGAAGAAACTAATTTTTAAAAAATTAGTTTTTCCTTCTTTGCTGTTAATTTATTTCAAATCAAATTAAGCCAATCCGAACAAGTTCGGATACTCTGCTAGTATAAAATAAAAATAAAATTAAAATTAGAAAAAGTATTACAACTATAATATTATGGATAAGGCCAAAGATTGTAAAAAAAACGAAGGCAAAGATTTTGACAAAGACTTGAACTAAGAATAACGTAAGGAGAAGGACAAAGATGAGAACATGTACATGGACAAGGATTCAGATAAGGATTGCGAAAAGAACAAGGATTAGGATAAAGACTTATGCACACTGAAAGGCATATTTAGGGCAAGATTGAAAGAAGGATTTAGGACAAAGATTGGGAAAATATGTGGGACAATGATAAGGAAGGGATTCGAACAAGGAATGGATGAGGAATTTGAAATTGGGTTAGAACAATAATTTAGACAAGGAAAAGGACAATTACTTAGACAAATATAAGAACAAGCATATGGATGTGGAAATGTTTAAAAAGAAAGGATATTCTGTATCGTCAAAACCTATGTCTGTTTCCACGACGTAGACAACTTCTTATTGTTTTTTTTTTAATAAATCTTAATACAATTTGTTATTGAAAGTCTAAAAATAAATCATTGCTTTTATTTCTTAATATAAATATCAAAAATTTGTGATTGAAGTTCTCAAAATAATAAGATTAATGTTTTCTTAATTCATAAATATTTATATTAACACATTATATTATATATAAATTGTATATTAAATACATTTTTATAGTTAATTTCCAAATAATTCCTTTTAAATATAAGTTTTTGTTCTCTCATTTCTTTAAAAAAAATTAACTACAAGAAGATTCTGTGATTCTTTTTGTAATGTTCCTTAGACAACATGTGCTTAAGCTTTATAAAATTATTATTCATATGGAAAAAATGAAAATATTGAATTTTTTATTAAATGGAGTTCTACTTTATTATGATAAAGCAATATGACTGCTTAAAATAGATTTCAAACAAACGTTCAGTTTGTGGTGCTCTCACAAGACACACAATCACACCCATATAAGAATACACTTACACTTTATATACTTGTTTCAAAATATTAATTATTAAATAAGTTATCAAAAAATTGTATATCAAAAAACTTTCAAAAATATTTTATCAGCTATATTAATTTGTTCAAAATAAAACAATTTTAAAAATAAAACTAATTTGTGTCCACCACAACTGGCGATCCTGCCTAATCGGCGAACAAAAAACCACCAGCAGCCCTTCACCCATGCTGTGCTCAACATCGACTACATATTCAAGCACGCAACCATCATCATCATCAGAACCATCAACATCTACATCAACAATAACGTCTAGTCAAAACCAACAAGCAATAATTTATACTACAATGTTGTCAGCAGCAACAACACTGAATCGCATTCCTAACCATCAGATTCACAAATAACAACGAACAAAACCCTATACCTGCCGGTAAGATAGCGCAACAACAACAACATCAACAACAACGTCAATCATAACGACAACGTCACATCAACGACAACAAGCAAAACACTATACCTGCCGGTAGGGTAGCGCAACAGCAACAACAACAGTATTTATAACAACAACAACAAAATGAAAAGCAACAACAATAAAATCAACAACAACAACAACAACAACAACAACAACAACAACAACTACTACTACTACTACAACTACGAGATCGGGACAGTCATTATTTTAAAATTTTATAAAATTTCATATAATTTTTTTATTTAACATGTTATAAAAAATTTTCCAAAGGTTGCTTTTTAATGAAGATTATCACGAGGCACACACCGTAGATTCTGAAACGTATTTAAGAATATAGGGTCGGAAAAACTTACGTAGGCACTCCACTGCACCAGGGTAACACATTTGAGGAACACACTTAAACAATCATAATGAGCCTACAACATACTCCTAATCACTCTTCTAACCGTGGAGAAGGAGACAATCCATTGATAACTCTTGACACAGACACAATTCCAAGCGTTTGCGATATACCTTACAGTACGGAAATACACGCGACATCTATTGAATTACCACAATTTTGAACAACTTGTCCTGAAGCATGATTCGTCCACGCCGAAATACAATTCCAGACAAAATCCATAACGACAGACAAAACTAAGTACGAATACTTAGTTACAGCTCTTCCACAGGATGTTATTATGACGGTCCTTGATTTCATACAAAAGCCTTCACAGACCAATTTGTACGAAAATTTAAAAAAACTTTTGATCGAACGTCATTCTCTAAGTGAAAACAAAAGAATTTACAAAATTCTTTCTGATTGCGAGATTGGAGACCGAAAACCATCCCAGTTTTACAATCGCTCTTACTTCTAGCCGGTTCTTCAGTGGAAACAGATTTCGTCTTAAAGTTATGGCTTAGGAAACTACCCAAAACTCTAAACATAGCATTGACTGGGTCAGGCCACAAAACGATCGAGGAACTGCTAGTGTTAGCCGACAATCTCTGGGAAGTTATGACCGAAAATTAAGTCAGTGCCTTCGGAAAACCTTCCAACACGATTGAACTTACGAAAATGGTACAAGCTTTAACAATTTCCACATCAAAAATTTTAGAATCTTTCAATAAATTGACGTTAGAAGTGAACACGCTTAAGTCAGAAAACCGATTTCGTTCGAACTCACGAATAAGACGCAGGTCAAACTCAAGACATAGGTCTCAAAACAATACTTCTTGGGTATGTAAATACCATTATAGATTCGGTAGTCCAGCACGAAAGTGTGAACAACCATGTTCATTCGTTCGAAACAACCATCCTACACAACACAACACTATGCCACACAATACAACAAACTAAAAGATTCTAATTATCGCGACGACTGATGATAGACCCGTCACATTAACACGTCGTCTTTTCGTATTTGATCCGTCAAATAAATTAAATTTTCTTATTGATAGCGGAGCGGAAGTATCGGTACTTCCTACCTCAAAATTCAAAATTAATAGACTGAAATTTGATTTGACACTTCAAGTTGCTAATGGCACAGCAATATCTACATTCGGGAAAAAAATATTTACTTTAGACATAAATTTACGACGTGAATTACCATTTACATTTATTATAGCAGACATTTCTAAACCTATTATTGGTGCAAATATAAACGTCAATTTTCTGAGCTACAATATTTCAAGATATGGCATACAGCCTCTGGAGGAACGAATACAATGTATAAGAGACCATCCACAACCAAATACTGTCAAACAAATGCAAAAATTCATCAGCATGACTAACTATTTATTATCACAGGTGCATTCCTTAATTAGCGCACATGCTAGGCCCAATATACGAAATGGTCACAATAGCTTCAAAAACAAAAAACAAACTTTTAACATGGACAAACACAACCTCTGATACATTCACAGCAATTAAAGATAGTTTTGCTACGCAAACACTACTAAACTATGTTAATAGTAAAGCAGAACTATCGATTGCTGTAGATGCATCAAATACAGCAGTAGGTGGAGTATTACAACAGATATACAACAATAAATTAGAACCTCTAGCATTCTTTTCCAAAAAACTCAGTTCCACAGAATCTAAATACAGCAAATTCGATAAGGAACTTTTAGCTATATTCTTAACAATCAAACATTTTAGACCAGATATGAGCTTTCAGAATCACAATTGGTCCAGCTACAAATTTGTTCTATTTTATCAAATTTGTGTTTGCACATTTGTAAAAACAACAACACCTACAAAAAAAAACAAAACAAAACCGACGATCACCAAATTTTTAACACGCTTTAACAACAACAATTGATTGCAAAGGCAACAAAAACAAAGCTTCACTCGACGAGAATGAGCTTGAGATGATTGTCCCGTTACTTGTGTAACACAAAAATACACATGATTTGTTTTTCTTTTGCACATAAATTTTTTAATTTTTTTTATATATTTTTTTTTGCAATAATGAGCAAAAGCAATAATGAGGATAGTTTTGTGTGTGTTTAATAAAAAACATTGGCCCACCAATTTATTTACCTGCTCATCGCTGTTTTAGACACTACCTTGAAGGTAATATTTTTATAGTATAAACAGATCATAAACCACTAACAAATACACTCAATTCTAAAAAAAAAGAGAAGCCCAAGACAAATACGACAACTAGAATACATGCCATATTTACTAACACGATACTACACGTCAAAGGTACAGATAACTCAGTAGCAGATGCACTATGGGTTATGAGGTAGAGGAACTCAAAACACCCGATCTTAATCTCAAACTATTACATTGCGAACAAAACATAGATATAGAACTCAAAGACAAAGTAGATCAAACATTATACAAATTTGAACATATCAAAATTCCATTCATGAACATTGAAATTTGGTGCGATTACTCCACAGATAACACACGCCCATATATTCTACAATCTTTACGTAAAAAAATTTTTGACCAAATACACAATAGGTCTGTTTCCGTACGCACACTGTGTAACTTGTGGGACACTATTTTCTGTTTCCGTACTTTCTGTGCCTAAAATGGGAGAAGAAGAACAAGCATAAAATCGCTCTCTCGAGCACACAAAGTGCACAGAGAGCGCTAGAACTCGAGACTTCGAGTAAAGTAAGAACAAGCATCAAGAAGAATAAGCATCAATAAGAAGAAGCAAATGTCAAATTACATTTCATAATTGTTTATGTTTTGCGAAAAATAAATTCACAAATTGTGTGCCTAAAAAGAAATTTACGTACAATAAATAAATAATAATAAATAAAAATTAAGTAATTGGTCAGTTTTGCATTAAAAAATGGCTTTTAATAATTGGCGCAATTTACGTCTCATACGTCTGCAGTCAATATCAGCTGTTTTGTGCTTGAAACTTACTAGAAGCTGTTTCCGTACTCTTGCAACTATTCTCACATTTCGTTTTTACTCTCTTGCACACATCTTACACAAATCTTACACAGTGTAGAGTACGGGAACAGACCTATTATTTCGCATCCAGGGACAAGAGGTACCCCACAACTTATAACAGAACGGTATTTTCGGCCAAACATGAATTTACAAATTAATAAATGGACTCAAGAATGTATGTGTTGTCAGAAAGCTAAAGTACACCGACATACAAAGACATTACGTCTCATCGAAAAGCGGGACTTTGTACACAAGATGGAAACGTTATAGATGCTCTAGAATCTATACTGAATTCAAATGCGCACGTAACGCTGTAACTGCCACCATTCGCAGAAATAAAAAATCTTTTTACGAGAATAGATTTGCTAGAAGTCGCTCGAGCTTTCCATTTTGGAAAAATATCCGCCAAGCTGGGCTCTCTAAGGACTCGCAGAACGTTCCAAATAACAATAATCTGGATGACCTTAATAGAAATTTTATACAGCCAGCTAGTTCTACCCACAATGCACAGTTCTCTGTCCCCAGAAGCCCTGCTGATGGTGCTTTTGCATTGTCGTGTGTTGACGCAATTAGTGTTGGCGAAGTTATTCTGAAAATTAAATCGAAAGCTATAGGATCAGATGGTATTCATCCTGCATTTATTAAAATAATTCTTCCAGCCATTCTTGGTCATATTACGTATATTTTCAATACAATTATCACAACTTCACAATTTCCTTCTCTATGGAAAATATCAAAAATTCTTCCATTGCCAAAATCAACATCTTCTAATAATACAGAATATCGACCAATAGCAATTCTTCCATTTCTTAGCAAAGCCTTTGAAACTATTTTGAGCAATCAATTAAAAACCTATTTTTATCATCATAAGCTAATCACAAAACAACAATCTGGCTTTCGCGCGAAACATAGTTGCACTACAGCACTTCTAAAGGTATATGAAGACATTAGGTCTGGTTTAGATAAAGATATGTCATGTTTGATTGTGTTTTTAGATTTTTCAAAAGCCTTCGACTGTATTGACCATAGGCTTCTCGTACAAAAACGTGGCGCTCAATTCTCCATTCATAGTTCCCTATGTACTCTAATGACATCATACCTGAGTAACCGTACAAAATACGTTTATTTAAATGATAAATCCTCGTCAAACCTAGAGGTCTTATCTGGTGTGCCTCAGGGTTCAGTCTTGGGTCCTTTGCTATTTTCGACATTTATTAATGACATTGTTGATTGTTTCACTACGTGCGACCATCATATATACGCCGATGACATTCAACTGTATAATATATTCCCAAGGTCATCTAAAAACACAGCAGCAAGTGAAATTAATTCGGTATTGAACAAAGTCTTTCAATGGTCATTAGAAAATGGGTTGAGTCTCAACCCTACGAAAATATAATATTTCAATATAATTAAAAATAAGGAGCCAGACTATCTTGTCGAATTAGTAAGATTTGCCAGGACTCAAAGAACCGCGCAACTTATATTACCAGTACATAAATACTTAACCACTTCCAGACATTTCTTTGTCCATGCGATAAATCTGTGGAATGCGCTTCCCACTAAT
Source organism: Pherbina coryleti (assembly GCA_943735915.1). Classification (NCBI taxonomy): domain Eukaryota; kingdom Metazoa; phylum Arthropoda; class Insecta; order Diptera; family Sciomyzidae; genus Pherbina; species Pherbina coryleti. The sequence continues at coordinate 107,706,986 of OX030950.1, read as the reverse complement.
ATAAAAAGATCAAGCAACGCAAACTCTTTCAAAAAAACTCTTTCCTCATTTTTGTATTTCTTAATAACTTCTTCTCCCGTTTTTACTTTCTCACTTTCCTCTTCTCATTTTTTAACTTTGTTTTTCTTCTCGCCAAATCAGGTTAATTTATACTTAATAATTTAAACTCAATATTTTTATATTAATTTAAAAATTTTTTTAGGTTTTTAATTAAATTTTACAAAAATAAACTCAATATTTTTATATTAATTTTAAATCTTATTTAACTTCATCATGTTTGCTTTTATTGCTATTATCTGGTTATAAACTTGATTAATGTTTGTACTTACTAAAAAGAGAAATCTTATTTGTACAATGTATTGTGTAATAAAAATAATAATAAATAAATAAATAAATAAATTACCACACAAGATGTACATTCAACACGGCCGTTTCGAACACATCCACGTTGACAGGGTTGGTCCCTTACCAATATCGAATGGATATAAATATCTTCTAACCGCGATTGACCGAAATACACTGAAGCCTACCCACTCAAGAACATAGAGACCACAACAATAATCGACACATTCTATAGAAATTCGTTTCACGATTTGGCGTACCAAATTTCTGACCGAGGACCACAGTTCACGTCTAACACATTTAAAAAATTTTTTAAAGACATTGGTTCTCATCACATTTTTACTTCGTCATCCATCCACAATCAAACGGGATGATTGAAAGATTTCACAGACAATTAAAAGGGTCAATAATGGCTAGTAATAACCAAACTGATTGGTACACAGAGATTCCTCACATTCTTTTGGGTATTACATCCACAGTCAAAGAAGACATCAAAGCTGAAATAGTTTTCGGTCAAAACCTAAAGCTACCTAGACAACTAGTAGTTCAGAATTACCAATCTTTTAATATATCAGAAACATTAGTGAAACTCACACAAAACGTTCAAAATAACGCTTTACACATTTCACATCCTAATACAAATGCTGGTCAATACTTACCACAAGCCTTGAAGAGTTGTAAATTCGTACGAAATGACACAATACGACGTCCACTACAGAATCCATGCGAGGGACCGTTCAAAGTACTCGACAGAACACAAAAAATTTTACAATTCTTTACAATAATAACACAGTTACAGTTTACATCGACAGAGCGAATCTATGGGGGAGAATAATGTTGTGCTCTCACACATATAAAAATACACTTTATATATTTGTTTTTATATATTAATTATTAAATAAGTTATCATAAAATTGTATACCAAAAAACTTTCAAAAATATTTTATCAGTTATAAAAATTTGTTCAAAATAAAACATTGTTTGTTAAATAAAAAAATTTCAAAAATTAAAATATTTTGTTTTTAGAAACCAAATATTGTCATTTTTAAAACCAAAGTTTTAGAGTTGGGAACCTTAATTATACCCCACTAATCAACAAAATGTACAAATGTTGATGGTATAGTTTATAAATATTATAAATGTATAATAGTTATATATGTATAATAGTTTATACACTCTTTATTGGCGTCATTACACACACTTATTTACAAACTTCAAGGCTGCACTGCCTTACTTTTTGGGTTTTGAGAAAGCTGCATGCATGCTATTCCCAAAGCTCCCTCGAAATGAAAGGAAGACTCATCAGTCCACAAAACATTGTTCCAAAATTGTATAAGCTAGAGAATAGTTATCATTTGCTAGTGTTTTTATGATTCATATTTTCCGTCAGGTTTTCTAAAATGTATTTTCTTTACTTTGCATACTGCAAAGAATACTATAAAAAAAATTTCTGAATAAAATTCAGATTGGCAATTTCAGTTGGCAACGCGCTAAATTTCGCTTTTGTTGTGTTTTTTAGATTGTGCACAGTTTATATTTAAAAACATTGGTTTTCTTAAAGTTAAACAAAAAATTTTTGTGATTTTGTGGTTTTTATAAGATACAGCGATAAGTTTTGTTTATATTTTATATATTACTTCTCATAAAATAAGTGTTCATAATCTACTATTTATTAATATTTCTTTGAAGTGGCTGAACAAGTTTCAGTACATTTTGTTTATTATATATCTTTCCTTTTCGTTTATATTGTAATTAGTTTTAGACATCTGCCTAGTTCTGTCTACCTACATACTTTTTTTTTATTATACTTACTTTATTTATGTATCGAAAAATAGTTGCATACTTCTGGGCACTTCACTAAATTGATAGGGGTTGCCATCACTTCAAGTTGTCACTTTTGCTTACTACTACTATTATTACTACTTTTACTACTTTTATCTTAGTACTACTTTTTAGTACTTTTTTGGTTTTATTTTTATTTATTAATTACTACTAATATTTTTACTACTTTATTTGTTTTTACTACTCTTTTTTTTTGTTTGTATTTATTAATTAAAATGCTTTGTTCTAAGCCCGGCTGTTCCACTAAAGGTGAAAATGAGCGGTGTTTATCATGTTGGCTATGTGATAATATCGTTCACGCCAAATGTGTGGGCATAATGGGTCGAGTTGCAGACCTTATTGAAGAAGGTAAAGGGTTCTTGTGAGAAGTGCAGACTGACTGTTATAAATTTTTACAAACTTTTTAAGCAGACAAAGCAGGGTTTCTCCGAAATTAGTAGGGAATTTTTTTTTGCTTTCTGCTAAATTTTTAAAATATCAAACACTTTTCGATGAGAGTAAATCGAAGAGTCAATTCCTTCACCCAAGCGTAAAAAGAAAAACATGAACCTGCGCAATAAGCCGAAAACTAAATCGATACCACCAATGCTACCACCTGTTGAACAGGACATTGTGGACGATATGGACATTTGTACTGATACGATTGCTCCAAATGCACCAGAGACCGTTTCCTTGCCAATGTTAGCACCACCGATACCAGTTAACCAGCCTGTTATTTCTTATGCTCAAGATGTTTCCAGTGCTCCTCCTATTGTTAATACTCCTATTTTTGAAACTTCAGTTGTTGACGCTCAACGGATTCCGATTACTACTGCTACTATTTTGCCTAAGCCATTAATCGCAATTCCACCAACTAAAGCAATCTTTGTCTCGCGCTTAGCCGCTGATACAACTGAAAATGATATTCAATTTTTTTTAATTCAAAGTTAAATAGTGGTATCCCTCTTTCGATCCAAAAATTCAAATACTTAAATGTGAGACTGACTACTTCTTTTAGATTGACTGTTCTGGAAAATTTATTTAAAACTCTTGTGGGCGTAAACTTTTGGCCCCGTAATACAATTTTTCATGAATTTGAATTCAAAAACAAACCGCGTATTGCAAATGTTGTACACTTGTCTCGTTCTTCTAACAGTCCTCAGTACCATATAAAAAACGATTAAAAAATCACAAGTCTAAGTTAGAGCTTGTGTATCAAAACGTTAGAGGTCTCAATTCTAAACTTTCCGATATTTTCATTATAGTTTTGATTTTGAATATAACTATAATTTTTACTGAAACTTGGCTTCGCTCCAACGTTTAAAATTCTGAAATGATGTGCAATAAGTTCCAAATTTTTCGTAAAGATCGCTATAATAAGATCGGTGGTGGCGTTCTGATAGCTGTCCATAACTCGCTTGCTTCTGAGGAATTAACAATTCCTGGCACCAACGACCTGGAGTTTATTTGTGTGACAGTTAAACTAAATAATAATTCTATTTTTCTAACTTGCATTTATATTCCACCTAAAAGTGATTTAACAATTTATTTAAACCATATTAATGCCATCGAAACTGTCCATAATATGCTTAAAAATATGGACACTATCATTGTATTAGGTGATTTCAACTTACCTTCCATGTCTTGGAGTTTTTCCGATGATTCCGTATTTCTTACTCCTATCTTTGCCTCTTATTGGATAAATGATTTCTTAGATAAGTTGTCTCATCTGTGTCTTCAGCAGGTCAATAATATTCTTAATAAAAGTAATAGATCTCTTGACCTTGTATTTGTAGACAGATGCACTTCCGTCAATCTCCGTCGTTCGAACCCAGTTTCTTTTCCGGAAGACGATTATCACCCAACTCTTGAAATAACAATATTACTTGCCAACGAAAATGAAAATAGATTAGCTCCAGATACGCGAAATAATAAAATTTTTAACTTAAAAAAAACAGACTATGTTCAACTTAATGCTCTTCTCGCGCGGATTGACTGGTTCGCAATTTTAAATAATAGGTCTTCGTACTCTTTTTATGATGTCGAATCTTCAGTGTAGTTTCTCAATGATACCTTGCAAAAATGCTTTTCATTATCTGTGCCAAAAAAAAAAAAAATAGTAATTTCGAGCCTTTAAGCCCTCCTTGGTTAACTAATGAGCTTAAGTCTTCAAAAAAATTCCAAAAATCGCTTATTTAACCCTCCGATAAGTGAATTTGATTTTTGAATAGTCGATTTTTGTTTGTGCATAACTTTTTTTTCACATATTTTAGAAAGCTAATGCTACATGTATTCCAAGAAAAAATAATGCTGAATCGATTAAATAAGGTTTCGAAGCAACGCGAACACTCATCGTATTTTGTTCCCTTTTTAACATATTTAGTACTCGGATTAGTGACAAGGTCCCTAGGCCCCTAGTACTATTTTTTAAAGAACTCGAAAATAATTCTTATTAAATTATGTTTGGCTTTCGTATAAATATGAACTGCGTTGATCGACTTACGAATACACTCAGAAAACTTTTCCAGCCGTTCAATTACGGCATTGACAGCATCGGTTTTTTCAGTGTACTTGCGTTTTCTGCGGCATCGAAAATTAATCATGTTGAATCGTGTTTGGCTTTCGTTTGAATATGTACTTCGGTGATCTTCATATCAATACCAGGAGCTTGTATATGTTGAATTGTGCTTGGGTGTTTTTCATTTTCACATATCATCCTTCGCGAAACGAATCGAAAAGCCAATCAAGCTGCGTGGAACGTTTCAAATCCTACAAAACGAAAGGTATGGAAACCATTGACTCTTAAAGAGTTTGATTCATTTTTGGCTATCGTTTTGTATGCTGGGTTGTCTAAATCAAACACCGAGCCTGGTAAGGAGCTCTGGGGTTCAACACATGCCGCAATTGTTGCGCAAAACCGCATTGTTATTTGATCGATTTATGGCTATAAAAATGTACTTACGCTTTGATAACGTGAACTCACGGTCGGAGAGATTAATCTCTAGCAAAACTGCTGCTATTGATGATGTATGGCTGATGTTGCAGACCAATTTAGCAGCAGCTTACAATCCTCATGATTCACTGACCGTGGACGAGCAATTATTTCCGTATAAAGGTCGCACACGTTTTAAGCAATACATTCCGTCAAAACCAGCCAAGTACGGAATAAAAATATGGTGGTTGTGTGACTCGAAGTCCTTCTACCCCCTCAAAGGTGTGATTTACTCAGGAAATTTGCCAGGTCAGGAGCGCAAAGTTAACCAGGGCCAGAATGTTGTACAACAATTGGTTGAAAAATATCTTCATACGGCCGTACAGTTTATGCCGACAACTTCTTTTCATCGTGGGCTGTGGCAAAGTACGCTCAATGAAACATTTATTCCGCCTAAGTTTTTAAAAAGTGCTGCACGTCCAGTTTTCAGATCATTGTTTGGGTTTTACGAAGACAATGTTTCGTTGTGCTCATATGTGCCCAAGAAACACAAATCGGTCTTGCTTTTGTCCACAGTGCCCTACACTTGTGAAATAAATTCAGAAAGCGAAAAGCAAAAGCAAAGGGTATCCTGGACTGCAATACCCATAAATCTGGGATGTTTTACTGGGGGGAGGGGAGGGGGGAAGCAGCAGCACAACACATTTTTTTTTTACTTTTTTAATATTTGATTAAAAATAAAAAAAAAAATAATAAACTTTCAACAAAATTATTATTATTTTTCCTTTTTATTTGTTTGTTACCATTCTTTATGTATGTAAGTACTTGAAACATTAAAAAAACCAACATGCAAATCACTAAAAACACACATGTATTATGAAAACTTCAAAAAATTCATTGACGGTCCCTAGGAACCTTGTCACTTGTTTAACAACACCAGAACTGTCACATATCGAAGGGTTAAGAAATATACAAAGTCAGGCTCTAATTTAAACTTCGCTTGCTATTCCTCTTGTCATTATAGATATCAACTATTAAATAAACAATGCTATATAGCCAAAATAAAACTCAATTCAAAGATAATCCGAAACTTTTTTACACGTTTGTCAACTCAAAACGAAAAACCTCCAGCTTCCTACTTCTTATGAAATTCAATCATGAGGAAGCATCTTGTGACATCGATGTTTCCAACATGTTTGCAAACTTCTTTAAAACAACCTACTCCGCTATAACATTGAGTATGAGTCTTGAATATCCTTATCTACCACCAGTTGACTCTTTTGAAACCGCCGTAATAGACTCTAATATAGTTATGCATTACTTACTTACTTACTTACTTATCTGGCGCTTACAACCGTAAGTCGGTTTTGGCCTCGTATAAGAAATTGCGCCAGCCATTTCTGTTCTGCGCTTGCTGGCGCCAGTTGGAAACACCAAGCGTGGTCAGGTTATCCAACACCTGATCCTTCCAACGAAGATGTGGGCGTCCTCTTCTGCGTTGACCACCACCGGGCACCGAATCGAATATTTTTTTCGCTGGAGCGTCGTTTTCCATTCGCTCAACATGACCTAGCCAGCGGAGCCGCTCGATTTTAATGCGCTTAACTATGTCGATGTCAGCGTACAGCTCATACAGCTCGTGGTTCCATCGAATTCGGTACTCGCCATTGACGCAGATTGGACCGAAGATTTTACGAAGGATCTTTCTCTCGAAGGCTCCCAGAGTCTTTTCATCAGAACTGCTCAACGTCCAGGTTTGTGCTGCATATAATAGGACGGGCATGATTAGTGACTTATAGAGCGTGAGTTTTGTTCGTCGAGAGAGGGCTCTGCTTCTCAATTGCCTACTCAGCCCAAAGTAACACCTGTTGGCAAGAGTTATCCTTCGTTTTATCTCAATACTAACATCATTGAAAGAGTTAATGCTGGATCCCAGGTAGACGAAGTCCTTAACAACCTCGAAGGAGATGTTGTCAACAGTGACGTGGTTTCCAAGACGCTGGGACTGTTTATTTGTTGACACTAGGTATTTCGTCCTATCTGCGTTCACTGCAAGACCCATTCGACTCGACTCTTTCGCTAATCTGGAGAATGCTGCACTGACTTCGCGCGTATTATGGCCAATGATATCGATATCATCAGCATACGCCAGCAGCATAATACTTTTGTAGAATATCGTGCCGCTGCGTCTCAAATCAGCAGCTCGGATGATCTTCTCCATCATCAGGTTGAAAAAGTCGCACGATAAGGAATCATCTTGTCTGAAACCTCGTTTGGTATCGAATGGAGGAGTGAGATCCTTCCCGATCTTAACTGTGCTGCTGGTGTTGCTCAGTGTCATTCTGCAAAGACGGATGAGCTTTGCAGGAATACCAAATTCAGACATGGCGGAGTATAGATAATTCCTTATAGGACTGTCGAAGGCGGCTTTATAATCGACAAAAAGATGGTGTGTGTCGATCTGTTTTTCTAGGGTCTTCTCCAAGATTTGTCGTAGCGTAAATATCTGGTCTATGGTGGATTTACCAGGTCTGAAGCCACACTGATAAGGTCCAATCAGCTGGTTTACGATGGGCTTTAGTCTTTCACATAGTATGCTCGACAGGACCTTATATGCGATATTCAGAAGGCTTATCCCCCGGTAGTTGGCGCAAATTGTGGGATCGCCTTTCTTGTGGATTGGGCAGAGCACACTGAGGTTCCAATCGTTTGGAATGGATTCTTTCGACCATATTCTGCATAGAAGCTCATGAATGCATTTAAATAGAGCTTCGCCACCATTCTTGAAGAGCTCAGCCGGTAAGCCATCGGCTCCTGCGGCTTTGTTGTTTTTAAGCCGAGCTATAGCTTTCAAGACTTCACTATGGTCGGGCAGCGGAACTTCAACGCTGTCGTCCACAATTGGGATTTCCGGGATATCATCTCTATTGGCGGGATTGTTGTCGTCGTCACCATTCAGAGGCCTAGAGAAGTGTTCCCTCCACATCATCAGTGTACTCTGGATATCTGTCACTAGATTCCCATTTTCATCCTTGCAGGAAGAGGCCCCGGTCTTGAAACCATCGGCCAGGCGTCTTATTTTTTCGAAAAATTTTCGGACCTCATTCCTGTCACCATGCATCTCAATTTTCTCGCACTCACGCATTTCTGCTTCCCTTTTCTTTCGCCTGAAAATGCGTCTCTCTTCCCTCCTCTTCTCTTTGTATCGCTCTTTAGCAGCACGCGTTACAACCGACTGCAGGGTGGCTTTGTAGGCGGCGTCTTTTTCTGCAGTGGCGTCGCGACACTCTTGGTCGTGCCACTGGTTTCGGCGAGGGCGGTGATAGCCTATCACCTCTTCGGCAGCCGTACGCATAGAGTGGGAAATGTGATTCCACTGCGCGCATATATCGTCGATCGGAGAAGTGCTTTCTTGAAGCAGGAGTGAGAGTTGAGTAGCGAAGTCTTCGGCTGTTTGTTTTGATTGCAGCTTTTCGACGTCTAGCTTTCTCTGTGCTGGATTGCGCGCATTCTTCGTTGCGCACAGGCGTGTACGGATCTTGGCTGCGACAAGATAATGATCCGAGTCTATATTGGCACCACGGATCGTGCGTACATCTAAAACACTGGAAGAGTGCCTTCCGTCAATCAAAACGTGATCAATTTGGTTACGCGTCTTTTGATCAGGAGACAGCCAAGTTGCTTTATGAATATCGAGATGCTTGAATCTAGTGCTACTAACGACCATGTTTCGCGCTGCGGCAAAGTCAATCAGCCTCATTCCGTTATCGGAGGTATTGTCGTGGAGGCTGAACTTTCCGACTGTTGGACCAAAGATATTTTCTTTTCCTACCTTGGCGTTGAAGTCACCAAGCACGATTTGTATGTCGTGGCGGGGGCTGCGCTCATAGGCCTCTTCAAGGCGCTCGTAGAAGCTGTCTTTGGTCTCATCGTCCTTGTCTTCTGTCGGAGCGTGCGCACAAATCAGGTTTATATTGAAGAATCTTGCCTTGACACGGATTATGGCAAGTCGTTCGTTCACAGGTGTGAATCGCAGGACATGATGCCGTAGTCGCTTGCCAACCACGAATCCGCATCCAAATTCGTGCTTCTCCGCATGGCCGCTGTAGTAGATATCACAGGATGCTTGCCGTAAGCAACCCTGTCCCTTCCATCGCATTTCTTGGATTGCAGTGATATCAGCTTTGTATCTTTCTAAGATATCTATCAGTTGGATAGAGGCACCATCCCAACTAAGGGTTCGGACGTTCCAGGTGCATATCCGTAAATCATTGTCAGTTTTTCGTTTGCGATAGTCGTCATCAGATTTGGGGATCATTTTTATCTTATTTCTTATGCGTTTTATTGAAATTTTGTTTTTACGTGGTGGGCTTCAAACCCAACGCACAACCCTTTAAAGGCAGGGGGAGCCCGCCGCTCACATTAGCCGTCAAACTAACGGTTGCCAGTTTGCCGTTTCTAGAGGACACCACGCAGAGGTTTGAGTCGACTTGAGACGAGTTCGACATGGATAATGCTGGCCTCACCAGGTTGAGGCAGTCAGACACGTTGCCATGTGAAGATCGCCCCCTTGACCCTCACGCGTTGCCTTGTGAGGATCGTCCTAGTTATGCATTACCTTCGACAAATTAAATCTTCTTTTACGACTGGTCCTGACGAAATCCCGAGCTGCATTTTAAAACATTGTTCTAATAGTTTGTGTTCTCCCCTATCAAAAATTTTTAACACATCCTTGCACAGTGGTAATTTTCCCAATATATGTAGAAAATCTTATATAATACCTCTTCATAAATCCGGTTCAAAAATTGATGTTTCCAATTACCGAGGTATCGCAAAACTAAGCGCAATCCCTAAGTTATTTCAGAAAATTATAACTGATCAAATAACCCACGTCGTATCTTCCTCCATTTCCACCTCTCAACATGGTTTCTTAAAGGGAAAATCTACATCAACTAACCTCTTGGAGTTTACTTCGCGTGTCATCAAAAGTTTTACTTTAGGACGACAGACTGACGTTATTTATACAGACTTTAGCAAAGCTTTCGATTGTGTCAATCATTATCTTCTTCTGAAAAAGCTTCATCTAATTGGGTTTCCCGTCAAACTATTACACTGGATTAACTCGTACTTGTCGAATCGTTCTCAAAAATTTTTATATAAGAATTCTATGTCAAAAAATATTTTGGTCACATCTGGTGTTCCGCAGGGAAGTCATCTTGGTGCGGTTTTATTTTTACTGTTTATAAATGACCTTCTTTCTGTAATAAAACTCTCTAACGTTTTAATGTACGCTGATGACGTGAAACTTTTCCTAACTTACAAATCGCCTGAAGAACAACAACTCTTTCAATCGGATTTAAATAGTCTAGTTGAGTGGTGTAATTTAAACCTTATAAAATTAAACTTAAAAAAATGTAAGCAAATGACATTCTCACGTCGAATTGCTAATAGTATAAACTACACTATAAATAATACTAACTTAGAAATTGTACACAGTTTTCTTGATTTAGGTGTAATTATGGATCCTAAACTTCGTTTCAATCTTCAAGTTAATTTGGTGGTAAATAAGGCTAGAGGTGTCCTTGGTTTCATTAAAAGATGGGCTAAAGAATTCAACGATCCTTTCACTACTAAGATACTTTATACCTCTCTTGTTAGACCAATTCTTGGATATGCATCAGTAATATGGAACCCTCAATACAATGTCCACATCGATGCATTAGAATCGGTTCAAAAACAATTCTTACTTTTTGCTTTACATTATCGTTGGAACCCCAATATTATTCTTCCCCCTTATGAAACCCGCCTTAAAATTATTTCCCTGCCTTCCTTAAGAAGCAGAAGAATTATGCTAAATGTCTCCTTTTTATACAAATTACTCAGTGGTGATATAGACTCACATTACCTCCTTTCTTCATTAAACTTCAACATCCCTAGGAGCAAAGCCAGACATTTCCAGCTTTTTAAGTTGAGTCAGTGCACTTCTAATTATGCCCTTCACGACCCTTTGCGATGTATGTGTAGTGATTTCAATGGCAACTTGAACTTGTTAAATTTTTCTGACTCGGTGGATGTCTTAAAACGTAAAATGATATTACATTTGAATACTTAACGCATTCATTGCGATAGCAAATATAACTCGCGATAATTGTGTAGATTTTACGATTAACATATAAGCATTATCGAATTTGATAAATACTTTAAGTTTTCGTTTTATTTAGTTTCGTTGCTTAATTTTCTCATGAAATTATTTTAGATCTTTAGTTCTATAGCTTGTTTGAAATGGGACCATGTATACCGTATCCCTCGGCTTGGTGTGTCAGAGTTTAACTTTTTTCCATACAAGTTTTTACCTGCGTTGGCCCAAATGCATATCCAAATAATAACTTTAGCTCGGTGTTCCCTTATTTTAGTGACCCGAATATAAAAATATATTGTGCCTGCACAATATATACTTGTATATCTGTGCTATGTTTGGTATTGGTTTGGTGTTTGAGAGTTGCATCTCTTTTCCACGTAGGATCTTGTGTTGGACAGTGGCCCCAAGCCGAATGACAACAATTATAAATGCGGTTATATATGGTCTAATAAATAACTTTGGATGTTGTCTTGTATTGCTTCGTGTTATGAAGAATGTGCTTTTATTCGATGATGTTTATTATGTTTACATAAGCACAAAAATTCTCAAATTTCAAATGTTTCTTTATTTAATTTTAATTTCCGCTGAAAGGCCAAGCAATTGTGCTTAGTGGAGGCTTTTATTAGCCAACAGGTGGTAGGTTTTAGCACGTAGGTGCATTCTATTCAGTCCGGCTGATCCGGGAACTTCTTAGAATGTAAATCGTGCATGCGTATGGCGCGGGTCATACGTATCTATGAAGATTTCCTCTTCCGGGCGAATCAAAAAAAAAAAACACAAAAAATCCTGTTTTATTGGGTGAATAAAAAACAGACTTGAAGCAGTTCTAAGTTGCTTAAGTCGCTATAGGTTTATTATTGAAAAATAATTACATAAATTTAGTTTATATAGTTACTATTTAGCTTAACTTAGCAGTTTGGGTGAGAAAGCAAATCACCCAAACTGAGGTTGACCCATATTTATATTTATTGCATAATCAATGATTGCGAATTAAATATTTTTAAAGAATTATTGCAAAATTGACCCAGTTTATGCGCACATGTTGCAATATGCTATGTCAGCATAAACGCAGGCAGAAAGAAACTGGGACAATTTTGAATGTTTGTCTTGCAAATAAAAACAATTAATAAAAGAAAAAAAAAAATTTTAGATAATTTTTGTTGATTTCATCAACATTTTGCCGCCTCTGACAAGTTGTCTTCTGGTTGCAATATGTTACCATTTCACCTCTAATGCGAAATTAACGTTGCCTGTTGAAGCTCTATGTTGTCGGACCGTTTGAAGCAGTTTTGGCATACTTGACTCCTTATAAAAATCGTGGCTACGATGATATTCATCCAGTGTTGATGTTTCCTAACTGTTTTCCAGTTGGTGGAGTGATGGTTACTTAGGGATTCACTTAATTCTTTTTCGTTAGACTTCAACAATTCAATTAGGTTTGCTGTTAACAGAATAACTGATTCATTTAATATGTTAATAGGCTCTTGACTGCTTATAGTACTACTGTTGATTATTGCCAATGGTTTCGAGTAGTGCAACACCGCTGAAATTTCTCCTTTAAGGTGTGCCTCCAGTCTTATAAATTTCGACTGAATGATACAGTCAGGCGTGATGTGGTTAATTCCAGTTTCATTCAAAACTACTTCCTCACGATGAACGCCGCAAGTGATATCTACTGTGTTAGGAAACATAAATTCGTTGAATATATGCCTTAAGCTGGGTCTACACGATACAACAGTTGTACCAATATCGGTTGCTATTTGACGGTTGTGTGCGATTATTGTATCATTTGGATGCAAGCGTGCGACGAGTAAGTTGCAATATTGCACGGTCGAATGGTAGAATTAGCCAACTGCTGTACGATGAGCGATTGTACAGCCGTTGTATCGTGTAGACCTAGCTTTACAGTTCCCTGTAAACCACCGCTGCACAAAGGGACCCGAAAAACTTTAATCCGCCCTGCAACCCTAAACCGCACCTAGACAAAAACCCGCGAACCACTCCTGTCCATAAAACACGCAGCTGGGCGACCAGTAATCAAACAACAACAAAGCAGACAGCGAGCCAGTAGCATGATCAAAGCAGCACAACAACAAATACGAAGAAAGGTTTGTGACCCGAAAATAAACAATAACAACGCATACAGCAAGCCAGTGGTATGATCAATTGGAACAACAACAAAACAATATAACGAAGCCACATAAGGCAAGCAAGCAAAACACAAAAGTTTGCCGCTATTTCTAGGCGAGCAAAATCCAAGGTCGAGATCAGATGGAAATTAGCGACACAAACAAGGTCCCGTTACCCTATTTGGGGATAAAAGGAGTCAGCGAACCAACAGTGGGGCTCTTTTGAAGCCAAGACACGAACAACGCACATCGGTGAGTCAAGTTACTCAGTGAACAAGTAACCCAGTGAACAAATGACCCAGTGAACAAGTGACCAAGTGAACAAGTGTACAAGTGACTAAGCACGAGTGACTTAAGGCAGTAGTGAAACAGTGTTTCTTGTCGACCCGAGTGGTTTTATACCGGACGGCGGGCGATAAACATACTAGGGACGGCCGGCTCTAAAAGCATCCAAGTAGACGCGCTATTTTTGTTCAGCACACTGCGACAACATAAACGACCGACTTTTATATCCGGCCCGAGTGGTTTTCATACCGGACGGCTCATTTTGGCGAACAGTGTTTCTTGTCGGCCAGTGGCATCACTAAAGTTGTTTTTTCTGTCGACCCGAGTGGTTTCATACCGGACGGTCTGCTCTAAAAGCATCCAAGTCGATCGCCCACTTGGGCTCAGACGATATTTTTTTTACGAGAATAACGACCACAGCTTACACCTGGTCCGAGTGGTTCTATACCGGACGGCCCATCGTAAATACTCAGAGGACAGGCAAACGAACGGATTTCACGGATCCTTCTTCGAAGGACTTCGAGGGAAATTAGAAGCAACGGAGATTGAACAATGAATAAGAAAATGTGAATTGTTTTTTGTGAAAATGAACACTTAAATAAAAACTTAAATAGTGAATTTAAATAAACTCTTGTATTCGTAATTTCAAAATAAGAAAATAATTTTTGTACGAACCCCGGCTATCCGGCGAGCTAACCCCGACTACAAAGTTCATTACAATTGGGGTTTGAGAAGGTGTGACAAATATCCATACGTTGTGAGTCCACAATTCCTTCCAGATGGTGTTGTTCAGGCTAAACCTTTCTAGGCTAAATTTTCTATATACACCTAATTCTGTTTTTACACGGTAGATTGGTTCCAGAAAAAACCGTGTGAAAAAAACAGTGTAAAAAAGACATTGATCGTATGAAAAAGGAGGTGATTGGTTCCTTATCTCTAAAACTTAATAAAATTAGTGAAAAACAAGAATTTTTTTAAAAACAATTATTCCTGTTTATTTTATTAAATCACATATATAATATGTATTTACACAAGCATAGTTATTAAAGAAAAAAAAATGACTTAGCTTAAAAGCAATTGAAATCTCATTTTTTTATAGTTCTTACTGTGGCTTCGTTTTAACCGAACATTTGCCAAGAAATGTTGAGTCTTCTCCATTTCGAAGGCGATCTAAAATTTCAATTTTGCTTTCCAAAGAAATAGCATTACGCTTTTATTTTGTATTTGTTGTTTTCGACATTTTCTTTTAGGCATACATCAAATATTTAACAAAATTAAAAAAATATAAATAACTGAGAGAATATAAAATATTTTTTGGGCTACCTTTTATTTTAATGCGTTAAAATTTAATTTAATTTATCGTTAGAAAAAAAAAATTTGACTATAAAAAATGTATTTACCAAACACGTCTGATTGCATTGATATTTCGCAAAATATTAACACATTTCAATTGCTTTGACAAGTAAATTTGGTTGTATCCACATAAAGGGAATTCCCCTAAATTTGTGATATGAACATATTTCGCAAAAATTAAATTTGACAAAAAAAAAATTAAGCCCAATAAAGAAATTTAAAATTTTCAAACCGTGTTAAATCAAAACCGTGTAAAAAAGACCGTGTAAAAACAGAATTAGGTGTAGTTGTTGAATAATGCAATTTTCCCTTGTGTCGATATATAAGAATTACACGGTGTAACAGTGAAAATAAACTCGGCTCGAGACATAGTAGAGGTTGTAGGTCTGGTTAAACATAAGATAACTGCATACTTAGTTTTTTGAATATACCCTCAAAATCGAGATTTGTGGTCAAAAAACTGATTTTAGGTAGGTGCATGCATAGTTTGTTATGTAACTCCGTTATATCTAGCTCAATTTTAAAAATTTAAACATTGATAAAAAGAAGAAAAATATACCTTTAATATAATATACAGACCGTTTTTTTACAAAAAGAATTGACAAAGTTACAGGTAAAATCATTTGAAAATTTCTCATTTTTTTCAATTTTTTCAACTTCAACAACGTTTTGTTAACAAATTTTGTTTTGTGGCACTATTAGTTTTAGCAGGATTCTGAAAGCCTGTTAAATTTTGCGTTCAACAAGCTATCATTTACTTCAATTGGCTGAAATACAAATGCACTATCGAAATTTTAGTATTCGTTATAAAATACAAAAAATTTTAATTTTGTTTTTTTTTTTTCTAAAAATGTTTATTTGACCTTTTTCGTTTATATATTTTATAATCGATTTCACGTTTTAGGGACCAGCAGTACGCTACCAACTCGACTATCGAGGCCGCGGTAGGATTACATTTTCAGGTCGCACCAGTGGAGTATTCAAAACATTTTTTTTGCCAACTTGAAATGAAGCACGCAGTGGCTACTCCTTTTGCTTATATTTATTAGTCGCACGACTATCCCATTCGCAAATAATGCAAGGATACTTGGTATATCCACCTTGCATTCCTAACAGTATTGTTAGAGCCTTTGAGTCGGTGACTATTTGCTATTTAAAAGCGTTGTAATTTATAAAATGAAGTATTTTTTCCATTGTCTAATATGTTTCTTTCATGTTCGTTGCATAAGCTAAAGGAACCGATGGCAACTCATTTTTGCTGTAGAATAGCACAGCTTTCAAACCTACATACATATATCAGAATTTAACATATCAAGAATCACACAAAAAGTTTTTAAATAAATCATTCTCTTGCAAGATCCCTCAATAAACAAACGCCATTCATTCGGAGCGTGTTTTTGTTTGAAAACTGCAAACAGTTCCGTCACATCCGGGCAATACACTAGCTTTATGATAATATATATAAACGAAAAAGGTCAAAAAAACATTTTAAAAAAAAACAAAATTTTTTTGTATTTTATTACGAATACTAAAAATTTGATAGTGCTTTTGTATTTCAGCCAATTGAAGTAAATGATAGCTTGTTGAACGCAAAATTTAACAGGCTTTCAGAATCCTGCTAAAACTTATAGTGCCACAAACCAAAATTTGTTAACAAAACGTTGTTGAAGTTGAAAAAATTAAAAAAAAATTAGAAATTTTCAAATGATTTTACCTGTAACTTTGTCAATTCTTTTTGTAAAAAAACGGTCTGTATATTATATTAAAGGTATATTTTTCTTCTTTTTATCAATGTTTAAATTTTTAAAATTGAGCTAGATATAACGGAGTTACATAGCAAACTATATATGCACCTACCTAAAATCAGTTTTTTGACCACAAATCCCGATTTTGAGGGTATATTCAAAAAACTAAGTATGCAGTTATCTTATGTTAGCCCGGGCCTACTACCTCTTCTATATCTCGAGGCAAGTTTTTTTATTTGTTTTCATTTTGTAACACCGTGTTATTGCTGGCTGCAAAATGATCGTCGTCGCATTCCATTTTGACGCTTTATTGACGTCTTCGTTTGATGATTCGAAGTACCTTTGCATGTTAAAGTTCACTCCGAACAATGAAGTTGTCATTTTAACTTCCTCGAAAATATTATCTCTTATCTTTTCTGGTATGGCGTTAATTTTTAACAATTCATAATCCTCGATTTCAGAGATTGGAAAATATTCAGCTATTATAAATTCATTTGAGGTTACAATAACATCAACATCATGAAGTGGCTTAGCTAGAGCTTCTAGGCCTGCCCCCAACATTTTTGTACAATTTGTTATTATTTTGTTTGTTTGTTGATGGGATATAAACTCATAGAGATGACTTCGTTTGAGGTATGCATTCAACTTATTATATTTTTCTCAACTTCCTTCAGGTTGCCTTGTACCATTTTTTACATGCTGTTTATTGTATTTCCTCATCTAATTTTCTTGTGAAGTTATTTATTTTAGCATTTACTCTCGCTTCCGTCTCATTTACAGCGACCATTGTTGACAACATAATCTTGGTGTTTGTTTTAGCACTTTTAATAAATTCTTTCTAATTTTTATCGGAATTATATTGAATCGGTTGAATATATCGAATATATTTTTCCATTCCCCTTTAAGTGATGTACTAATTCGTCGCATTGACTGCAGTGTTCCCAGATTAGGGGATTTTCCCATAGATTTAGGGGTTTTTTTCGGTTTAGTAGAAAATTTAGGGATCAAAAATGTTTAGGGGAAAACTTTAGGGGATTTTATTTTTCTGTAAGTTTTTTTTGAGAATTTTTAGTGGTTTCTAAAAGAAGTGGCAACATCAACTATAAACTGTATTTTTTTTTTTGCATTTGGTGCACCCTTTTGTGTTCTCTTTTTCATTTTGTTTTAGCTCTTACAAGATTTATTTTGTCAAAGTGAGTCAAAACAATTGCGTGCCATTGTCGAATGAGCGAAATAGCACCAGAATATGTGTGATATGAGAGGCTGTTTTAAATTCTGACGACGAGAAAGTATATATTTAAATTTGTTTTTATTTTTTTTTTTGTATTTTTAAATGACATAAATACCATTGAATTTGTAACCAACAAAAAAAAAAAAAAAAAGAAAAAAATTTAAAAAACAAAAATTTGAAAAAAGTGGAAGTATGTCTCTAAATTTATTAAGCAGTTTTTATTTTACTAAAATTTAGTAGAAAAAGTCTAAATAGTTCAATCTAATTACAATCGAAAATAATACTTTCATAAAATATAGTATATCTGCCTTATGTTTCTTAAAAAATTAGCTGCGCAAAGTTGCGCATAAGATAAAACACTTAATTTAAAAGAACGCTTAAAAAACAAGTTTTCCTCAAAACGCACTAATTTTCAAGACAAATTCTGTCAAACTAAAAGATGTTTGTGAAAGATGTGTTTGTGTTAATTAACAAAGGTACTTAAAATTAGTAAGTTATATATTTGTTTTCTCTTGCGTATTGACATGTTTCCGTCTGTCCGATTGTCTGTCTACCCGTCTGTTATGGCGATTATACATAGCTCTTATATTGAAGCAGTGTTGCCAGATGCCTATCATCATTTACCCCTAGATTGGATTTAAAATCCCCCTTAAATTCCCCTAAAATTTTTTTTCGAAAAACATACAAAAATACAGTTGTAAATAACTTAAAATTTATTGGGTTAAAACTTCAGCTTCAAGGGACAGCTGAAAAGTAGCGCAACTGCAATGGAAATTGCTAATGTGTTTCTATGAATTTAAAGGCCTGAGCTGTTGGACGTCTTCAACAAGCTCAGGAAGTTGCTTTGTAGTTGCTTTTTCAATTGTCCACACTGAAATTGGCCTTAAAATTTAGTTTTACCTTTGAAAGCAGGCTCTGTCTTCCATTTTTTTGTATATTTTTGGGCATTCCGTTTCTCTTCGTCAGTTTTCCCCATACTTGCCTTGTTTTTAATATTTACCCACAGTTGTAAGTTAAGCGCGAAGCGAGTTTGAAGTGAAGTGGTAAATTATTGGTAATTTATTTGAAGTGTTGCCAATTCAGCTGTTTTTATTAAGTGTTGCTGAAATCGCTTTTTACACAATATGGAGGAAAAAGTACTTTTCCTAAATTTTTTGCATAGTTTTAAGGAAAAGTAATAAATCTTTATTTCCAAAGGCAAACTTTCCAAATACCCCTAAAAAAACTCCTAAAGATTTATTACCCCTAAAATTCCTCAAACCAGTAAAAAAACCCCTAAATCTAGGGGGAATTCCCCTAACCTGGCAACACTGTATTGAAGCGATCTTAATGAAATTCAAAATATGATATTTCTTTATTACTTGAGTTTGTGTTTTTAAGTTCCTCAATGAATTACTATGTACAAAAAAACTAATGTGATTTTTTTTAGTCCAAAAATTTATTTTGAATTTGTATTTATTTACATCAATTAAACAAAGTATTCAATAAATTAACTCAAAAAAATTTTAGTTATTTTATAAAAATTTTTATAAAAATTTTTTTTTTTTTTATTTTTAGGGGAAAATTCAGCAAATTTTTTCAGATTTAGGGGAAAGAAGCTCAACCTATCTGGCAAGACTGATTGACTGTAATGTGTCAGCACCTTCGCTGAGTTGCACAAGTTTGACATTTTCTTCATAGCTAGATTTATTGACATTTGATCCGTGACAAAAACTGAAATAGCCAATGTAGAATGTGTAGTATACCTCGTTGCACCTTTGCTGTTCGAAGACCTTCGACGAACAGTCCCGCACTCGGAAGTTATCGATATTGTCGCCAGTTGGTAATAAACAAATCTTTGTATTGAGCTTTTAACTAATCCTTTCTGCTTTTTACGTTTACGTTTTTAAGTCCATCTGCTCCCTTGTGAACTTCCAGTATACTCCCTAAAGGCCACCTCGTTGGAAACAATGCCTCATCTTTCAGTAGTACAAGTTGACCCGGTTCTAAGTTAGCTTTTTGATTCGTCCATTTATACCGCTGCTGTTGCAGGCCTCAATGAAATCTTGATACCATCGATTGCAAATATCTTGCTTAAATTTATGCACAAGCTTCCAACGTTTCAGGCTACCATCTGCTATATTGATAACACTATCGTTTGTGGGTGTTATAATGGCAGAACCAACTATAAAGTGTCCTGGCGTTAAGACATCAAGATCTTCTATTTTGTTTGATAGTGCGCGTATTGGTCTTGAATTCAATACTCCTTTTATTTGCACAAGTATTATATTAATTTCTTCGTAAGTCAATTTGGTACCATTGTCACTGTAGATATGATGTACTGCTCCTGTTCGGCTTATCATTCGTTGAAGAGCTGCCAAAAATCCCTCCGTGGTAAGGTCTGACGTCAGTTCAATATGTATTGCTTTTTTCGAAAGGCAAACAAAAATTACAATATAGTCTTTATGTGATTTGACTCCACGAACTGGTGAACACTTTATATGCACTGGTCCAGCATAATCAACGTTACAGTGAGTAAAAGGTCTTGAAAAGTTAACTCTGAGCTGTGGAAGTTGTCCCACCAGTTGAGTTTGCCCTTGTGTTTTGAAACGGGAGCAATTTATGCACTTATTGTTGAGTGCCTTTACAGTTTGTGTCCCTCTTATTATCTAAAACTAATTTCGTGTATAATTGAGCGTCAGTTTTGCTCCACCATGCATCATATCCAAATGTGCTTGATTAATAATAAGCTTTGTCAATGAGCATGCATTGGATGCTTTTGATCATTTGACAAATTTAAATGACTCTGCCACCAACTCATAAAATACCATCTGCATCTACGAATGGATTTATTAAGTAAAGTGAACTGCTTTTCCTTAACTGCTTCTGCATTAGATCTTTTATCTCTTCTTTAAAGCAAGATTGAGCGCACCTTATCAATAATTTTTCTGCAGCCTCAATCTCATCAACTTTCAAACAGACAATACTCTTGTAGACTTATTGTTTTTAGCGTTGTATGCAAATCTTAAACAGTATGCTGTAACTCGATAAAGCTTGTTTAATGAAGAGAATCTCGCTGCCCGCTCGTCCATCCTATTGACATTCACAACTGCACAAGTAACTATTTTTCGAGATTCAGGTAGTTCCCTGATGGTTTCTTCATCCATGGGCCATTTGCTTCCATTAAGTTTTAACCAATGCGGTCAGTAACTATTTTTCGAGATTCAGGTAGTTCCCTGATGGTTTCTTCATCCATGGGCCATTTGCTTTCATTAAGTTTTAACCAATGGGGTCCACACCACCATAAAGAGTTGTTGATAAGGTTATCTCCATATGCTCCTCTAGAAGTTTTCTTGAATAAAAGACACTCTATTGGCTACGAACGTTGTCCATTTTACGGGATTCTGCTTAAGCCATCCTAGCACTATTTTTGAATCTGACCATATTTGATGTCCATTTTCGTAATTTGAAAACCCCTCTATGAAGCAGTTGAATTAGTTCTTGCTGCAGTTTTTTCCCTTTCTCGACAGAGTTTGCACAACAATCTAACACATAAACAATCATACACATAAAACTGTTTAGACAGCGTTTCATATGCTATCGGGAAGTTAATTTTTTTCATCCTCAGCTAATTGAGTCAACGTCTTGATTGCAAGGTATGCTGCTGATGCTGTTCCATAAGTCACGGTATTAAGACTATACTCTTTAATTGGATCATTTCTGTTCTCTCTACACAGAATACGTTGGAGATCCTTGTCATCTTGATGAATCAGTATCTGTCGGTACATTTTCTCGATGTCCGCTGTAAATACAACTTGGAATGTTCTCCACTGTAGTAGGAGCAGCAACAAGTCTTTTTGAAGTTTAGGACCAGTCATCATGATGCTGTTCAAAGATTATCCTGATGTTGTTTTTGGTGAGGCATCAAAAATCACTCGTAGCTTTGTTTATGTCTTCCTTAATAACAGCGTGATGTGCCACATAGTATGTTGTCGTTTTTTCCACACAAGCCTCTTCCATATGACCAAGCCGTAAATATTCTTGGATGAACTTCACATATTCTTCACGCAGTTTCGAATTTCTTTCAAATCCGTTTTTGAATGAATAAAACCGTTTTAAAGCCATCTTTCTTGAATCACCCAGGCTAGCTCGATCTTGATGTAAAGGCAATTTAACAATGTATCGTTCTATTTAATCTCTGCTGTGTGTCAGCTTGTAATGACTTTCGTTGTGAGATCAGCAGATGGCACTTCCTCCAACTCCCAAAATTTTCGTATCATGTCACCCTCACTGCTAAAACTAACGCAGGATGTCACTTAATTAACTATGTTTCTGTGTGATTCAGTAAAAGATGATGTAATAACAGGTCCAGACAATATCCAACCGAATATAGTATTTTGAGCCATTGGTGTTCCAGCAGGTCCTTTAAGTAATCCGTACCCAATGATTTCTGGAAAGACATCTGACCCTTATAACAAGTCTATTTCTTTTGATTTCGAAAACCAAGGGTCCGCAAGTTGTAATCCTTTTATGTGTGGCCAGTGTTTGTGTGCGACTTCTTTATTTGGCAGCATTGATATAATCCTTGGCATGAAAAATGCTTCGATTTGACAAGTTTGTGCTTCATCATGAATAGATTTTACCATAAATGTGCATCTTGCTACCACTTGAGTTGCCTGGCTATTGATTAAATTGACCTGTGATTCATATTTCATCAGCAGAATCTTTAGTATTTTAGCTAGTTGCTTCTTCACGACACATGATTGCGATCCCTGATCGATGATTGCCCTTACTGGCTTTTTTTAAGTTTTCATGTTTACATTTACCATCGCCGTTGCTAGCAAAATTGTTCGTTCCCGATCTCTGGTAGTTGCTGCTACTTCTGTACCGTTAAATAGCTTTGCTGCTACGTTTAGTTTTGAATTTTTGTTGTTTTAGCCACCTCTACTTTGTCCATATGTAACAATGAATTATGCTTCAAGTTACAGTTTGTGCATCGTCTTTTGCTGTTGCATTGCTTGCTTGCATGCCCGCTTCGAAAACAATTGAAGCATAACTGCGCTTGTTTTACTTTATCACGCCGCTCTTAAACATTCATACCAACGAATTTCTTGCAGATGCATATAGTCTTTACTAACGTAGTCAGGTGAGTTTTAGTGTAATTCTATGATCCCTGTTAACATCTCTGCTATATTTTCCTTGTTGTTTTCGAGTGCTCTAAATCGTGCTTCGATAAACTCGAAAAAATCAAATAACTTTGGAATATCAGTTGACGATCCTTTTGATTGCTGATATTATTTTCGGGTTTCACTGTCTAATTTCGGTATTGGGAGGATGATGACTAGCGGGTTCCAAGATTTTACATCTACTCCTAAATTTTTGATACCATATAAAATCTCCTTTGTTGAATCCATTAATGTCTTAAGGTCGAAAGCGTTTTCGGCCCGTATAGATCTTTGGCCCAACAATATTTTAATGTCACTGTTGACAAGTGCTGCAGGATTTTGAAAACGTTTTCTTAGAATTTGGATTGCTGCTGCATAATTGCCGGCTGATGTCATCAGATGGCTTATAATTCTTGAATAGGGTATGCAAAACCGGTTCGAATTATTCGGCGTTTCGGTTTTTTTTTTATTAATCGAACCGGTTTTTTTAAAAATCGCTATTTTCGAATAATTCGAAAACCGGTTTTTTGACTCGAATTATTCGACTTCTCGAATAGCTAAGAAATATATAAATCTTCAATTTATAATTGTAAAATTCTTCAAACCACTTTTTTAATTGCGTTTGAGCGACCCTGTTTTTTTCTACTTACGTTTTTACAATTCACTAACGCTTTTAACATTTCTTATCTCTGGCTTCTATTTCAGTTTGCTTTATTTGAAGTTGTTTAAACATATGCTATGCTTTGGTCATTTCTTTTTGCTTTTGTTTTTTTTAAACAGCATTTACAAGCGGCTTGCGTTTTTAATGTAAGTTAAACATGATTTTTCCTTTACAATGCATTCTTTTTTACAAAATATATTGAATTATCACCAGCTTGACATGAACTCCGAAGGCTGGAAATATTTTAAAAGAGATAAGAAATCCAACAAGGCTTCTTCCACGAAATGCCCGAAAAAATCTAAAAGCATTAAGTACAAATATAGAATTAATCATTAAAAGATATAAAACATGTGTTAAAAAGACTGAAAGAAAAACTCAAAACATATTTTCATACTCAGTGAAACAAACCTACCGTTTTCGAATTCATTTATGAACCATTTTGGGTAGAAACGTTCAATTTCGGCACTCATAAATGAACCTTTTTTGTATCATTCGTCGGACTAAAATGTTTAATTAACCTTTTTTTGTTCGAAAATGAGTTGAATAAAATCATGAATTTTGCTTTTTTGTTCAGAAATTGTAAATAAAATAAATAAAAAAAGAACCATAGAAAAGTTATTTTTCGGCACTTGGAAATTAACCCTTTTTGAATCAATCGCCGGACTGAATTGCCTTTAGAATGCGTTTTTTACCTTTTTTTGTTCAGAAATGAGTTATTATTGCATTATTTTATTTGTTATACATATCGATGATTTGTATAAAAAGAAATTATTATGATTGAACTCATTTATGAACAAAAATTGTTCATTTTCGAGGCATTTTTACCTACTAAAATTACAATTTTTTATGAATTTCGCAAAAGAAGTTCAGTTTTTATTTATTAAGGAAAAGTTTTCACGAATTTAATCTTCTATAGAAAGCACTTCTAAGCAACAAAATGAAAAATCAAAAATTAGAAAAAAAATTTTGCGTAAAAACGTTGGCAAAACTCCCACCTTACACTAAACCTTCGCTTATGGTTCAGTGGGTAGTACTGCATAAGTACTTTTACTTATTTTTTTAAAAAATAGTTGCTATTTTTGTTAAATTCAAACTACTCAGATATATCTAGGTAAAAACGTCTAAAATTTATTTAATTTGAAAACCGGTTAAACCAGGTTTTTCTGGTCGAATAATTCGAAAACCGGTTTTATAAAAATTGTGCTATTCGAGACTGGTTTTTTTATAATGTCGAATAGTTGCATGCCCTATTTTTGAAGCTTCCCGTGGTAGATTGCCTTTTAAAAAATGCATATTCTCTATGTCGCAAAGGTCTTTATTTTCATGAATCAGCCTGACATATAGTTTCCAAAATTATGTCCATTCCTCATATTTTCCATTAAACACCGAGATGCTTGAAAGACTTTGACCTAGTTTTTTATGATCAATTGTGTTGTGCGTGTAATTAAGTTTGTACATAATTGACCAAGAACCGGACCTACAGGTTTAACGCCGACTCCGAACGGAATGTTCTTGTTCTCAAGAAGCTTTACATGGCATTTTGATTACTCTCTGAGGTTTGCGTAAGCTGATTTTTAAATTGCACTACTTTATTACTAATCAATTTTAATTGTGTAGGAAGTGCGTTAAATTTAAAAATTTTATTCATTTTTATTTTTAATAATCTCATACTTAAAAATCTATTAAAAAATTTCGTACAAGGGAAAAATACTAATTTTTTCAAAACAAATTTGTTTGGCTATCAAAAAATTTCAGAAATGTCACACTACGCATTTTCCGCCGCGCCACAATACGCGCGATCCGCCGCGTCGCGATGCACGGGTGCGGTACTAAATATTTCCTTAGACTTGACTCAAGCAAAAGATGCAAAACAAAAGAAAAACAATAGAAGAACCGCTGCTTTTACTTTAAATACGCCTTTAAATACAGATCACCCAAAAAAAAAAGAAGTCATTTCATTATTTTTTGTGGGCGATTTTGCGGAGAGCCTTTCTTTTCACGCAAAAGGAATCTCGCCTAAATATCTTCCAAAAGCATTGCTTTCGCTTCGCCTCGGCAAAAGGCGAAAAATTCATCTTCCAAATGTTGGCTGGGATGCATCAAATATTATATTTTAACTCCGCCTGTTCTCACGAGCAGCCTGTCCAAGCCCAGGATAAAGGAGGATGGTTGCAGACAACGGGTTCACCCTGTGTAAATGAGAAGGGACTACCCAGATCCTTGAGTTGGTCGCCCAATCTGGAGAGTAGGTGGACCGTTTGAAGCGATCAACGGTAGCGTATGCCTATGAAGGAATAGCAATGATCCTTAAAATTTGTTAGCAGGGGGATAGTCGTTACGCTCGACAGACGTACTAATACAATCTCCACCGGCACATTGGCATTGTGCTCTCTGGATAGTCTTAAAAAGACTGGTAAAACGATGTTTATATGATGCATAAAATGCTGTATAAAGAGGTGTCCGAATGGGGTACTCCGAGGTGAAAAGTATATCTTAGTAGCATTTGAGTGCCCGGTTGAACAGGTGCAAATAGTGGTGACCATGTGTCACACACATTTAGATGCAATGTGGTCTACTTTTTATCACGTCCAATAAAAATAAATAAAAAATAAACTGGCTATTTCAGCCCTTGAAAGGACTTTGACCAAACTTCTTATGATCAAATTATGTTGTGCGTGTTATTAAATGTTTGAACACAATTGATCGAGAACTGGATACTAGTTTTATGCCGACTCCCAACGGCTAATGTGCGTGTTCGCAAGAAACTTAACATGGCATTGTTTACTCTCTGAGGTGTGCCATTGTCTGCAAAGAGGTGACGGCCGAACAGAAAAATTAATTTAATTGAAAAAACTTTCTGTGTTAGATGGCATTGAACCAGGGTTCTCTGGCGTATGGGTCACGCACTCTATCCACTGCGCTACGGCCGCCACTAGCAAGTCCAATAGTAATGGCATTTTTTTTCACAGTCATGTGTGATGCATGCAGATGTGTCTGTGTTGTGTTGGTGCGTGTCGAGGTATATCCTTTTCGCCGGGGAGACTATTACGCACAGGCGCACAATATGCGACAGAGCGTGCTGGCTGCGTGCTAAGTGTGCTAGAGGAGGGGGGGGGGGTTGCCATGACTCGGGTGAAAGAGAGAAAAATTGATCGAAGAAGAAGCGAATAAGAGAGTACCACTCAGCGTATTATGATTTTCGCAAAGCAGACTCTCATACAAGCCCTACTTACTTATCTGGCGCTTACAAAAATAGGTCGCTTTTGGCCTCGTATAAGAAATTTCGCCAGCCATTTCCGTTCTGCGCTTGGTGGCGCCAGTTGAAAACACCAAGCGTGGTCAGGTTATCCAACACCTGATCTTTCCAACGAAGATGTGGGCGTCCACTTCTGCGTTGACCACCACCGGGCACCAAATCGAATATTTTTTTTCGCTGGAGCGTCGTTTTCCATTCGCTCAACATGACCTAGCCAGCGGAGCCGATCGATTTTAATGCGCTTAACTATGTCGATGTCAGCGTACAGCTCATACAGCTCGTGGTTCCATCGAATTCGGTACTCGCCATTGACGCAGATTGAACCGAAGATCTTACGAAGGATCTTTCTCTCGAAGGCTCCCAAAGACTTATCATCAGAACTGCTCAACGTCTAGGTTTGTAATGCATATAATAGGAAGGGCATGATTAGTGACTTATAGAGCGTGAGTTTTGTTCGTCGAGAGGGCTCTGCTTCACTTGCCTACTCAGCTCAAAGCAACACCTGTTGGCAAGAGTTATCCTTCATTTTATCTCAATACTGACATCGTTGAAAGAGTTAATGCTGGATCCCAGGTAGACAAAGTCCTTAACAACCTCGAAGGAAGTGTTGTCAACAGTGACGTGGTTTCTAAGTTTAATATACGGTCGGGAGTAAAGTTAAACTTACCAAGTGCTCTCTGGTAATTGGTTTGGAATTCTTCGACGTTGTGCTTATTAAAGCGCAAAATTTCGCTTTTGTACAGATGTTTGTCCAACATCTACGTGTGCCCAAACTTATTTTGAAGAAGGTTCTTGCTCCTCTAAGTGTTTTCGTTTTGAATGTGTTCAATCGTTCAAGTATCTAGGCCTGCTTCTTTATTGTAAAATGAGTTGGTCAGAGCATACGTTTGCTCTTAAGAAATATCTTTTGGCTGTCAACAGGCATATTTTCCTATCAAAAAAGTATTGCCAAAGTATATATTTTCCAATCAAAGTTGGAGTACGGTTTGTCTTGCTGGGGTGGAACGCATAATTACAAAATAAATCAACTGTTAATCTTACAAAAACATGCTATTCGGCTAATTTTCAACAGAAGTCGCCATAGTAGTAGTTTGCCGCTCTTTAAAAATGTATACATTTTGCCGCTACGACACTTATATTATATTAAGGTTCTTCGTATATTGTTTATAAAATCAGGATATTCCTTGAGTAGATGTTCTACAAATTACAATTAAAGAATAAACTATCAGAATTATGTTTCAGTACCACAACACAACTCTCAACTTTTCCTGAAATTTTACACATCTGTTGCACCTAGACTTTTCAACGCCGTGCCTCTTCATTTAAGAATAATCCGAAATAAACCAGCATTTCTCAAAAACGTAAAATTATGGCTTTTAAATCTTTCTTATAATGAGGTCGATGTCCTTATAAATGTTGTTACTTAAATTGTTAAGGTTTTTGCTTGTGCTTCATGTATATTTGTTTCAGGGCTTCTCAGTCATGGTAGGGATCTTTTTGCTCTTTATTAGTTTCCTTATTAGTTTCTTTGTAATTTATTTATTAATTTATTTTTATCTAATTTTATTGAACTTTTGCTACATTTACCTTATTTTAATTTTATATAATACTAAATTTAAATTTTTATATTTTTACCGCCAAATTTTTTTTTCGATTAAATTTTTTAAAATTGTTATATTATATACTTTATTTATATTTTGCTAAGCGAAACATTTACTTTTTACGACCCCACACTAATTCATTAATGTATTTTGTTTCTTTTTAAAAACTCAACTGCTTTCGCCTCTAGCTCCATGTGAGCTATAGATTACAGTTATTTTTTCATTTAATAATATCTGTCAACCGATGTGAATAATGTACTTACTATAAAATATTGTACTAATTGTATTAAATGAAAAAATGAATAAATACTACTACTACTACTAAAGCTTGTTGATCGGGACAAGCTCGTATTTTCAGGCTTTCGAAGTGAAAGGTTGGTGTGTCTTTTCATGAAGCTCTTAATCCAATCGATCCCAACTTGTCTATTTTCAGTCCACTACTCGGGGCATTTTTTTAGGAGTGTGGCGTATTGAAATGCTAACATCCGGCCTTGTAAGTATGTTAAACCAAAATTCATTCTTGAGCTTCTGAGTAAATAATTTTCAAGCATATCTTCTTCAGCGGTGGTGAAAACCTGTCTTGTGGAGAAATTGCTTGAATAATCTTGACATTTCATTGTTTTGTTTTGTTTGAATCCCTTGATTCTATAAAATAAGGTATTCGGTAGAATACCGTAAGTGTTGGCAGCACCTCTAAGAGTCATTGTTTTGTTTAAAACTGCCGTGATAGCACTCTATCATCTTCACTCGATCTCGTATTCTTTTTCTTCTTATATGTACGTACCATTGTATTAACCTGAAAATAATTTAACATTTTATGCAAATACATAATTCCAAATAAAATACATATGTAATTATATAAATTGCTTAGAAATACAAGTTCAAATTCAGCTACATCTGCGAAAGGATTTAGAAAAAAATTTGTGGGGCATCTTTGAACATGTTCAAAGGTACCCCCTTCTATTTGTTCAAAGTTTGAACTTCAAACCTACCCCGGCGTCCCATTTTTCGGAAAATTTGGAATAAATATTTTTGTTTTTTTCATAAATATCAAACAACTTACCTTAATTTCGTTTAAGATAAATGTTTGACTGCAAAAAATGTTTTTCACGAAAGAAAACGATCACTGAACACTTTTTACACTCTTACAAAAAAAAAAAATAAAAAATTTACAATGGCAGAGCAAGAACATGTTCACCCAACTACATTCGGTCGTGTTGCCATGCGAAAACTTGTTTAAGGATCGGAAAAATGTTTTTACTGAGCTTTATAAGCACTGTTCAAAGGTGCCCCATGCTCAAAGGTGCCCCCCTCTCCCCTAAAATAAAAACTTTTTGCAAGCATGCAACAAGAGTACTGTCAATATTTTATCACATCTTCATAGACACGCTACGTGTTCTGCACATGTACAAAATGTGGAATCCCGAGAAAGACAAATATTGATGGATTAATTTTAGGATGCGGAGAAAGAGTAGATGGATAAAATTGTAAAAAACGCAGAATTAACGATAGTCACGTTCTTGATATGTATGCTACCGGCCAGTTACATTCATATTTATGAAAACAAGAATTGTTCCATTATTTACAGAATTTCAAGTGTCTCTTTTAATACTATTTAAAACAATAATTGCTTTTTTATCTTGAATTAAATAAAAATATAAGCAAATAAAATTTTCGATAAAAAATAAATTCTGCCAAGTAGCTGCCGAATTATTATTGCTAGACTTATTTTTTTTTTATTTTGCTACACTGCAGCCTGATTTGATACTTTTTTTGCTACGGAGAAAATATATTGAGTGGCAACACTGGCTGGGACTGTTTATTTGTTGACACTAGGTATTTCGTCTTATCTGCGTTCACTGCAAGACCCATTCGACTCGACTCTTTCGCTAATCTGGAGAATGCTGCACTGACTTCGCGCGTATTATGGCCAATGATATCGATATCATCAGCATACGCCAGCAGCATAATACTTTTGTAGAATATCGTGCCGCTGCGTCTCAAATCAGCAGCTCGGATGATCTTCTCCATCATCAGGTTGAAAAAGTCGCACGATAAGGAATCATCTTGTCTGAAACCTCGTTTGGTATCGAATGGAGGAGTGAGATCCTTCCCGATCTTAACTGTGCTGCTGGTGTTGCTCAGTGTCATTCTGCAAAGACGGATGAGCTTTGCAGGAATACCAAATTCAGACATGGCGGAGTATAGATAATTCCTTATAGGACTGTCGAAGGCGGCTTTATAATCGACAAAAAGATGGTGTGTGTCGATCTGTTTTTCTAGGGTCTTCTCCAAGATTTGTCGTAGCGTAAATATCTGGTCTATGGTGGATTTACCAGGTCTGAAGCCACACTGATAAGGTCCAATCAGCTGGTTTACGATGGGCTTTAGTCTTTCACATAGTATGCTCGACAGGACCTTATATGCGATATTCAGAAGGCTTATCCCACGGTAGTTGGCGCAAATTGTGGGATCGCCTTTCTTGTGGATTGGGCAGAGCACACTGAGGTTCCAATCGTTTGGAATGGATTCTTTCGACCATATTCTGCATAGAAGCTCATGAATGCATTTAAATAGAGCTTCGCCACCATTCTTGAAGAGCTCAGCCGGTAAGCCATCGGCTCCTGTGGCTTTGTTGTTTTTAAGCCGAGCTATAGCTTTCAAGACTTCACTATGGTCGGGCAGCGGAACTTCAACGCTGTCGTCCACAATTGGGATTTCCGGGATATCATCTCTATTGGCGGGATTGTTGTCGTCGTCACCATTCCCATTTTCATCCTTGCAGAAAAAGGCACCGGTCTTGAAACCAGCGGCCAGGCGTTTTATTTTTTCGAAAAATTTTCGGACCTCATTCCTATCACCATGCATCTCAATTTTCTCGCACTCACGCATTTCCGCTTCCCTTTTCTTTCGCTTGAAAATACGTCTCTCTTCCCTTATTTTCTCTTTGTATCGCTCTTTCAATTTTCCAATCCCCCATTTTGGACGACAGCGTTGAAGTTCCGCTGCCCGACCATAGTGAAGTCTTGAAAGCTATAGCTCGGCTTAAAAACAGCAAAGCCGCAGGAGCCGATGGCTTACCTGCTGAGCTTGTCAAGAATGGAGGCGAAGCTCTATTTGAATGCATTCATGAGCTTCTATGCAGAATATGGTCGGAAGAATGCATTCGAACCTAAGTGTACTCTGTCCGATCCACAAGAAAGGCGATCCCACAATTTGCGCCAACCGTTGGATAACCCTTCTTAATATCGCATATAAGGTCCTGCCAAGTTGTATTATGTGAAAGACTAAAGCCCATCGTAAACGAGCTAATTGGACCTTATCAGTGTGGCTTCAGACCTGGCAAATCCACCATAGACCAGATATTTACTCTTCGACAAATCTTAGAAAAGACCCTAGAAAAACAAATTGACACTTACCCTCTATTTGTCGATTACAAAGCCCAAAGCCGTCTTCGACAGTCCAATAAGGAATCATCTATATTCCACCATGTCTGAATTTGGAATTTCTGCAAAGCTCATCCGTCTTTGCAGAATGACACTGAGCAACACCAGCAGCACAGTTAAAATCCGGAAGGACCTCACTTCTCCATTCGATATCAAACGAGGTTTCAGACAAGGTGATTCCTTATCGTGTGACTTTTTCAACCTGATGATGGAGAAGATCATCCGAGCTGCGGATTTAAAACGCAGTGGCACGATATCCTACAAAAGTATTATGCTGCTGGCGTATGCTGATGGTATCGATATCATTGGCCATAATACTCGCGAAGTCAGTGCAGCATTCTCCAGATTAGCAAAAGAGTTGAGTCGAGTGGGTCTTGCAGTGAACGCAGATAAGACGAAACACCTAGTGTCAACAAGTAACAGTCCCAGCATCTTGGAAACCTCGTCACTGTTGACAACATCTCTTTCGAGGTTATTAAGGACTTTGTCTACCTGGGATCCAGCATTAACTCTTTTTTCAACGATGTCAGTATTGAGTTAAAACGAAGGACTCTTGCCAACAGGTGTTGCTTTGAGCTGAGTAGGCAAGTGAAGCAGAGCCCTCTCTCGACGAACAAAACTCACACTCTATAAGTCACTTATCATGCCCCTCCTATTATATGCAGCACAAACCTAAACGTTGAGCAGATCTGATGAAAAGACTTTGGGAGCCTTCGAGAGAAAGATCCTTCGTAAAATCTTCGGTCCAATCTGCGTCAATGGCGAGTACCGAATTCGATGGAACCACGAGCTGTATGAGCTGTACGCTCGAGCGGCTCCACTAGCTAGGTCATGTTGAGCGAATGGAAAACGACGCTCCAGCGAAAAAAATATTCGATTCAGTCCCCGGTGGTGGTCAACGCAGAAGAGGACGCCCACATCTTCGTTGGAAGGATCAGGTGTTGGATAACCTGACCACGATTGGTATTTCCAACTGGCGCCAGCAAGCGCAGAACATAAATGGCTGGCGCAATTTCTTATACGAGGCCAAAACCGACCTACGGTTGTAAGCATCAGATGCGAATAAGGAGAAGAAGAGGGTTTTTTACAGTTATAAATACTGACCACTGTGCCGCGCAAAAACACTTTTAAGAAATTTGATAAAAACTTTGTTAAATGTGCGATAAACGGGATAAATTTTGATTCATACGTGGTTTGTTTAAAGATTTCAATCCTTAAATTGATTAATCGATGAAAAATCAGAGTGTAGTTTGCGCGATGAGGTACACTACACCTTCACCCTTAAGGTGAAAATTATTTCTGAGAGCTTTAATATATATACATAGATTTGAGTGAACATAAAAAATTTTCATTAAGATATGCTTCTTTTGTAATTAGATATGAATTTTAATAAATTTGAGATTATTGTTTTATTTAATAATTTATAATGTAAATGTAATGTAAATATAATGTCAATATATGTCTTTTTATAGTAATTTTATTTAATAATATCTTGTTCTTACATTTTTAATATATATTATGGAAATTTTAACATATTATTATGGACTTCTTTTAATATTCCATCTTTATTTATTATTATATTTACTCCTTTTTTATTAATAACCTCATATGGACCCTTATATGGAGCTTGATTCTTTCTTCTATTTTCTACTTGTAATAATACTAAATCTCCTATATCTGCTACTAATTTCTTACTATTTGCAGCATTATTATTTGCTGTCCTTTTCATTTTAACTCTAGTTGTTATTTCCTTAGCTTTCTTTAAAGCTGTTTGTAATCTGATACGCAACTTATTGGCGTAGTCATCAAAATTATAAATTTTGTGGTCATTAATAATTGTGTCAGTGGGTAAACTTGATAATTTTCCAAATATTAGTTCGTAAGGTGAATAACCTGTGTCAATGTAAGGTGTTGTTTTATAAGCAAAACTGTAGTATGGAATCCATTGATCCCATTCATTACCGTTTGCAAATGATAGCAAGTATTCATTGAGTACTCTGTGATTTCGTTCCAGAGCACCTATTGTTTGATGATGGTATGGTGTTGAAAGTCTGTTTGATTTTAAGTAGATTGCATATGTTTTTCTTTAGTTCGTTAGTAAATTCTGTTCCGTTGTCTGATTTTAGTACTTTGAAATGTCCGTATTTTAAAATGAATTGTTCAACTAATGTCTTAGCTGTCGTTGTCCCGTCTTTTGTAATCATTGGGTATGCAACTATATATTTTGTTCGCATTGTATTGTCAAAATATATCTGTAGTCATTTGATATTCTTAAAGGTCCTACTGTGTCTATTGATATTACTTCAAAACTGTTATTGGGTGTGTCTGTCAATATCATCGGTTCTTTTGTATGTTTTGTTTGCTTATTTCTTGCGCAGGTATCACATTTTGTTACGAAATTCTTTACCATTTGGTTCATGTTTTTCCAAACGTATCTTTGTTTTAACTTTATCAATGTTTTACGTATTCCTGAATGTCATCCATGTGTTGAATTATGAAATTCGTCAATTAGTTTATATTGTTGTAACTTGTCTTGTACTTGTCTTGGGGCGGCATCAATTATAATTTTTAGTTGAGGATTCTAATCATTTATCTTTATTCTCGCATATGCTTTCTTAAATTATTCTTTCGTATATACTTTAAATATTTCATCATTATTATCTAGGCCTAGTTCTTTTATATTTTCCTTATTCATTCTTGATGCTAACTTCTTCAGTATCGAATCTAGTTTCGCTGAATTATCGTTACATCCTGCGTGCACAAAATTATTTTCAATATTAATTTTAAAGTTTTCATATTTTTGTCGAAATTAAATTTTAATTTCCTCATATTTTTGACGTCAGTAATGGATGTGCATTCCCATATTTGAAGGTGATCACTCTTCTTCTGAGAGTTACAGTTCTCCGTGTTATTGTCCAGTTTGTTTTGTTTGGACATGCCCCTTGTAATAATAAGCGTTCTTTTCGCTGTTTCATCTACATCTTGTGTATTCTTGATAAAGCATCCGCGTTCATATTTAGTTTACCCTTTTTGTATATTATGTCAAAGTCGTAGTCACATAAATCTAGTCGTATCCTTGTCATCTTCGATGATGGATTTTTATGTGTAAATAACGATACTAGTGGTCTATGGTCTGTGATAACTGTAAATTTTCTTCCATACAGATATGGTCTGAAAAAATTAATGCTCCAGTGCATTGCGAGTAATTCTTTCTCAATTATTGGTTTGTTTAAGTCATGTTTTTGTAATGCTTTGCTAGCATATGTAATTGGTAAGTAATTGCCTATATCGCTTTGAGATAGAACTGCTCCTAATGCGTAATTGTTAAAAAAATTGTTTTTCTAAGTTAGGATACTGTAGTATTGGTGGGTTAATTAGTATATTTTTTAATTGCTCAAAAGCAATTTGACAGTTTGTCGTCCAAGAAAATTGTGTATTCTTTTTTTTTTAAGTCTTTTGCAATGTCTGCAAAATTTGATATAAAACGTCTATAGAAATTGCACAATGCAATGAATCTTCGTACTTCGTCCAACTTTTTGGGTATTGGATATTCTTTTAAAAAAAAAAAAAAAAATAACTGGCCATTTCAGCCCTTAAAAGGACTTTGACCTAGCTTCTTATGATCAATTGTGTTGTGCGTGTTATTAGGTTTGTACACAATTGACCGAGAACCGGACCTACATGCTTAACGCCGACTCCGAACGGCGATGAACGGAATGCTCTCGTTCTCAAGAAGCTTTACATGGCATTTTGATTACTCTCTGAGGTTTGCCATTGTCTGCAGAGAGGTGGCGGCCGTACAGAAAAATTATTTTAATTCAAATAATTTTCTGTCGCTGATGGGGTTCGAACCTGGGTCTCCAAGGTTCTTTGACATAGCGGCCACGCACTTTAACCAACTGCGCCACGGACGCCACCAATTCTGATATTCTTTTATTGTTTTAAATTTCGATGGATCTGCTTTTACACCGTCTTTTGTTATTAAATGGCCTAAGTATACTACTTCTGGTCGAAGAAAACAACATTTCTCTTGGTAGAGTTTTAAAATATATATATGTAATATATCTAATACTTTTAACAAATTTGTATTATAGTGGTTTATTCTGCAACCGTAAATGATAATATCATCTATTAGAGATGGGTCGTTCCGAACCTGTTTAGTTCGCGGAACTATGTTCACAGTCGGATATAGTTCCAATCATTCCTTCCATTCATTTTTAGCATGTTCAAATAGTTCCGGCTTGCAAGATTTTTTTTTATTAAGCAATGTGAACCGACATCTCTTTCACACATATTATGGCTTACACAAATTTTGTGATCGACTACAAGTGCAAATATGATGTTTTCAAAAGAACGAAACAACTGATGTGTGAAATGGTAAGATGACATTTCGACGTTCTTGTTGTGCGAGTTAAGTAAGTTAACACAATTTATAATAAAAAAACACTTGTTACTTTAACTATAAATTTTATTCTGATTCTTCAATTATTTCTCACTACTATTTATATGAATAATAATGCTTACATTAACAGTTTATGAGCTTACAGCACAATAGTATTAAAATGATTGAATTAATATTTTATAAGTTTTACAATATTGCACAATCTTAATGTAGGTCAATAAATGAAATGTATTCCACAATTTGTCTTTGCGATGAGCCAAAATCAAAGAACGCATGCAAAAAAGAACAACACAAACAGCACTCGTTCAGTGTTCAGCACATTTTCCAGCGAACTTTACAAAAACAAATACATGCAAAGCCAAAATAAAAAAAACGCGCACTCGATGATGTCGATGCTGAAGCTGATTGCCCGTTACTTGTGTGTCGATCCATTTTTCATGACATGTGATTTTATTGCATTGTAATTGTTTTTTTTGTTTTGTAGGGTTTTTTGCCAAACGCAACGATGAGCAACATTTTGTGTTTTTTTTTTTGTTTTTCTAAGCATTGGCCCGCGCTTAAAATTTCTTGGGCCTCACTGTTCTATATACTTAAGTTATGATGATCGATTTGGCTTTGCTGGTGGAGCTTGTATTTGTTGTTGTAGCTGCTGTTGCTGTTCTTGTTGTTGTTGTTGTTGTTGTTGTTGATGGTTGCTTGTAGTGTACGTAACTCCTCCCCCCTTTGTATGGAGCGTCGACCAGAAGAGTTGTGAATTCTGGGGAGAAGGGACATCTTGGTGTTGTTCCTTTATAGTATATTTCTTTTGTTTTTTAATATATATTACACATGTTCTTGAATCGTGAGTGAGTGAGTGAGAGTGGTCGTAAAGTTTTGAGCTCTATAGAAATCAGATTAACAACAAAATAAATACTTTTATATTATCGAAATTATTTATCGAAATTATTTATTAAAGAAGCCATTAATCAACCAGGCTTATGTTCACGGTTTTCTTAAGTTAAAATAACAAAACTATAATAATATATTTGATATTTCATTTAATGCTTGTAAAACAATTAAAATAGAAGCATTTAAAAAAAAAAAAAAAATAAATAAATAAATAAAAACACGAAAAGACATAAACAACTCAAAAAGCACGATTAAACTAAAACTACAATCCTACCGTTTTGCGTTCGTCACTTCACCTGCGCTCAGTGATTCACCTACTGCACTCAAACTCTCGCCCTCTATTGATTGTGTTGCGGTCTCACTTTCACCAATTCTTTTCTAATGGCGCCGTCACCTATGATAACTCGTCAACAGCGTGAACAAGGGGCTTCTCGCTCAACAAACAAAAGTGAAGAGATGGCTAAGCAAGGGAGCAGCAGTGCACTATGCGCCCAACTGAATGCATTGGAAGAAAGACTCAATGTTAGAGCAAAAGAGGAACTGCAGCAACTTGAAGATAGTCTGCGTCAGCACACGATTGATCTATTTACCGAGATCAAAACTAAACTATGCAAATTAGAGAATAATGTGTCCGCTATTAGCAACAAATTTTGTGAGTACGACAAGAAAATACTGGCTTTAGAGAGTAAAGTTGCTACACTTTTCACTCAGTTTGAAGTGCTCTCAGAGCAAATAACTTGTTGCAGAAACAGCAACAACAACAACAACAGCGGCCGCAACCTTGTAACCAACAACAATGAATATACTTCAGATGCAATTTTGTTTGGCCTTCCGTTTTCAACTGAGGAAAATCTTAAAAGCATCTTTAATCAGATTTGCCATTTTTTAGAGTTTCAACCTCCACTAATAAAAGATATATTCCGTATAAAACCAAAATCTAACAGCCCTAACCCGTTGGTTGTCATTAAATACTTCTGTCCTTATGATCGGAATCGCGTTTTAAAAGCATTTGGATCATACCGAAGGCAACATAAATCGGCAGTCAACTTAAGAAATGCTGGCCTAGACTATGATAACAATATCTTTATCCACGAAAGCCTTCATCCAGAGAGCCGGAAACTACTACAAGCTGCAATTGTTTATAAACGACAAAAGAGAATTTATAATGCTTATACATTTCGCGGCTCTGTCTACATTAGGATGGAAAAAAATGCTGACGGCATTCTCATCAACAGTGTGGAAAATCTACAAAATACTGTCGAAGATGCTTCGTCGAATAATAGTGGCAGTTAATTTCAGTTTGTTGGCATTTATTATTATTGTTATTATTATAATGATAGTTCTCTTATGTCGCTTTGTTTCTAATATTTTTCTACTAGCTTTATATCTACTTTACTTACTTTGTCTATTTTTTCACTTGCCTAAAACGTTCTCTCCTGTTCCTTATTCTGATGGTTGGCTCTAGTCATTCGTCTAATGGTGTTAATGATAACAATAAAATGCTGATTCAGATACTGTGCAAGCAACGCAGTGGTCTTAATGTAGTTCATTTTAATGCACGAAGTTTAAATATGGCCAAACTAGACTACATTAAATACATCTTTAAAGATTCATCGGTAGACATAGTATGCATTTCAGAAACGTGGCTATGCAACGACATTAATCAAGCAATCTGCAAAATGAATAATTTTAAGCTGTTTCGAAATGATCGATGTGACAAAAAGGATGGAGGCGTTGCGGTTTACTGCAAAAATAATTTGAAATCTGAACTTGTATGTAAGTCGACGGGACCAGGTATTGAGTTCATAAATATCTGTATATCTGATCAAAACACTAAAATGCTTCTGTCATGTGTCTATAACCCAAATAAATGTCACTATGTTGATCCTTTGTTTTCTGTGTTGTCTAATTGTTTTCTAGATTATGATTATATGTTGTTATGTGGAGACTTCAATATCAATATTTTATCGAATGACCTTTTGAAAAAAACATTATACGACAAAATATCGTCGTTGGGCCTTACAATAGTATTTAAATGAAAGTCTACCCACCCGATTTGCTGACAATACTAACCCTAGTCTTCTCGACTACTTTATTGTTTCTTACTGTTCTGCTGTGTTATTATTTGACCAATTGTACTTCATTTCTGATCATGATTTAATCTTTTGTTCGTTAAATGTCAACTTTTCTCGTTATGTTATATCTAATACATTCTCATATCGTGATTTTAAATGTATTGATTACACTTCTCTACTGCACGATATAATGATTACTCCCCTAAATAACTGCTGGCTTCTACCCAATATTAATGATAAACTTAGTTCTCGTATGGATCCCATAAAATATTTATTTGATAAACATGTCCCTTTACGAACTTAAACTATCAAGAATACATCTTGTCCTTGGTTTTCCCAAAATGTTTTGAATACCATGAGAAGAAGAAATAAGCTTCGAGCAAAATGGAGGAAAACCCCCACCTCAACCAACTGGAATGCCTATAGAAGTGCTAGAAATGAAACCGTTCTCGTCACTAGACAAGCTAAAGCACGTTACTACTCGGCCAAACTAAAACTCTCGCTTCCAACCAAAACACTTTGGAAAAACATTCAAAAACTTGGAGTATGCAACAAAAATACCACTGAATGCAATATACATACATCCTGAATCTCTCAACAATTTTTTTATTGGCGCTGTTGATAACTCAAGTAGTGCTATACTTCCTCATTTTAATCCGCCAATGCAACAATCTTTTAGGTTCACACCAGTAAATGAATTTGATGTTGGCAATTGTGTAACGCAAATTAAGTCAAATGCTACAGGTGATGATGGTGTCCCCATCAAATTCATAAAACTCATACTCATATATTAAGCCCTCTTACACATTTAATTAATTCATGCTTTATGTCGTCATCATTTCCAGACTTGTGGAAAATTGCGATTGTTTTACCTGTTGCAAAAAGAAATAACCCTTCTGGTCCTCATGACTTTAGGCCCATAAGCATTTTACCACCATTGTCGAAAGTATGTGAAAAGCTCATGGCTCAGCAAATCAATAAACACTTAATTGAAAAAAACTATTATCCCCTTTTCAATCTGGGTTTCGGGCTGGGCATGTGTGTTCTTCGGCAGTTGTTAAAGTTATAGATGACATAAGACCAGAATATGACGCTGGGTCTATGACTTTGCAATGTCTACTAGACTTCTCCAAGGCATTTGATAAAGTTAATCATGAATACTTGTGTTATAAGCTTAAGACTTTGTTTGGGTTTTGTGATAGTGCTGTCAACCTTGTGTCTAACTATTTGTTCAATAGGGCTCAAAAAGTCAATGTCGGTCAGTTGTCTTCTCAGTAAAAACTAGTCCTAAGTGGTGTTCCTCAAGGATCAATACTTGGTCCTCTTTTATTTTCAATGTTTTTAAATGATATATTCAATGTGTGCAAACATGCATCTGTTCATGCCTATACTGATGATGTACAGCTGTATCTGTCACGGCAAACTTCGCTTCTTGGAGATCTTTGCTGTAAAATGAATGAAGATCTCAGCAGTATTAAGAGTGGGCTAGTAGCAATGGTCTTCAACTGAATGCGTCAAAGTCGTATGTTCTTCCAATTTGTAAGAAAAAAAGTTGTTTAAATGATGTCCCAGATTTGTTCATTGGGACTAATAAGCTTTCTGTTGTGTCAAAAGTTGTTAATCTTGGTTTCCATATTAACTCGTCTCTATCATGTGTTGATCATGTTAACAGTGTAGTCAAAAAAGTTTATTATGTTCTTCGTAATTTGAGAATGTCAGCTTGTGTGCCTCCTATTAATGTAAAGCGAAGTTAGTGCTACAACTGATCTTACCTGTAATAATGTACTCAGAAATAGTATACAGTAAACACGACTCATCCTCCCAGCTAAAACTTCAAATTGCTTTTAATTATGCTATACGCTATGTATACGGCTTGCGAAAATTTGACCATTTGTCGAGTTTCAGAAATGCTATCCTTGGATGTGATTTAACTGCATACATGAATGCAAGAAACTGTATATATTTGCATAAACTCATTCATGAGAAAACTCCTTCTTATCTATATTCAAAACTTCAGTTCTGTTTGTCTAGAAGAAGTCATATTTTAATTGTACCCAGGCATAGCTCGCTGAACTCCTCTCATTTGTTTTTCATTAACGCCATTAGACTATGGAATATGCTGCCCCGAAGGATAAGAGAAATTAACAGAAGAGGAATTTTTAGGAAATCTATTTTATCTTTTTTCTCTACTTCTTAACACCTGCATATTCTTTAACTTCTTTTCTCTTTTCAGCTCCCTATCATTTCTTTTCGTATATAATTCTTCATAATTTTTTTTTCTTTTTTTTTCACATGTAGCTTAATTAAAAATTTTTCTCTAATATAATTTTTGCATCAAGTTTATACTAAGCTTAAGACATTTGTTATAATTAGTTAAGTGAAATTATATTAAAATTAATCTAATTACATATAATCATAATAATTTTGTCTCAACTAAGTTGTTATTTATAATAGTAATAATAATAATATAACATCATATTGTACTATAAAAGAACATAGTTCTTAGTACTAATGTTTAGCTTAAACAACAATAAATAAAATAAATATATATATAAATTAGAGTTTATAAAAATATAAGAAGCAAGAATGTTAAACAATAAGATGTGCTTTGATGTATTAACAAATTTCTTACGTTAAATTCAATTTGTTTTTTATATTCAAAGTGATTTCTTTAAGTTTTGTGAGGTTATTATGATTTACAATTTTCTTGGCTGTTATGTTTACTATGGAAGGTAACATAGTTTCAAAATATTCGAAGAATATATCTTTTGTATCATCATATCGACGGTGCTTACGAAAAAAATCTTCCGACAGAAAATTGCGGCGAAGAAAATCTCTTTTTTCAAAATGCGGCGGAAAAAATCACTTTTATCAAAATGCGGCCAAAAACAACACTATTATCAAAATGCGGAGAAAAAAATCTTTTTATTTTATGCTTACTTTTTTAATGTTAGACAAGGTATTAGAAATTTTCGAAAATTTTCATTGCTTTTTTTAATAAGTTTTTATGTAAAATTTCGAAAAAATCATATGAAATATATCATCTTATATATATTACGCAAACCCAAATTTTGTCCGGCGTAAGGCTTTTTAAGTACAAGTCCAATTTTAATAAATTTGGTATTTTTTGGTAGGTTCAGACCTGTAGATGTGCAAACTGGACTTTTTATTTCATAAAAATTTATATATTTTAAGTTATAGCTTATTAAAGTTTGCATATAACTGCATATAATTGTTGTTGTTATGTTGTTTTTTCTTTTCTTAACAGCAGCTGAGAACAACGTTACCAAACTCAGAGCAAAACTATTCTCTGCCAATTATTATTATTTTTATAGTTGATGGGTGCAGCAACGCGCATCAGTGGTCGCTAGTTATGTTATATTATTTGTTGATAAAAATCATTTTATAGAGTACTGTAAGGAATTATAAAGATGAAATTATAAATAAAAATAATTATTTGAAAACATAATTTTTTTCAGAAAAATTGTTCCCACTCCTTAAAAAATACAGCGTTGTTAACGTCACACTCTGAAAAGAGATTTTCTTCCCCACATTTCAGAAAGAAATTTTCTTCGCGGCAGTTTAAAAAAAATGATTTTCTTGATCTCGTTTAAAGAAGAGATAGTCTTCGTAGGGACCGTCGATATGTTATTTCATTTATAGTAATTTTACAATTTTTGTAATAGAGTATATTGTTGCCGATTATTTCAATTGGTTAATAAGCGTTACAAGTTGTTATTATTCTTGTTTTTGGGGCATTTATGAAAATTATATAATTTGATTCTGGTTGTGCAATTTCTTCTATTTCACCGACTTCTCTGAGATTACATATTGCGTTTTCTTTTTTTAAAATTTTTCCTATACATTTTGAATTATTTAAATTTTCCTTAAAATTAGATTCTTTACAATAAGAATTATCTTCAATTAGATTACATCTTGAATCGAAATATTGTATTTCTTGTTCGTTAAATGTGATAAATGGTTTTACAATTATAAGTTCGGTCTTGTTCAAGGGTTTTGGTATAATATGGTATGGAGATGCTTGATTTTGGGAAATGATTGGGATTGTTATGTTAAAAACTATATTTGAATGGTTGTAGTACGCTTGGAGCTCTAAGAGTTCGTAAATATGTTCTTTAGTGGGAATATTAAAATGTTGTTGTTAAAAAATTTGTATTATATATATCATTAGTTTCTTCTGAATTTAGTATCATTTTGGGTATAATATCAACTTTCGAAAATATGAGAGCTTCAGCAATACTGTTTAAATGATTTGAAAGTAGATCAATGTTGAAGTTTTTTTGGTTAAGATATTGGATTTGCATTATCATTCTTGTGTTGGCTTGCAATGAATTTGCTGTATGTTCCTGAATATCGATTAATGCTTTTCCGATTTTATCTTGTTGATGATTTATGTGTTCAGTTAAATTTTCGAATCTTGCTATAAATTTAGTATTAACTATTGTTTGATTTTCATTTGAGTTTTTGATATCCGTATGCAAGTTTGTTCCGTATGCAAGTGGCGTCCGTGGCGTAGTTGGTTAAAGTGCGTGGCCGCTATGTCAAAGAACTTTGGAGACCCAGGTTCGAACCCCAGCAGCGACAGAAAACTATTTGAATTAAAATAATTTTTCTGTACGGCCGCCACCTCTCTGCAGACAATGGCAAACCTCAGAGAGTAATCAAAATGCCATGTAAAGCTTCTTGAGAACGAGAACATTCCGTTCATCGCCGTTCGGAGTCGGCGTTAAGCATGTAGGTCCGGTTCTCGGTCAATTGTGTACAAACTTATTAACACGCACAACACAATTGATCATAAGAAGCTAGGTCAAAGTCCTTTCAAGGGCTGAAATGGCCAGTTATTTATTTATTTTATTTTATTTATTATGCAAGTTTGTGGGCGTCGTTATTATCCATATTACCCATAATTAATTTTATTGCTGACCGAAGACCATTAAATAACCTTCTTTTATTTCTTATTGTTGGAAGAAGAGAGTTTAATTTATTTTCGACTTCATTGAGTT
This sequence comes from Pherbina coryleti, assembly GCA_943735915.1. Taxonomy (NCBI): domain Eukaryota; kingdom Metazoa; phylum Arthropoda; class Insecta; order Diptera; family Sciomyzidae; genus Pherbina; species Pherbina coryleti. Next base: position 107,662,512 of record OX030950.1, on the reverse strand, counting down.
TAATTTTTGTGGTATTAAATGAATTTTCTAGAGTAGAGTATGTTGTGAATTTAGATAAAGAGTCGCTTATTTTATTAATGTTTTCCTTATATCTATCTAGGTTGACAATATTTATGAGGTTTTTATAAGTGTTTGATTCGAATTTTGCGTCTAAGTGGCACTTTAACCGTATAGATGCTTGAATCAAGGGTTTGTTTTAGATGGCACTTAAACTACCTAAAACGGGAAGATGAGTTAATTGCAAACACTGAAAGTTGATTGAATAACTGGAATTAAAAACTAATTTCAATTTAAAATTGAAATTCAATTAATTAAAAACTATTTCTTTTATAGTAAAAATAATCTTAAAACAATGCTTAAAGTGAATAATTAACAAATTGTATTTACAATTAAAGTTATATAAAAAGTGTTGACTTAACACATTACAAAATATATAAAAACAATAAAGAAAAGAAACAAATGTGGAAAGTGTTTACTTAACATAATACAAAATAAGCAAAGTAACCAAAACCAAGATTTTATGAACTAGTTTAATTGACACAAATCAATATGTACTTAAATTATGCAATAATTAATAAGTGTGCCAAAAAATCATCGACTTTAAATAAGAACACTATTAAGCAAGCACAGCAAAATATGCTAAATATACAATTTAAGCTACGTTGATAGAGAAATCAGAGCGAGAAGTAGACCTTGGTAATGGTATTGGTGCAGCTACTGGAGTGGGTGAAGAGTCACGCTTCCTTGTATTGCTCTTCCAGAGATAACAAGCAATGATGACGGTGGACAGAAACAATGCTACGTACCCGATCTCTGTGTGATGATAACTCATCCCGTGGGTCTTAGATGGCATATCAAGCAGTTGATTGGAGAGGGAATGTTGTAAGGCGAGGGACTGTCGTAATGCCCTGTCTCGACCTTGTATATGAGTGGTTCAAAACTTTGTAGGTTTGCGATATCAGTGATATTTCCTAGTCTGGTGTATGACGAATGCACAATACTGAAAACAGACTGGATTTCTTGAATCGTTAGAGTACTTAAGGAACTTAAGTATTCCTACACCTTCCAATGATAGTTGAAGTACATAATTGCCACAGACTGCACTTATATTGGTTGGATATCTCAAAGCATATATCCATTGGTTTTCGTGGCTTAATTGAAGCCAGGTTGCATTAGTGGCAAGTTGTTCTAGTACGCAATTGGATTGTGGTCCGTTGTTAAGGAGATGAATTTCGCATGAGCATATGTCAGAACCCTTGTTATATGTAGCCTGGTTATTGTAACATAAGCGAACGCCATCCTTGAGCATTGTACATGAGTTTAATTCGGAACTACTCACAGGAACATATTGCTCTCGATGGGAAGATATTGCTATGATTTGATTGCATGGTTTGATTGTAACCATTCTGTTGTTTAATATACTAGGTACTGGAATTATTCTATATGTGTCGAATTGCAGCTGGTCGATCAACGGAAGTGATATAAGGAAACGATGTGATCCGTGGTTAAACCTCCCTTGATACTCATTAATCTGTAAATTGTCAATAGGTCATCATCATGATTAATTGGCAATTCAACGGATTTTGGAAGATGATTTCTTTTTTTCAGTAATCCAACTTATATTTGACGTGGTGATAGAATTGTCGGACTTACTGTTCCATGGCGTGTATCAGTCAATATCTTAATTAATGATGCTTGCGTAGTTCGAATGTTCGATGCCACCATTGTTAATTGAATGGATGATAACGTAAATAGTTCAAATAACTTGTGGTGATGGTCTTCCGCGTGGACTTGGTTCAATAAGAGTCCTAGCTGATCATCGATTGCCTCAAACTTCTGCTTAACTTCAACTTGATCATGTTTCATAATATTTAACGTTGAATCAATAAGTGATGTTTGATTTTTAAGAAGAGCTGATAAATGTTGTTTATTGTCGTTAACACGGTTGATTGTACCCGTCATTCTGTCTGCATATTCAAATCAAGAACACCAAATAAGGAGTTAGCAATGTTGCCAATGATATTGACGGTACCTCGTTTTGTGCGGTGAGCATGAAGGACCTCGTCGTTCATGAGCAACTCGGTTCTAATGTGTTCAATTGTTTTTACAATGTATGAACATGTAAGGTGTACGTTTTGGCACATCTGATGTAGTCTCTTTGTTCTGTCTAAAATTATTTCTATTTCTGTTTGATATGGCTGCAGATCGTAGTACACAATAATGTTCCATTCTGTTCTGGCAAACCGTGTGAAACCTATACCTTCAAAATGTAACCCAATTTTGGAAAAAATTGCTAAGTTTTCGATAAGAGGATGATTACTCAGAGGAATTGCATATAGTTATGACAGAAAGAGCAGGATTACAAGAAGAGTAGTAATGTTTGTGCTTAGTGATGACACCCTTCTTTTTTTAGATGTGCTTGGACGAGACTCTTCATCTGAAACGTCTGTGTTGTTGCCTTCTTCGTGTAGAAGTGGTGGAGAATTGTCTTCAACTGGAAGTGGTGCCAATCGATGTATCGGCCTCTTCCAAACTCCTTTTGCAGTTTTAACATCAGCTACCCGCACCAGTCCATCATCTCCTTCATACGTTTTTATTATTCGTCCCATTGGCCATTGAAGGGGTGCAACATTGTCTTCTTTTATGATAACGACTGTGCCTATTTCTACATTCTTTGAGTGTTCCTTCCATCTTAGTCTGCATTGTAATTCACTTAAGTATTCCTGTGACCATCTGCGCCAAAATTCTTGTTTTAAATGTGATACCAACTTTCATCTTGTGAGTAATGATGACTTGAGCTTTCCCCGTGTTTTAAAATGAATCCATACGGGACCACAATAATCTACTCCTGAATTTATGAACGGTCGAGATGGCGTGACTCTTTCCGAAGGGAAATTTACCGTCATTTGCTTTAATAGTCTTGGTTTTGATTTACTGCATCTGACACAATTATGCACGATTGACCTAGCCATTGTTTTCCCTTTGACAGGCCAAAACCTTTGCTTGATATATGATAGCATCGCCGTTGGTCCACAGTGCATATTCTCTTCGTGGACCTTCTGGATAAGTAATTTTGTTATAGAGTCGTCGATGGGATAATCATCTGGTGCTTAGCGTCATACGGTAACGAAGAATTTTCCAGACGCCCTCTTACCCGCATTATGGCGTTACTATCTAAGAATGGTGACAGTCTGGACAGCTGGCTTGTTGGTTTGATTTCCTTGGTTTTATGTAGATCCTTCAATTCTTCTGCAGCCTGCAAAGTTCTGATGATTATAATAAGCGCTTCATCTTATTCTTTTGGTGTAAAGTACTCAACTTGACATGGTTTGCCTCTTGAACTATTTACAAACTGAAGCACGTACGCCAATATTCTTTGTAGCCGTCTAAACGAATTTCCATGATTAATTGAGTAGATCATCATTTCAACATCTGTTCTAGAAGTTACCAATAACACCGGTAACTTACGTTTTCTTTCAACATTAATGCTTATGGCCAACTCTTTTTTGAATGGCTTAGGCCATGCTGACACATCTCCATGTAAGAAAAGTGGACCGTAAACCAAAGATCACATGACAGGACATCTACTGGGTTGTCCTTTGATCGTACATGACGCCATTGTTGAGTCAAAGTAAATTCGTGAATTGTGGCTACTCTGTTGGCTACAAATGTTTGGAATGATGATACTTCAGAATTTATCCATGACAGCACAATTCCTGAATCAGTCCACAAGTATGAAGGAACGTCCTTTAAATGAAGATCGCTTTTTACTCTGGATATTAATTGTGCACCTACAACTGCCGCACATAGCTCTAACCGAGGTAAAGTACTTACTTTAGTGGTGCCACACAACACTTAGCACATGGAAGCCTCACATTTAACACGGATCTAATGTATATTGCTGCACCATATGCTCGTTCTGATGCATCTGCAAAGGCGTGAAGCTGCATTGTTTTAGGAACTGACTGATTAAACATGTGTCTTGCGAATTTTAAATTGTTCAGCTCCTTCAGGTTCTCTCGAAACGATCTCCATCTTGTCTGAAGTTCAATCGACAATGCTTCGTTCCAGGATAGTTTAAGTTGCCATAATTATTGAAGGAACATCTTAGCTGTAACCACCACAGGTGACATAATTCCCAACGGATCAAATAATCGGGCAAGCTCTGAGCTGACGTTTCGTTTTGAAATTCGGGTTCTGTTGTCCAGATTTACTTTGATGCAAATTTATAATTTTTTGGAGTCCATGAAATTCCTAGAGCCTTTATGGTTTTATCATCTTCATTGAGGTCCAGATCTATTTCCACATCTTCCTGGGCAATTAGTTGAAGCAATCGCGGATGATTGGCACACCATTTCCTTAATTTAAATCCAGAGCCCGTAAAAATATGAGTTAATTGCCTTTGTGTTTCTATGGCTGCAGTAAGACTGTCAGATGTCCTGTTAAGCAGTCATCAACGTAGAAGTCTTCTCGAAGTGCCCGGGCCCCAAGCGAGTGTGAGTCCCAGAATTCGCTTGCTGATTGTTGAAGGCATCTTGCTAAATATGGTGCGGCTCTAGTTCCATACATGACTGTGTTTAATTGATAATGCTTGATAGGTTCGGTGGGACTTGATCTCCACATTATCAGCTGGAGTGACTGGTTGTCAGGATGCATCAATATCTGTCTATACAGTTGTTGGATATCAGCGGTGAACACAAACCGAGGAAGCCGAAACCTTAGTAAAATTGAAAATAGTTCACTTTGTACGGTCGGGCCATTATACATTATATCGTTGAGGGACACGCCTGATGATGTCTTAGCTGAGGCATCAAAAACTACACGTAACTTGGTGGTGCTACTATCCGGCTTCAGAACGTAGTGATGAGGGATGAAATATTGAGGTGACACCAAATTGTGTCCTGCTGCTTCATAATCCTCCATAAAATTGACATATTGCTTCTTGACTTCAACTGAGTTGGTAAGACGGCTGTCAAGAGCCAAGAATCGATTATAAGCAATCTCCTTTGACTTTCCTAGTGGCGTTGCATTTTCCATCATAGGTAATTTAACGATAAATCGACCATGAGAATTCTTTGTGGCGTTTTGTACGAAATGTGTTTCACATAAACTGTCGGCTATAGAAGGTTGAGGTTCTGTCGCCTCTACTTCTTCTAGTTTCTAGAATTTTTTGACTAATTGATGAAGTTCATCTTCACTGCACACGCCGCATGTCACACTTCCCGAGTGAGTGTTTTGGATCTTACCAGCTATTATCCATCCAAGTCTGGTGTTTTGTATTCGGGGAAGATCCTTCCCTAATGTTATTTTAACAGCTACCAGCAATTTATGGTAGAATTCGGCTCCCAACAGTATGTCAATCTTATTTAGACGAATGAAGGTTGGATCAGCAAGAATTATGTTATTTGGAATGGCCAACCCATCCGTGTCTAAGTGTTGAGTTGGCTGTGGCGAGATGATGTGTGGCAGTACAAATGCTTCTACTCGTGCTTTGAATCCGTTGATTTTCGACTGCATTCCAACATTTACTCTATGTTCTGCCTTTCTCCTGCTATTGCCGATATCTTGGATTTGTATGCCTGTATACTCATGAGGTAATCCTAGTCGTTTTACCATCCTCTCAGTTATTATGTTGACCTGGGAGCCTGAATCTAAAATGGCTTTGCACTCTATTTACTATCCGGTTGCTGATGATAGCTTGATGATAGCTGTGCTGAGCAGAACATAAGAGTTAGCTTTCTGGGCTTCTGGCGGCTATTAATGATGTTGCTGATGAGTTAATGCTTGTGGCAGAACATGGTGTTGCCGATGATTTTATTTCTTTAGTTTCAAAGTGCAACAGTGTATTGTGTTTTTTGTTACATTTTAAACAACTTTTTAGTGTACATTTGGTGTACGTATGTCCAGTTTTTAGACAATTCATGCAACGTTTTTGTTGTTGAACAAAACGTAATCTTTCTGAAGTTCCCCACTGCAAAAATTGCTTTCATGAAAACAGTGGGTTAATACCGTTTCCACATGCCTTGCAAACATTGTCATTATTAGTAGAAACAATTGATGTGTAGGCCCTAGATGATGTGTGCACCCTTGACACTTTGTCACTTTGTTTAATAGCTTCCATAGATTGAAATTGGTTTGCTAAGAAAGCTAAGAACTCTTTCATCGTTTGTAGTTCCTTTGGATTTTTAATTGATTGTTCATAACGAATATGAGTGCTTCTGTCGATTTTCTTTACTATAATATGTACCAGTAGAGGATCCCAACTGGAAGTCTCGATTTCCAAGTTGTTCAATGCCAGCAAACATTCTTGAGTTTTGTCGTGCAATACTTTTATGCCAGTCGCCGTACCAACCCATGAAGGTTGATCCAATATTTTTGGAACCAAATTTGTTGTTAGTACTCGTTTTTCTGTCTTCATATTTCTGTCTTTCAGTAGAGCCCAGGCGGTGTTATAGTTCTCATCTGTTTCTGCAAAATGGCTTATTAGTTGCTCTGCTTCTCCACTTAAATTTGATTTTAGGAAGAACATTTTTTGGACGTTTGGGATATGTTGGTCGTGTATCAGTTGGCAAAAGAGATCAAAAAACTGCTGCCATTTAAGGTAGTCACCATCGAACCTGGGGATTGTCACCTTTGGTAGTGGCAATGCGTTTCCTCTGGAACTACCTCCTACTGCTATTGTTGAATATTCTTCTGCTTTCACTGAAAGATCAATTAGTTTATTTTAAACTCTTTCTTCTAACTCAATGTATTTTTGCATATCATAACCAACTGCTGCTGAATCCACAAAGTGCTCCCAAATTGCATAGTTGAGGTCTTCTACTTGATGCCACAATTAATTGATGGCTATAATTTTCAATTTGAAATATTGAAGCGATAAACCTTCTTGATTCTCAGCCAAACCTGATAGTAGTCGCTCTAGTGCTGCTAATGACGCTGCCATCTTTCTCAACAGTCCGACTGGTGCACTGCCCTGAGCCTCTGTATTTTGTATTGGCTCTCCTGAAGCTGTATCTGACGTGACGAATGCTCGATGAGCTTCAGATGTTTCCTCACCTTGATTTGTACCACCTGTAGATACATGCAATCTAATGTCTTCATCACTAACTTTGCGACCTTGTGCCTTTTCATGTTGCTCTTTAATACTTTCCTATGCTTTTTTAAACAAAGTTTGGTACAACTGTACCAATGATGACATTGGTTCATAATAGTTTGTTGAAAAATACTCGTGCTGTAATGGGATATTATCCAAATCCCGAATGGAGTTATCCATTTCTTCGAATACCGTCCAAGCCTGATCAATTCTTTTTCTGCGCTCTATGTAATACGATGCTGTCTTCTATCCAACGAATCTTTCTTAACATTCCGAATGATCTGTTGAATTTCTTCACCAGTCTTCTTTTGCTTCATAAAAAGCTCCTCATAGATTTCCATGGTATTGTGGCTCCTTGGTAAATTGTTGGCTTGTTGCAGAATGTGTCCGAACTGTTGTCCCTGAAGTTCCTTTGTTGGTTGTTCGAATTTGATTCGCGGCGAACTTGATTTCGCGGTTGACGAATTAAAAGATTTTCGCGTTTAAGTAATACAGTAATTTTGTCAAGTAGTGCACCTGCCAAGAAAACCAGGATTCGTTTGAACGTCGCGGTCACCAAATGTTGAATTCGAATTTTGCGTCTAGGCGGCACATTAACCGTAGAGATGCTTGAATCAAGGGTTTTGTTTTAGATGGCACTTAAACCACGTAAAACGGGAAGATGAATTAATGACAAACACTGAAAGTTGATTGAATAACTGGAAGAATTTATTAAAAACTATTTCTTTTATAGTAAAAATAATCTGGAAACAATGCTAAAACCGAATAATTAACAAATTGTATTTACAATTAAAGTTATACAAAAAGTGTTGACTTAACACATTACAAAATATATAAAAACAATAAAGAAAAGAAACAAATGTGGAAAGTGTTTACTTAACATAATACAAAATAAGCAAAGCAACCAAAAGCAAGAATTTAAGAACTAGTTTAATTGACACAAATCAATATGTACTTCAATTATGCAATAATTAATAAGTGTGCCAAAAAATCATCGACTTTAAATAAGAACACTATTAAGCAAGCACTGCAAAATATGCTGTGCTGGCTGCTTTACCCAATAATCACTGCTCTACTTTGCTGGGTAACAACAAATTGCCTTGTCATGAAACAATGCATGTGTTGTTGGTATCGGCGCTATTCTTAACAATAAGTTTTAATTGTAATTGCGTTTCCCAATTTTATTGTCTTTTAGTTCCTGTATGCACATTTTTTGTCCGATTACTGTTGGTCCTGTAAACTTGTCTGGGAATAACGCATTATTGTAGAGTAATTTTAGTAATTTTAGTTGTTAAACATTATAGTTTTTGTTTTTATTTTTATTTATTTTTTTATTGAAGTGATAACTTCTTATGGGAGGGTAAACCGCTTCGTTACGTGACGCGTTACGGCTCCAGTCTGTCTGGCAATATTAGAAACACACTATATATCGGACAATATTGACACTAGGGTGCTGAAATTTAGTACATGGGTAGGCATAGTTATTTAAAATTACAGTCAATAAAGTGGGAATTATTTGACAAAGGGATGTGGTCATATTAGAAAAACACTGTATCTCGAATAGTATTGATACTAAGGTACTGAAATTTAGTACAGCAGTAGACACAATTTTTAAAAATTACTGTAAAGATAGTGGGCGTTATTCGACAAAGGGATGTGGCAATATTAGAAACACACTATATATCGAATAATATTGACACTATGGTGCTAAAATTTAGTGCATGGGTAGGCATAGTTATTACAAATCACAGTCAATAAAGTAGGCGTTATTTGACAAAGGGATGTGGCTATATTAGAAACTTACTATAAATCGAATAATATTGACACTAGGGAGCTGAAATTTAGTACATGGGTAGTGTAGTGTACTTACATATGTACATTAGGGTGCTTCTTAGTTATATGGAAGAAATTTTTTTTTTAGATATGAACCGTAACTCCCCCTAGAAATGTTCCATTAGACATAAAAACATATCCTGCGAAAAATTTTAAAAATCGGATGACAGCAAGGCGAGGCGCCCACCCTCCGTAAGTAGGCCCATACTATTTATATGGGAAAAAATAGGTTTTGTTTTCGAAAATGCTTCAAATTATCATAATTAATTATCGTAATTTAATTTTTCAATCATACAACAGATTATATATAAAATTATCTTTTCAACGATCTATTACTTGTCCAAATCTGTTAAAAAATGACAAAACTACAACACTTTTTGTAGAGGAAAAAAAAAATTAAAATCTTTCAAAATTTTTAGATTAAGGGCAATTTTCCTTTAATCATTTTTGTGTAGTTAAATAAATAATAAAACTAGGTCAATATTATACAATGTTTTTTACTTTTAGTATGCTAGATTTTTATATTTTTACATGATATATTAAAAGATTTAATTTATTTAAATTAAACAAGACAACGTTATACGTCACTAACAATACATTATAAAAAAATTTTATTTTAAAAGAGTTGATTTGTTTGCATCTGGGTAGCTCTTGCGATAATCTGTTACAATTTGCATGATTAACTGTTTCTCCTCTTCATTTCGTGATAAGACTTTATTGAAATCTTCCATGAGCTTCACTGCTCGTTCTGCAGAATCATTAACAACATTTAATTTTTTTACAAAATTAAGTCCAAAATTATAACTTGGTTCCTTTTTCCAATCCTCAGGATCTTTTGTTAAAAAATTCGTTGGAATGGAAAATCGAATGAAAAATTTTTTAGCTCTTTCCGATATAAAATCTGAAATGTTTTTGTCGATATACGAAGCTATGTTTTCAGGAATGATTGTCAATTTCTTGGCATCACCAACATCAAATTTATTTAAAGCGATGACCATTCGTTTCTTTTCCTCATAAGAAATACTTGCATCAAAAAAAGACAGCGCTACAGTTTCTGGTGCTAAATACCACAAATGATTACAAAATTTACGTATTAATTGATTACTAATGTTTTCATCAATCAAAGTATACAAATTTTGCAATAATAATAAATCTTGCATAGGAGCTTCTGCAGCATTTGGAGCTTGTATCCATATTTTCAAATACACTTTTGCAATATATATACAAACATCCCGGATTCCATTGTGCTCATGCTTATTTAATTCGAACTCATTCCGGAATAAAAATATTTTTAAACAATATATTGCTTTAGCCATCCATTGGGCGTGATGAAATGCTCCCGGCTTACGAAAAGAAAAGTGTGGAACCGTTCCACCAAGAAAAACTATGGCCAATTGAAGAAGTTCCTTATAATCGTCTCGAGGTTGTTTGACTTCTAAATTTCGTAATGAAAATTCAATAATTTGAGAAGCATCATCAATCGTTTTCTTAACAAATTTATCTTCAATACCACATTTAAAGTTATTTTTATTAATTTTACTCCAGGCTCCTTGAAATTTATTAAATATTTGAACTCCTGGTTCTGATGACTTTTGCATTTTTTCTTCAAAAACGTTGCGTAGAAGGATTTCAAAAATGTGATGTCGACATGGTAAGTATAAAAGATCTTTTCCTAGTTTTTGCTCTAAGATAACGCATGCGCCTTGAAATCGCCCAAGATTTGAAGCTGTTGTGTCGCAACCCAGTGCTTCTACCTTATCCACGAGATCCCACTCTTTGAGTAAGTCAAAGACTGCAGCAGCCTGTTGTTTCCGGTGCCAGCAGTAATCGCTGGAATTCCTAGTAACTGCTCAGTGCCACTGAAAGATATCACCACAGGAAGACGTTCGACTTTTTCTTTGCCCATTAGCGATGGCAATATTTTACCGTCCCAGTGAACGGTTACTGCAGTGACCTCTTTTTCTTGAAATTGAGTGCGAATAATTTGACCTGTTTCAACACGTAGCCGTGAACGACATCGATGGATAGAAGATGAGTTTATAACTAAATTATTTACGTCTTGTTTTAGAGCCTTAGCAGTAGCTATAAGTATTCTAACTGCGTCGCGGTCACTGATTTTGCATTTATCCAAGACGGACACGAGCTCTGGTGTTATAAAGTTCTGTCTGCCTCGAATTTTTTTTGGATCACTTGGACCTGGTTCTTCCTCAGATACGTCCATAGCATCAAGGTCAGTTTGTTCAATGACTTCATCTTCATCAGATGTTGATAATGATTGAAAGTTGTCGCGGTCTTCTGGAAATATTTTGAAGAAAAATATAAAGATACAATATCAAGCCACTTTTTATTGATTTTAACCCATAAAGAACCAATGGGCATAAAAACTGGCATGGAAATAATTATTTATGAAGAATGAATAATAAAAAATAAATTTTCTTTCAAAAAATATTTAGTTTGCAAATGATAATAAACCAACTCTTAGACTACGACGTTTATTTATGATGTATAGGAACGTCATACATTTTTTAAATAAAATTATATAACTTTAATAAGAATTTGTAGTTGCTACTCACCTCGCAAAGTTGCTGTATGCTGCTCATGCCTATGTTTTTCTGCTTCTCGTCGAAGAACTAGCTTCCTTTCTTTTTTAAGTAAGACTAAGTCACTAACAATCATAGACCCTGGACGCCCTTTTTTTCTTTGATTTATGAGAAATAGTTTATCTTCTTCGATGCTTATCATGTCCAATGCATTAGCATGAGAAATATCGAACAAGTCATCAAATTTCTCAGTGAAGGTTTTTTGGCGCTGCTCCTGAAACGATGACTGTTTCTGGCAAGACTTGTGCAATGTCTTCCATTCATTGTACAAAGCCTCTACTTTTAGAACACATTTATCGGCATTCTTAGTTGGAATTCAAGCTTTATCCCACTTAACCTGGACTTCTTTAACAAGAAGATGCGCACTTGTTCGCAGATTTAATTTCACCTTGCGCATATTGTAAAATAGCACCCGCAAAACCTGTGCGTTCGATGGTAGTTTTGCTCCCGTAATTTCACTTTCGTCATAGTCAAGCAAAAATAAATTTTGTCGTCCTCTTGTTTCCATTTTAAAAATTTGTTTAATCTTTTCACTTAAAAATTTGCCGAACACTCACTGAACGTCAAAACTACGTAGTGGTGAAAATGTTAAAATGAAGGAAGCTTTTCTCTTGGCGGGAAATGGAGCTTAATTTCATGTCAGTTAAAAAAGCTTTTTCATATTGGACATTTGAAATAAATGCTGTTAACTGGTTAAGATATGTGTTAAAAGCGTCCTTAAACTTTTATTAACATTGAGTAAAATTTGAGTACCATTAGTTTTTGCAATATTGAGTTTTGCATCCAAAAGTTGCCAAAAACTCATTTTTTTCAGGAAAACTTACAGTAAAAATAATGCGAATTCCGTAATTGTTAACCGATTTCGACAAATGATAGCTCGTTAGAAAGTTAATTTTATGTTCAATATAATAAAAATTAAGAAAAGAATTTATTGTGAGAATTAAACTATTTTGGAAATAAAAACCTCTATATTTCTCGAATATTAATGGTATGGACCACTTTTTGGGAGCTGGGCGCCTCGCCTTCCTGTTATCCGATTCTTAAAATTTTTTGCAGAACATGTTTTTATAACTAAACGAACATTTTAAGGGGGAGTTATGCTTTATAGCTTGAAGTTGAAAAATAAGAAGCACCCTAATGTACATACATAGTTACCAAACTGACCACCCAAAAGACTTTCATGCGTAGCTACAATTTTCCAACACATGACAATAATAAAACCCAAAGATATCAACAAAAATATTGTGACAAATTCTAAACATTAAATCCCCAAAAATGTTAACGTAAACAAAACATTGCACTCAAATTCTTTTCGATGCACTTAGCACCTTTTACACTTCTGCCGCTGGATACCGCACAAGCATAAGCGCGACAGCGGGTGTTGTGTTTCAAATGCATGTGCATGAGAAACTCTACGCAACAACAACAAGCTAATGAACTGAACAAGTGCCTATGACACTTTAGAATCAAGGCCGTAAGTTTAGTGAACCAATTGTTGGTAGAGAATATCAATTTGAGGGGAAATATGAAGAATTTTACCAAACCAAGAGTGATTGGTCAATTGTCTATTTTTAAATTAAAATTATGAAATATTGGAATTCAAGGAGGAGTCTTGGAAATAGTGGTAAAAATAATTTTAAAATAATAGTGTTAAAAATTGTATAAATATCTTTAATTTTATAAAATAAAGACAGAATCTATCTGATGGTAATTCTGAGCTCTACTAGCTTAAAACTATTTTTTTATTTTCTCAACAAGCGCGGCTCTTAAGCCATCATATCCTGAGAGTTGGTGCGCTCTAAAAACACCACAAGTTATTTTTGAACAGTGTTAAAAATAACTTGTAAAATAATAGAATATACCACCAACCCTACATGGCGATCCTACCAACCCTACATGGCGATCTTGCCAACCCTACATGGCGATCCTGCTACCATCGATCCTGCTACCATCGATCCTGCCCATTACCTGAAATCTTTTGATTTTCTTTTCCTGGAATTCAGTTGCATATTGGCACATATGGAACACATTAAGAAACAGCCGATGCCGAAATCCATGGAAGTGTATTCTTCCAGTATTAAAGACGATGAATAAAATGTTGAAGATGCACCAAACAACGCCAAAAATGAAAAAACGAAGGACAAAAAGAAATTCATGGAAGAACTTAAAGAAATTTTTAATGAGGTATTAAAAATTAAGCAAAATACCAAGAAATCATCAAATAGAAAATACAAAACAGAAACAATTGATTTAAAGCTAAATTATTTAGATCGCTATAATTTACATTTCAATAAAACTGCCGAATCCTTAAATAAAATAGAGGCATATGAATTGAATGATCAATTTCAAAAATTACTAAACGAAACAAAAAAAATCTTTTGTTAAATCACAAAGTAGATAACAAGAACAAATTAACAATGTCTGAACTAAATATAGAGCTAATTTTGAAAACCATTCCTATTTTCAATGGTAACTACAAGGAATTAAACGCCTTTTTAACTTTAGTAGAACTAATAGACAGCACTTGTATTACACCAGAAAACAAAAGAAAATTAATAAACATTGTAATCAATGTAAAACTAAGCAATAATGTTAAAACAACAATAGGACATACAGCAAGTATAGACACATTCGATAAACTTAAACTCGCTCTCACAAATTCATTTAAAAGCAATCTAACAATTACACAAATATATACACAACTATCTACGCTGACACAACGAAACGGTACAGTATCAAATTTTAAAGACAAACTACTAAACTTAACATCTGAACTAAATAATTTACAAATTAATGAACTACCTACCGATAGCAATACTCAGCAAAGAGATTTAATTATGAAAATAAATGAATCTTACGCTTTGACTATTTTAAAACATGGACTTAATGAAGACTTAAAGAAGACACAATATAGCAGCTATTACAACAATACTAATACTCGACAACAAAATTACAGAAACTACAATACAAATTTCATGCAGCGCACAAATAACCAAAATAATAATCATAACAATAATAACAATCACAGGAATAATTTACAGAACAGCAATAACTATAGACGAAGTTTCAACAGTAACTATAGACAAAATCCAAACTATAGAAACCAAAACAGAATGTATGTCATAAATGAAAGTCAAAATGATAGTAACAGAATATTAGATATACAGGGAAACGGAGAATGCTCGGAGATCCATATAGAAGATCTTCCGGGACAGCAAAATTAAAGATTTATAATATATCGGATAACAATACGAATTATATTATAGTAAAATGTAAAAATTCGAAACAAAACCTAAAGTTCTTAATTGACACGGGTGCAGATATTTCAATATGCAAACTTGAAAATATAGCACCAGATACAATAATAAAAACAGACAATAAATGTAAATTAACAGGAATAACAAATGAGGAAACTTTAACTTTGGGATCTGTACAACTAAAAATAGATTTTCAATGTGACATAGTAGAACATTTTTTTCATGCAGTAGAACCAGATTTCCCAATAAGCACTGACGGAATTATAGGAAGAGATTTCTTAACTAAATATATGTGCAAAATTGATTATGAAACACAAACACTAACAATAATACTAAACAACGCTGACATAGTAACACCTCTTTACATAAATAAACATGCAATTTGATATAATTCAAATACCACCCAGAACAGAAATTATAGCCCCTATAAACTTAAATTTAGAGCAAGATAGTGTAATATTAAATGAGGAAATACAATCAGGAGTATTCATAGCGAACTCTATAGTTCCATCAACAGGAATATGCCACGTAAAGATATTAAACACAACTGAATCAGAAGTCAAAATAAGTAAACTAACACCAAAATTAATACCCCTATCAAAATTCTTATATTTCAAGCAAGACACACGTAAAGATGACATTAGATTTCAAAAAGTTTTGAAAGAGTTAGACATAGAAACAAAACATCCACTTATAAATATATTCAGAGATTATCAACATATATTCCATTTAAAAAATGAACAGTTAACCATAAATAATTTTTATACGCAAAGACTTTCCACAATTGATGATACACCCACATACATTAAAAATTATAGGTTACCATACAGTCAAAATAAAGAAATCCATGAACAGGTTGAAGAATTAATGAAGAATGATATAATTGAACCATCAGTAAGCCCGTACAATTCACCACTCCTACTTGTACCAAAGAAAAGCAGTGATGACACTAAGAAATGGCGCTTGGTAGTTGATTTCAGAAAATTAAATAATAAAATAGTAAGTGATAAATTTCCGTTGACAAGAATAGAAGATGTATTAGACAAATTAGGTAGAGCAAAATATTTTTCCACACTCGACATGACGAGTTCTTTCCATCAAATTCCTTTAGATAAAACTTCGAGACCTCTAACAGCTTTTTCGACCAATGACGGTCATTACCAATTCAAAAGATTACCATTCGGATTAAAAATATCCTCAAACAGTTTTCAACGTATGTTGACATTAGCACTCACAGGATTAAGCTCAGAAGCATTTTTATATGTAGATGACATAATAGTTTTTGGATGTAGCCTCCAACACCATAACAATAGTTTAGTTAAAACTTTCGAAAGATTATCAAAATACAACCTTAAATTAAATGCAAGTAAATGTAAATTTTTACGACCTGAAGTAGTCTATTTAGGACATTTAATAACACGAAACGGTATTAAGACTGATCCAGCAAAATATGAAACAATAAAAAACTATCCAATTCCTTCAAATGCTGACGAAGTGCGCAGATTCGTCGCCTTTTGCAATTATTATAGACGATTCATAAAAGACTTTGCAACAATCGCACAATGCTTAAATGCCTTACTTAAAAAACAACAAATTTTCAATTGGACAACACAATGTCAAACAGCGTTCGAGACACTTAAACAAAAATTAATAGAACCACCCATACTA
Organism: Pherbina coryleti; assembly: GCA_943735915.1. NCBI lineage: Eukaryota > Metazoa > Arthropoda > Insecta > Diptera > Sciomyzidae > Pherbina > Pherbina coryleti. Next base: position 107,646,061 of record OX030950.1, on the reverse strand, counting down.
CAGTATCCAGACTTCTCCAAAACATTCATTTTAACGACCGACGCATCAAACTACGCCTTAGAAGCAGTATTATCACAAGGTGACATTGGGCAAGACTTACCAATATCTTATGCCAGCAGAACTCTACAGAAACATGACATAAATAAACCTATAATAGAGAAAGAACTTTTGGCCATCCACTGGGGAATAAACTTTTTCAAACCATATCTATACGGACAGAAATTTATAGTTGTTACAGATCACAGACCTTTAGTTTCATTATTTAGTCACAAAAACCCATCATCAAAAATGACGAGAATCAGACTGGATTCATCTGATTATGATTTTACAATAATATTTAAACAAGGCAAAATAAATACAAATGCCGACGCACTATCGCGAGTAAAAATAGATTCAGAAATATTAAAAAAACTGATACCAACAGAAGAAAACAGCAATCTAAAAAAAGCCATGGTAATAACTAGGGGTAGTAAAAAGAAGCAAGAAGAACTTGCAAGGGATGAACGCACATCACCGCTGGAGTCTAATCAACTCTTTATATGGGATTGCACATCAATTAGCGACATAAAAAACGTACGCAAAATAAAATTTGAAATAAGCGATAAGAATATAAATATGAATATGAATGATACTAGTATCGAGTTAATAAATGATACTGTGCACGTGCGATGTAGCGATAAATCGACGAATCCAGATTCGACTTCGATGAAGCTATAATCAAAAATAAATAATAATATTAAAAATATGCATGCAAGATCTAATGATAATTCAGCGACTCTAGAGCCGATTCTGAAGAAATTAGTATCTAAAATGAATAAATTGAATATAAAAGCACTAGCGCTAGATGAAAATGATATTATATTTGAAATTGTACAAAAAGAAGAATTGAAGAGAATATATAACATGCTGCAGCAGAAAATTAATAACAATAATAAAGAATCGCTAAAAATTTTGATATTTCAACCACCTAAAAGCATAACAAATAAAACCATGCAACACAAGATAATTCAAGAATACCATGACACACCCCAAGGAGGACACTTCGGTATCAGAAAGACTATCCTTAAACTAAAGCAACGCTTTGTATGGAAACATATGCGACAGATGGTGAAAAATTATATAAACAAATGTATATATTGCACACGTAATAAACAGACTAGACACATCAAAGAAAAAATGACAATAACTGATACTCCTAATACGAGTTTTGAAACAATATCAATTGACACTGTCGGACCATTAAAAATTTCAAACGGATTTAGGTACATACTGACTATGCAATGTGAACTGACAAAATTTGTTATAGCACACCCAATTGAGACAAAAGACGCAAAAACAATAGCCCAAACACTTGTAGAACAGTTGATTTTAAAGTACGGACTTTTCAAGAATTTAAAATCTGACAGAGGAACGGAATTTACAAACGAACTTTTAAAAAACGTTTGCGACTTATTAAAAATAGAACAAATTTTCTCAGCACCTTATCATCATGAAACTATAGGAGCACTCGAAAGAAACCACAGGGTTCTTAACGAGTATCTTCTATCCTTTGCTGATGATTATGAATGGGATAAATGGGTTCCATATTACACATTCGCATATAATACAACACCACATGTAGATACATCGTATTCACCATATGAACTTATTTTTGGAAAATTACCGAACACTCTAAATGATTTAACAAAAGATAAAGAACCAGTTTACAATTTTGAAAATTATTCAAACGAATTGAAAGCAAGACTAAGAAATTCCATTAATAAAGCAAGAGAAATAATAAAAACTGTAAAAGAAAAACGTAAAATTGCTTACGACAAAAATGTTAATATCTCCGATTTTCAAGAAGGAGATCATGTATTAGTAAAATTAGAAACTAAGAAAAAATCTCAAAGTCCATATCACGGACCTTATAAAATAGTACGTAGAGAAGGTGTAAACTCAATTATAGAAATAAATAATATCTAAAAAAAATTTCATAATAATATGTTAAAAAAAGTTATATAAGCACAATTAAAATAAGATTATATCAATTAAATATAAATATTAATCAATCACGATTAATCAAAAGTTCTAATAAAACCATTTTATTACATATAACTTTTCAAAACTAGAAATTTAACATTAGAATGCGCAAATAAGTAAATAATAAATAATTATAAGTATTAAAAATTGTATTATAAAAACTTCTTTTTATACAAATCTTATTCAAATTTCATTTAAAATCATATATATATATATTTTTTTTAAGTTTATAACATACTAAAAATGTAATTAAAAGAACTACAATACTTCATTTAAGTTTATACTTTTCCAAAACTCCGACCTCATAAAAATTTATCTTTGCAAGTAAATTTTCGCTTAAGGGTGGGGGTGTAGTGTACTTACATATGTACATACATAGTTACCAAACTGACCACCCAAAAGACTTTCATGCGTAGCTACAATTTTCCAACACATGACAATAATAAAACCCAAAGATATCAACAAAAATATTGTGACAAATTCTAAACATTAAATCCCCAAAAATGTTAACGTAAACAAAACATTGCACTCAAATTCTTTTCGATGCACTTAGCACCTTTTACACTTCTGCCGCTGGATACCGCACAAGCATAAGCGCGACAGCGGGTGTTGTGTTTCAAATGCATGTGCATGAGAAACTCTACGCAACAACAACAAGCTAATGAACTGAACAAGTGCCTATGACACTTTAGAATCAAGGCCGTAAGTTTAGTGAACCAATTGTTGGTAGAGAATATCAATTTGAGGGGAAATATGAAGAATTTTACCAAACCAAGAGTGATTGGTCAATTGTCTATTTTTAAATTAAAATTATGAAATATTGGAATTCAAGGAGGAGTCTTGGAAATAGTGGTAAAAATAATTTTAAAATAATAGTGTTAAAAATTGTATAAATATCTTAAATTTTATAAAATAAAGACAGAATCTATCTGATGGTAATTCTGAGCTCTACTAGCTTAAAACTATCTTTTTATTTTCTCAACAAGCGCGGCTCTTAAGCCATCATATCCTGAGAGTTGGTGCGCTCTAAAAACACCACAAGTTATTTTTGAACAGTGTTAAAAATAACTTGTAAAATAATAGAATATACCACCAACCCTACATGGCGATCCTACCAACCCTACATGGCGATCTTGCCAACCCTACATGGCGATCCTGCTACCATCGATCCTGCTACCATCGATCCTGCCCATTACCTGAAATCTTTTGATTTTCTTTTCCTGGAATTCAGTTGCATATTGGCACATATGGAACACATTAAGAAACAGCCGATGCCGAAATCCATGGAAGTGTATTCTTCCAGTATTAAAGACGATGAATAAAATGTTGAAGATGCACCAAACAACGCCAAAAATGAAAAAACGAAGGACAAAAAGAAATTCATGGAAGAACTTAAAGAAATTTTTAATGAGGTATTAAAAATTAAGCAAAATACCAAGAAATCATCAAATAGAAAATACAAAACAGAAACAATTGATTTAAAGCTAAATTATTTAGATCGCTATAATTTACATTTCAATAAAACTGCCGAATCCTTAAATAAAATAGAGGCATATGAATTGAATGATCAATTTCAAAAATTACTAAACGAAACAAAAAAAATCTTTTGTTAAATCACAAAGTAGATAACAAGAACAAATTAACAATGTCTGAACTAAATATAGAGCTAATTTTGAAAACCATTCCTATTTTCAATGGTAACTACAAGGAATTAAACGCCTTTTTAACTTTAGTAGAACTAATAGACAGCACTTGTATTATTTTATCATGCAATAACAATCGAGTTTAGCTACTACAGCTTTTTCGCACATTCTCATCATTAACGTATTAAAAGTCACAATCCAAAAATCTTTGAAATTCAATGAAATTGATACTAGTGGCTCGTAATAAGTTAATGTGAGAAAAATTTACCCACCAAAATATGGTTGGGCTCAAGGACAACACAAGACGACACGACTAGCCATGCAATTACACAATAGTTTTTAATCTACTCTTGAGTTGACCTTTAGACAAGTTAACATCAAAAAAGCTACAATTGTTAACTAATTTACTCATACGGTTTAAAGGAGCAGTTAACATATAATTTGTTCTACTAAATGGCAAGTAAATTAAATTGTTAGAATTTCTACTACTTCTACGATTAGAGTTAAAATTAATAAGAGAAAGAAGTTCTGGAGAATCGAATACACCGGTTATGAGTTGGTGCAAATAGACGATATCAGCAGACTTCCTTCGCTCACTCAATGATTGCATTTTTAAAAGTTTTAAGCGATCCTCATATGGAGGAAGGTTTAAAATGTCAAATCCATTCAAGCCCCTTAGGGCAAACCTAACAAAGCATTTTTGGATTCTCTCTATTCGATCAACATTCACATTGTAACTTGGAGACCAAACTTGACTTGCGTACTCCAAGTGAGGACGCACTATTGCATAATACAACGTTGTAGTCGTAATCATGCTATTGAATTCCTTGGCCCAGCGTTTAATAAATCCAAGCATAGAAGATGCTTTTTTACAAATGTTATCAATATGAATGTTAAAGGTAAGCTTAGAATCCATACATATTCCCAGATCTTTAACGACATCCACACGACATAAAGCAGTATCTTTTATCTTATAATCAAAAACTAAATTATTCCTTTTTCGCGAAAAGGTCATAGTTTGGCATTTATCTGGATTAAGAAACATATTATTTTTAGAACACCAAACTTCAAAAGATTTCAGATCGGACTGGAGTAGGGCTGAATTGTCTTGAGAATTTATTTTTCTGTATATTTTCATGTCATCCGCATAAATAAGCAGATGAGAGTTTTTAATGATATGGGTCACATCATTAATGGCTAAAATAAACAGAAGTGGACCTAGGTGACTTCCTTGAGGAACACCTGATAACGCAATAAACTCAGTAGACAAAACCCCTCGGAATCGTATTTGATAAGAACGGTCTGTCAAATACGATTTAATCCAGTTTACAAAATATTGTGGAAATCCAATGGACTTAAGTTTAAATAGAATTAAATTGTGTGGTAATTTATCAAAAGCCTTGCTAAAATCAGTGTAGATGCAGTCGACCTGGCAACCAGATTCAATGGTGTTTAAGCAAAACGTTGTAAAATCGAGCAGATTAGATACCGTAGATCTGCCATTAACAAAACCATGCTGACGAGTTGTTATGACTTCACGACAGTGAAGTTTTACCCGATCATACACGATTCGCTCAAAAAGTTTTGGAATCGATGACAGTTTAGCAATGGGCCTGTAATTAATAACATCATTCCTGCAACCTTTTTTAAAAATAGGACTAATAAATGATTTTTTCCAAAACAGTGGAAAATAACTTTCGTTTATAGATTTATTAAATAACAAAGAGAGTGGTTGACACAAAATTGAACCGCATTGAGTTAACACTGCGGCAGGAATTCCATCAGGTCCAGCGCTAAAATCTTCATCGATAGAACTAATATATTTTAAAATATCCTCTGAGGTAAAGGATAAAGAGTCCAAAGAAACTCTGGGAGTAGAATTCATATATTCAAAATACCCCTCATCAGGATCAAAAGAATCCGAACAAAATGACTCTTTAAAAAGATTTGCAAATAAACTACAAATAATGACGGGATCGTCAGTAATTCCATCAACAGTTTTGAATGATGAAGGGAATCCATCGGATTTCTTCTTTGTATTTATGAATCCCCAAAACTTTTTTGGATCAGACAGTATTCTCAGCTTTATATTGTCTAAATATTCATTATATAATGCAGCTGAGGTATTTTCAAATTCCAGAAACAAACGTTTGTAGGTTTCCAGGTCATTTGAGTCTAAACTACAGACATATTTCTTCCAAGCCCTATTCCTGTTGTTGCGAAGAGTTTTTAAATCCTTTGTGTACCAAGGGTACGCACAGTTTTTCGCAAATTTGAGGCTATATGGTACGGATTGAGAGAACACAATAAAGAGCTCCGTATAAAAAAAACTTATGGAATCATCAAGGTTATTTCCATTTAAGTACTCTAAAATAACATTTAGTTTGTTATGAAGTAAATGATTCAACTTCAAAAAGTCAGCTTTTTTAAAATTGAATTCATAAACTTTATCGATTGAACTCGATTTTACTATGCTCTCTCTGTCCGATTTATACCAAATGCTCAATGGTGGATGGTATTCGTCTACAATAGTCAGAGCATGGAAGGCCCTCTTAACAATCACATTGTTGCTGTCTGTAGTTAAGACCAGGTCAAGAAGTCTTTCAAGACTATTATAAATACAACTAACTTGTTGTAAGTCAGAACATATATTGTCAACAAATATATGTTCTTGGCGAGTCTTCGAATTTGATGCATAAAAATATGTATCATCGTCGGAAGAATGCCATTTTAAGTCAGGCAGATTGAAATCGCCCAACAGTAAAATGTCGTCATTAACGTCAAGTAGATTTATTATATATTCTATGCAATCCGCAAGGCTTGCATAGACTTCTGCACTGCTCTTTGGGGGAACATATGCATTAATAACATATACATTGGAATTACAATGTAACACCTTAACGCATAAAAGTTCGATATTAGAAGAGCAGGGAATATCAATTAAGGAACTGACAAAGGAATTCCTTACAGCTAAAAGGACACCACCACCAACAGCAGAAAAATTGTCAGTGTGTCTGTCCCTTCTAAAAACTTGAAAACTATTGTCAAACAGTTCCAAGTCAATAATGCTTCCGTTCAGCCATGTTTCTGTTAACGCGATAATATCCTCAGAGAAATTCTGAGACGCCAAAAATATGTCGCGTGTTTTAGAACGTAATCCCCTTACATTTTGATAGTAAAGGGATAATCTATTTAGTTTTTTTGGGTCTGATGGGCGATTTTATTCGTCCTTCTAGACTTATTTTTAGGCGTAAACTCAGAAACGAGGATATTATCGGCCCACTTTTTAGAGTTAAGAACAGATGCAAACTCTTCAGCTGCAACCGTTAGAATAAAGGAGGCGTGGGAAGGCTTGTTGCCAATTTTTTTGCATGAACAGAATGCATTTTGTCTAAATAAAATGTTTTGTTTGACAAACGTCAATACATTTTCAGATGTTGTGTCGGGCTGAAGACGCGAAATGAATAAGAGTTTTCGCCTCGACACTGCCCTTAAATTAATTATTGGGTTATTGGGCTCGGTTGAAATCACATTTGGACTATTAGCCAATGGAGGAGTATTAGAAGGAGGTGAAGAAATAATTGTAGTATCGTTTATTGCAGGCATAGCTGAGGGCTGCTTAGCCTGAGGAAGGTTTGAAGACGTCATACGACGCGTATTAGTTTTATTTTTATTTTTATTTTTATTTTTCCTCTTCTTTTTAGAAATATTCTGGTCTTCTTCAGACTGAATGTTTGTTTGTGTCCCGGAAGAGATTGTCTGAGACAAAGAAGGCGAAATTTTTTCCGGTGAAGTACATTCATCGTAGACGCTGATACTGGGTGCGGCACTAACTTCGCTAAAAAATGTAACAATATCCCTAAAATTGTTATTTAGCAAGTTGAGACTTTCACCAAAAAGCTTGATTTTAGAATAAAGCTCATCTGGGGAAAGGGCCCTGCACGAAGCACAGTACCAGCGAAGACCAGACCGGACAGACATTAAATCGTCTAAGCACGATTTGGAGATACCCGCACAATTAGCATGAAACATTTGCTCACATGGACCAGAACAGCTGAACATGGGGTTCAGAATATTCTGGCTTCTGCAAAGCTCGTTAAGGGAACAAGCAGCAATATTTTCTGCAGAAAAATAGTCCATGATTATTCTTTACAGAATTGAGCAATTGAGCAATATATGTATAGAAACAAAAAAAAAATGTGCTTATAGGGTTTAATTTATACACTTTACCAAGTAGTGAGCGCAACAGTTAAAAAACAATAACAACACTACTTAGCTTAGAAAAAAAACAAAACGCCGCACAAAGAGGAATGAAAAAATAAAAACAACACTGCAAGCAAGCTAGCATGCAAGCAAGCGCTTCAAACTTAACAAAAAACTTTTTACAAAAACAATAGACAATTTAACATTAATATAAAGAGATATAAATATTACAATTTAAGAGTTAAATATTACACAATATATATCTCAAACACAGCTAGTACTCTTAATAATGAAAACACTCACTATTTAAAATACGTACCAAATATTTAAACACAAAACAAATAATTTAAACAAAAAGCACGCAATTTTATTAAGCACAAGGCAAAAACACTACCGACACCGACTAATAGACGAGATCAACTGAAAACAAACAATCAACAATTGTTGAACAAACAATCAACAATTACACCAGAAAACAAAAGAAAATTAATAAACATTGTAATCAATGTAAAACTAAGCAATAATGTTAAAACAACAATAGGACATACAGCAAGTATAGACACATTCGATAAACTTAAACTCGCTCTCACAAATTCATTTAAAAGCAATCTAACAATTACACAAATATATACACAACTATCTACGCTGACACAACGAAACGGTACAGTATCAAATTTTAAAGACAAACTACTAAACTTAACATCTGAACTAAATAATTTACAAATTAATGAACTACCTACCGATAGCAATACTCAGCAAAGAGATTTAATTATGAAAATAAATGAATCTTACGCTTTGACTATTTTAAAACATGGACTTAATGAAGACTTAAAGAAGACACAATATAGCAGCTATTACAACAATACTAATACTCGACAACAAAATTACAGAAACTACAATACAAATTTCATGCAGCGCACAAATAACCAAAATAATAATCATAACAATAATAACAATCACAGGAATAATTTACAGAACAGCAATAACTATAGACGAAGTTTCAACAGTAACTATAGACAAAATCCAAACTATAGAAACCAAAACAGAATGTATGTCATAAATGAAAGTCAAAATGATAGTAACAGAATATTAGATATACAGGGAAACGGAGAATGCTCGGAGATCCATATAGAAGATCTTCCGGGACAGCAAAATTAAAGATTTATAATATATCGGATAACAATACGAATTATATTATAGTAAAATGTAAAAATTCGAAACAAAACCTAAAGTTCTTAATTGACACGGGTGCAGATATTTCAATATGCAAACTTGAAAATATAGCACCAGATACAATAATAAAAACAGACAATAAATGTAAATTAACAGGAATAACAAATGAGGAAACTTTAACTTTGGGATCTGTACAACTAAAAATAGATTTTCAATGTGACATAGTAGAACATTTTTTTCATGCAGTAGAACCAGATTTCCCAATAAGCACTGACGGAATTATAGGAAGAGATTTCTTAACTAAATATATGTGCAAAATTGATTATGAAACACAAACACTAACAATAATACTAAACAACGCTGACATAGTAACACCTCTTTACATAAATAAACATGCAATTTGATATAATTCAAATACCACCCAGAACAGAAATTATAGCCCCTATAAACTTAAATTTAGAGCAAGATAGTGTAATATTAAATGAGGAAATACAATCAGGAGTATTCATAGCGAACTCTATAGTTCCATCAACAGGAATATGCCACGTAAAGATATTAAACACAACTGAATCAGAAGTCAAAATAAGTAAACTAACACCAAAATTAATACCCCTATCAAAATTCTTATATTTCAAGCAAGACACACGTAAAGATGACATTAGATTTCAAAAAGTTTTGAAAGAGTTAGACATAGAAACAAAACATCCACTTATAAATATATTCAGAGATTATCAACATATATTCCATTTAAAAAATGAACAGTTAACCATAAATAATTTTTATACGCAAAGACTTTCCACAATTGATGATACACCCACATACATTAAAAATTATAGGTTACCATACAGTCAAAATAAAGAAATCCATGAACAGGTTGAAGAATTAATGAAGAATGATATAATTGAACCATCAGTAAGCCCGTACAATTCACCACTCCTACTTGTACCAAAGAAAAGCAGTGATGACACTAAGAAATGGCGCTTGGTAGTTGATTTCAGAAAATTAAATAATAAAATAGTAAGTGATAAATTTCCGTTGACAAGAATAGAAGATGTATTAGACAAATTAGGTAGAGCAAAATATTTTTCCACACTCGACATGACGAGTTCTTTCCATCAAATTCCTTTAGATAAAACTTCGAGACCTCTAACAGCTTTTTCGACCAATGACGGTCATTACCAATTCAAAAGATTACCATTCGGATTAAAAATATCCTCAAACAGTTTTCAACGTATGTTGACATTAGCACTCACAGGATTAAGCTCAGAAGCATTTTTATATGTAGATGACATAATAGTTTTTGGATGTAGCCTCCAACACCATAACAATAGTTTAGTTAAAACTTTCGAAAGATTATCAAAATACAACCTTAAATTAAATGCAAGTAAATGTAAATTTTTACGACCTGAAGTAGTCTATTTAGGACATTTAATAACACGAAACGGTATTAAGACTGATCCAGCAAAATATGAAACAATAAAAAACTATCCAATTCCTTCAAATGCTGACGAAGTGCGCAGATTCGTCGCCTTTTGCAATTATTATAGACGATTCATAAAAGACTTTGCAACAATCGCACAATGCTTAAATGCCTTACTTAAAAAACAACAAATTTTCAATTGGACAACACAATGTCAAACAGCGTTCGAGACACTTAAACAAAAATTAATAGAACCACCCATACTACAGTATCCAGACTTCTCCAAAACATTCATTTTAACGACCGACGCATCAAACTACGCCTTAGAAGCAGTATTATCACAAGGTGACATTGGGCAAGACTTACCAATATCTTATGCCAGCAGAACTCTACAGAAACATGACATAAATAAACCTATAATAGAGAAAGAACTTTTGGCCATCCACTGGGGAATAAACTTTTTCAAACCATATCTATACGGACAGAAATTTATAGTTGTTACAGATCACAGACCTTTAGTTTCATTATTTAGTCACAAAAACCCATCATCAAAAATGACGAGAATCAGACTGGATTCATCTGATTATGATTTTACAATAATATTTAAACAAGGCAAAATAAATACAAATGCCGACGCACTATCGCGAGTAAAAATAGATTCAGAAATATTAAAAAAACTGATACCAACAGAAGAAAACAGCAATCTAAAAAAAGCCATGGTAATAACTAGGGGTAGTAAAAAGAAGCAAGAAGAACTTGCAAGGGATGAACGCACATCACCGCTGGAGTCTAATCAACTCTTTATATGGGATTGCACATCAATTAGCGACATAAAAAACGTACGCAAAATAAAATTTGAAATAAGCGATAAGAATATAAATATGAATATGAATGATACTAGTATCGAGTTAATAAATGATACTGTGCACGTGCGATGTAGCGATAAATCGACGAATCCAGATTCGACTTCGATGAAGCTATAATCAAAAATAAATAATAATATTAAAAATATGCATGCAAGATCTAATGATAATTCAGCGACTCTAGAGCCGATTCTGAAGAAATTAGTATCTAAAATGAATAAATTGAATATAAAAGCACTAGCGCTAGATGAAAATGATATTATATTTGAAATTGTACAAAAAGAAGAATTGAAGAGAATATATAACATGCTGCAGCAGAAAATTAATAACAATAATAAAGAATCGCTAAAAATTTTGATATTTCAACCACCTAAAAGCATAACAAATAAAACCATGCAACACAAGATAATTCAAGAATACCATGACACACCCCAAGGAGGACACTTCGGTATCAGAAAGACTATCCTTAAACTAAAGCAACGCTTTGTATGGAAACATATGCGACAGATGGTGAAAAATTATATAAACAAATGTATATATTGCACACGTAATAAACAGACTAGACACATCAAAGAAAAAATGACAATAACTGATACTCCTAATACGAGTTTTGAAACAATATCAATTGACACTGTCGGACCATTAAAAATTTCAAACGGATTTAGGTACATACTGACTATGCAATGTGAACTGACAAAATTTGTTATAGCACACCCAATTGAGACAAAAGACGCAAAAACAATAGCCCAAACACTTGTAGAACAGTTGATTTTAAAGTACGGACTTTTCAAGAATTTAAAATCTGACAGAGGAACGGAATTTACAAACGAACTTTTAAAAAACGTTTGCGACTTATTAAAAATAGAACAAATTTTCTCAGCACCTTATCATCATGAAACTATAGGAGCACTCGAAAGAAACCACAGGGTTCTTAACGAGTATCTTCTATCCTTTGCTGATGATTATGAATGGGATAAATGGGTTCCATATTACACATTCGCATATAATACAACACCACATGTAGATACATCGTATTCACCATATGAACTTATTTTTGGAAAATTACCGAACACTCTAAATGATTTAACAAAAGATAAAGAACCAGTTTACAATTTTGAAAATTATTCAAACGAATTGAAAGCAAGACTAAGAAATTCCATTAATAAAGCAAGAGAAATAATAAAAACTGTAAAAGAAAAACGTAAAATTGCTTACGACAAAAATGTTAATATCTCCGATTTTCAAGAAGGAGATCATGTATTAGTAAAATTAGAAACTAAGAAAAAATCTCAAAGTCCATATCACGGACCTTATAAAATAGTACGTAGAGAAGGTGTAAACTCAATTATAGAAATAAATAATATCTAAAAAAAATTTCATAATAATATGTTAAAAAAAGTTATATAAGCACAATTAAAATAAGATTATATCAATTAAATATAAATATTAATCAATCACGATTAATCAAAAGTTCTAATAAAACCATTTTATTACATATAACTTTTCAAAACTAGAAATTTAACATTAGAATGCGCAAATAAGTAAATAATAAATAATTATAAGTATTAAAAATTGTATTATAAAAACTTCTTTTTATACAAATCTTATTCAAATTTCATTTAAAATCATATATATATATATTTTTTTTAAGTTTATAACATACTAAAAATGTAATTAAAAGAACTACAATACTTCATTTAAGTTTATACTTTTCCAAAACTCCGACCTCATAAAAATTTATCTTTGCAAGTAAATTTTCGCTTAAGGGTGGGGGTGTAGTGTACTTACATATGTACATACATAGTTACCAAACTGACCACCCAAAAGACTTTCATGCGTAGCTACAATTTTCCAACACATGACAATAATAAAACCCAAAGATATCAACAAAAATATTGTGACAAATTCTAAACATTAAATCCCCAAAAATGTTAACGTAAACAAAACATTGCACTCAAATTCTTTTCGATGCACTTAGCACCTTTTACACTTCTGCCGCTGGATACCGCACAAGCATAAGCGCGACAGCGGGTGTTGTGTTTCAAATGCATGTGCATGAGAAACTCTACGCAACAACAACAAGCTAATGAACTGAACAAGTGCCTATGACACTTTAGAATCAAGGCCGTAAGTTTAGTGAACCAATTGTTGGTAGAGAATATCAATTTGAGGGGAAATATGAAGAATTTTACCAAACCAAGAGTGATTGGTCAATTGTCTATTTTTAAATTAAAATTATGAAATATTGGAATTCAAGGAGGAGTCTTGGAAATAGTGGTAAAAATAATTTTAAAATAATAGTGTTAAAAATTGTATAAATATCTTTAATTTTATAAAATAAAGACAGAATCTATCTGATGGTAATTCTGAGCTCTACTAGCTTAAAACTATCTTTTTATTTTCTCAACAAGCGCGGCTCTTAAGCCATCATATCCTGAGAGTTGGTGCGCTCTAAAAACACCACAAGTTATTTTTGAACAGTGTTAAAAATAACTTGTAAAATAATAGAATATACCACCAACCCTACATGGCGATCCTACCAACCCTACATGGCGATCTTGCCAACCCTACATGGCGATCCTGCTACCATCGATCCTGCTACCATCGATCCTGCCCATTACCTGAAATCTTTTGATTTTCTTTTCCTGGAATTCAGTTGCATATTGGCACATATGGAACACATTAAGAAACAGCCGATGCCGAAATCCATGGAAGTGTATTCTTCCAGTATTAAAGACGATGAATAAAATGTTGAAGATGCACCAAACAACGCCAAAAATGAAAAAACGAAGGACAAAAAGAAATTCATGGAAGAACTTAAAGAAATTTTTAATGAGGTATTAAAAATTAAGCAAAATACCAAGAAATCATCAAATAGAAAATACAAAACAGAAACAATTGATTTAAAGCTAAATTATTTAGATCGCTATAATTTACATTTCAATAAAACTGCCGAATCCTTAAATAAAATAGAGGCATATGAATTGAATGATCAATTTCAAAAATTACTAAACGAAACAAAAAAAATCTTTTGTTAAATCACAAAGTAGATAACAAGAACAAATTAACAATGTCTGAACTAAATATAGAGCTAATTTTGAAAACCATTCCTATTTTCAATGGTAACTACAAGGAATTAAACGCCTTTTTAACTTTAGTAGAACTAATAGACAGCACTTGTATTACACCAGAAAACAAAAGAAAATTAATAAACATTGTAATCAATGTAAAACTAAGCAATAATGTTAAAACAACAATAGGACATACAGCAAGTATAGACACATTCGATAAACTTAAACTCGCTCTCACAAATTCATTTAAAAGCAATCTAACAATTACACAAATATATACACAACTATCTACGCTGACACAACGAAACGGTACAGTATCAAATTTTAAAGACAAACTACTAAACTTAACATCTGAACTAAATAATTTACAAATTAATGAACTACCTACCGATAGCAATACTCAGCAAAGAGATTTAATTATGAAAATAAATGAATCTTACGCTTTGACTATTTTAAAACATGGACTTAATGAAGACTTAAAGAAGACACAATATAGCAGCTATTACAACAATACTAATACTCGACAACAAAATTACAGAAACTACAATACAAATTTCATGCAGCGCACAAATAACCAAAATAATAATCATAACAATAATAACAATCACAGGAATAATTTACAGAACAGCAATAACTATAGACGAAGTTTCAACAGTAACTATAGACAAAATCCAAACTATAGAAACCAAAACAGAATGTATGTCATAAATGAAAGTCAAAATGATAGTAACAGAATATTAGATATACAGGGAAACGGAGAATGCTCGGAGATCCATATAGAAGATCTTCCGGGACAGCAAAATTAAAGATTTATAATATATCGGATAACAATACGAATTATATTATAGTAAAATGTAAAAATTCGAAACAAAACCTAAAGTTCTTAATTGACACGGGTGCAGATATTTCAATATGCAAACTTGAAAATATAGCACCAGATACAATAATAAAAACAGACAATAAATGTAAATTAACAGGAATAACAAATGAGGAAACTTTAACTTTGGGATCTGTACAACTAAAAATAGATTTTCAATGTGACATAGTAGAACATTTTTTTCATGCAGTAGAACCAGATTTCCCAATAAGCACTGACGGAATTATAGGAAGAGATTTCTTAACTAAATATATGTGCAAAATTGATTATGAAACACAAACACTAACAATAATACTAAACAACGCTGACATAGTAACACCTCTTTACATAAATAAACATGCAATTTGATATAATTCAAATACCACCCAGAACAGAAATTATAGCCCCTATAAACTTAAATTTAGAGCAAGATAGTGTAATATTAAATGAGGAAGTACAATCAGGAGTATTCATAGCGAACTCTATAGTTCCATCAACAGGAATATGCCACGTAAAGATATTAAACACAACTGAATCAGAAGTCAAAATAAGTAAACTAACACCAAAATTAATACCCCTATCAAAATTCTTATATTTCAAGCAAGACACACGTAAAGATGACATTAGATTTCAAAAAGTTTTGAAAGAGTTAGACATAGAAACAAAACATCCACTTATAAATATATTCAGAGATTATCAACATATATTCCATTTAAAAAATGAACAGTTAACCATAAATAATTTTTATACGCAAAGACTTTCCACAATTGATGATACACCCACATACATTAAAAATTATAGGTTACCATACAGTCAAAATAAAGAAATCCATGAACAGGTTGAAGAATTAATGAAGAATGATATAATTGAACCATCAGTAAGCCCGTACAATTCACCACTCCTACTTGTACCAAAGAAAAGCAGTGATGACACTAAGAAATGGCGCTTGGTAGTTGATTTCAGAAAATTAAATAATAAAATAGTAAGTGATAAATTTCCGTTGACAAGAATAGAAGATGTATTAGACAAATTAGGTAGAGCAAAATATTTTTCCACACTCGACATGACGAGTTCTTTCCATCAAATTCCTTTAGATAAAACTTCGAGACCTCTAACAGCTTTTTCGACCAATGACGGTCATTACCAATTCAAAAGATTACCATTCGGATTAAAAATATCCTCAAACAGTTTTCAACGTATGTTGACATTAGCACTCACAGGATTAAGCTCAGAAGCATTTTTATATGTAGATGACATAATAGTTTTTGGATGTAGCCTCCAACACCATAACAATAGTTTAGTTAAAACTTTCGAAAGATTATCAAAATACAACCTTAAATTAAATGCAAGTAAATGTAAATTTTTACGACCTGAAGAAGTCTATTTAGGACATTTAATAACACGAAACGGTATTAAGACTGATCCAGCAAAATATGAAACAATAAAAAACTATCCAATTCCTTCAAATGCTGACGAAGTGCGCAGATTCGTCGCCTTTTGCAATTATTATAGACGATTCATAAAAGACTTTGCAACAATCGCACAATGCTTAAATGCCTTACTTAAAAAGAACCAAATTTTCAATTGGACAACACAATGTCAAACAGCGTTCGAGACACTTAAACAAAAATTAATAGAACCACCCATACTACAGTATCCAGACTTCTCCAAAACATTCATTTTAACGACCGACGCATCAAACTACGCCTTAGAAGCAGTATTATCACAAGGTGACATTGGGCAAGACTTACCAATATCTTATGCCAGCAGAACTCTACAGAAACATGACATAAATAAACCTATAATAGAGAAAGAACTTTTAGCCATCCACTGGGGAATAAACTTTTTCAAACCATATCTATACGGACAGAAATTTATAGTTGTTACAGATCACAGACCTTTAGTTTCATTATTTAGTCACAAAAACCCATCATCAAAAATGACGAGAATCAGACTGGATTCATCTGATTATGATTTTACAATAATATTTAAACAAGGCAAAATAAATACAAATGCCGACGCACTATCGCGAGTAAAAATAGATTCAGAAATATTAAAAAAACTGATACCAACAGAAGAAAACAGCAATCTAAAAAAAGCCATGGTAATAACTAGGGGTAGTAAAAAGAAGCAAGAAGAACTTGCAAGGGATGAACGCACATCACCGCTGGAGTCTGATCAACTCTTTATATGGGATTGCACATCAATTAGCGACATAAAAAACGTACGCAAAATAAAATTTGAAATAAGCGATAAGAATATAAATATGAATATGAATGATACTAGTATCGAGTTAATAAATGATACTGTGCACGTGCGATGTAGCGATAAATCGACGAATCCAGATTCGACTTCGATGAAGCTATAATCAAAAATAAATAATAATATTAAAAATATGCATGCAAGATCTAATGATAATTCAGCGACTCTAGAGCCGATTCTGAAGAAATTAGTATCTAAAATGAATAAATTGAATATAAAAGCACTAGCGCTAGATGAAAATGATATTATATTTGAAATTGTACAAAAAGAAGAATTGAAGAGAATATATAACATGCTGCAGCAGAAAATTAATAACAATAATAAAGAATCGCTAAAAATTTTGATATTTCAACCACCTAAAAGCATAACAAATAAAACCATGCAACACAAGATAATTCAAGAATACCATGACACACCCCAAGGAGGACACTTCGGTATCAGAAAGACTATCCTTAAACTAAAGCAACGCTTTGTATGGAAACATATGCGACAGATGGTGAAAAATTATATAAACAAATGTATATATTGCACACGTAATAAACAGACTAGACACATCAAAGAAAAAATGACAATAACTGATAGTCCTAATACGAGTTTTGAAACAATATCAATTGACACTGTCGGACCATTAAAAATTTCAAACGGATTTAGGTACATACTGACTATGCAATGTGAACTGACAAAATTTGTTATAGCACACCCAATTGAGACAAAAGACGCAAAAACAATAGCCCAAACACTTGTAGAACAGTTGATTTTAAAGTACGGACTTTTCAAGAATTTAAAATCTGACAGAGGAACGGAATTTACAAACGAACTTTTAAAAAACGTTTGCGACTTATTAAAAATAGAACAAATTTTCTCAGCACCTTATCATCATGAAACTATAGGAGCACTCGAAAGAAACCACAGGGTTCTTAACGAGTATCTTCTATCCTTTGCTGATGATTATGAATGGGATAAATGGGTTCCATATTACACATTCGCATATAATACAACACCACATGTAGATACATCGTATTCACCATATGAACTTATTTTTGGAAAATTACCGAACACTCTAAATGATTTAACAAAAGATAAAGAACCAGTTTACAATTTTGAAAATTATTCAAACGAATTGAAAGCAAGACTAAGAAATTCCATTAATAAAGCAAGAGAAATAATAAAAACTGTAAAAGAAAAACGTAAAATTGCTTACGACAAAAATGTTAATATCTCCGATTTTCAAGAAGGAGATCATGTATTAGTAAAATTAGAAACTAAGAAAAAATCTCAAAGTCCATATCACGGACCTTATAAAATAGTACGTAGAGAAGGTGTAAACTCAATTATAGAAATAAATAATATCTAAAAAAAATTTCATAATAATATGTTAAAAAAAGTTATATAAGCACAATTAAAATAAGATTATATCAATTAAATATAAATATTAATCAATCACGATTAATCAAAAGTTCTAATAAAACCATTTTATTACATATAACTTTTCAAAACTAGAAATTTAACATTAGAATGCGCAAATAAGTAAATAATAAATAATTATAAGTATTAAAAATTGTATTATAAAAACTTCTTTTTATACAAATCTTATTCAAATTTCATTTAAAATCATATATATATATATTTTTTTTAAGTTTATAACATACTAAAAATGTAATTAAAAGAACTACAATACTTCATTTAAGTTTATACTTTTCCAAAACTCCGACCTCATAAAAATTTATCTTTGCAAGTAAATTTTCGCTTAAGGGTGGGGGTGTAGTGTACTTACATATGTACATACATAGTTACCAAACTGACCACCCAAAAGACTTTCATGCGTAGCTACAATTTTCCAACACATGACAATAATAAAACCCAAAGATATCAACAAAAATATTGTGACAAATTCTAAACATTAAATCCCCAAAAATGTTAACGTAAACAAAACATTGCACTCAAATTCTTTTCGATGCACTTAGCACCTTTTACACTTCTGCCGCTGGATACCGCACAAGCATAAGCGCGACAGCGGGTGTTGTGTTTCAAATGCATGTGCATGAGAAACTCTACGCAACAACAACAAGCTAATGAACTGAACAAGTGCCTATGACACTTTAGAATCAAGGCCGTAAGTTTAGTGAACCAATTGTTGGTAGAGAATATCAATTTGAGGGGAAATATGAAGAATTTTACCAAACCAAGAGTGATTGGTCAATTGTCTATTTTTAAATTAAAATTATGAAATATTGGAATTCAAGGAGGAGTCTTGGAAATAGTGGTAAAAATAATTTTAAAATAATAGTGTTAAAAATTGTATAAATATCTTTAATTTTATAAAATAAAGACAGAATCTATCTGATGGTAATTCTGAGCTCTACTAGCTTAAAACTATCTTTTTATTTTCTCAACAAGCGCGGCTCTTAAGCCATCATATCCTGAGCGTTGGTGCGCTCTAAAAACACCACAAGTTATTTTTGAACAGTGTTAAAAATAACTTGTAAAATAATAGAATATACCACCAACCCTACATGGCGATCCTACCAACCCTACATGGCGATCTTGCCAACCCTACAGTAGGCATAATTATTAAAATATTACAGTCAATAAAGTGGGCGTTATTTGACAAAGGGGTGTGGCAATATTAGAAACACACTATATATCCAATAATATTGACACTAGGGTACTGAAATTTTGTACATGGATAAGCACAGTTACTACAAATTACGGTCAAATAGTCGGCGTATTTCAACAAAGGAGTGTGGCAGTATTATAAAAATACTATATCTCAGTTAATATTGACACTAGGGTACTAATATTTGGCATGCAGGTAGGTGTGTAGGTATAATCATTACAAAAGTGGGCGGGATTGTAAATAGAGTGTGGCACTTTAAGGAAAGTTCTATATATCGGTTAAAATTGATACTTGGGAACTGAAATTTGGCACAAGGCTAGATAGAATCGGGCGGGATTAGAGAAAGGGCGTGACACTTTAATAAAAATTGTAAAGAGACAGAAATGGAAAATATCCGCCAAACTTTGAATTCAATTCAATTTTTTCAATTTCAATTCAATTTTATTCAATTCAATTCAATCAAATTTTTTACAATATACTGGGTATACATTATCTTTATAAATTCATATGTCTGTATTCATTACATTACATTACTATTAGCTTTAGCAAAGAAAAAATATATAAACCGAATATTGTAAAAAAAAATAAAATATTGAAAACGAGTTTTTGAGCTCTAGGCCAATCATGTTGAGAACAAGACAACAAGTTGTTGGCTGTCGCCTTCTTTGTTCTTCATGTTGTCTTGTTCTCAACATGATTGGCCTAGAGCTCAAAAACTCGTTTTCAATATAAATAATGAAAGGCCGTATTCAAAAATATTAAGATTTAAAAAAAAAAAAAATTTCTGGGAGAGCACGCCCGTAAAATGTTAAGAAAATCATTAGTTGTGTGTTAATCACATAAACAACAAAGTCTTTCATAACAAAATGGTCTCCACACCATGTTAGGTGTACCATCAGTTAAACTAACTGAACCCTAAAAATGGAAGTGTGGAAAAAGGGAGGAGCTAAAAAGCAAAAACAACAACAACTTCAATATGCTCTGATAGCGACAAACCACGTGATCGAGTTTCGAAGATGCACATGAATTAAGGCTATGCCTAAAAGTATGTTACGATCTAGGTTGTTAACCTTAGTACAGTATGCATCAAAAAGTAGATAAGAACTCAGTTACAAAAATTCCAGCGTTCTCTGCCAAAAAAAAAAAAAAAACAAAATTCCGGGTAACTTTCTCAGCATATTGGCAGTATATGTAGAACCTAAGTAGCTTGAGTGGATCACAGTGTAAAGTCACACAAAAGACTACTGATGAGTTGGTGTAGCGACCAATGAAACAGTCTGTATAGTCAAAGCTGTTGTGATTGGCTCTATACAGAGCCGTTGTTGTTGTTGTTGTTGGCTGTCGCCTTCTTTGTTCTTCATGTTGTCTTGTTCTCAACATGATTGGCCTAGAGCTCAAAAACTCGTTTTCAATATAAATAATGAAAGGCCGTATTCAAAAATATTAAGATTTAAAAAAAAAAAAAAAAAAATAAAATAAATAACAAATAAAATAACTACAATCTATAGCTCACAGGGAACTAGAGGCGAAAGTAGTGAGTATTTAAATGATAAAAAAAAATTCAACTATTATAGTGTGGGGTCATAATTATTAATAACGAAAATTCATAAAAAATAAAATAAATAAGAAACCGATATTATTTAATTCATGAAAAAAAACGAAACAAATAATAAAAAAAATTGCAAAAAAGTGAAAAAATAACAGATTATTTAAGCTATAATAGTCTGGATAAAGAGTCCACAAATTAGATGACTATACGGAGGAATTCATCAACAGCGTAATAAGACAAAGTGAAAAGCCATGATTTTACTTTTTTGAGAAACATAGGTTTACTGCGAGTAGATCTAATGTCAATAGGTAGTCTATTAAAGAGCCTTGGAGCAACTGCTATATAAAATCTCAATACAAATTGAAAGTTGCGATGTGGGATAGATACTAAGTTCCGAGTGTTAACTCTTAAGTTGCAGTTATTTGAATTTCTGCTCAACGAATAACCAGATTTATTGAAAAACGTTTTTAGGACTTTAAAGTAATAAAGATGTTTAAGATGCAGAATATTCAGGTCATAAAATAGAGGCAGACTTCTTACACGGGGACCTTTTTTAAGAATTAGACGAATAGAATGCTTTTGCGACACTAAGAGCGGAAGTTCTTTATTGCTATGCGTACCACCCCAACATGTCAATCAATACTCTAACTTTGACTGGAAAATACCAATATATATGCACTTTAAAAGACTGGAGGAACAATATGGTTTCAACAAGTATAAATGCCTAGTCGCTGCCATAAGATACTTTTTTAGTGCACGTGTATGGCCAGACCAATCCATCTTGCAGTCAACCACTACTCCGAGATATTTAAAAGATTTCACACTTTCAATCCTAAACATTGTGATGAGCATGAACGATCATCATAATATGATTAAGGGTAATTAATAAGCAAAAAATAATGCTTATTAATAAGGCCAGAATAAACATTTGTACAAAAATTAAGGAGGGCATCTTCAGTAGATAACCCTGTCCTGAATACAAATTGCCATTTACTAAAAAGTTTGTTCTTTTCAAGAAAATTCACTATTCGAGTCTTTACAGCTTTCTCAAATATTTTAGCGAAGATGGGAAGAAGTGAGATAGGCGTGAAGTTATTTATTAGTGAGCGATCACCTTTTTTATGTAGAAGTATAACCTCAGCCAGTTTCATATCATCTGGAAATATACCCGTATCGACGTTTTTATTGAACAGATGACTTAATATGTCAAAAATGTTAAAATCAATTCGCTTTACAAAATTATTAGACAAACTGTTCAAAGTTACAGTTCACTTTCAGGAATTAATAAAACAAATTTTTTAAGAACAAAGTCAACAGTGAAAATTACAATTAAAATGATTACGTAGCCAGATGAAGCTACAACAAGTCATGGAACTGTACTCGATGAAGTCTTTGCAAGATTTTTAGATGACATACAATGTAAACATTTTGTTGCTTCTTATAGCTACCATAAGCCAATCGTTACTTTTATAGGATTAAATAATGATACTAATAATGTACATGCACAAAATTCTAATGTACATATTCAGGAATTGTTACTAAGTATAAAATATATTTTATAATTAATGAAAGATTTTATTAATGAGTAACCTTTATATTATCATATAAATATACATAAAATTTAAGTAATAAGCTTTTCTCAAGTTCAATATTAAATAGTTGAACTTAGATCAGTGTAAGTTATCTCTTCTGCTGTGCGTCCCAAGACGCACACATTTTTTTTTATTTTTTTTTTTTTGTTTTAATTTTTCTTATTTTAGCTTTATTTTCGTCTAAAGAAGATAAAGTAAAGAGATTAAAGCTTTAAGCCTCAAGATTATGTGGTGAAAATTTCAAGTTGCTATCTCAAAACATAACAAAGTTGTAGCCTAGTAAGTGAATCGCCTTCTAGAGCGCGCAGTACTGGCCCTTATTTTCAAACTCGTTTTTTTTTAAACCATGTCGGCGACCAAGATTTCTCGAAACTAAGTCGTTTCGTTTTGATTTTTTTGCAGGCTTATTTTACTCATGATAATCTCATACTTGTCATAGGATTTTTTTTTTTTTTAGCTTCGTTCATTAGTTATAGGCAAAATAATGACGAATTTTTGGTCGACAATCGTTAATTTACGTTCAGAAGTCCGCCATTTTGGGAAAAATCAATATTTTTAAAATCGGCTATGACATGTACGAGTTTTAAGTATCTAGTTTAATAATATTTTTCATTTTTTTGTTTCAGTTGAATTTAGGAGGAGCAATCTTGGTCACCGCATTTCACCTTTTCTTCAGAGCACTCTAAAACAAATGCTGTCCTTAATATTAAGTATATTTAAGTCTATCAAGAGTCCATATTTCGTAAGGAAATCTGCTGCTATGATGGGTCTTGTAATGTTTGCTAGTATAAATGTTGTTAACGCCACTATTGTCCTTACATACATGTTTTTATTTCTCTTTTGGGCAGCGCTTCTCGCTGCCTTTGTTTAAAATTCTGTAAGTTTTAAGTGGGCACTACTAAATTAACCTCGGTCAAATAAAGTTGATTCGCCGCGCGTTTTATTTAAAATAAAGTGCACTCCCCAGTTTTTTAATAAATCTATTAAAACTCCCCCTCGTTCTTTTTAGAAGAAAACATTGGTCCTTCGCGAGCCGTTTTATAAACCCGCGATTTAAAAAAAACAAAAAAGTTGAAAAATAAAAACTAAAAAGCATTAGCTTTTGAAAAAAAAAACAAAGTGCTGTAAAAATAAAGTGGCAAAGTGCTGTGCAAAAAAAAACATTATTTGAAAATAAAAATAAAAACAACATTGTGCACCAAACACCTGCAGCATGAACAACTGCAGCATCCACAACAACAAACACCAGCAGCAACATCTGAAGCATCAACAACATCTGAAGCATCAACAACATCTGCAGCATCAACAACATCTGCAGCATTAACAACATCAACACCAACACCAGGCAAATTTGGGAAAAATAAGGTAGGATTTTTTATTCTAATTATTTAATTTTTGTTTGGAGAAAGTGACTTTTAATTAGCTCGGTTCGAAATTATAGTGTTCATTCGCGCGTTTTTTTAAATATTTTATTAATTCGTATAATGTTGTATATATTGATTTGCCATTTTTTTTTTCTTTTTGTACATAAGTACAGTAAAGCTTTTGCTAAAAATTACATATATACAATTTTATTTACAAAAAGTGCGCGATTTTATAGAAATATATATATATTAGACCGGTTCACAATACAAAAATGTTAAAATACTTCAGTGCACGTCCATTTTCTGAAAGTTCCATTCCTAATGAGAACAAAAATGCCTCTAGATATTGCTGAAATCGTTTAAAGGTCATTTTGGAGCTATATACGACTTGGATCATATTGAATAATATTTTGTCTAAACTGAAACACATGTTGAATATATTGTGATAAAAAAATCATTTAATAATAATCTAACCTATTTTCAGTTTTTTTATTTTTTTAAAATATGCATCTGATATTTTTTGGAGGAGCTTTGAACATGAAATTTAACTCCTTCGTCAAAATTATCGTATTTCCACATAAAATTTTTTTCTTATTTTGTTCCAGTGACATTATGTTTGTAATTTTGTATTTTTGTGCGGTGCTTAAGGTTTCTTGCGATATAACTTACTGCATTATTTTTGGACGATAACTTGAAAAAAAAAACACTACAAACATTTGTTTTTCCTGAATTTATTTTTTAAAAATATGATTTTTTGTTATGTTTTTCAATTTTTTTCTGTGGTTATCTACACTTGCAGCCAATACTATTTTTGCTCTTCATTTGAAGTAATCAAATTATTAAATTCTGTTATTAATGCTACACTTCTTTCTACTGAATCGTTAATAACCTTGAGCTGAGTGACCATTTGAAGACCACTAACATATGAGCTGTTATTAAGCCACTCATCAGGGTGAAGTTTTAAAAACTCAGTAGAAACATTCAGGTTTTTAAAAAACAATCTAGTGTTGATTGTTACAAAATCATGCAGATTAACATTTAAATATGTTGGTTTCCTTGAAGCCTTTTTTTAACGACTTTTCAGTTCCTGGCTTATTTTGTATTGATTCCGCCCATTTTTTTGTGAGTGCCAATACTTAAAGACCTATCGAAAAATGATACGCATTCACCAAGGTACCATAAGTGTTGCTCAAATTTTTTTTAATGCAATTTCTGCTTTAACGGGGGTTTAATCAATACAAAATATTCTGCTGGCAGCGACGTGTATGCGCATGCCCTTGAATACATTTCTCTTTTTTTTTGCAGCGCTTCTCGCCGCCTTTGTTTAAAACTCTGTTAGTTTTAAGTGGGCACTAATAAATTGACACCGGTCAAATAAAGTTGATTCGCCGCGCGTTTAATTAAAATAAAGTGCTCTCCCCAGTTTTTTTAATAAAACTATTAAATTTCCCTGCGTCTTAATTTCAAATTTACGTTAAGTAATTTCTTGCCTGTGGCGTCCGTGGCGAAGTTGGTTTAAGTACGTGCCCTCTATGTCAACGAACCTGGAGACCCGGGTTCGAACCTCAGCAGTGACAGAAAATTATTTGATTTGAAATGATTTTTCTGTACGGCCGCCACCTCTCTGTAAACAATGGCAAACCTCAGAGAGTAATCAAAATGGCATATAAAGCTTCTTGAGAACAAGAACATTCCGTTCATCGCCGTTTGGAGTCGGCGTTAAACTTGTAGGTCCGGTTCTCGGTCAATTATGTACAAACTTAATAACACGCACAACACAATTGATCATAAGAAGCTAGGTCAAAGTCCTTTCAAGGTCTGAAATCACCAATTATTATTATTAATATTATTATTACTTTTATTATTATTATTATTATTATTATTATAATTTCTTGCCGTAAGTTACCGTTAGCTGCTGTTAGTATTAAGTCTGAATTTTTCTTGTGGGCTTTGAATTTATTTACTGGAAGTACTGAAACTTCTGCTCCACCGTCTATTAAAAAGTTTATGTAATTGTTGTTATCGTAAATAAAAAGGCAGCGTATAAATATTGTTTGACTTAGATCATTAGCCGTCGATGGGGTCACTTAGTTTGTTGAGTTATGTTGTGTTGTGTTGTGTTGTGATGGGTGTCGTTTTGACCGAATGAGCATGGTTGTCCACATTGCCTAGCTGCACTACCGAACCTAATATGGTATCTACACACCCAGTTAGCAGATCGTGAAACACTTCTTGACGGGGATCTACGTCTTGAAAATCTTCGAAAATTAGTCTCTCTCGAGTTCGAACGTGAATGATTACGGTATCGTTCGTTTTTCAACTCTTGGACCTCAATTGCTAGTTTGTTCAAACTTTCCAGGATTTTGGACGTTGTTTCAGCTGCGAGATGTTGGTACCCCATTTGTTTAATTTTGACTGACCAATTACATCATTTAAAAGGTCAGCAAAAGGACAGTAAAGGTCAGTTAGCTTCATTAATAGGTCAGCGATAGAAAATTTTTTATTCGCGATTTAAATTTTTTAAGGTCATATTGAGATGTTGGCACCCCATCATCAATAAAATAAAAAAAAAATACATGAAGATAATAGGTCAGCATAAATAAATAATAGGCCAGTCGTATTTCTTAACCAAATTAATTAATTATGTTGCGTTTTCGAGATCGGCCATGGCGTATGAGTGATTTTTAATTAATATTATATCCCATTAATGTTGCGTATACGCTATGGTGACAAGATTTCATCAAACAAAATACAGCTTATGGAAAAATTATATTACATAAATATTTAATAATATTTATAATTAATTAACTAATCTTGATTATAATTAATTTTTATTTTGTGCTGCTTATACAATGGCCAGATGGTGCCAACATCTCAATGTGACCTTGAAAAATTTAAACAGCGAATAAAAAATTTTCTATCGCTGACCTATTAATGAAACCAACTGACCTTTACTGACCTTTTAAATGATGTAATTGGTCAGTCAAAATTAAACAAATGGGGTCCAACATCTCGCAGCTGTTCTGTACTTCATTGATGCTTAACGTTTAACCAAACCGATTTTCTTAAACAAAAGTACGACAGGCGACTTATTTGTTTTTTTTTAAATTTTACTCATAAACTTATTTTTTCATTTTTTTTTCAGTACTATCCTTTTTATTCATAACATTAATCATAACTTTATTTATAACTTTATTCATTAAATTTAGACTTGAAGTATAATTTAATATTGTTAATACCCCACGTTTAAAAAACGTAAAAGGGGTGTATAAATGTTGTCACCCCGTTTGTAACGCCCATAAGTAGGCGTGACAGGTAAAGAAAAGTATATATACTTTTGATCAGCATCACCACCCGAGTCGATTTAGCCATGTCCGTCTGTCCGTCTGTCTTTCTGTGTGTCTGTGATCACGATTACAGCCGTAATTTTCAAGCTTTCATCACGAAATTCGATATTTAAGCTTGTATTTAAAAAATAAAGGTCAAGTTGGAAAATGAGCCAAATCGTATGAAAAATACGCCTACCTCCCATACAAAGTGACTTTATCAAAACGGTAAAATCTCTTAGAATTCCACAAAAATTAATATATGGACTTGCAAGTTTGCACATGAACTTTGATATATAACACGTATTTTGTGTATAAAATTCAACCAAACCGAGTGAAAACCACACCCACCTCCCATACAAAGTGACTTTATCAAAAAACAAAAGCGAATATTTTTTGTTAAAACTATGAAGAAAATATTTTTAGAAATAACATTCTATGGTCCGCGTAAGACTTTGAAAATACTTTGGTTCGGCCGTGGGGGTATTTTAACTTCGGCCCAGTCGAAGATCATTTCTTATTAGTTTTAAGTTTCCTGCTGTGAATTTATAATAATAATTTTTGGAAAACGAATAACAAACTCTAATAAAAACAATTAAGTCTTGGAAAACTGTTCAAAAAGTTTTATTTCTTTAATACTTCACTAATAGTAATGGAAAACAATGAAAAAAAGCACGTCTACATATATATTGTTTGCATCTCATTGAAAGTCACTCGCAAAACAAAATATTCTTACCCATAACCATGATACAATTATAAGGTAGGCTCATATTGGAGAGCAGGGTGCACTACACAGAACCAAAAACGTACTTAATAACAAAGAAAAAGTTCTTTGTCCCAATGTATTATACATTAAAATTGGTCCAAAGTACGAGTTCCTTGGTTCAATGAATCTTTGTTCTTACGTTATTTCTTTGATATGTTATGAAGAAAAATGATTAATTAATGACACATACAACTGTTACAATAAGTTAGTCTGTCCTTAGAAATTTTAAAACAATATCAAGATATATTTTAAAAAATCAGATTCTTATTGAGATAAAATTCTCTAATGGTTTTTTAGATATTACAACACAAGAACTGGAACAAAATTTTAATGAACACGAATGAACTGTTCCTTCAAATTAAGAACAACGATTCATTTAGCCAAAGAATTCGTTCTTTGGGGCAATGAATAGTTCTTAAAAATCAATGAATTTCGCTTTATGAACGAGATTCTTTGATTTTAAGAACAATATTTGGTTCAGTGTAGTTGTCAAAATCAGCTGGTAATTTCTAGTTTTTTTAATTGTTGCTGTTGCTTTTGTCGTTTGACGTTTGTAGCTCCTACAGCTTTGTTGTTGCTAAACTTCTCAATTGAGCAACCATCTTGAAATGAGCTTACCTTGTAATTGTAATTGTTGTTATGACCATGATATAACAAAATAATGCGCAAAATATTCAGTGCATGTGTATTCATATTCAGTGTACCTTGTGTTTGCGTTACTTTTTATGCAAGAAGCTGGTCTTGTTGTTATAAGTTCAGCAGTGTATTGTTACTCTGGCATAAAATAGAGTGAGAGTATGTTTACATACGAGAGCTTTAGAAAAAAAGGTCAGAGTAAGCTTTTTATCCAACAGCAAGCAATGTATTTGAGTAGGCAAAAAGCATACTCATGCAGGGCTCTAATATCTATGCTGCTCGTCTGCTTATGCGCTCAGTTTTATTAAATCGTCTTCTTATACTGAATAAAATTTTATTTTATTTAATTTATGTAGAATTTATTTTCACTAGCTTACACATAAGTTTCTAATCCAGTAATTTAATTTCTCAATACTTTACTTTATTTTAACACCTATGTTTGTCTTTGTAATAATATTCTTTTATTTATTCATCCATCATTTTTAATTGAAATAAGTAATTAAAAGAAATCAGAAGATTGCATTTATCTTATTAAATTTATTTTTGTCTTTACCTATTCGTTTCCATTCTCTTCATTTATTTTTTCTTAGCCCGTATCTTTTTTTATATACTTTTTCTTACTTTTATCAATTTCTCTTTTCTTAATAAATAAATAAATAACTGGCCATTTCAGCCCTTGAAAGGACTTTGACCTAGCTTCTTATGATGAATTGTGTTGTGCGTGTTATAAGTTTGTACACAATTGATTATCTTTTCTTAGCTATTATTATTATTAGATTTTCTAGGTTTGGCTTTACCTTAATTTCGCTTTTACCTTATCACCCTTCGTGAATTCCATAAATTAATTTGAAATATACACTGTTGCAAGTCAATTTGCTTAAGCCTTTTTGGAAAATAACACGCAATTTTGTTTCAGTGAAAGCTTAAAAGCTCGCTAGTGTTAAAGCAAAATGAGAATGTATTTGTGGGGCAAAGCTGTTTAACACTGTTTTAGAACTAAGAACATTAAGCTCGTTTCGTGCAAGGTCTAAAATACTGTCCGAGCTGTCTGTCGAACTCCGAGCTGTCTGTCATTGAAACTTTACTCCTGTTCAACTCATATAAAGCTACAGCTAAAGTTGCAGAAGCTGTCGCGGAAGTTGAAGCATATACGGATCTATTCTTGCTTCTTGTCATGCACTTTATACAGGCCACATTTTCTTTGCTATAAATTATTTACATTTTGAAAACTGATTTACTCCAAAAATTCTATATTCTTACGTATGCTTCTTAAAAAATATGAATTATTTTACAATTATTTTAAAAAGTTTATTACATAATAATAACTTGTTTATCTGCACTTTCAAATTTACAAGTTTATTATTTAGTAATAACTTATTTATGTGCACTTTCAAACTTTAAAGTTTATTTGTTAATAACAACATGTTATTAAAACGCAATTAATAAAATCAAAAAACAAGGCTATGCAATTCGAACACAAGGAAACAATTAAAGGTTAAATTTCAAACGGTTGCAATTTTAAATGCATTTTTTTTTTTTTTTTGTTTTGCTTAAGATGCGTTCGTTTTTTTTTTTCTTTGGGTGTCTTAATTTGCGCTTTCGCAAAATTTGCATATTTAATACCGCTAAGAAACAGTTAATACAAAATCAGTTACATTGTGTACCATCCCTAAATTAACAGATTGCATGCATTTCGGTTTTTAGTATTGAAACAAAAAAAAAAACAAAAATCATTGAAACGGTATAATTAATTCGTATTCATGAGGAAACAAAAAAAATGTATCTAAACAAATCCCCCAAGACTTAAAAAATCCCTCATTGAATTAAAAAATCTCATGGGAATTCCCACATCCCACAGCAATTAAAATATCCCATCTCAACGACGACAACCATTTAGCAAATCACAATGTAATCACTGAAGTATCCTTACATAATAGCGATGGGTTTGGGGATGCAGCGACCTCTTAGCCAAACACTCCTAGAAAAGCTAGTCATCAGAAGTAATCATATAATTTTTCTTCAATTATTTGTTTTCATACAGGGTGTTTTAGTTGTTTTAAAAAAGTTTATTATCAGTCTGATTACTTATGTTAACTCTGATCTCACATTGAGCAACTTTTTTCTTGTACAAGCTGAACATTTATTTTTTTTTTTTAATTTTTGTCACCTCAGTTTTTGAAATTAATATTAATTTAATGCAATAGGGGTATTCACAATGTGATGTATTTAGTCTTGTATTTTGTGTCTATGGTAAATATGGTTTCTGTGGTTAATTAAACAAACAAAATGTAAGCAACTAAAAAATACCATACTTACCACAAGAGCAACACTGTAAATTATTGTATTTATGATGTATTTGTGGTAATTGCTTGTCAAAAACATAAAATGGAAAATTTAGTGCGCGCTGTAAGTAAAGTTATTGATAAAAATAACTTTACTTTCTATATTGACTTCCGAGTAAGAAGTGAACCAGAAGAAGTCGAAATGTTCCTTCAATTTCTTTTGAAGTACTCGAAATTCTTTAGCATCTTGTTGGTTTTATAACAAACGTAAGCAAAATCCACCTGATTTGGATTTGATTTGATTTTAGAAAATGCCACCAAAATGGCATTTTCTCTGTAGATAATGTGCGAAATATGATCCAAATTTTTTGCAAGCAACAAAATGGCATAAAAATTTGTCACATCAATGCCCGAAGCCTAGCTAAAAAGATCGATAAATTCAGGCATATTTTTGCAAATGGTTCTGGTGACATTGTGTGTGTCACAGAAACATGGTTTAATATCAACATAAACACTGAATTGTTTAAATTGTGTGGTTTTAATATGTTTCGTGCGGACAGAGCTGGGCATGGGGGTAGTGTCGAAATATTTGTAAAAGAAGGTATTATTATATTCATGGATATTATGCGTGGGGTTGAAAAAGCTCTCATTGGAACTATTTACAGGCCAAATAAAAATGTCGATTTCTTGGATGTCATGAATGTGATTTAACAAATTTCGGTAGCTTACACCAACATTGTGATTACAGGCGATTTTAACAGTAACATTTTAAATGAAAATAATTCTTTTCATTTAAAACAAACTTTAACATGAAGAATCTTGGACTTTTATCGGAAAATGATATTACACCGACACACTTTACAAACACAAGCAATACTCTTCTTGATTTATTTTTTGTTAACAACAAGAAAAAAATTCTCTTTTATAATCAGATTTCAGCTCCAATTTTCTCCAAACATCTTCATAATTTTTGATTTTCAGCCGACCATAAGTCCTCAAAGATCCAAGTTTAAATGTAGAGGTCGATACTATTGATTGGAGTTACATATGATGAATTTCATGTAAAAATCGAGATGCATTGAACCCGACCACCTCAGATATCGATGAAATTTTGTTCATAGCTAAATTTGATTAATACAAACAAACCCTCATTTTTAGATATGACTGTTTTGCGATTTTTTGGGCGTGGCACAGTGGGAAAGTTTTCGAAAAAACGCGAAAATGGTCGAAAAGAGCTCCATTTAAACTGCAATAACTCAGAATCGGCTGAACCGATTTCCATGATCTTGGTATCATTAAAAAGATATTTTAACAGGCTTTATGACACGTTTAAAAAATAAAAAAAATTACACTGTAAAAAAAATTTATAACAAAAAGAAAATTTTACCTAACGAAAAAACCAAAAAGATCAAGGGTTTTTTTACAGTGTATTACTTTTTTAGAAAGGTTTATCCTTCACCTATAACATATCAAAAAATAAAAATGGGTTCTTTTTTAGTTTTTTTTATATAATTTTTTAAGTAGTGGCACTTCTAGTAATTGCCCATATATTTTTATATTGAAGCCACGAAAAATAGCCAAACATTTGTTATATTACTGAGAAGTGTTCAAATTTCAGTTATATTCAAAATATACTTATAATGTGCAAAGATTATTGATATAATATGCATAAAAGAAAATTATGTATGTATACAGGTAAAAAAAATAATCATTGTCCCAGAAAAATTATGAATATGTTTTAACCCCAAAAAGTTCTTGCGGCCGTACCAGTCCAAACCAATAAGTATACAGGTAAGCGCATAAAATGCTTACTGTAACTGTGTTTCTAGGATTAGCAAAATAAACACACTGCAGGTACCCCTAATTAAAGAATTGATTTTAAAATTGCCTTCAATATTGCTATATAAATGCACCTATATAAACGGCTTATAATTATGAATTTGGGTGTGTTCATCAGGTGCATTTATATAGCAATATTGAAGGCAATTTTAAAATCAATTCTTTAATTAGGGGTACCTGCAGTGTGTTTATTTTGCTAATCCTAGAAACACAGTTACAGTAAGCATTTTATGCGCTTACCTGTATACTTATTGGTTTGGGCTGGTACGGCCGCAAGAACTTTTTGGGGTTAAAACATATTCATAATTTTTCTGGGACAATGTTTATTTTTTTTACCTGTATACATACATAATTTTCTTTTATGCATATTATATCAATAATCTTTGCACATTATAAGTATATTTTGAATATAACTGAAATTTGAACACTTCTCAGTAATATAACAAATGTTTGGCTATTTTTCGTGGCTTCAATATAAAAATATATGGGCAATTACTAGAAGTGCCACTACTTAAAAAATTATATAAAAAAAACTAAAAAAGAACCCATTTTTATTTTTTGATATGTTATAGGTGAAGGATAAACCTTTCTAAAAAAGTAATACACTGTAAAAAAACCCTTGATCTTTTTGGTTTTTTCGTTAGGTAAAATTTTCTTTTTGTTATAAAATTTTTTACAGTGTAATTTTTTTTTTATTTTTTAAACGTGTCATAAAGCCTGTTAAAATATCTTTTTAATGATACCAAGATCATGGAAATCGGTTCAGCCGATTCTGAGTTATTGCAGTTTAAATGGAGCTCTTTTCGACCATTTTCGCGTTTTTTCGAAAACTTTCCCACTGTGCCACGCCCAAAAAATCGCAAAACAGTCATTTCTAAAAATGAGGGTTTTTTTGTATTGATCAAATTTAGCTATGAACAAAATTTCATCGGTATCTGAGGTGGTCGGGTTCAAAATTTCAGTTTTATCTAGATTTTTAAATGAAATTC
Organism: Pherbina coryleti; assembly: GCA_943735915.1. NCBI lineage: Eukaryota > Metazoa > Arthropoda > Insecta > Diptera > Sciomyzidae > Pherbina > Pherbina coryleti. The sequence continues at coordinate 107,611,588 of OX030950.1, read as the reverse complement.
ATCATATACAACATGACATCTGTTGATAACCAAGTTGACTTTCTACATTAATTATCTTTTGATATTTGAATATTAAAATAGTAAACAACATTAATTATCTTTTTGAGAAGTTTGTACCACTTAAAGCCTAAACAGTAATAAATCCTGTCAGGCCATACGCATATTCAAAACATTATTACTGATCGTAACAGAACTTATAATAGATGGAAACGATATAAGACCCCTTAACTCTACAGTATGTATATTTTGTTAAAAAAACAGATCAATTGAAGCTATAAAAAATGCTAAGTGCCAATTTTATGAGAACAAGTTTGCCTCTTTACCGGACGGTAGAAAAGTTTGGAAAGAAATTCAAAACATAGGAATAAGTGAAAATACTACCCAAAAATCAGTCTTTGAAGGTTGTGTTGATGATCTAAATGAAAAGTTCTGTAATATCTCAGTGCCACCGGTCATGAATAACTCTAACAAAAATTCTGTTAGTATTGTTACAAGCAACGTATCTTTCAAATTCAGAAATATCAGTAAGACTGAAGTGATTCAAAGCTTTTTGTCGATGAAATCAAATGCAATAGGTGTTGATAATATTCACCCGGTTTTTATGACAGCGCTACTTCCCAAACTATCGCAATATGTCACTTTTATTTTTAACGATGTTTTAACCACAAGTGTTTTTCCTAAAAACTGGAAGAATGCCAAAATCTTGCCAATACCAAAAACCGCTAATGAATACAGGCCTATAGCAATTTTGCCCTTTCTAGCAAAAGTCTTAGAGCTATTAAAATCCAAGCAAATAAATGCTTACCTTATAAAAAACTCTGTGATATCTGTAAAGCAATCAGGCTTTAGAGCTAAGCGTGGTATGTGACTGCATTAATTGATGTAGTTGTTGCTCGATCACTATAAAGCATTCGATGCCGTAAATCATGAGGTACTTATTACGAAACTCTTGAAAATTTATAGCTTTAATACTAGTGCTGCAAGTCTCATCGAATCATATCTGACTGGAAGATTGCAAGCAGTTTGCTTTGGTGACCTGTTCTCCTCTTACATTTGCCTAACTAGAGGTGTCCCTTAATGGTCTGTTTTGGGCCCTTTACTGTTCTCTATCTACATTAATGACCTACCTGCTATACTGAAGGACTGCGAGATACATATGTATGCAGATGACGTCCAACTATACACTTCATGCACTTCTAATGAACTAAACAGAACTATTAGTAAAATAAATGTAAACTTAAAAAAAAATAATACTTGGGCGCAAAGAAACGGTTTGGCACTAAATCCTAAAAAGTCAGAATGCTTAGTGATTTATAAAAATATTATTGATACTGCCTGCTTGCCAACTTTAATATTAAATAACACCAAAATAGAGTTCGTGTCAAATGCCAAAAATCTAGGCATTTTTTTAATCAAACTCTTACATGGAACTTGCACATAAATAACGCAATCGGTAGGGTTTATGGAATGCTTCGTGGGCTATGGCCTTCACAGTACTTTAAACCACATAAAATAAGAATGCTGATCACGAAAACCTATCTCATCCCAACACTCTCGTACGGATATGAAATTCTTACTAACCGTGACTCAATTAGTAAGCAAAATCTGAATAAAGTTTTCAACAACATTGCAAGACGCGTTTTCGGCCTCAATCGCTATGCTCATTTCACGATATGTAAAAAAAATCTTCTCGATTTCGTTCGATAATCTGTTGCAGTACAGAACATTAATAATGCTACATAAGATCATTTGTACTAAAGAATTTGAATTTTTATTTATTAAATTAGAATTCTCGAGGTCTAGTCGAAACGATTTGATTAAGCCAATAAGGCACTATACACTTGTTTCTGAGCGTCAATTTTTTGTCCATGTTATTCGTCTCTGGAACTCTTTGCAGTCTACCTTTGAAAAATTAGCAAAGAATAATTTAATGAAATTTTATCAAATAACTAACTAAAAATTCAATTGCTTTTTAACTTATTTCACTTACTTTATATTATTAGTTTTGTTTAAATTGTATACTATTTTTGTATTAAATAATTTTAAGAACTTTATATTTCTAATTAAGTCTTTGTATTTAATTTTACCAATTGTATTAGTTTTATGTGCTCGTGACTGGCGCTTTAAATGTTAAGGTTATTAATAATCTTGTAGCGTATGGATTAAAATTGAAGAAATAAATAAATAAATAAATAAATAAAATCACGTTAAGGCAATATATGCTCCAGAAACCAATCAAATGGGGAATGAAAATATTTTGCCTATGCAGTTCAAAAGGCATAGTATACGATTTTGAAATCTATCAAGGAAAAGGTACAATATTAACTTGCTCCAAATTAGGCTTTCGCTCTGACATTGTAATTCACCTGTCAGAAACTATTCATAAAGAAAAAAATCATAAAATTGTGATGTACAGTCATTTTAGTTTTTTCACAAAAACGTCACACAATATTTTTGTAAGAAAATAAAACCAAAAAATACAAATTGTTAAACAACCAAGAAAACAAATTCTTAAAATATTGTTTTCTATACTTATGACACACATAAATATTATGACTCATATGGTAACATTTCATACGTATGCCCAAATACCTACAGCGAAGTGAAACATGAGTATTTTTACTTGCTGCACATACAGTTCATTGCTTGGGTACTTGACCGTACTTAAGGGGTATACAATAGCAAGTCAAATTACTTTTATTTCTTTCTATAGGGTAAAACACCCAGTCCTGAGCCCCCTTAAGAGAATTTTTTACTTTGAAAAATGATAACTTTGTTATTTTAAGCATGTTTGGCAGCGTTTTAGTGTTAAAATACGCGTTTATTCAAGAAGAATAAATTGATTAAATTTGTTTGAATGCCAATTAGACAAATATATTTAAAAATAATGATTTATTAAAAAATGAACCAAATCCCAGTTATGAGCCCCCGATTTCCAATCTTGAGCCACCTTTTGTCCAGTTATGAGCCATCTGGTTTTTATAATAAGAACTTAATTGTTTTAATTATTTTATGAAAAATAATATTCAAAACGTTAACAAAATATAAATAAAAAATAATATTATATATAAATCATAAACCACAAATTCATTTTTGTGTCTTTATGCTAAACTTCAGTTCGATCCAAACCTGGCTTTCCAAGGCATTTACTGTAATCGATTGCGTTGGGATTGAAAGGATACAGGTCGCAGGTACGAAAACCATTAGCTATGGTCTCATTTTTTATGTAGGTACTTAATAATGTTTTTTAATAATTTTGCAAAATGATGCTTTGTAAACTGTCGATCCATGTTATGCATTCTCCAACATTGCAGTTTCTTTAACCACCTCATTTTAAGAGGTCTGAAAATAGCCACATCGGCTGGCTGTAAAACTCCTGTTGCATTTGGGTATAAGCAGATCAGAACAATTTGCAATTATTCTCAGAGCTTGGATAAGCTGTAAGTTAAATGCGTTGTATGACCATATAAGTAAAGAATTACAGGAACCAATATTTGATTTGAAACCAGTGTTGGATAAAAGACTTCTTTTATATTGTATATAAATGCATCCGAAGTCATCCAGCCTGAATCAGTTTTCGTTTACACTATTCCTTCAGGTATTTATTCGAATATATCCTTGGGTATTCTTTTATAAGCCAAAACAATGATGGTGGAATAATCAAGGCATCAGCAGAAAATGAAAACATAACTGTCATGCTCTCTTTAGCTGCTCCTTTATCTGTTCCATAAATGTTACTTGCACCTCTAGGAGCTAAAACTGGTTCTCCTTTTGGGCATATGACTTTTCATCGAAGTATGTTTGAATTTGATGGAACCAGCCTCTTAAATCTTTTTCCAAAAGATCTGCACTGGCATTTGTTACTGCTTCAGGAACTCGAATAGATATTTTTTGGATGTCGGTTAAGAAATCCGCCAAACCATTTGTCGCCAGGAAAATTATTTTTAAACATATTTTCATGTGTGTATGAATCTATAAATTTATTAACAATTTTTTTAACTTTATGTTTTCTTCTTGGGAAACCTCTTTCATAGTTATCAGATATATATTCCACTATTTTTCCCTCTTCGATGCATGTTAAACCCGGCAAGGACCAGGCAGATCCTTATTGGACAGTTATGAATCAATCCGGTTTTGGAATATTGGGCGCAGAATTTCATATTTCCTTGAAACTTCGTGAATTGACACGCCGGACTTAGTGTCGTTGATTTGTATAAAATAAATTGTTAATTTAATAGTGAGTGGAGTCAATCTGACCAACATCCGCAAAAAGATGGAGGCTAATGCATGGAATCAGGATGTAATGCATGCAAGTTCAAGTGCAGAATCTGGCATTAATTGCAAACAAATATCAAGACTTTCAATTTTCTTGTTGTGAATGTTTTTGAATATCTAATAAGAGAATCAGGCTTAACGGGTTAATAAGAATGTTTATAAAAATTTCTGTTTTCCTGCTCTGAGCTCCACGGGCTCACATTTGGATATTTTATTTTTCTGTTAAATTCCAATTGTGAGCCCCCATGGCTCATAACTGGAAACATCGAATTTAGTTATCCAGATATAAGCCCCCATTTTTTTGCTTTGACAGAGAATATTTTTAATGAAATATTTAAGAAATAAACAATAAATAATATTCAACTTTAGTTATAACCAAAGCTTATTATAGAAATCATAACAAAATGTCCATACCTGAAGGTTTAAAGTGTGTTAACTCCTTGTCGATATTGCTTAGCAAATCACTTGACTGAGTAAGAGTACGAGGCACGTCTTTTTATTTTAAAAAATCACTTTGAACTTAATATTTCATACTCAGCATGATAGCTGAACGAACTGAACGAATTTTGACGAATAATTATAAATTTACTGTTTTAACTGACATCCAGACAATTATTAGCTAGAGACAGTTTAATGAGTGGGGGGCTCAGAATAGGCTGAGGGCTCAGGACTGGGTGTTTTACCCTATGTCAAATATCATAAATAGGGGAAATGCAATTTGTATAAAATTGATGACTATGCTGATCAGTCAATCGATCAGTAAATGCGTTTGTAACATGAACAAAAAAGTTGAACACCATGTTACATAGGGCATTTTGGACATATGAATGAAATGCAAGATGTGTCAGATAATTTCTAGATAATTTGTAAGTTAGTATATAAGTTGGAAAATTTAAAATAAAAATCAGTTACAGTTTGATACTTGAACTCTCTTGTCATTTCACTGAACTCAATAAGGGCATCAATTGCTCGTCTGCCGAGTTTTAAAGCCTCGCTCTACAAACCAAGGCTTCTATTGCATTAGTCGCGTTTTAATACTAATGCAATAGTTATAAAATTTTTATAATACATTTAAACTTATTATAAAATCTATTTCGATAATTACTTCTCGACTCTCAATTTATTATTGTATTTACGCCAAAAAGGAATTCGGGCTACAGGCACTATCAGAGGAAATAGATTTGGAAAAATTGATTTCAAAACTGCTAAAGAGTTGCAAAAAGAAGGCCGTGGAAGTTCTGACTACCGTATAAAAAGAGAAGACAATATTTTTCTTCTCAGATGGCTTGATGGAGGAATTGTACAACTCGTGTCATCAATCCATGGCCATGAACCCCTAAATGTAGGGCCCAGATTTAGTGCTGAAAAAAAGAAAAATATTGAAATAACACAACCAAATATAGTTGCAGAGTACGAGAACAATAAAAATATGGGAGAAGTCGACAAAATGGATTTTCTTCTCTCCTAGTATAGGATTTCTATAAGATCTAAAAAGTGGACTATGAAGATATTTGACTACTTTATTGACTTAGCAGTTTGCAATTCATTGTTAGAATACCGAATGGATCATGAAAACAATAAGTGCAAAAATAAGTATATGGATTTATTGAGCTTTCGTAATGATATTGCAAATGGTCTATTAGCTCAGTCCAATCAACAAGCATGCTCTCGTAAACGAGAACGCCCATCATCATGCTTAAATGAGGATATTACAATAAGTTCAACGACCTCCGGGAAGAGACAAAAGGCTACGGCATCAACTTCTATTCGATATGACGGAAATCAACATTGGACGGAGCATACGAAAAATAAAGGTAGATTCAAAATTAAATGATGTAAAGGACAAACCAGATACAAGTGTTCGAAGTGTGATACTTTCTTGTGCATTCCTAATGGATCAAGAAATTGCTTCAAGGAGTTTCATTACATATCAAATTTATAAATTATTGGTATGATGGTATGATCATTACCAATAATTATTTATATTGGTAATGTTATATATAACCAATAATATTGGTATGATGGTATGATTGGTATGATCATTAGTTTTAATTTTGTTTTTCTTTTTAGATTCTAAGTACCATTTTGTTGTCTTTATCTTATATATAAAATAGACTGACGTCCGTGTGTGCGCGCATAACTCGAGAACGGGTCGTAAAATTTGTACAATTTTGAGCTTGATGGATTCCTATTGGCCGAAGGAAGGACACTATGTTGAAAAAAAATGTTGCCACACCCCTTTTTACTGCCCAAAAATTAATAAAAATTCTATATATCGGAAGATTTTGGTGGTATTAGACTGAAATTTGGTAATTTAGTTTGTCGGTAACTTTTCTAAAAATGGGTTGCCAGACTCCTTTTTACCGCCTACAAATTAATAAAGATGGGATATTTCCGACGGTTTTGGTTGTACTCTGTCGGTAACTGTACTAAAACTGGGTTGCCGCACACCCCTTTTAGCGCCCACAAATAGATAAAAGTTCTATGTATCAGAAGATTTTGGTGGTATTATACTAAAATTTGGTGATTAATTTTGTATGCTTGCTCTTGGAAACTGTATTAAAAATAGGTTGTCACACTCCCTTTTACCGCCCACAAATTAATGAAAATTTTATGTATTGCAAGGTTTTGTTGGTATTAGACTAAAATTTGGTAATTTAGTTTGTATGCTCACTGTTGGCATTGTACTAAAATTGGGTTGCCACACCCTCCTTTTACCGCCCACAAATCAATAAAAATGCTATATTGCCGATGGTTTTGGCCACATTAGGCTACAATTTGGTAATTTATTTTGTATGCTCTCTGTCGGCAACTACTAGAAAACTGGAATGGTAATTTTATAAGGGGGTGTGACTCCGCCCACACAATTAAAATTTGTAATATCGAATAGCTTTGGAAGTAAAAGTAACACTACTTACATACAAACTCAAAATGAAGTTTCTATTTGGTGATGTCCTGCTACTGGGAAACTGTAACTGGCAGTGAAAAATGACAGTGGTCTCGAACTCTGGGTCTAAGGATTCTTTGAATATTCTTATTGTGTTGCCATATAGTTGCAGGGTGCGGCAACGAGCGTCGGGAAAAAGCTAGTTTATTATAAATTATATGAATTTGAAGTGTATAATTTTAAGATTACATATGTATGCCTTATATACTTATTTTGATGAAAAAAAATCAAATTTTATGTATTGGAACTTCTGGTTCCATATTAGGGTTAACTATTAAAAACAACTAATGCATGCAGATTAGATTAGTGGCAGCATAGAAATAAAAAACCATTATTTACCATATTTTCCATTACTTTTGTACTGGAGCCCATCTTAAGGTACACTTTTTTACAAAAACCACCATAAATCTCGATTAACCATTTAAATCAACTTATGATTGCAAATTTTCGAAGAAATCAATCACGTACAGGAGTGTCAGCATAAAAATTAAAAAAACCATTATCTTATATATAAAAGAGACCATGTGTACGCTAGAGCTGTCCTAAAAAATATTTTTTCGAAATTTAATTCATACTGGTCGGAAAAACGAAACGTTTGGCGTCAGATCGAGTCTCCAAAATGTTCATGCTGATCGTGTAGGGCCTTACCCTGCCTAGTTGGGATAAAAGTTGAGATGATTGGAAAATAGTCCAAAATTTCACAAATTTTGATTTTTTTGCCATTTTTTGGACACCAGGCATCCATTTAGTTTGCTGAAAATATTTTCATCGTAAAGTACATATAATTTCCTTTCCAATGAGCAATATAAGTTAAAAATCGGTTGATATTTGAGGTTCCGTGAGAATATTAAAGTTTTCGATATTTTTTTTTAGCTTTGAACCAAGAATTTCAGGTGGAATACCTATTCAGTCAAGACTGCCTTGGTTCGAAATGGAGTCATAGGTTAGTGGGAAGGAAAGGGCAATTATGTGAAACAAGTGTAGATGTTCTAAGCGTGGTGGGAAGCCAAAGAAACATGTGAATTTGAATTTGAAGAGGCAAGTTATGCCCTTACCTCAGTCAATTCAAGTTATAAGGCACTCTCATCCACAAACTTCTCTTCCATCAACTACAACTTCAAGTCGTAAATATTGATGAATTTTCAATTTGAGTTGATTAGAAATGAAGATAGAAAATTGCAAATGCGAAAGGTTTAAAGCGTAGGGCCATGACCTGACCAGAAACCGAACCCAGGACCTCTGGGGTAGCAATCGAACACGCTACCTACTCTACTACCGAGGCCGCAATAGAATGTTAACCAATTATCTTTATAAAATTCTCTTAGTTGCAAAAAATACTGCCTCTCTTCCTCGTCTTGATTAAACGTACGATTGTACTCAGTGATCAATTTAACCGCTCTTTTAGCGGGATCATTTACGACATAAATACTCTTACAAATTTGCAGTCCTGTGGCAAAGTCTTCATGTTTACTCCATGTTGAGGGATCGTATTTTAAAAAATCCATTTTTATATCCAAATGTTGAAATAATCCTTTGCTGTTGGTTGGTCTGAAATCTTTTACATCTCTTTCAGCGAACGACTTGAATTCTTTAACAGAAACAATATTTCTTGTGCGACAATCTTTGTGTAATTTTCGTCATCAACGTGCAATGCTGCTAACATTTTCTTCTTCGTTTCTAATGGCACTTCTTGATCAAAGAACGCAAATGCAGCTGGCTCCTCCGATAGAAATGACACATGTCTTCGGAATTTGTGAACCAAAGCAGCAGAAAATTTTGGATTTGGGTAATTAACTATTTCTTTTATGAAAGTTATGTCTTTCATCGGGGCTTCAATCACTTTGTCACATCGAAACCAGTATTTTATATAAATGCGGATCGAGACGTTGTATATTTCATGCACGCCATCCAGTTCTTTTCTTACCATGTGGAATTGATTCTGAAACAGGAACATTTTAAATCAGTAAATGGCCTTGGCCATAAAGCGAGTATGAGAAATTGCTCCAGAAGTACGAAGCTTGTAATCATCACTGCCTAGAAAAAGAACTGCTACTTCCAAGAGTTCTTTGTAGTCGCCACGCGGTTGCTTATCTCGTAGATATAAACGACAGAAAGCTTTAAATTCTTAGTATTCCTCAAGACTGATACTTCTCTTAATAATTTCATCAATAATTTCTGACTCATACTTGGTAGCATCTATATTTTTCAATTGTTTTCCAAAACGATCAAACGCAGTTACCTCTGGCGCAGATGATGTTGCGAAAAAAAGCTTAAAAAATTGTTTACATATCTTTAGAAACTTCAACGGAGTGAAGGCCAAGGAGGAGTGACCAAGTAATTTTCAAGACGGGTTACCGTTCCATAAATTATCATCTGCGATTTGCAAAAGAAAGCCTTATCATACTTATATTGATAAAATTAACTATTACTTGAGTGAATTATGAAAATAATGTTAAAATTGCTTTGAAATTACGTTCTCGACCAAAATTCATTGCTGGTGAAATTCATTGGATTGAGACTCATAATCATGGCATCTCCATCTAATTCGATTGGACAGAGTTTTGTTGTATATCAACCGATTTTAAACTTATTTTGCTTGTTGGAAAGGTAATTATGTGTACTTTACGATGAAAATATTTTAAACAAACTAAATGGATGCCTAGTGTCCAAAAAATGACCAAAAACTAAAAATAGTGAAATATTGGCATTTTTTCCCATTACCTCAACTTTTAGCCCAACTAGGCAGGGTAAGGCACTACGCGATCAGCATGAAAATTTTGGAAACTCGGTTTGACGCCTAATGTCACGTTTTTCCGAGCAGTATGAGTTAAAATTCGAAAAAACTTCGGCTCCATGCAACTGGAGGACAGCTCTAGTGTACGCGCATAACTCGAGAACGGGTCGTTCGATTTTTACAATTTTGAGCTTGATATATTCGTATTGGCTCAAGGAAGGACAATATGTAGAAATTTTGCCACACCCTCTTTAACCGCTCACAAATCAATAACAATGTTATATTTCCGACGGTTTTGGTCGTATTAGACTACAATTTGGGAATTAAGTTTGTATGCTCACTGTTGGCAATTATACTAAAAATGGGTTGGAACACCCCCTTTTCGCCCACAAATCAATAAAAATTCTATATTTCGAATGGTTTGCCTATATTAGGCGTCAATTTGGTAATTTATTTTGCATGCTCACTAGACCGTACCACCTTCTATGCAAAAAAAAAAAGTGCACCGTATACCAGCGAATATAACGTATTTTTGCAAAACAATTACTAAAGAGAAAATTATTTTTGACCGATCGTAGGGGTCGTGCATTGACATATAACTTCATATCTCTGGTGTTTACAGTCGGATTTTAAAGTTTTGTATATCAATGTTTTTGTCTCAAAGAGACCAATATGACCCCTATAAAAGTCATTGACCTCAGTTGTACCGTTCTAGTACTTACCCTCCAGATCTCAGTTTCTACCATCCTAATGTACCATACTAATATTAAAAAATAAAGCTCTTAAATCGTATGTATATATATTACTTATATATTACTTATTATATATATTACTTATAATATATATACTTTTTGCTCTGACAAAAGTGTTGATGAAAAAATTATCCTTGCTGACAAATTAAATGATCTTACATCTAGAAACCAAAATTGTTCAGTAATTGTAAGTTCGGGCAACAAACCTCTAGAACAATATATCCAGAATTTAACACAACTAACAACAACTCTTTATCAACATATAGACAAGATAAACTTAGACTTGGCTGAATTAAAAACTGATCGAAGAAATTTTCAACACTATCCTAGCAGAGTAAGAAGTCCATTAAGAAATAAATACTCATGCAAAATTAATGCTGGTATCATTTAAAATTTGGCAACAAAGCTTTTAAATGTATTAAACCGTGTAAATTCTTCAATAAAAATTTTAGTGCCAATTCTTTTGAATCTTCTTATTTAAATTAAAACGTTCCATTATGACGGTGGCGGATGATGGAAAATATATTAAACCTGCTCGCCGGCTTTTCGTTTTTGACAAACTGAATAAATTAAACTTTTTAATAGACACGGGTGCAACAGTTTCAGTAGTACCAGCTTCAAAATTCAAATCACTTAAAACAAATTCAGGTATAACTTTAACAGCTGCAAATGGCTCTTTAATTGAAACTTTTGGTTCCAAGCTTTTCAAAATCGATTTCAACACCAATGTCTCAACACCAATTATCGGAGTGAACTTTTTAGAAAAGTTCGGGTTAGTTATTGATATTAAAAATAGATCAGTAATTGATATCACAACCAATTTAAAAGTCTCTGGCACTTCAGGTTTTTGCGATATATACTCTTTAAAATTGCCTTTAATCGAAATTAAATTTACGCATCTTCTCAATCAATTTCCTTCAATCACTTCTAACCAGATTACGCCAAACAGGTGAAACACACAACGGTTCACAGGACTGAGACTAAAGGCGTCTTACCATATTCGCAACCACTCCGCCTAGATCCTATAAAACTTTAAATCGCACGAACAGAACTTGAATATCTCCTCTTCACTTGGTTCCTAAAAACGACCCAAACGACTGGAGACCATGCGGACATTACAGGAGACTCAACTGCATCACAATTTCAGACCGTTATCCACTCCCACACATTCATGACCTTCACATTGAACTTAAAAATAAAACTATATTCTCAAAAATCGATCTTGTACGTGCGTACCACCAGATACCAATGGCTTAAGAAGATATACACAAAACTGCAATTACAACTCCTTTCGGAATGTTTGAGATCGTACGAATGCCATTTGGTGTACGAAACAATGCTCAAACTTTCCAGCGTTTTATAAATGTATTTTTTTTCGGTTTGAATTTTGTATTTTCATATGTTGATGACATATTAGTAGCAAGCAATAATGAAGCCGAACATCTGGAACACTTCAAAACAGTTTTTACCCGACTAGACCAGTACGAATTAAACTTAAAACCTACAAAATGTACTTTTGGCGTACCTTCTCTTGACTTTCTAAGTAACCAAATTTCTTGTAAGGATATTTAATCTTCTAAGGATAGAGTTGAAACAATCACAAATTTTGATAAACCAACTTCTATCACGAAATTACAGAAATTTCTTGGTATGGTTAAAAAAAAACAAACTCAAACAATTGACTTGGACCGATAAATCGACTACTGTTTTTGAAAACGCTCGATCACTTTTTGCCCAAAATACTTTACTTACACATTTTAACAAACATGCTCAATTATCACTAGCCGTCGACGCATCGAATGTTGCAATCGGAGCTGTTTTACAATAATCTACTACAAACTCATGGGAACCACTCGCTTATTTCTCAAAGGAATTAAGTTCAGCAGAAGCAAAATACTCCACTTTTGACCGAAAACTTTTAGGAATTTACCAAGCCGTCAAACATTTCAAACACTTCCTTAAAGGACAAAATAATATAACTTTAACTTTATAATTTACACAGAACATAAACCCTTAACTTACGTACTAAACTCTAAAACCGACAGATCTCAAAGACAAACACGACACTTGGAATACATTGCACAATTCACGAACGATATTCAATGCATTACTGACAAAAGTAATATAGTAGCAGATACAGTTTCACGCACTCCAGAAATTGACTCGATATCAACACAAGACATTAATTTCTCAACATTATACAAAGAACAACAAACTGACAAAACACTTCAGACTCTTATTTCTTCTCCTAATTTCAAATGAAATTTGAAAGAAATTCATATTCCAATTCTAAATTCTAAAATTTGGTGCGACATTTCAAGTCTCTCTTCTCGACATTCTGTTCCAAATACAATGAGAAAAATTATACTCAACAAAATACACTCATTATCACATCCCGGAATTCGTACTACTAGACGTTTAATTCAAAAAAAATAATTTTGGCCTAATATGCGTAGAGACATCAATGATTGGGCATCAAATTGTATAAATTGTCAAAAATCAAAAATTAATGTGTATACAAAAACTCGAGTCCGAAAAATTGAAATAACTAAGGGCAGATTCTAACACATCCATATGGATCTGGTGGGAATACTTCCAATTTCTAACAATAACCGATATTTACTTATAATAATCGACAGACATACTCGTTAGCCTGAAGTTTACCCTTTAAAAGATATTTCAACCCATACGATAGCACACACCTTTGTTCAAAACTACGTTCCACGTTTTGGTGTCCCACTTCAAATTACAGTTGACCAAGGAATACAATTCCCTTCCTGTCTTTTTACAGAATTAACAAAATTACTTGGATCACACAAAATACACACCTCACCATATCATCCACAAGCGAATGGCATGATACAACGCTTTCATCGTCAGCTAAAGACGTCAATACTTACTTTTGACGACTCGACACATTGGTCAGAACTTCTACCATTGATCCTTCTTGGTCTACGAACCGCAATTAAAGAAGATCTAAAATGTTCACCAGCAGAATTGGCTTACGGTCAAGCCCTAAGACTACCTGAAGAATTAGTCGTGAATAACAATGAAAATAATAACAATTTAGATCATACTCTTCAAATTCTAAGAAAACACTTTTCACATGTCCGAACAAAAGTGGTGCACCACAATAAAGACAAAAATTTCGTACCAAAATCGCTTGATACTTGTGAGTACGTTTTTGTTAAAGTAATTCGGAAATCCGGACTTCAATCACCATTTGAAGGTCCGTATAAAGTAATTTCAAAACACAAAAATACTTTCAAAATTCAAAAAGGCAACAACATTAAAACAACATCAGTAGATCTCCTTAAACCAGCACACATAACAAATTACTCTCAAATTAAAACTCCTAAACTAACAAATTCCACACAAAAGAAAAAGATTACTTTTAATATCAATTAATTTACTACTTTGTTTGTTTAATTTAATCTCAATTATTGTTCTACTGGAGGGAGAGTTGTGAAGCTACCTACTTTCAAATTCACTTTATATTGTTATTTATATAAGATTTTATAATTCAAAAATTTGTCTATCAAAAACAAACAAAAAAAAAATATATATATATATTAGCGTGGCCGTTATTTTTTTTTTTAATTTCTTATACTCTCTCCCCCCAAATCAGTTCAGTTTTATGTAAAAAAAAATACAAAAAAGTTTCAAAGCGATAAGTTGTGTTTAAGGGGTGTCGCCCGCCCCTCAAAGTTGGACTTCAAGCCCATTTATTCAAATGTAGTTTGTTTGTATATGAGTATCTTTTTAAAAAACATTTTACAAGAATATGATGTATGGCAATATTTTAGCTCTTTTAGTCAACAACATTAGCCTCAAAGAAAGTTTTTTGCTAAAATTAATATTTTAGAAAATAACCAACAAAATACCAAAAATTATATGTACCAAAATTAAATTTATATGGAAATTATTTGTTCTAAGCATGTGCGGTAAAAGCTTATGTCTATTAAATTATTTCATACATAGCTATACTACGTATAGTCAAAATGGAGCTATGTGATCTGCAATGCGACTCTGAACTTAATGTTTCTAATGTGAAAGGCATTGACTTTTGGAAATCTTTGAAATCAACGAAATATCCTTTGCTTTACAAAGAAATTTTAAGTTTTTAATTCATGTTTGGCAGCACATATATTTGTGAAAGTGCTTTTTAAAATTTAAAATTAATAAGGAACAAGCACAGAAGAATAATTATAATTAGCAACGAATAGGAGGACGATCCTCACAAGGCAACGCGTGAGGGTCAAGGGGGCGATCTTCACATGGCAACGTGTCTGACTGCCTCAACCTGGTGAGGCCAGCATTATCCATGTCGAACTCGTCTCAAGTCGACTCAAACCTCTGCGTGGTGTCCTCTAGAAACGGCAAACTGGCAACCGTTAGTTTGACGGCTAATCTGAGCGGCGGGCTCCCCTGCCTTTAAAGGGTTATGCATTGGGTTTGATGCCCACCACGTAAAAACAAATTTCAATGAAACGAAAAAGAAATAAGATAAAAATGATCCCCAAATCTGATGACGACTACCGCAAACGAAAAACTGACAATGATTTACGGATATGCACCTGGAACGTCCGAACCCTTAATTGGGATGGTGCCTCTATCCAACTGATAGATATCTTAGAAAGATACAAAGCGGATATCACTGCAATCCAAGAAATGCGATGGAAGGTATATCTACTACAGCGGCCATGCGGAGAAGCACGAATTTGGATGCGGATTCGTGGTTGGCAAGAGACTACGACATCATGTTCTGCGATTCACACCTGTGAACGAACGACTTGCCATAATCCGTGTCAAGGCAAGATTTTTCAACATAAGCCTGATTTGTGCGCACGCTCCGACAGAAGACAAAGACGATGAGACCAAAGACAGCTTCTACGAGCGCCTTGAAGATGCCTATGAGCGCAGCCCCCGCCACGACATAAAAATCGTGCTTGGTGACTTCAACGCCAAGGTGGGAAAAGAAAATATCTTTGGTCCAACAGTCGGAAAGTTCAGCCTCCACGACAATACCTCCGATAACGGAATGAGGCTGATTGACTTTGCCACAGCGCGAAACATGGTCGTTAGTAGCACTAGATTCAAGCATCTCAATATTCATAAAGCAACTTGGCTGTCTCCTGATCAAAAGACGCGCAACCAAATTGATCACGTTTTGATTGACGGAAGGCACTCTTCCAGTGTTTTAGATGTACGCACGATCCGTGGTGCCAATATAGACTCGGATCATTATCTTGTCGCAGCCAAGATCCGTACACGCCTGTGCGCAACCAAGAATGCGCGCAATCCAGCACAGAGAAAGCTAGACGTCGAAAAGCTGCAATCAAAGCAAACAGCCGAAGACTTCGCTTCTCGACTCTCACTCCTGCTTCAAGAAAGCACTCCTCCGATCGACGATATATGCGCGCAGTGGAATCATATATCCCACTCTATGCGTACGGCTGCCGAAGAGGTGATTGGCTATCACCGCCCTCGCCGAAACCAGTGGCACGACCAAGAGTGTCGCGACGCCACTGCAGAAAAAGACGCCGCCTACAAAGCCACCCTGCAGTCGGTTGTAACGCGTGCTGCTAAGGAGCGATACAAAGAGAAGAGGAGGGAAGAGAGACGCATTTTCAGAATGCGTGAGTGCGAGAAAATTGAGATGCATGGTGACAGGAATGAGGTCCGAAAATTTTTCGAAAAAATAAGACGCCTGGCCGATGGTTTCAAGACCGGGGCCTCTTCCTGCAAGGATGAAAATGGGAATCTAGTGACAGATATCCAGAGTACACTGATGATGTGGAGGGAACACTTCTCTAGGCTTCTGAATGGCAACGACGGCAACAATCCTGCCAATAGAGATGATATTCCGGAATCCCCAATTTTGGACGACAGCGTTGAAGTTCCGCTGCCCGACCATAGTGAAGTCTTGAAAGCTATAGCTCGGCTTAAAAACAACAAAGCCGCAGGAGCCGATGGCTTACCTGCTGAGCTCTTCAAGAATGGAGGCGAAGCTCTATTTAAATGCATTCTTGAGCTTCTATGCAGAATATGGTCGGAAGAATGCATTCCAAACGATTGGAACCTCAGTAACAAATTTTTTTTTTCAGTGTACATATTGAATTGGTTTTTTCTTTTATACTAACAAAGTTTATATGTATTGGTGTTTGCGCTTCCATAAGAAGCTTTTGGGCACCCCTGGTTTATATCAACCAACTAGATTGATGTTTGGCATAGCATGCGCTCCATCGCAATGGCAAAGGTTTATGGAAAATTTACTTGCAGACATAGAAGGTGTGAAAGTTTTCTTAGATGTCATTAAGATTACCGCTGGAGATGACAAGTTGCACTTGGAACGGCTGAATGAAGTCTTGCGTCGTTTGGACAAGCACAATATGCGCGTCAATTTGGAAAAATCTGAATTTTTACAGAGCAGAATCGAATATTGTGGATACATTATTGATAAGGAGGGTATTCGGAAAATGCCGGCCAAAATTCAGGCTATACAGAATATGAAGCAACCTACAAAGAAAGACGAGGTACGTTCATTCTTGGGTTTAATCAATTATTACGGTAGATTTATAAAAAATCTGAGTACGATCGTATACCCCCTTAATCAGTTGTTGCACAACGAGGTACCATTCAATTTCGATGCCAGGTGCAAAACTGCTTTTGTGGAAGTAAAAAAGCAAATCCAATCTGATGTTGTATTAACATACTACGACCCAAAGCTTCCAATAACGCTAGCGATGGATGCAAGCCCTACGGAGGTGGGAGCAGTGTTGAGTCACGAATTTAGAGATGGTTCAGAGAAACCGATACAATTTGCATCACGAACGTTGAATCAGACGCAGTAACGCTACAGCCAAGTGGACAAAGAAGCGTATGCTATAATTTTTGGGGTCCGAAAATTTTATCAGTATTTATATGGAAGACAATTTACTTTGATTACGGACAATAAGGCAGTGTCACAAATTTTTTCACCAAACAAAGGGTTACCCATTTTCTCAGCCACACGTATGCAGCGCTATGCAGTCTATTTGGAGTCATTTAATTACAAAATTCGGTTGCGTAAATCATCTGAGAATGCAAATGCCGATGCGCTGTCACGGTTACCAGCAGCAAAGACAAGGGAACAGGGAAGAAGCGAGGTCGATCAAATCGAGACAGAATTAATTGATAACTTACCTGTTACAGTCAAAGAACTAAGCGCAGTAAATAACAACGACAATGAAGTAAATAATTTGATTCAAAGCCTCAAATATGGTCGCAAGTGCGAACCAGATCATTGTTTTGGAGTGGATCAACCGGAATTCAGATTGCAACGCGGTTGCCTACTTAGAGGCGTGAGGATTTATGTTCCCAAGCCATTAAGACCTCAAGTGTTAACCGAGTTACACACTGGCCATTTTGGAATATCGAAAATGAAGGCTCTAGGCCGTGCGTACTGTTGGTGGAAAGATTTAGATCGCGACATTGAAAAATTGGTTTCGAATTGCCGTGAGTGTCAAAGTAAACGGCGGAATCCAAAGAAAGAGCTAGTACATTGTTGGTTAGCACCAAGTAAAGTTTTCGAAAGAGTCCATGTAGACTATGCGGGGCCATTTTTGGGAAAATATTTTTTTGTATTAGTGGATGCATTCAGCAAGTGGCCTGAGGTGCGCATCGTTTCGGACATGACCACCGAATCTACTATTAAAGTCTGCAGAAATATTTTCGCAACACTGGGCATTCCCAACGTGCTCGTTAGCGATAATGGTCCGCAGTTTAAATCGGATGAGTTTGGCAAATTTTTAAAGCAGAATGGCATAATTCACAAAACGGGGGCACCATACCACCCGGAGACAAACGGTCAGGCTGAGCGTTTCGTACAGACCTTCAAAAACAAATGAAAAGCAGTCAACAGTCGACCAAAGGAACTTCAAAAAAAACTTGACCAAATACTACTAGCATATCGACGTGCAATCCACCCAGCAACAAACAAATCACCAGCAATGGTTTTGTTTGGTCGACAGATACAATCAAGACAGGATTTACTGCTGCCAAATAGTACGGTAGGTGACGGAGAGCGTCAACTCGCTAAGAAGAAGTTTAAAGTGGGAGAAAGGGTATCAGTACGAGAGTATATCGGCTCAGATATATGGCAGTTCGGAGTGATCGAGGAACGAGTTGGTAAGTTACATTACACTGTTAAACTTGAGGATGGTCGTATTTGGCGTCGGCACGTTGATCAGATATTGAAAGCGGACGTGGCACAGGTGTCAAAAAGGTATGATGCGACATCGGTAGTGGAGGACATAGAACCGGTTCATCCTGAGGTCAGCGTGCGGATTTCAGAAGAAGGCGAAGAACGGTTAGAATCACCTTTAGGTGCACCTATTATAGATGGGTCCGAGGGTGATGAGGCCACAACTACCCAAAGACCGCAGCGTAACCGAAATCCGCCTAAACGTCTTTTAGATTATGAACTAGATTCTTAAGTATTCATAACTTTTAAAAAATTAACTAAAATAATCATAAACAGAAACCATTTAATGTATATTCTTCTTTACATACCAGTATTTGATTCTCTTCTCAATGTTGTAACCTTATCTATTCATTTTTAACGCTGTAATTTTTATCATTATTTTATTCATAAAGGCAGGGAAAGTTGTTATACAGTAAGTATGGCAACCCTGTTTAATAAATACTGCCAGTTGTCAGCTTACTCTACAAATGAACACAAGCGTTTTTATAACAGGACTTATTTGATTTAGTGCATAGTTATGTTGGCTTATATTTTAATCTAACTGCAGTTAATATTCATTAATGTTTATTTGTAAAGTAACTAAATAATAGTAATGTATTTTTGATCTTTAATAAAATTATATATTTAGTTAGTATAATTTTCTTAACTAGTTTAATTACATTCTATTACTTTTTTCAACATATTATTGTGAAGTTTCTTGTGTTTATTATTTATTTCTATTACAGAATTAACACCTTCTCTATGTATTATTTTATATGGTCCGTGGTATGGACTTTGTGATTTTTTCTTAGTTTCTAGTCTTACTAGTACAAGACCTCTTCTTGAAAATCAGATATTTACATATGTGTCGTAAGCAATTTTACGTTTTTCTTTTACAGTTTTTATTATTTCTCTTGCTTTTTTAATAGAATTTCTAAGCCTTATTTTCAATTCGTTTGCATAATTTTCTAAATTATAAACTGGTTCTTTATCTTTTGTTACATCATTTGAAGTGTTTGGTAATTTACCAAAAATGAGTTCGTATGGTGAGTACAATGTATCGTTATGTGGTGTTGTATTATATGCGAATGTGTACTATGGAACCCATTTATCCCATTCATAATCATCGGCAAAGGATAGAAGATACTCGTTAAGTACCCTGTGGTTTCTTTCGAGTGCTCCTATAGTTTCATGATGATAAGGTGTTGAGAAAATTTGTTCTATTTTTAATAAATTGCAAACGTTTTTTAAAAGTTCGTTTGTAAATCGTTAAAAAGCAAAACCCTTCTAGTGTAAATGATTTTAGACCCATAAGTATTTTATCACCATTGGCTAAAGTTTGTGAGAAACTTATGGCGCAACAAATAACCAATTATTTATTTAATTGATAAAAATCTGCTATCCCCTTATCAATCAGGTTTTAGGTCAGGACATGGGTGTTCTTCTGCTATGGTTAAGGTCATCGACGATATACGGCTGGAATATGATGCTGGTTCTATGACGCTCCTGTGCTTACTTGAATTTTCAAAAGCATTCGACAAAGTTAACCATCAAGACTTATGTAATAATCTTAATTATTTATTTTCGTTTTGTGACAGTGCTGTTAATCTTTTGTCCAGTTATTTGTGTAAAAGATACCAAAAAGTTAAAGTTGGTCAGTTGTCATCTGGGTATGATTCTGTATTAAGTGGCGTTCCACAGGGGTCTATACTTGGCCCTCTTCTATTTTCAATCTTCATAAATGACATTTTTTCTGACGTTTCTTCTGCAATCATGTTTCTATTCACGTTTATGCTGATGAAGTTCAGTTGTATTTATCTAGACCATAGAAATAAAATATAAGGAAATAATGTTCTACTCACACATACTATACGTTGGCAAGAGTTATCCTTCGCTTTATCTCAATACTGACATCGTTGAAAGAGTTTACGCTGGATCCCAGGTAGACGAAGTCCTTAACTACCTCGAAGGAGATGTTGTCAACAGTGACGTGGTTTCCAAGACGCTGGGACTGTTTATTTGTTGCCACTAGGTATTTCGTCTTATCTGCGTTCACTACAAGACCCATTCGACTCGACTCTTTCGCTAACCTGGAGAATGCTGCGCTGACTTCGCTCGTATTATGGCCAATGATATCGATATCATCAGCATACGCCAGCAGCATAATATTTTTGTAGAATATCGTGCCACTGCGTTTCAAAGCAGTTCGGATGATCTTCTCCATCATTAGGTTGAAAAAGTCGCACGATAAGGAATCACCTTGTCTGAAACCTCGTTTGGTATCGAATGGAGGAGTGAGGTCCTTCCCGATTTTAACTGTGCTGCTGGTGTTGCTCAGTGTCATTCTGCAAAGGCGGATGAGCTTTGCAGGAATACCAAATTCAGACATGGTGGAATATAGATGATTCCTTATTGGACTGTCGAAGGCGGCTTTGTAATCGACAAAAAGATGGTGTGTGTCGATTTGTTTTTCTAGGGTCTTCTCCAAGATTTGTCGTAGCGTAAATATCTGGTCTATGGTGGATTTGCCAGGTCTGAAGCCACACTGATAAGGTCCAGTCAGCTGGTTTACGAAGGGCTTCAGTCTTTCACATAGTACGCTCGAGAGGACCTTATATGCGATATTTAGAAGGCTTATACCACGGTAGTTGGCGCAAATTATGGGATCGCCTTTCTTGTGGATTGGGCAGAGCACACTGAGGTTCCAATCGTTTGGAATGCATTCTTCCGACCATAGAAGCTCATGAATGCATTTCAATAGAGCTTCGCCTCCATTCTTGAAGAGCTCAGCAGGTAAGCCATCGGTTCCTGCGGCTTTCTTGTTTTTAAGCCAAGCATAGCTTTCAAGACTTCACTATGGTCGGGCACCGGAACTTCAACGCTGTCGTCCAAAATTGGGGATTCCGGGATATCATCTCTATTGGCGGGATTGTTGTCTTCGTCGCCATTCAGAAGCCTAGAGAAGTGTTCCCTCCACATCATCAGTGTACTCTGGATATCTGTCACTAGATTCCCATTTTCATCCTTGCAGGAAGAGGCCCCGGTCTTGAAACCATCGGCCAGGCGTCTTATTTTTTCGAAAAATTTTCGGACCTCATTCCTGTCACCATGCATCTCAATTTTCTCGCACTCACGCATTTCCGCTTCCCTTTTCTTTCGCCTGAAAATACGTCTCTCTTCCATCCTCTTCTCTTTGTATCGCTCCTTAGCAGCACTCGTTACAACCGACTGCAGGGTGGTTGTAACGCGTGCTGCTAAGGAGCGATACAAAGAGAAGAGGAGGGAAGAGAGACGTATTTTCAGGCGAAAGAAAAGGGAAGCGGAAATGCGTGAGTGCGAGAAAATGCGGGTTGTAACGGGTTATATTAAATAATTAGTGATTGTAATATTAGCGCTATAAATTGTTTTAAAACGAACATAAATAAAATAAAAAATTTAATAAGTATGCGTTGTGCCGTGAAAAGTTGTGAAAGTTCACAAAAAAAAAACACATAATAAGGAGGTTTCATTTCACAGGCCATCTTGCTTTCACCTGATGTTTTTCCGAAACAAAACAATATTTTACATACATCGACTGTGTTTATGTGTATACTACTCATAAATTATAATTTTTCTAACCAAAAATAATTTTTTCTGGTGAAAATTATAGTTTGTTGGTTTCCCGCCATTTGTGTGCAAGAGTCAGTGCAATAATGCTTATTTTTATCGATTTTTTTTTGGCTAGAAATAAAAGTTAAAGTTTGATTTTATTTACTTTTATTTACTTAAAATATGTTTATTTTTCGGTTAAAAATAAAAGTCAAAATATGACTTATTTTTTCGGTCATTTTAACATTTATTTTAAAATATGAATTATTTTTCCAGTCAAAAATATAAGTATATATAAAATTTTACTTTTATTGTTGAGTCAAAAATAAGATTTAATATTTGAGTTTTATTTTTTCTATTAAAAATAAAGGTTAATAATATGAGAGTGATATCCTATATAAAATACTAGCTTACCCGATACACGTTTTGTGCACCTGAAAATATGGTTATGAGTCGATTGACTAGTCGTGCCATATGTCCCGTATTCACGGGACGTGCCGTATTTTGCATGCTTTTTTAAGTGTCCTGCCGGGACAAAATTTGTCCCATATTTTTGAAATTTTTGTAAAATATCTATGATTTCAAATACACATTCACATAAACTGAGACAATAAAAAAGGTGTGTTTCCTTTAAATCGAAAAAATAAAAGTCTTATTTTAATTGTTATTTTTGACTGAAAAATAATTTATTTTATATTTTTATATTGTATACCTCATAGGCGGTGTGTAAATACAATAAAAATTAAATAATAAAAATAGGCCTGAACACAAGTTTTTAACAAAAAGTTTTCGCCTTTCTTACGATATAACCTAATGCGGCCCTGTTTGAATGTTTATGTGTTTGCATTAACTTCATTGTATTTGTAAAATACTTCATTTCTGTTCAACTTCACCGCTTCCTTATCTCTTAGTTCTTTGATCTAGACGCACTCATGATGTAATTAACAAGGTGGTAGCGAATTTTTCACCACACACTCAATTTTGCTGAATCTGTCAAAAAATTGTGACATAAAGAGAGGACCTGTTGGCAGAGCTGTAAAAGATTGAATCATTTTCAGTTTTCATTCTCTTGTTTAAAAATTCAAAAGCTGAACTCTTTTGTTGTAGCATTCAAAGTGTGAACTCTTTAGGCTTAAGTCTTTAGGCTGAATAAAATTGTTTTCAAGTCATGAATTGCAAAACGTAAAGAATGCACACTGAATTGAAATTTTAACGAGTGCAGCCACCGATGGCTTCAGCCACGATGGCTGCAACCATCGATAGTTGCAGCCGAATTGAAATTTTAGTGAATGCAGACGGCGATGGCTTCAGTCGCAAGGATTTGTTGTTGTCTTAAGTTGTTTTGTGTCTATTTGTGTATGCGTGAGTGACTGTTGGGCATGACTGTGATGGGTTGCCATTGGCTTGATATCATGTATAGAAAAAGTATTATATACAACAAATTGTAGAAGTTAATTTTTATACATTTTGTTAATAATATTTATTGTTAATAAGCAATTTATTATTCCAGAAAATGTCAAAGGAAAGACAAAAGCATGTCACTAAGATCGGCCGTCGAAAACAAATGACAACAAAAATGCAAAATGCTGCTTTATATTAAGTAGTATTTCATGGTAGTAAATAAAATGTCCAGTGTTTCAGAGTTGAAAAGAATGATAAAACTGAGTGCATTCATCGTATTTCTTAAGCCTACAAGAATGGGATTGATATTTTTCATAAGTCTCATTCCTTATAAAGCATTGGGTGTGCATTTTTTTATTTTCAAAGAATGATGAATTGTGCATTTGTAATTCATTTACTCTACAGAAGCATAAGATTGCAATCTGGTTGATGTAGCTTTTGAATGATTTAAGAGTGTGTGCATTCCGAAATGATTCAATCTTTTACAGCTCTGCCTGTTGGTAAGTGTCAAATCGTTATTTGTTTTGTTTGCTTGCTAGTGGAAGTTCTAGCTAATAAGTAATAAACTGCAATTATATGTAGTTTTGTTGGATTTTCATAAAAATTATTGAAACTGTGAAAAACTAGAGCCGAATATGGAAACACACTGTAATTGGCTGCAGGTATGGATGATCTGGCCATGTAGCTCCACAATACCAATAGCAGCAATAAGCTGATCCTATCAAAATATTCAAGGAAATCTACGAAAGCTGTAACACAATCCGTACGAGGTGGTACATAGTGCTTCAAGAATCCAGCTCTTTATCTTGAACTGCCGGAGAAGTAGTTTAATCAATTTGAGGTTAAGTTTAATATTTGTTGGTTTTTTATTGGCTAATAGTTTTAACACGCACAGCGTCTCAGCAATTTTTTATCTTATCCATGTTTTTTGCACGTTTTTAATCAATCAAATTATTCTTTCGCAATAAGCAGAAATTTCACAAACTATGCTTTGCTTAAAATATGCAATCAGCTGTTTTTGACAGATCGAGAGTTCATTTTTGTGAGAGAGGTTGAAAATTAACTACCACCTTGCTAATTACACCATGGACGCACTGGACTTATTGATGACTTATTTTGCTGAATGAATGAGGATCTCTGCAGCATCAATGTGTGGGCCAATAGCAATGGTCTCCTACTTAATTCTTCTAAATCGTATGTGCTTCCCATTTGTGGATTTAAGACATGTGTCAATGATGTCCCTGATTTCTTTATTGGTCCAAACAAGCTAACTGTTGTAGCGAAAATTGTAAATCTTGGTTTCTATGTTAATTCTTTGCTTTCCTGTGTTGCCATGGCTTTGCTAGTTTCTTCATTTGGTATCATTGTTTTTAGTATATCCGAATCTATTTTTATTCGTGATAGTGCGTCAACATTGGTATTTATATTTCCTTGTTTAAATACTATCGTGAAGTCCTAATCAGATAAATCTAGTCTGATTCTTGTCATTTGGGATGATGGGATCTTTGAGAAAAAAGTGAAACTAAAGGTCTGTGGTCAGTAACTACCATAAACTTTTGTCCGTATAAATAGGGTCTGAAAAAGTTAACATCCCAGTGTATGGCTAGAAGTTCTCTTCTATTATTGGCTTATTTACGTCATGTTTCTGTAAACTCTTACTTGCATAAGATATTGGTAAGTATTGTCCAATTTCACCTTGTAATAATACTGCTCCTGATGCGTAATTTGATGCGTCAGTCGTTAAAATGGACGGTTTTGAAATATCTGGATATTGTAATATAGGTGGTTCTATTAATTTTGTTTAAGTGTCTCAAACGCTATTTGACATTGTTTTGTCCATTCGAAATGGTTCTTTCTAAATAAGTAAAGCATTGTGCTATTGTTGCAAAATCTTTTATGAAACTTCTATAATAATTACAAAAGGCGACGAATCTACGCACCTCGTTAGCATTTAAAGGAATTGGATAATTTTTTATTGTTTCATATTTTGCTGGATCGGTCTTAATGCCGTTTTGTGTTATTAAATGTCCCAACTAGCATTTAATTAAAGGTTGTATTTTGATAATCTTTCGCAAGTTTTAATTAAACTTATGTCATGGTGTTGGAGACTGCATCCAAAAACTATATTGTCATTTACATATCAAAATGCTTGTGAGCTTCAACCTGTGAGTGCTAAGGTATGTGAAGCTGTGACGTTGAAAACTGTTTGAGGATATTTTTAATCCAAATGGTAGTCTTTTGAATTGGTAACCGTCATTGGTTGAAAAAGCTGTTAACGGTCTAGAGTTTTCGTCTAAAGGAATTTTGTGAAAAGAACTCGTCGTGTCGAGTGTGGAAAAGTATTTTGCTCTGCCCAGTTTGTCTAAAATATCTTCTATTCTTGTTAAAGGGAATTTATCACTAACTATTTTATTGTTTTATTTTCTAAAGTCAACTACAACACGCCATTTCTTTATATCGTCATTACTTTTCTTTGGTACCAGTAGGAGAGGTGAATTGTATGGGCTTATTGATGGTTCAACTGAATCGTTGTCCAACAGTTCTTGAACTTGTTCATGTATTTCTTTGTTTTAGACATGTGGCAATCTATAATTTTGTACGTATATGGGTGTATCATCTGTTGTGCCAATTTTTGTGGGTAAAAATTGTTTATTGTTAATTTCTCATTTTTTAAATAAAATATATGTTGGTATTTTCTGAATATATTTATGAATGGATGTTTTGTTTCAATGTCTAATTCTTTTAAAACTTTTTGGAATCTAGTTTCGTTTTGACGTGTGTCTTGTTTAAAATATGAGTATTCTGATAGAGGTTTGAGTTTTGGTATTAGCTTATTCATCTTTATTTCTGTTTCGGTTGTATTTAATATTTTTATGTGACATATTCCAGTAAACAGGACTATAGAATTTGCTATAAATACTCCTGTTTGAATTTTTTCATTTAAAATAACACTATCTTGATTTAAGTTTAAATTTGTTGGGGCTATAATTTCTGTTCTGGGTGGTATCCTGATTGTATCAAATGCGTTTTTAAGTATTTAAGTATAAGGGTGTTACTATGTCGGTGTCGTTTAGTATTATACTGAGCGTATGTGTTTCATAGTCAATTTTACACATATATTTTGATAAAAAGTCTCTACCTAATATTCCATCAGTGTGAATGGGGAAGTCATTGTCTACGGCATAGTTGAATAAATAAGGTTGTCTCGTGGCTGATCGTACTCTCTTTTCAGTACCCATAATTGTCAAAATCAATGAAAAGCAACATCAACAACTTCAACGGCTTTTCATGTTATTAATTTTCGTTTTCAGATTTTGTATGAGATGTCAACTTCGATTTGACATTTATGGGAACTCGCTCTCACCCATGCGACAACCTTATTTATTCAACCATGGTCTACGGCTTGAAAAATATGTTGTAACTTAAAGTCTTGTAAATTGAGTCTTAATTCTATTGAACCTAAAGAGAAGGTTTCTTCTTCTGTTATACATGTTAGTTTACATTTTCTCTTGTTATTAATTCTATATCATTATTTATATATTCAATTATGCAGATTGAAATATCTGCACCTGTATCAATTAAAAATTTTAAGTATTTCTTTGCATTGCAGCATCTTATTATTATATAGTTGTATTATCCGATCTCTGTCGATTTTCGAGCGAACGTCGTTTCCCTGGTCTTCATTATTAAAGACGTACATTGTTGCGTGCGTGCTTACAATACATTTAAATATAATAAAAACCTGGTGTCAGTAGTCGGCAACCCTGAATAATATATTTTTAAGAACAGTTTGAGAGGCAGGAACTTAAAAGTTCCTCACTGCATGATCGACTAAACTTTCAAGTTTTTCTTTCTTTAAAAAGGTTTTTGTCCTGGCTAGGATTGACGCATATTTTTATGTTGAGAGTATGGGAATTTGATAACATAAGAACCAGAGCTGTAAAAGATTGAATCATTTTCAGTTTTCATTCTCTTGTTTAAAAATTCAAAATCTGAACTCTTTTTTTGTAGCATTCAAAGTGTGAACTCTTTAGGCTTAAGTCTTGAGGCTGAATAAAATTGTTACAAGTCATGAATTGCAAAACGTAAAGAATGCACACTGAATTGAAATTTTAACGAGTGCAGCCACTGATGGCTTCAGCCACGATGGCTGCAACCATCGATAGTTGCAGCCGAATTGAAATTTTAGTGAATGCAGACGGTGATGGCTTCAGCCGCAAGGATTTGTTGTTGTCTGAAGTTGTTTTGTGTGTATTTGTGTATGCGTGTGTGACTGTTGGGCATGACTGTGATGGGTTGCCATTGGCTTGATATCATGTATAGAAAAAGTATTATATACAACAAATTGTAGAAGTTAATTTTTATACATTTTGTTAATAATATTTATTGTTAATAAGCAATTTATTATTCCAGAAAATGTCAAAGGAAAGACAAAAGCATGTCACTAAGATCGGCCGTCGAAAACAAATGACAACAAAAATGCAAAATGCTGCTTTATATTTATTAGTATTTCATGGTAGTAAATAAAATGTCCAGTGTTTCAGAGTTGAAAAGAATGATAAAACTGAGTGCATTCATCGTATTTCTTAAGCCTACAAGAATGGGATTGATATTTTTCATAAGTCCCATTCCTTATAAAGCATTGGGTGTGCATTCTTTTATCTTCAAAGAATGATGAATTGCGCATTTGTAATTCATTTACTCTTCAGAAGCATAAGATTGCAATCTGGTTGATGCAGCTTTTGAATGATTTAAGAGTGTGTGCATTCCGAAATGATTCAATCTTTTACAGCTCTGATAAGAACTATGTTTTCTGTGTGCCTGGTATTCAAGCCAAGTCAATGCATTGAAATCGTCCAAGTTAGGGCATTAACATTGGTCAAAACGGAAGTTTGGCCAGTACACCAAAGTAATGCTCTCATTCTTGACCAAATTGAAGTGCCAAAGCCATTAGGGAAAGAAGACAGAATGGAGTTGGACAGATCGGAGCCAAGAAAATTGCGTAGGTGGGAGCGACATGCACTGTCTAATGTAGGCAATGACCCCAATATATATGATCCGAATATATATGTGTATGGGTTGTCATTTTAGGATACAATAAAATAAAAGTTTCTTGACCACACGAAAGCACGGACTGAAACTAGGCTTTCAGTTGTCCAGTCGTCGAAGTTAAGTGCGGTGTGAAAATTAATAGTTTAAAATTAGCAGTAGTGTTTAGAGTTATTTTAAAATAGAGGCAACAATCAAGTACTTATTCTAAGTGTTTTTCTTAAAAAAAAATAATAAAAGGTAAAAAAGAATAGAAAAATTTTTGTAATAAAGTGCTTTAAAGTAGTCCTAAAACCAGGCAGAATTTTACATCGCGGAGAAATCGCTCCATCTTGTTGCAAAATATATCTGAAATTTGCGAGGAAGGAAGTAGGAAGACCAAAACTAACATATATTTAAATACGCAAGGGAACAAGGTGAGTTTTAGTAAATTTTATTTTTTTGAACAAGGCTCATAGGATTTAGCTCATAGGACTGGACACCCTTTCGGAACCGGAAACAGATAAGTTCCATAAACTATAAAGAAAAATTTTATTATAGAGCCATAGAAAATAAGACACTTAGGTTAGAAGTACCTTAAATGCTCAGTCAATTGTCCTGAAATTCAAGATTCCTTGCGGTTTTTTTTTTTCTTATTTATATATTTATGTAAAAAAATTTACAATTGCTTACAAAAAAAAGTTATATCCAAAGGACAATTAAATTTATTCCTTTAAAGAAAACCATAATTGAAACTAAATATGCAAAGAAAATTAGAAGAAAACTGTAATTGTGAAACAAAATCCTGAAAAGAAAATTAGAAATACAAAAACCTGAAAAGAAAATTAGAAATACAAAAACCTGAAAAGAAAATTAGAAATACATAAACCTGAAAAGAAAATTAGAAATACAAAAACCTGATAAGAGAATAAGAACAAAACCTGGAAAGATATAAAAATAAAATAATCATTATTAAATCAAATTTGTAAAATGAATAAATTGATTTAAAAAGAAAAAATTATAAATGTAGAAAATGAATTTCATTAGCATTTAAGAGTAGTCTTAAGATACATTTTTAGGTGAATCTTGGTAAACTTGATTCACTACAGGGGCGCGAATAATAAAAGGGTTTTGAAATGGTATTAGTACTCTCACTTTAGAGAGCTCTCTCGAGTTAGCACCAACTTAAGTTTTAATTCGTTGTATCAAAATAATTATTTGAAATTTTTCTGTGGTGAAACGGGTTGAAAGCCTTAAAGTTTTATATGAAGCTAATTTACTTAAATTATTATTTATTTTTATTGAAGGCATGAATTACCACAAGTATTTATTATTTATTAGATGTAATATGTTTTTAAATAAATTTATAAAATGATGAAGATATAAAAAATTGGATGGCGTGCTAAATAGAAGTTCTGAGGGTTTCTGAAGGGTTGATATAGGGTAAGTACATAAAAATGTCGTGAGCGAAGCGAAAAATTGAAATTTCGTTGGGTGACTGGAAATGGTGGTCGGTCACATGGTAGGGCGGTTGCGCTACAAGACATAACATCCGTCTTGTTCCTCATCAATTGTTTTCAATTTTATTTTATTTAGATTTTTCGGTTATTATGCGCCCTCGACCAGATGTGGCTGGGTCGAAGTTTTTACCCTCCCTGACACCAATTGGTTAACATTCTGTTATTATTTCTATTGTTGAAATTTCTGGTTGTGTTGTTATTATCAAAATTGCGTCTTTGCGCATTTTGGCTTTTATTTCGTTGGTTACTATTTCTAATAAAATTGTTTTTATTGTTATTATAATTTTGATTATTATTACTGTAGGTTCTGAAATTATTGTTGTTACTTCTGATAACATTGTTATTGTTGTCTGAAGTTGTTTCTGTTAAAATTGTTGTTGTTTGGTCTAAAAGTATTGTTATTATTATTGTTGTTGTTGTGGTAGGTATTTCGTGTGTAATTGTTATTATTATTTTGTCGTCCCCTATATGAATTGCTGAAGTTGGAATTCTGTTGTTTGTTTGCTTTAAAATACATTAACTGATTATTTGTTTTTATATTATTTTCTAGCTCTAAAGCTAGGTTTGTTGCGTCAATAAATGTTTTTGGTTGAGTTGCAAAAATTGTGTTCTTTAAGTCATCGTTAAGTCCATTTTTAAAAATAGTCAAAGCATATGATTCATTAATTTTTATGACTAAATCTATTTGTTGATCACTAGCTTCAGATTTCAATTCTTTGATTTGTAAGTTGTTAAGTTCGGAAATCAAATTTAGTAATTTGTCCTTGAAAATGGAGGACGATCCTCTCAAGGCAACGCGTGAGGGTCAAGTGGGCGATCTTCACATGGCAACGTGTCTGCCTGCCTCAACCTGGTGAGGCCAGCATTATCCATGTCGAACTCGTCTCAAGTCGACTCAAACCTCTGCGTGGTGTCCTCTAGAAACGGCAAACTGGCAACCGTTAGTTTGACAGCTAATCTGAGCGGCGGGCTCCCCTGCCTTTAAAGGGTTGTGCGTTGGGTTTGAAGCCCACCACGTAAAAACAAATTTCAATGAAAACGACAAGAAAAAAGATAAAAATGATCCCCAAATCTGATGACGACTACCGCAAACGAAAAACTGACAATGATTTACGGATATGCACCTGGAACGTCCGAACCCTTAATTGGGATGGTGCCTCTATCCAACTGATAGATATCTTAGAAAGATACAAAGCTGATATCACTGCAATCCAAGAAATGAGATGGAAGGGACAGGGTTGCTCACGGCAAGCATCCTGTGATATCTACTACAGCGGCCATGCGGAGAAGCACGAATTTGGATGCGGATTCGTGGTTGGCAAGCGACTATGACATCATGTTCTGCGTTTCACACCTGTGAACGAACGACTTGCCATAATCCGTGTCAAGGCAAGATTTTTCAACATAAGCCTGATTTGTGCGCACGCTCCGACAGAAGATAAGGACGATGAGACCAAAGACAGCTTCTACGAGCGCCTTGAAGATGCCTATGAGCGCAGCCCCCGCCACGACATAAAAATCGTGCTTGGTGACTTTAACGTCAAGGTGGGAAAAGAAAATATCTTTGGTCCAACAGTCGGAAAGTTCAGCCTCCACGACAATACCTCCGATAACGGAATGAGGCTGATTGACTTTGCCGCAGCGCGAAACATGGTCGTTAGTAGCACTAGATTCAAGCATCTCAATATTGATAAAGCAACTTGGCTGTCTCCTGATCAAAAGACGCGCAACCAAATTGATCACGTTTTGATTGACGGAAGGCACTCTTCTAGTGTTTTAGATGTACGCACGATCCGTGGTGCCAATATAGACTCGGATCATTATCTTGTCGCAGCCAAGATCCGTACACGCCTGTGCGCAACCAAGAATGCGCGCAATCCAGCACAGAGAAAGCTAGACGTCGAAAAGCTGCAATCAAAGCAAACAGCCGAAGACTTCGCTACTCGACTCTCACTCCTGCTTCAAGAAAGCACTCCTCCGATCGACGATATATGCGCGCAGTGGAATCATATATCCCACTCTATGCGTACGGCTGCCGAAGAGGTGATTGGCTATCACCGCCATCGCCGAAACCAGTGGCACGACCAAGAGTGTCGTGACGCCATTGCAGAAAAAGATGCCGCCTACAAAGCCACCCTGCAGTCGGTTGTAACTCGTGCTGCTAAGGAGCGATACAAAGAGAAGAGGAGGGAAGAGAGACGCATTTTCAGGCGAAAGAAAAGGGAAGCGGAAATGTGTGAGTGCGAGAAAATTGAGATGCATGGTGACAGGAATGAGGTCCGAAAATTTTTCGAAAAAATAAGACGCCTGGCCGATGGTTTCAAGACCGGGGCCTCTTCCTGCAAGGATGAAAATGGGAATCTAGTGACAGATATCCAGAGTACACTGATGATGTGGAGGGAACACTTCTCTAGGCTTCTGAATGGCAACGACGGCAACAATCCTGCCAATAGAGATGATATTCCGGAATCCCCAATTTTGGACGACAGCGTTGAAGTTCCGCTGCCCGACCATAGTGAAGTCTTGAAAGCTATAGCTCGGCTTAAAAACAACAAAGCCGCAGGAGCCGATGGCTTACCTGCTGAGCTCTTCAAGAATGGAGGCGAAGCTCTATTGAAATGCATTCATGAGCTTCTATGCAGAATATGGTCGGAAGAATGCATTCCAAACGATTGGAACCTCAGTGTGCTCTGCCAAATCCACAAGAAAGGCGATCCCACAATTTGCGCCAACTACCGTGGGATAAGCCTTCTGAATATCGCATATAAGGTCCTCTCGAGCGTACTATGTGAAAGACTGAAGCCAATCGTAAACCAGCTGATTGGACCTTATCAGTGTGGCTTCAGACCTGGAAAATCCACCATAGACCAGATATTTACGCTACGACAAATCTTGGAGAAGACCCTAGAAAAACAAATCGACACACACCATCTTTTTGTCGATTACAAAGCCGCCTTCGACAGTCCAATAAGGAATCATCTATATTCCACCATGTCTGAATTTGGTATTCCTGCAAAGCTCATCCGCCTTTGCAGAATGACACTGAGCAACACCAGCAGCACAGTTAAAATCGGGAAGGACCTCACTCCTCCATTCGATACCAAACGAGGTTTCAGACAAGGTGATTCCTTATCGTGCGACTTTTTCAACCTGATGATGGAGAAGATCATCCGAGCTGCTGATTTGAGACGCAGCGGCACGATATTCTACAAAAGTATTATGCTGCTGGCGTATGCTGATGATATCGATATCATTGGCCATAATACGCGCGAAGTCAGTGCAGCATTCTCCAGGTTAGCGAAAGAGTCGAGTCGAATGGGTCTTGTAGTGAACGCAGATAAGACGAAATACCTAGTGTCAACAAATAAACAGTCCCAGCGTCTTGGAAACCACGTCACTGTTGACAACATCTCCTTCGAGGTTGTTAAGGACTTCGTCTACCTGGGATCCAGCGTAAACTCTTTCAACGATGTCAGTATTGAGATAAAGCGAAGGATAACTCTTGCCAACAGGTGTTACTTTGGGCTAAGTAGGCAATTGAGAAGCACAGCCCTCTCTCGACGAACAAAACTCACGCTCTATAAGTCACTAATCATGCCCGTCCTATTATATGCAGCACAAACTTGGACGTTGAGCAGTTCTGATGAAAAGACTTTGGGAGCCTTCGAGAGAAAGATCCTTCGTAAGATCTTCGGTCCAATCTGCGTCAATGGCGAGTACCGAATTCGATGGAACCACGAGCTGTATGAGCTGTACGCTGACATCGACATAGTTAAGCGTATTAAAATCGAGCGGCTCCGCTGGCTAGGTCATGTTGAGCGAATGGAAAACGACGCTCCAGCGAGAAAAATATTCTATTCGGTGCCCGGTGGTGGTCAACGCAGAAGAGGACGCCCACATCTTCGTTGGAAGGATCAGGTGTTGGATAACCTGACTACACTTGGTGTTTCCAACTGGCGCCAGCAAGCGCAGAACAGAAATGGCTGGCGCAATTTCTTATACGAGGCCAAAACCGACTTACGGTTCTAAGCGCCAGATAAGTAAGTAAGTAAGTCCTTGAAAATTGTCACTGTACCGTTTCGTTGCGTGATTGTGAAAAGTTGTGTGTGAATTTGAGCAGACGTTAGATTACTTTTGTAAGTAGTAGTAAGAAAGTTTTTAAGTTTGTCAAAAGTGTCTATGGTTGCTGTGTATCCTAAAGTTGTTTTCACATTTGTATTAAGTTTTAGATTTGTTATGATGTTTATATATTGTTTTTGGCCTTAAGCAGTGTAAGTGTTATTGATAAATTTTACTATGGTAGAAAAGCATCTAATTCTTTATAGTTTCCGGTAGGCTTGTGCTAAACAGTTCCGGGGCCGGAACGAACATGTAACGATTCTTTTGTACAGCGGAACTAGTTCGCGAAAGCATGTTCGCGGAACTATGTAGTTCCTTTGAGCTGTTCAAGCAATTTTTCGTGCTTATTAAATATGTTGCACGGCGTTGTAAGCAACAATTTTGCCTCGAAATCGTTGAATGTTTGGCTGACAACTCCAGAGCAGCTACGTAATGGTTGTAACCAAATGTTATGGTTTTTGTATATGTATTCTCTACACCGTACGAGAAGGCCGAAGAGGATTAATATGTACGACCGACCCCCATTCTTTTTAAAAAAGGAACATTTTTCCCTTAAGCACCTATTCCCTCCGACCACTACTTAGGGGGGCTCCCATACAAATTTTATGGTTTTTGTATATTTATTCCATATACCTGAGCATATGAAATTTAAGAGAATGCCGGAGAGGGTTAATATGTATGACCGACCCCTTTACTTTTGTATAAGGAAAATTTTTCCCTTGGGACCTACATCCTCCGACCACTCCTTACATGGGCTCCAATACAAAAACGCAATAGGGGCATATTCATTTTGTCACCCTGTTTGTAAGGCCCATAAAGAGGCGTAGTTATAGCAAAGTATATATATTCTTGATCAACATCACCCCCCCAAGTCGATTTAGTCATGTCCGTCTGTCTGTCCGTCCGTTCGTATGTAACTTATAAGTGCTTAAAAAGAACAAAATGAGTTGCAAAATATGTCCCGGAACTATTCCGGACATATTTTTTTAGTTACGCAGTTCCATTTGATTGAATGAAACTCATGCATCTCATATGTAGCAGATTGTAACATGTCCGCGGAACTATCTAGCTCCGCAGTTCCATTTCATTGAATCAAACTAATGCAACTCATATGTAGCAGATTGTAACATGTCCGCGGAACTATCTAGCTCCGCACTTCCTTTCCTTGAATGAAACTCATTAAACTCATATGCAGCAGATTGTAACATGTCCGAGGAACTATCAAGTTCTGCAGTTCCAT
The DNA here is from genome assembly GCA_943735915.1 of Pherbina coryleti. Taxonomy (NCBI): domain Eukaryota; kingdom Metazoa; phylum Arthropoda; class Insecta; order Diptera; family Sciomyzidae; genus Pherbina; species Pherbina coryleti. Next base: position 107,575,760 of record OX030950.1, on the reverse strand, counting down.
TCGATTGAGTGAAAGCATGTTCAAAACGAAATAAACAGACCATTGCGCGCAACAAGAACGTCGAAATGTCATCTTACCATTTCACACATCAATTGTTTCGTTCTTTTGAAAACATCATATTTGCACTTGTAGTCGAAAAAAAAATTAGTAAAAAAAAAATCTTGCAAACCGGAACTGTTTGAACAGGCTAAAAATGAATGGAAGGAATGATTGGAACTATGTCCAACTGTGAACATAGTTCCGCGAACTAAACAGGTTCGGAACGACCCATCTCTAGCTTCCGGTGAAAATCGGAATTTTTTCTTTATAATATATATATATATATATATTTATTATATGTATTTTTAAAGTAGTAAATTACAATTTAAAAACTTAAATTAAGCATTATCTACTAAGGCCTTCCACTTCTAGTTGCTAAAATGGTTATAATTCAGATAGTAATCCTAGTCTTTTGGCAAATTCATTAAATTCTAATATATTATTTTTGGATACATTTTTTAGGAGTTCTATGTGTTTTGTTTGAGGTTGAATTTGTGTTTGATTGCGGCTACTGCGTTACAGTTGAGGAGATGTTAAAACGTAAGGTTTTCGATGCTGCAGAATCGGCATATTGGCGGAGGGCTTTTGGTGAAAAGATGTTGATGGGTTAAGCGTGTGTGTCCCAATCGAGAGCGCGTAAAGTTGACTGTTTGCCTTCTTGTTGTATCCAGGGGAAAGTTTGGAGAGGGTTGCATTAGGTTTTAAGGATTTGTAGTGATAGGAGTGTTCTGTCCAGTTTTGTCGAGTAATTTCAAAATAATACTTATTTACTGCATTGCGGATGTCATTCTTATTATATGTATGTGTTTTGTATTAGTAATGGTGATCTTGTGGCTAATTTCGCTGTGCTATCTGCAAAGGTGTTTCCTCTTATATATATGTGGCTGGGAATCCAACACAGTTTGTTTGAACATTGTTTGAAAGTAAGTCTCTAATGGCTGAAATTGTATTATCGTTGTTGTTGTTAGCGTTTTTTACTGCCCCCAAAGTTGAAAGTTGAAATCGGAATTGTTTTCAAAACGAGTTCTATATTTAATTCAGCCATGTTTCTGTCTTTTAGTTCATCTACCAAGTGATTTAACAAAAGATTTTCAGTTTCTTTCAATAGTATGTAAAATTGTTCAGATAGTTCGTATGCTTCGATTTTATTTAAATATTTAGTAGTATTTGGAAAGTGTGCTTTAAAATGATTTAAGTGATTTAATTTTTTATCGATTGTTTCTTTTGTGTACTTTCTATTGGAAGATTTTTTATATTTAGTTTAATCTTTTTGACTTCATTGAAAATTTCTTGTAACTCTTCCATTAAGTTCTTATGTTTTTATTCTTATAAGGTAATTATTGTTTATTAATAACAATTTATATAAAATAATTGTGAGCTATGTTCAAAGAAATCAAATCTACTTAGTCTAATTTTACATATATTACATTTGAAACATTTTTGATGACAACTATTTCCTTTGTATTCTAAATACATATATAACTTTTCCTATTTCTACAATTTTTCTACCATAGCATCCTTTATTTTTGCAAAGTGTTGCGTTTTCATGATTCTGTTTTGTTTATAAATTCTTTTAATATTTAAACACTGGCTCTAATTGCGTGTTTCCTAACATATTTTTTATAGTATAAATTAATTTTGTATAATATATTAGCAATTATTGTTAAAATTCCTAAAGTGATAATTACGGTTCAAGTAATTTGATTTATTTGGTTTTTTGTAACAATCGACCCAATATTGTTGTCGATGTTTTCATTTATGATAATTTCTTTGTTTTCGTTATTTAACATAGTTAAATAATGATAAATACTAGTTATATTTGGTATCATTTAATAAAAAAAGTAATCATTTATTTAACAGAAATTTATATGTTTTTCTATTGTAGCAATGTCTCTTTATATTCAGTTTTTCTAATAACACATTTTTTGTTTTTTGAATTATAACATTGTTTTTCTATTTTTACTTGGTTTAATAATTTGTTAATAATATGTGGGTTTGATGTTATCCTTATTATCCGGTAAAGTTCTGCCACACGTTGTCTCGCCTTGACGACTTTACCAGCCCTTAGTAGCCGTAATGTCTTTGCAGTTTCTTGCGGTTTATTTTCAGTACATACTGTTGTCCTTATTTGCCTGTTTCTGTACTGCTCTATGGTCAATGGTTTCGGTCCAGCATTCCTTGGTGTTGGTATGTATTTCGCTGTATCGCCTTGTTCTATTAATGGCTGTGGGTCATACTATTCTTATTACTCTCTGGTGCTTCCTTCAGGACTTTTTCGAATAATTTGGTGAAGATATCTTCTGTCATCTCATTAATTGAAGGTTATTGAATTAGATATATTTAGAAATGTAGGATTGAAAAGTGCAAATTCAGAATATCTCTGGAATCGAAAAGGGCAGGATTGCCATGTAATGTGAAAATTTTAATTTATACTACAATGTTATTTTTACAAGATATTTTCTAGACTGTCTTGTGGTGTTTTTAGAGCGCACCAACGCTCAAGATTTTATGGTTTTAGAGCCGCTCTTATTGAGAAGTTAAAAGAAATGTTTTAGCTAGAGAGCTCAGTTATATCTGTTAAGATCTGGTTTTTATTTTCAAAAATAAAAGTTTATAAACAAAAAATAACATTATTTTTCTTAACTTAGTTTAACCACTATTTCCAAGACTCCTCCTTAATTTCCAATATTTACCAAATAATATTTAAAAATCTATTTTTAACCAATAATTTTTAGTTTGACAAAAATCTTTATATTTCCCCTCAAATTTATAATCATTACCAATAATAATTAGTTAACTGAATACGTTGCCTTGACTTTGATTTGTAACACAACACCCGTTGTCGCGATCATGCTTCAATGAACTGCATTGAAAAGAACTTGAGCTAAACGTTTTGTTTACGTTAACATTTTAGGGATTTTAATTTTGGAGTTTGTCAAAATAATTTTTTTTATGACTATAGATTTTATTATTGCCATATGTTGGTCGAAAACATGTGTATTTCTGTGATGATCTGTGTAGCTACGTATGTAGGTATGTAAGTACACTCCAACTTGCATGGTTATGGGAGGCAAATATTTAAAATCGGGAATTAAAGTGAATATAAATTCATATAATTACTTATATATTACTTAAATATAAGGACAAGATTGGACAGCGGGTGGTTTAAGTTTCTTAAGACGCTCAACAGTTTTATTTGATGAAAAAATTATATAAATGAAAAAATAATTAATTTTTTGCATAATCATCAATTGCATAATCGCGAAAAACGTTGCAAACGACATTTTTTTTAAAAGTGTTTTTTCGCAGATACCCGTTAGAATTACTCTCTTATACTATATAGAAACAGAAGTGAGTAAAAAGAATGCAGGTTCGGACATTTCTAACGCACTTTTAAATACCAGTTAGTGGAAGAACGTTGCACGTGCTTGTAAAATAAATAAAAGCGAACAATCGAACTTGATGCGCAAGTGCTACTGATGCCCAAAACATAAAATAAATTTCGAAAATTAGAAAAATTTCAACAATAAAAGACTAAGACATAGTGGTCAGTCTTCTATTTCGAGAAATGGAATGACCATAGAAAATAAAAATGCTCCTGTGAATGTAATTTGGAATAACGTTGTAAGTCGTTTTTAGTAGTGAAAAAACGTTTTAAGCACCATAAGTCAATATGTTATGTTCAGTGGAAGATCGTTTCATCATCCATTCAGTTTTTGAAACGTTATTCCACTGTAAACACTTTTAAACGGTAAATTTAGAAGTATTTAAATCTTTTATATTTTATGTATAGTAAAGATTTATTAAATCGGAGTGTATTACAAAAGAGCAAAAATAAACGGCTACAATGTTTAAAACGTTTTTTAACTCTGGTCAAAATTACTATTTTGTCGTTTACAACGTTATTCGCGATTATGCTTCAATTGACGAATTTTTTTTTTGTGATGTTGCTCTTGAAAAGTAATCTTGCTGAAATTAATGCTTCTTCATCGCTACCTTAGTGCTCAAGTATATGGAATAAATTGACATTGACAATGACAAGAAAGTACGAAAGTTTCTAAAAGTACGTTCATGTCAATTTCATATACGAAGAATACTATTTACGATTTACGCAGACAAACGAAGTGACATGAATCACCTTATTATTATTTTATTATTATGATTTAATTGTTATTATCATTGTTAATTGTTCTTATTATTGTTGTATTATTATTACTAGTGTATTATTATTATTATTGTATTGTTATTATTATTGTATTTTTATTATATTTGTATTGTTAATATTGTATTATTATTATTGTATTGTTATTATTATTGTATTATTATTATAATTGTATTGTTATTATTGTAGTAGCTTATCGTTGAGGTTTTATTTATTTACAAAGAATAAAATTATTACAAAAAAGAAGAAATAAATATTTGATTTTTTACCCAGCGCGCAATAGTCTGTTGCCTGGAAAAGGGAGAATGATGATCGCACCAGAACCTTGTTCTCCTTGTTCCTCATTAGCCATGCCACCATAGCGCGTTAAAAGTATACTGAGGAGTGAGATGGACTGCTGCGGCATATACAGGGTTTTAAAATAGAAACTAGACAACTTTGAAATAAATTTCTGAACGCACCCTTTCACTAATCATCGAACTGTCACTGTCAACTTATTCAGTAAACTCAACATTTTAATCGTGGTAAAGTACATGAACGAACTACGTCTGCAAATTAAAAATTTACTACCGAAATACGGAGTCGGTGCTCGCACCTTTAAGAGCGTTAACTGCAATTTTCGGTCGTAATTCTCGCCCTAGTAGACAGACAATAACAAGTTTAGTGCAAAAATTTGAGTCCACATATTCGTTGTGTGATGTTGCCGTGCCAGTGAGACAACGGGTTGGTCGAAGTGTCGAAAATATCGCTGCCGTTCAGGCGTCCATAGCAAACGATACAAAACAGTCAATTCCACGGTGTTCTCAAGAATTGGACATCGCACAGACCACTTTATGGTGAATTTTGCGTATAGCCTGAAACAGAATGCTATGTAGAATACAGTGTAGTGTTTTGACGTTTCCTTTTAGAAACAACATAATCATACGAGGAAACACAGAATCACTGTTCTGCACTGCACTGCGCTGCTTGAGGTTAGCCAAATTCCTAAAAAACTGCATGTCACTGCAACAGCTGATTTGCAAACATTGTATAATTTGCCAAAAATGGAAATCGACGAAGAACTTATTGAGCTTTTGCGGCAAAATAAATTTTTATACGATAAGTCAAGCAGAAGTTTTAAAAAAAATAGAAAATAAACTTCATTAGTTTGAAAACTTTAGTGTAAAATCCATGTGAAGTTCGCTGCTCTTTGCTGTAATATATCCGTGTCCTTAATCTTTTAGCCCCTAAGTTTAGGAGAATTAAATTGTTTTGATGTAAAAGTAAAGCATTAAAAAAGATGTAAATGAAACATTTTTTTATTACACAAAAAATTTTAAAGTAAACATGTGATTTAGAAGAAATGTTAAAACAACTGCAACTGCAAACAGTGTTCCATTGTGTTTCACACTGCACTGTATGCCACCTCACGACACCGAAACGTCAAAACACTGCACTGCACTGCATCGCATTATGTTTCTGGCTTAAGGATATTGGTTTACACCCATACAAGATCAAGCTGACTCAAGAATTGAAGCCGATAGACCATTTGAAGCGACGTACGTTCTCCGCTTCGGCTCTGGAAAAGATGCTCCAAGATGATGAATTTTATCGCAAAATCATCTTCAGTGAAGAAGCTCATTTTTGGCTAAATGCGTTCGTCAATAAGAAAAATATGCGTTATTGGTCGAGTGAAAATCCACATGTGCTTCATGAATCACCACTTTGTTCACAAAAAAATAACTGTTTGGTGCGGTTTGCATGCCGGCGGCGTCATTGGACCATATTTTTTCGTCAACGATAACGATCGTAATGTTACTGTGAATGGCCATCGTTATCGCCTTAGACGACATGTGGTTCCAACAGGACGGTGCCACAAGCCACACAGCTCACGTTATAATCGATTTATTGAAGTAAGTTTGATGAGCGTGTTATCTCAAGAAATGGACCAGTAGATTGGCTGCCTTGTTCGTGCGATTTAACGCCTCTAGACTATTTTCTTTGGGGCTACGCTAAGTCATTGGTCTACGCCAACAAGTCGATGACATTGGAAGAGCTTAATGGCCAACGAATCGACCGCTGCATACGTGCCCGCGGTGGCCATAGGAACGAAGTCGAAATTCATTCATAAATGTTTTGATTTTACTTCAAGCCGGTAATAAAGTTTTTGAAATATCTCAAATGGTTTGCGTTTTATTTAAAAAAAAAGTTGTCAATTCCCTAATGGAAAACCCTTTATATATATTAGTTGTAGTAAAACGGAATCCATTATTTTTCCACACTAACTAACTAGACTAGACGGCGTAGCACTAGACGGCTTTAGAGAGATAAATAAAGATTTCGTACTAAAGAAACTTCTCAGATAGTTTTGTGATCGCTTGACTCAGTTTTGTTTGAACGCGCGTCAACGATGGACACCAGTAAAGAGAAAATACGCCATATTTTACAGTTTTTCTTCGATAAAAGCGAAAAGGCAACGCATGCGGCTGAAACTATGAAAAGTGTTTATGGTCCTGATACCCCTTTCCGTACACATATGTGTAGGCACATTTAACGTCTTTTTGAAGCGAAATTTATATATAACTGTCTTGTTTTTTCTGACTGCTTTCAGTGTCTCAATATTATTTGTTATCTCTTTATAGTTCTCTCATGTGTTTTTGTGCAGTTTATTTTATTCTGAGGTTGTAAACGTGCGAAGAAGGTGAACATGTTTCGCAATGCGAGAGACAATAAATGTAAGTGCTATTATTTTGTATATATTTAGCTAAATTTATAAAGATTTTGTTATTATTGAGAAATAAAAGCATTAAATATTTAAATTATGTAAAAATTATGTAAATATGTGGAAAGGATTGTTGTGTTTTTGTAAACAGAATATGTGCCTACACGTATGTGTAGTATGGGATTTTACTTACTCAATTCATCATCGTTACAGCAAAGAAATATGATTTGGAAAACGAAGCGGATGTGGAAGAAGTCCTTAAATTACTTTGTGATGTATGTGACGTTGAATCCGACAGTTCATCAAATGAATTTGAGGATGTGTTGGGTACTCAGTCTCTGCACTCCGATCTTGATGATGAAGGCAAGACAGATACTGATTTAATTGATACTAATATCGTTGCTAAACCATTGCAAAGGGCTGATAGACCAAGGCAAAGCGTGAGGTTCAAGGGGGCGATCTTCACATGGCAACGTGTCTGACTGCCTCAACCTGGTGAGGCCAGCATTATCCATGTCGAACTCGTCTCAAGTCGACTCATACCTCTGCGTGGTGTCCTCTAGAAACGGCAAACTGGCAACCGTTAGTTTGACGGCTAATCTGAGCGGCGGGCTCCCCCTGCCTTTAAAGGGTTGTACATTGGGTTTGAAGCCCACCACGTAAAAACAAATTTCAATGAAAACGACAAGAAAAAAGATAAAAATGATCCCCAAATCTGATGACGACTACCGCAAACGAAAAACTGACAATGATTTACGGATATGCACCTGGAACGTCCGAACCCTTAATTGGGATGGTGCCTCTATCCAACTGATAGATATCTTAGAAAGATACAAAGCTGATATCACTGCAATCCAAGAAATGCGATGGAAGGGACAGGGTTGCTCACGGCAAGCATCCTGTGATATCTACTACAGCGGCCATGTGGAGAAGCACGAATTTGGATGCGGATTCGTGGTTGGCAAGCGACTATGACATCATGTTCTGCGTTTCACACCTGTGAACGAACGACTTGCCATAATCCGTGTCAAGGCAAGATTTTTCAACATAAGCCTGATTTGTGCGCACGCTCCGACAGAAGATAAGGACGATGAGACCAAAGACAGCTTCTACGAGCGCCTTGAAGATGCCTATGAGCGCAGCCGCCGCCACGACATAAAAAAACGTGCTTGGTGACTTTAACGCCAAGGTGGGAAAAGCAAATATCTTTGGTCCAACAGTCGGAAAGTTCAGCCTCCACGACAATACCTCCGATAACGGAATGAGGCTGATTGACTTTGCCGTAGCGCGAAACATGGTCGTTAGTAGCACTAGATTCAAGCATCAAAATATTCATAAAGCAACTTGGCTGTCTCCTGATCAAAAGATGCGCAACCAAATTGATCACGTTTTGATTGGCGGAAGGCACTCGTCTAGTGTTTTAGATGTACGCACGATCCGTGGTGCCAATATAGACTCGGATCATTATCTTGTCGCAGCCAAGATCCGTACACGCCTGTGCGCAACCAAGAATACGCGCAATCCAGCAGAGAGAAAAGTTGGAATCACAACAAACAGCCGAAGACTTCGCTTCTCGACTCTCACTCCTGCTTCAAGAAAGCACTCCTCCGATCGACGATATATGCGCGCAGTGGAATCATATTTCCCACTCTATGCGTACGGCTGCCGAAGAGATGATTGGCTATCACCGCCCTTGCCGAGACCAGTGGCACGACCAAGAGTGTCGCGACGCCACTGCAGAAAAAGACGCCACCTACAAAGCCACCCTGCAGTCGGTTGTAACTCGTGCTGCTAAGGAGCGATACAAAAATAAGAGGAGGGACGAGAGACGCATTTTCAGGCGAAAAAAAAGGGAAGCGGAAATGCGTGAGTGCGAGAAACAGGAATGAGGTCCGAAAAATTTTTCAAAAAAATAAGACACCTGGACGATGGTTTCAAGACCGCGGCTTCTTCCTGCAAGGATGAAAATGGGAATCTAGTGACAGATATCCAGAGTACACTGATGATGTGGAGGGAACACTTCTCTAGGCTTCTGAATGGGGACGACGACAACAATCCCGCCAATAGAAATGATATTCCGGAATCCCCAACTTTGGACGACAGCGTTGAAGTTCCGGTGCCCGACCATAGTGAAGTCTTGAAAGCTATAGCTCGGCTTAAAAACAACAAAGCCGCAGGAGCCGATGGCTTACCTGCTGAGCTCTTCAAGAATGGAGGCGAAGCTCTATTTAAATGCATTCATGAACTTCTATGCAGAATATGGTCGGAAGAATGCATTCCAAACGATTGGAACCTCAGTGTGCTCTGCCCAATCCACAAGAAAGGCGATCCCACAATTTGCGCCAACTACCGTGGTATAAGCCTTCTGAATATCTCATATAAGGTCCTCTCGAGCGTACTATGTGAAAGACTGAAGCCCATCGTAAACCAGCTGACTGGACCTTATCAGTGTGGCGTCAGACCTGGAAAATCCACCATAGACCAGATATTTACGCTACGACAAATCTTGGAGAAGACCCTAGAAAAACAAATCGACACACACCATCTTTTTGTCGATTACAAAGCCGCCTTCGACAGTCCAATAAGGAATCATCTATATTCCACCATGTCTGAATTTGGTATTCCTGGAAAGCTCATCCGCCTTTGCAGAATGACGCTGAGCAACACCAGCAGCACAGTTAAAATCGGGAAGGACCTCACTCCTCCATTCGATACCAAATGAGGTTTCAGACAAGGTGATTCCTTATCGTGCGACTTTTTCAACCTAACGATGGAGAAGATCATCCAAGCTGCTGATTTGAGATGCAGTGGCACGATATTCTACAAAAGTATTATGCTGCTGGCGTATGCTGATGATATCGATATCATTGGCCATAATACGCGCGAAGTCAGCGCAGCATTCTCCAGGTTAGCGAAAGAGTCGAGTCGAATGGGTCTTGTAGTGAACGCAGATAAGACGAAATACCTAGTGTCAACAACTAAACAGTCCCAGCGTCTTGGAAACCACGTCACTGTTGACAACATCTCCTTCGAGGTTGTTAAAGACTTCGTCTACCTGGGATCCAGCGTAAACTCTTTCAACGATGTCAGTATTGAGATAAAGCGAAGGATAACTCTTGCCAACAGGTGTTACTTTGGGCTGAGTAGGCAATTGAGAAGCAGAGCCCTCTCTCGACGAACAAATCTGACGCTCTATAATTAGTGAATTATCTATATATGCAGCACAAACCTGGACGTTGAGCAGTTCTGATGAAAAGACTTTGGGAGCCTTTGAGAGAAAGATCCTTCGTAAGATCTTCGGTCCAATCTGCGTCAATGGCGAGTACTGTATGAGCTGTACGCTGACATCGACATAGTTAAGCGTGTTAAAATCGAGCGGCTCCGCTGGCTAGGTCATGTTGAGCGAATGGAAAACGACGCTCCAGCGTCGTTCTGGTCAACGCAGAAGAGGACGCCCACATCTTCGTTGGAAGGATCAGATGTTGGATAACCTGACTACACTTGGTGTTTCCAACTGGCGCCAGCAAGCGCAGAACAGAAATGGCTGGCGCAATTTCTTATACGAGGCCAAAACCGACTTACGGTTGTAAGCGCCAGATAAGTAAGATAGACCATTATTATGGAAAAGAGGAACATTTAACTCTTTTGTTAGTCCACTTTATGAAAACTTTCATAAACCAATGGACCCCGTTCTACCACTAAAGTACTTTGAAAGGTATCTTACTGATGAGCACTTCCAGCAAGCAGCACAGTACACCAATATGTATCACATCCAAAAATTTGGCACTGAATTAAAAACAGATGCATTCGAAATAAAACAATTATACGGCCCGCATTTGTATTTTGGTTGCATCAAACTCCCTCGTTTGAGGATGTACTGGGAGCAGAAGTTCGGCACAAACATCTTATCTGCAAAAATGACACGAAATCGGTTGTTTCTTTTAAGAAAATGCCTACATTTTGTCCACACTGTAGAAATTCCAGAAGAACCAAGTTCAAATTATCTCTGGAAGGTTCAACCAGTCATTGATGCTGTCAGATCTCGATGCCTTGCCATTCCAAGAAATTTCGCTAATTACTCGATAGATGAACAGATGATGCCGTTCCTTGGAAGATTACCGGCTGGACTTAGACAATATGTACGCAATAAGCCGCGCCCAATTGGTCTAAAAATTTTTGTATTGACCAACTGGTACTATTTAAACTGTTTTACTGACAAATATTTATTTATATAAACATGTATTGCTTAATTTTTCAGGAATTGTTTTAGATTTTGAAGTTTACCAGGGTTATAAAACTCCATTAGGAGATCGATCGCTGGGTTTAGGTCCAAGTGTTATCATTCGTTTGGTGAGGACTTTGCCAAATAATTCGTCTGTATTTTTTGACAGGTATTTTACCACGTTACCGCTTTTGGAGCGATTGGCGGAAACCAATGTCCGTGGAACAGGCACGATTCAAACGAACCGTTTGCGCAAAGTGCATTTAAAAGATGATAAGCATATGAAAAGGGGAGAGTCTGATCAGATTATTAGATCAGATGAAAAAATTGTTTTGGTCAAATGGAAGGATAACAAATCCGTTACCCTTGCTTCCACAGCAAATGGGCAGGATCCAGTGCGTAGTGTGAAAAGGTGGAATAAGGAGCTGAGATGCCTTGTCCTGCCATCGTTATGGAGTACAATCGAAACATGGAGGGAGTGGACATTTGCGACCAAATGATGGAGTGGTACAGAACCTGGCTCAAGTCAAAAAAATGGACGTTAAAAGTAGCACTCCATTTTATTGATTTATCAGTCGTGAATGCTTGGATGGAGTACCGGCTTGATTGTCGGTCAAAAAATATGCCACGTAAATCCGTCCAGGATCTACTCTCATTCCGATTGGAAATTGCAGAAGCTCTTCTTTGTACACCCAAAAGGAAATTCTATGAGCTAGATAATTCAAACAGCAGCATTGAAAAAGAACAGATAAGAATAAACCCTAAATGCTCGCCTTTACCCGGAAGCAAACGGTTGGATGGAGGGGATCATTGGCCAGTGGTCAACAAATTGAAGACAGCGTGTCGGTTAAACCAATGTAATAGCCGTACTCGAACTCGTTGCGAAAAATGTGATGTTTATTTGTGCCTTTCTTCTGATAAAAATTGTTTTAAGGCGTTTCATACATTGATATAATGTTATAAGTAGGGCTACGTAAGGCTAGTCTAGCTATAAGAAGTCGATACCGTTGAACTATTATTTTTTTTTAAGTTTTTATTTTTATGGTTGTGTAGTCATTTTTTTACTGAAATAAAAATTTTACTTTTTCTTCCATTTAAAACAAATCTTTGCATTTTGACAATGTAAAATCCCAACATACACATATGTGTATGTCCTGTTTCTAAGGACATGAACATTGTACATGAACAAAAAATACATTTTTATGTTTTTTAGGGCAAATCATCATATACTGAACATTTTATTGAAATCCGCCCGTTTTCAAATTGCTTGGGACGGAAAGGGATACTGTTACAGCCAATCACGTGCAATTTTGGTTTCGTCGATTCTGGAAGGCCAATGGTCAAAAATGTCGATAAAATCATGGAAATCATCGAGCCCGACCGTGATGTTAGCACGGTTTCGATTACCCAAGAGCTAAACATTGCACAAAAAACCGTTTGGGACCACTTGAATAAGGCTGGATACAAAAAAAGCTCGATGTATGGGTACCACACGAGTTAACGCAAAGAACCTCTTATACTGAATTTCCATCTGCGAATCGCTGCTGAATCGCAACAACATTTCTGAAGCGGATGTTGACTGGTGACAAAAAATGGGTCACTTACGACAACGTCAAGCAAAAACGGTCGTGGTCGAATCGCGGTGAGCCGGTGCAAACGATGGCCAAGGCCGATTGTCAGCTAAGAAGGTTTTGCTGTGTATTTGTTGGGCAGGGATTCATCTACTTTGAGCTGCACTCTTACGGCCAAACTCTTAATTTGGACCTGTACTGTCAACAATTGGACCATCTGAAGAAAACAATCGCCTAGAAATGGTCAGATTAAGCCAATAGGAGAGGAATTGTGTTCCAACAGGACAACGGTAGGGCACACAGGTCAATAGTGACTCTCCAGAAGCTAAGGGAGCTTGGTTGGGAGCTTCTTATACATTCACCTTATAGTCCGGACGTAGCACCAAGTGATTACCACCTGTTCCTGTCTATGGCGAATGATTTTGCTGGTGAGAATTTCGCCTCAAAGGAACAATGTGAAAATCGACTCTCCCAGTTCTTTGCCAATAGGGACCAGGGTTTTTATGAGAGAGACATAATGGAATTACCTTCAAAACAAAATGGCAACAAGTTGTCGATCAAAACGTTGCATATTTGACCTAAATCGGATCATTATAACTACGATAAATAAAGACTTCAATTTCATGCAAAAATAATGGATTTATTTTTACTACACCAATCTATGCACTCGCCTCGTCATCAGCGTTAATGACGATGCGCGAAGCTTTGCAGAGGGGTGTACTGACGTTATATCACTGGCTGCGCAATCGCCTGCTCGTTGGGTAGCTAAGCCAACGTACAAACGATGAGCGCTACTGAAATTTTAAACTAAGAGCTTGTCATTGTGATAACGACATACATGCTTGCAATCTTCGATAGAAGCGCATAAGTTCTGAGTGACGAATTGTCATGCTTGTAACATACATGCTCTCAGGGGCCGATTTTTCGGTATTTTATCATTCAAACGCTCCAACAACGCTATATAATAATCGCTGTGGAATGTTTTTCCCATTTCGAGATAGTCGATCAACAAAATTCCATGCGCATCCCAAAATACAGATGACATAATATTTCCAGTCGACAGTTGTGTTTTTGGTCGCTTTGGCCTGCTTTCATCGGTTGCTCTCCACTCAGCTGACGACCGTTTTGATTCCGGTGTGTAATGGTGGATCCATGTTTCATCCATTGTCACATACTGACGTAAAAATTCATGTTTATTCTTTGTAAACAGTGCCAAACAGCTCTCCGAATCATCGACACGTTGTTGTTTTTGGTCCGGTGTGAGAAAACGCGGCACCCATTTGAAAAGCAGCTTTCTCATCAACAAAAGTAATGTAATGTGTTGCAACGAGTAGACTTTTTTTTGTTCTCTCTATATAGCATTGTCTCGTATATAGCATTGTTTTGCAAAGCGGTGAAAATTGTAATATAAGATATTCTTTTGATAATTTTACAAAAGTGGTTTTTGTTAAAAATCTATTAACGCAACTTTTGAGCAATTATAATTTCTACACGATTTAGAAGTCAACCAAACAAAACACGACCAAAAACACAATGTCAACTAGAGCTAGGGCATTGAACTCAAAAAATTTGCCTTCCACTCCCACGCAAGGAGCCTCTCCGACAGCAAACAACTCGGCGCTAACACTAGATCTGCTGGATGATCGCCTAAAGAAACAGAGTGAACTGCTTATACTCAGCTTTAGAACGGAACTTAACCAACTCCACACTGAGTTCAATGCTAAAATCGAAGAGCTTGAGAGTTCATGGCGTGAAAAAATGGGCATCGTTAATGTTGCTGTTGCTGATGCCACGGAACGAGTTGATAAACTAGAGTCTTTTGCTGTAAACAACGAAGTGTCTGCACTCAAAGAAGATATGCATGAGATGCATAAGCTAATATGCGATCTTGAGCGGAGCAAAAAGTTGTTTTCAGCATTTGCAAAGAAGGGGCTTGTTTTTGTAAGGAGGAGTGTAGATGGTGAGAATTTTTTGATTGATAGCTGTAACCAACTTGCTGCTATTGTTGCGGGTGAGCTGTATGATGAAGCATCTGAACATGATCATTAGTATTAATTTTATAACGTGTAGTATGTTAAGTCTGTTTTTCTCTTCGTATTTCTCCTTTTCTTCTCTTGCTCTCTCTAAAATTTCTACTAAAGCTGGCTTGACTGGCTTTCTCCTACTAGTTATTTTAATATTATATGCTTTATCTGTCTATATGCTTATTCTTAATTACTTAATAGTCTGCCTAATGTTTTCGTGTTCTATCTTACTATCTTTCTCTATGTTTTCATCTAACAATTATGGCAGTGGCGTTAATGAAAACTGCAAAATTTTAATTGATGTTCTCTGTGGACAACATTCTGGTCTAAAAATTGTGCATTTTAATGCTAGAAGCCTTAACTCGTGCAAGTTGGACTATCTGAAGTTTATGTTTGAGGAATCAAATGTTGAGATAATTTGTGTGTCAGAAACTTGGTTCTGTTCAGATGTTAATGATTCAATTTTTAATATCAATAACTATCAATTATTTCGAAACGATAGAATAGGTAAGAGAGGGGGTGGAGTTGCGGTTGACTGCCGGAAAAATTTACATGCTACGATAGTTAGTACGTCCACAGGTAGTGCTGTTGAATTTATAAATCTATATATATCGGATTCGAATACAAAAATTCTTGTTTCTTGTATTTATAACCCGGTCAAATCTAATAGTCTTGATGACTTTTTTTTTAAATGTCAAACCTGGCAACTGACTATAATTAACTAGTTTGTCTCATGTGGTGATTTCAATGTCAATCTTTATGTAATGACAACATTACAAAAGCTATGTATGAAAATGTATCCTCCGTCGGTCTGTCAATTGTGAATGAAACTATGCCCACGCGATTCTCGCAGAATAGCATCCCCAGTCTACTTGATTTTTATATTGTTTCGGAACTATCTACTGTTTTACTGTTTGACCAAATCTATTTCATTTATGATCATGATTTGATCTTCTGTACCCTTGACATTAATGTATCTCGTACTGTAACTCCCAAAACAATATCATACCCTGACTTTAAAGCCATAAACTTGCCTGCTCTTTGGAGTGAATTACTTTTGGTACCCTGGGATAATGTATGGTTTTCACCTGGTGTTGACGAAAAAGTAGAAACTTTTTCAAATATGACATACAATCTTTTTGTAAAACATGTTCCTACACGTATTATTGTTATTAAAAATGTCTCCTGCCCTTGGTTTAACAGTGAAGTGAAAAATGCTATAAAAAAACGGAATAAAATGCATGGTCAGTGGGAAAAGAACCCGTCACTTGAGAGTAGAAACTTTTTCAAATATGATATACAATCTTTTTGTAAAACATGTTCCTACACGTATTATTGTTATTAAAAATGTCTCCTGCCCTTGGTTTAACAGTGAAGTGAAAAATGCTATAAAAAAACGGAATAAGATGCATGGTCAGTGGAAAAAGAACCCGTCACTTGAGAGTTGGGAGAGCTACCGAATTGCAAGGAATACTTCAGTTTCTTTAATAAAGGAATCAAAAAGAAAATACTTCTCTACTAAGCTAAATACTTCACTTCCATCTAAAGTGTTATGGAGGAATTTTAATAACCTTGGCATTGGGAAAAAAACCTCTGCTGAACCACTTTTCCAGTTTTCTGCTGTAAGTGAGAGTGATGTTGGCAAGAGCATAATGAAAGTTAAATCAAATGCTATTGGCGACGATGGTATATTGATTAGATTTATTAAACTCATTTTACCCCACATGCTTAGTCCGATTACGCATATCATTTACCACTGCTTTACCACGTCCTCTTTCCCTCACTCCTGGAAAATTGCTAAAGTGCTCCCCTTTGCCAAAAAGTCATCAGCGACTCAAGCTAATGATTTTCGGCCCATTAGCATTTTGTCCTCATTATCTAAGGTGTGTGAAGATATTATGGCTGAACAAATAAATAAATACTTAACCATAAAAAATTTGTTATCTCCCTTAAAATCTGGTTTCAGAGCTGGCCATAGCTGCTCTACTGCTACAATGAAAGTTGTAGATGATATACGAAAATCATACGATGAAGGCCTAATTACTCTTTTCTGCATGCTTGATTTCTCCATTCTTGAACACTGTCAAAAGCTAAAATGCTGGTATGGCTTTTGTGATAATGCTGTAAACCTTGTAAGAAGCTACCTTTCAAACAGATTGCAGAGAGTTCGAGTTGGTGATAAGTTGTTACTTATAATAGTAATAATAATAATATAACATCATATTGTACTATAAAAGCACATAGTTCTAAGTGTACTAATGTTTAGCTTAAACAACAATAAAAGAAATGAAAAAAAAAACAAAAAAAAATGTTCTCAATTTAAATTGGTATGCAGTGGAGTGCCCCAAGGCTCGATTCTTGGTCCATTGCTACTCTCTGTATTTATTAATGACATTTTTTCAACCTGTAGATATGCCACTATGCATGCCTACGGAATAGCCCTAGTGGGCTATTAGTAATGGTCTCCAGCTTAATGCTCTAAAATCATATGTGCTACCGATCTCAGCTTCTAAATTTTTTTTTTTAAAATATTCCCGATTTGTTTATAGGTGATAAGAAACTTATGGCCATATTTTGTAAAACGCACGCAATTACGTCACTTCGGGTATCTGGTAATATATTTTAGTAGAAATATATTTTTGAGTGAGAGAGACTTTGTTTTACTTCATATGAAAAAGGCATTGCCAGACTGAAAATCTTAACGCAAGTGACTGCGTTCGTTTTACAAAATATGGCTATTAAACTCATATCAAATGTTGTAAGTCTTGGTTTTCATATAAATTCAATCCTGTGATTACCTATTCTGAACTAGTTTATAGCAAATTGGATTCATCATCTGAACACAAACTTCAAGTAGCATTTAACCACGCAACGAGGTATGTATATGGCATTAGGAAATTTGATCATATTTCACAGTTCAAGACTAGCATTCTTGGCTGTGACCTAACCAGCTACCTTAAAGCTAGGAACTGCATTTTTCTCTACAAGCTAATTCAATCAAGAACACCAACTGCTCGAATCCAGCAGACTTCAATGCTGCTATGAGCTCATCTCGAGCTTGAATTGCTGTTTGAAGATCATGAGTCCCTGCGAGAGCTCATCAACGTATATGTTTTACTTAAGTATTGTATTTGCGAGTGGATATTACTGTTGTACATCATCTGCCAACTGCAAAAGTATGCGTATAGCAAGATAAGGTGCACAATTTACTCCAAATGTTACCGTTTGTGACTCATAATCTTCAATTTTATTGATTGGATTATCTCGATATAAAATTCTCTGAAACGGCGTTTGGGAGGGATCGACGAGGATTTTTTCAATATCACCATTGAAAACAAGACGATAAAAACGCCATTTAAGAATAAGGATAGTTAAGTTAGATTGGAGAACTGGACCGGAATGCATAATATCATTGAGACTTATACCGGTTGATGATGGATTGGAAGAGTTAAAAACAACACGAACTTAAGTAGTTGTGCTTTCAGGTTTTATAACACCGTGGGGCGGAAGATAGTAGTGGTTCGGAATTCTGTGGAGAAGAGACCTTCTTTATGTGGTTCAAGTTCAAATACTCACCAAGAACATTGTCGTATACAGTTTTGAACTGTAAATTTTTACAAAGACGTGCTTCGTTTCGGAAAAATTGTAAGTTAGCGATGGGTCTGGAGTACCCTAGCTTAGAACAATAAGGGACTCCGCTCTTGAAAGGTAGGGATAAAACATATATACAAACATATAGAATCGTCTTTTCTTTTTGTAGTTCGAATATAATTTTCTTCGCAAAAACTATCAGATTCTGTCATGAAGTGTTTATGTGGAAGATCCTCTACCTCCAAAATCGGGAAATTTGCTTATCGAGTGCGACTTCTGTGGATGGAGCAGCAGTTCTTTTATCAAATATAGGACCCGACAATATCTACCCAAAAATAGTTTCTTGTGCTAACGAGGATCCCCAGATTAGATTCTGAACTCCGTCAAGAATGATAGATGAAAAGAGATCACAGCCAATTAACATATCGACATGTGAACTTTTGAAAAACTTCGCATCAGCTAAGCGTAGATTTGGAAGTTGTGATAAGATGGAGGAATCTACCAAACACGTTGGCAGACTTCCTGTGAGGTGTGGTAAAACAAGAGCTGTTGTCTCTATTTTCATTTCGGGATTAATAGGAGAACTTAGAATAAAAGAACATGATTTCTGGATTTTACCAGAAATAACATGATTCAGTCCAGAAACTTGAGCATTGATAGAAGAACATGGAAGTTTAAGAAGTTTGAATATGCGATCAGATATGAATGTCGCTTCTGATCCGGAATCCAGGAGGGCCCTTGCAGTGTAAGTGGTGCCCAAATGGCAGGTATGCACCATGGCGGTACCCAATAGAATACCTTTTAAATTGGATGCAAAGCAGGATTGAATATTTCTGATATGACTTGGATTGTCAGTGGACTTTATTTGAGGTGTGTGAGATCTTTGCATTGGGTAATTCTTGCTTGTGTTTGGTTGTTCATTCGCAGAATGTGAGGGTAAATTAGATGCAAACTATAGAAAGAATTCGGAGTTGAAAGAGGATTCGTTGATATGAAGTAACGTGTTATGTCTTTTATTACACGTATAGCAATTATGAGTACTCTTGCAGTTTTTTATTGAATGAGTGCGAGCTACGCAGTTTAGGCAAAGTCCTTGTTTTTTGGCAAACGCCATTCTTTCTGAAGGTCTCATTTGAAGGAATCGTTTACATTGTCTGATTGTGTGTTGTTGGTTTGGGCATAATTTACAAGTTGGAGTTGCTACATTTGTGTGATAGGTGTTGAATTTTCTAGGTGCAGGACTAGATGCATTTAAAGGAATTTTTTTGGAAGCCTGTGTCTTGACACTGGTAGAAGATCTGATATCAGCTACGGTTTCAAGTGTCTGATATCGATTAGTAAGGAAGGAGTCAAACTGGAATATCGGTTTTATTTTGTATTGATTGCTCCCAAAGAGCAAGAGTAGCATCGGGAAGACGGGAGGAACACAAGAACACGAAAATAGCATCCCAGTTGTCGATATCAATGTCGTAAAATTGGAGAGCAGAAATACAACTATTAATGTCCCTTTGTAGTCGTTTATAGGAAATGAAAAGAAGCCAGTTGCCGGCTCCCAACTTTAATTTTTTGTAGTGTGCTGAGGCACACCCGTTAACTGGCGCCCGAGCAGGGACCCACTTCAAATGTGGGTTCCTGGAAAAGGATTCCCTTAAATGTGGGATCCTTTTGAAACAGTGACTTTACAACAGCTGAGCCTTTGCAACATTCCTGTGATAGGTGAATAAACAAGTTACGGTAAAAATTATAAAAAAAAATAAATATGTAACTATTGTTGCAAAACTTCCCCCACCCGTGGTAAGGGGTTTTGAAACGCAGGCAACATCAAGGAATCGTAGAGATTCCCCCACCAGTGGTAATGGTCTCTGATTAGTTCCCTTGATGAATAAAAACACTCGTGCTGTAAAACCTCCCCCCACCCGTGGTAAGGAGCTTAAAGGAAACGGGAACATCATTGAAACCTTGGGATTCCCCCCACCAGTGGTAAGGATCTCAAATCAGTTTCCGTGATGAATAATTAAAAATACACTTAAAGTGTGATGATAAAATAAGAAAACCAGCTGCACGCTAGCTTAATAAAATAAAAAACTAAATCACTTCCTGCTTGTACACAATAGAACACTAGCATAGATCACGAAAGGGACTTGCAAAGGCCAGCAAGGGTAGTTGCAACATTTACATTGGCTATAGTCCATCTCGTACCTATACTCCTTGGCTGATGTTCCTCCACGATAAAGCCAATTGGTTAACGAGTTTCAGCAATATATATTTCAGGGTTCACATGGGAACACACTGAAGATTGCTAATGGTCCAAACTTCCGTCGTGAAGCAAGTCATGTCTTAGTAGGTTGTCTGCAACCTGACTGTAGACGACTAAACAGGATCACATGACCCTTCCCTGACCAAAACTAAAAGATTTGTTTATGTGGCACATGTCACCGTTCCCATAAGAACACGGACAAAATCACAAAATAGCTAATTTTTATTTTTCTTTCTCATTACAGGATTATTTGAAAACGTAAGACGAACAAATCTTTATTAGAAACATTCAATTATAGTGCCATATAAATACAAATCCTGTAAAATTGTGCAAAAAAGTTGTATAAAAAAATATAAAAACATCGAATAAATTGTATGCAAAAATATAAGAAAAAAGGGTAAAAATATAAAAATATTCCTGAAAAATTGTTGAAAAATTGTCCGAAATAAATGAATAAATAAGAAATCTGAAATTTTGTGCAAATATAGAAAAATATTCAAAGTAAAAAAGAAGAGAAAGAATTAAAAAAAGTAAAAAAGTATTGCTACTGTGCTTGTGCTTCAAAAAATATTTTCTGAAAATACTGTAAAAAGAGATACAAAAATCTTTAAAACACAGCGTTTAAATAAAGAAAAAGAAAAAAAGTATAAGAAAAACATATAAAAAGTTACTACTATTGTGCTTGTGCTTGTTGCGATTAACTTAAGCCGCGTTCTTTTGTAAGGGAGTGACAAAAGAACGCTGCAACTCGGTTAAAATTAGCTTTTAGTTGCTTAACAACACTGGCAACAACTGTCAAAAAACATGATTAGTTTGTTGAAATAAACAAAAAGCAAAACAAAATTATTAATTTGGAGGATTCTTTGGTAAATACATTTATATACTTAAAAATATGACAATGAAATATATAAATATTTTGCGTTTACAGATTGCATCTGAATACATGGGTGAGCAGCGCGAATAGCTTCGCAATGTATAGATGGAAGCAGTGAACAAAGTGGTGGAAGCGACGATCCATTTTGTTTAATTTTGTTTATATTTACATAAAAAAATGAGTTTGACGTTTGCATGAAATTTACTAAGGATTTTTCAGTTCTCATTCACAATAGAGCAGTTTTTTTACTTTTCAACAATGCATATCAAGTCGGATATTAGGTTACCGAGTTGGCTGATTTCGTATAATTAACCGAGTTTGTGTTGTTGTTTTGCATGTATTTAGTAATCCTACCTAGTGTTCTTTTGTAAATCGGTAGCAAAAGTTTAGTTGCGATTAATAGAATTCTAATAAGGAATAATCGTGCGCTTACCTGGAAAACCTTGGAGCAACCTTGCAACAAAAAACAAACGGTGTGTGATATATAGACTTATTTTTTTCATAAAAAAAAAACATTTTTTTAATATTTTTGTACCATTTTGTGCCATGGACGCCCTGACTACTAAAATTAATGAACTTAATGGGGGAATTAATGCTCTACTGGAGCAAATTAGGGGGATTAAGTCACGCTTGGGTGGCATAGAGAATCACGGGGTCTTCCTGGAACAAGACCTCCATGTATAATGGAAGGTCGAGTAGGACAGATAGAACTCGGCGATGATGCGGTTCAGCCCCTGAGGCCATCAGTTATAATCTCCCGTGGATCGATGAATGATCAAGAACTTAAAGAGATCGGTATATTTCCCGACTGTGTTAGGGAGTTACAGATTTTCGAAGGAAATCCCTCGTAATATATCTCGTGGGTTCATTGCGTTGAAACAATCCTCAAGGATTATGAGGTAGAGAGAAACCACTGTACCGGTCAATATTGCAACACATGAGACCTACCTTTTTTTTGCAGCATTAGATTTAGAAGTTCCATAAACATTTAAAACACAAAACAAAAAAAGGAGCGTGTACCTAGAGTGCAATTATTCCAAAATATGTCCATTTTACAAACTTTCACGATTTTTATCTCCTAAACCATTTGAGACCGACCTTTTTTTTTGCAGCATTAGATTTAGGAGCTCCAAATGCACATTTAGAGAAAAAAAGGAGCATGGGCCCTAAAGTACAATTATTCCAATACTTTATATCTTTAATTTTTCATTAAATAAAACTTAACAACTTATTTGATGGCGTTTTAATATTGGTTCCTTTTAAAGGGAAATAAGGCCAAATTGGCTTTATTTCTTTTTCAAAAGGAAATAAGGCCGAATCCGCAAATTTGGCCTTATTTCCACTTAAAGCGAAATAAAGCCGAATTCGGCGTTATTGCCGTTGGCCTTATTGCACCCCGCCGCGTTCAAGTCATCAAGCACGGTTTTTCATCAGGATTGTGGCAAGTCGTTCGTTCACAGGTATGAATCGCAGGACATGATGCCGTAATCTGTTGCCAACCACGAATCCGCATCCAAATTCGTGCTTCTCCGCATGCCGCTGTAGTAGATATTACAGGCATAGCTGTTAAATTGCGATTACGATTAGTAATCAATTAGATTATTTTTTAAAAAGAATTGTAATGATTTTATAATCCTTAAGCAAGAATTTTGTGATAAGTAATTGATTACAAATAATCAAAAAATAATATCGATTACTTGAGATTACTCAAAATAATCAAAAGTAATCAAAAAAATAATTCGATTACTTTTAACGATTATCTTTGATTCTTTTTTGATTATTTTAAGAATTTCAGTCTAAAGTACGGAATATTTTGTGAAAGTGATGATGAAATTGACACAACTGGTTCTTCACAGGACACCGTTAAACCCGATAAGTGATCCCAACAGACCAACTGTTCTGCCACTTGCATGACAATTCAAGTGCTGAAATGATTTGGCAAAAGTATGGTTTGTTGAAGGAACCATTTCTTTTATTCAATACTCCTTTAATGCCCTCAGCGCCAGTTGAGAGATTAATTTTTTTTGCCGGCATAGTCAACACTCCAAGACGGCAATCATTGTCTGATTTTTCTTTTGAAAAATTAGTTCTTATGAATCCAAATAGTAATATAGAGTAAAACGGTTTTATTTTTGTTTGGTTTATGTTGTGTTATAATACATTATTGTTCTCGTTCTTGTTTTTTGTCAATCTTTGTTTTATAATGAAATACATAACTTTGTTTTTTTTATAAAAATTTAACTAAATTTTTTGTACCTAAGACTGAAATTCTTAAAATAATCAAAAAAGAATCAAAAATAATTTCTAAAAATAAACGGATTATTTTTTTGATTACTTTTGATTCTTTTTGATTATTTTGCGTAATCTCAAGTAATCGTTATTATTTTTTGATTGTTTGTAATCGTAATCATGTGATTACGATTATAATCAGCAAAGAATCGTACTTAATCAATTATTTTACCTTTTTGAAAAAAAGAATCGAATACGTAATGATTACGACGAGTAATCATTACTTAACAGCTATGATAACAGGATGCTTGCCGTAAGCAACCCTGTCCCTTCCATCGCATTTCGTGGATTGCAGTGATATCAGATTCGTATGTTTCTAAGGTATCTATCAGTTGGATAGAGGCATCGAATTAAGGGTTCGGACGTTCCAAGTGCATATCCGTAAATCATTCAGTTTTTCGTTTGCGGTAGTCGTCATCAGATTTGGGGATCATTTTTATATTTTTCTTATATTTTTCATTGAAATGTGTTTTTACGTGGTGGGCTTCAAACCCAACGCACAGCCCTTTAAAGGCAGCTCAGATTAGCCGTCAAACTTACGGTTGCCAGTTTGCCGTTTTTAGAGGTTTGAGTTGACTTGAGACGAGTTCGACATGGATAATGCTGGCCTCACCAGGTTGAGGCAGTCAGTCACGTTGCCATGTGAAGATAACCACCTTAGCCCTCACGCGTTTTCTTGTAAGGTCCTTCAATCGTCCTTCAATTTTAATCTTATATAAGGAATATTCTTTAAGGTCCCACTTAAGTTTTTCGGCGAACAAAAATGAAATTTTTGTTTACATTTTTCGAATATATTACATCTTAAAAATATTGTCAGAAAGTCTTCAATTGAATAAAAATTGTAGCAGCTATAAACACAATCCGAAGAGAAGACAATAAAAAAACATGTGTACTTGCCTAGCTCATACCAGCTGCTACAAAAACTCTTCTCTGTAATATCTTTTATTTTTTCAAGGCACTTTTTTAAGAGTCTATAACTTTAATAATTCACTCTTTATATAAGTATGCATAAGCATAGGAAAGAGGGGAAAGGCCTCCTGGTCTTCAGAAAAAGGAAAAACCTTATATTATTGTAAAAATATTAAAAATAACAGTAATAATGAGAATTTCTCCCCCATGCATAAAATTCTGTGGACGCAATGTGAAAATTGGCATCAGTTGTGGCAAAAACTGTCATACATTTATAAAAAACATTGATTCCACGTGTATTATTCTCGCAAACAAAAATGTGCAGGAAGCCACGCGCGAGGGAAGAATCCTGAGAAGACAGAGGCAAGTTGCAATTTTAAATTCAACAATTGATGAGGCTATCTTAAATGGTCATGGAATAGATGATACTATGTAAGTTGAAAAAATTAATGTTTACCTAAATAAACTACTTTTAAAATTTTAAACGCGTTTTTCTCGAAAAGGCTGTTTAAAACCGATGGACAGTATTACTCAAAAACTATGCCGAGGATCGCTACTAAATTTATTTCACTTTTTAAGCAACTATGACCAGTACTTTTGATCGTTCGATTTTTATTTTTCAAAAATACTTTTTTTTATAACCTAAAAAAAATACTTTTTTGTCAAAGAACACTTGCCATTTTGGTAAAAATCAATATTTTTCTAAAATCTTCAAATAAAAGCTCAAAAAGCTTCAACAGAACCTTAATCATTTATAGTTTTTTGTTTCAGATAAACAAGCTCTGAAAAATCGTGTTCACAGCATATGTAAGGTACTTTACTAAACTACGAATTACTCCTATATGGTTTAATATTTCCTGTCCCAAAATTCAAAAAATAATCTTCAAAACATATATAATAATAATGTAAAAAAATTTACCTAAAATAAACAGTTTAAGAATGAAACTTTTAATACAGTGTTTTTTCCGCTTAAAAAACTTTAGTAGGCCCTTAAGATATTGGGACGAATTAATAAAGTGAGTGGAGTGGAGTGAACTAAGCTCAACTCGAGTTTACTCTGATCGATATGAATAAACCATATTAATAAAACTTACTCAACTCCACTCTACTCATGTTTTTCTTTGACAGTGTTCACTCTGAATAAACATCGCACCCTCATTTTTTGTTTATTTCGTATTAATAAAAACTGAGATCACTCAGCAAAAGTTGAGTGTGCTATTAAGCTGCCTCAACCTTACTCAAGCTATGCAAATGCCGTATTTGCCATTTATTTCCCATCATACAGGTCACATTTCGTTTGGTTTCATTCACGTATTTTGGTGTTTTGGTTTTCAAGAAATAAAATGGCCAATTTGGTGAATTTTTTCTTTGATTCCGATGAAGACGACGAAGGTGAAATACGTGCAGTTAAGTATAAAACAAGAAGGTCAGGAGACGATAACAATAATTGGTAATAATTATACCGATTCACACGTAAAAATGTTCATTACTTGGTGAATTGTTTTATGCCTTTTTATGAAGAAACGCGTGGTGGTGCTCTATCGAATATAGAAAAAATGCAAACATTTCTTCGATATATGGGTGATCCAGGTTTTCAGGTGAAATAAATAAACATATATAACAAATTGAAACAAAAAAGGACATGTTTATATCTATGTTGGAGTTGGTGAAGACATTGGTGTACATCAAAATACAGTGTGCTATAAAATTTGGAATGTATGCAAGCTTATAGTAGATAAAGCTGCGGAATAAATCCATTTCCATCAAATGAAGCAGAGTTTTAAGCAGCTAGAAAAGCTTGACGTCAAAAATTCATGTTTCCATGTGCAATTGGCGCTGTTGACTGCACTTTGATTGCAATCAAAAAACCATCTCGTCATGGGCTGTATTTTCATCAAGTACTATATTGAAGAAAAGGACACAAACGAAAATTTTACGTACTTTACATTTTACATTCCATTTATTTACTACTTACCTTCAATGTCCACGTAAATCATATCCATTTATATTAAAATAAAAACTATTTTCAAAATAATGAAACGTGCCTTACATTTAAAAAACAAACGTAGCTGTCTGACAGATGCTGTCATGAGGAAACACTCAAACTATGTTTTTTTTGCCCTCAGCGTGGAGTGGAGTTTTTTAAATACGGATTTCACACTCCACTTAACTAACATCGCACACTCAAAATGCACACTCAAGCACTCCACTCAACTCGTGCACTCAGTTGTTATTAATTCGTCCCATTCACAGGTTTCTCATGGTCTATTGCTTACAGAATTAGTTTTTTTTTTTTATTATTTCGTTTATATTTAGCAGATAAAATTTTTCCAATAAAAATTAGATTTTTGACCTAATTAAGTCCTGTGAATCTTTATATTTTAATAAATAAAACGTATGATTTTGATATTAGTTCTCAAAATTTTTTGTTTAAATTTTATCAGAAGTGCCTTTAATTTGTAGTATTTTGTGCTTTCAATTTCAATATTGTGCTCTTAATTTCAATATAATATTTTTATTCAATATATTTTTTAATTCGATATATTAATAATATTTTGTGCAGCCTTGCCATGCAATTATCTCTTTCTTATGTGCTGTGGCGTCCATGGCGTAGTTGGTTAAAGCGTAAAGTTTTATTCAATATATTTTTTAATTCGATATATTAATAATATTTTGTGCAGCCTTGCCTTGCAATTATCTCTTTCTTATGTGCTGTGGCGTCCATGGCGTAGTTGGTTAAAGTGTGTGGCTGCTATGTCAATGAACCTGGAAACCCGGGTTCGAACCCCAGCAGCGACATTTGAATTAAAATAACTTTTCTGTACGGCCGCAACCTCTCTGCAGACAATGGCAAACCTCAGAGAGTAATAAAAATCCCATGTAAAGCTTCTTGAGAATAAGAACATTCCGTTCATCGCCGTTCGGAGTCGGCGTTAAGCCTGTAGGTCCATTTCTCGGTCAATTGTGTACAAACTTAGTAACACGCACAACACAATTGATCATAAGAAGCTAGGTCAAAGACCTTTCAAGGGCTGAAATGGCCAGTTATTTATTTTATTTTATGTGCTTAGTGGTGATTAAGTTTATTAATGCTCTTGTGCTTTCAAATTTCTTTTTTTAATAGTTTTCATTTATGAAATTTAGTTTATTTATAACTTTCATTTAAATTTGGTTGTGGGTTGTGATCTAAAGACTACTTCTTTCACTAACATATTTCGTGCCGTAGTAAGTTCTATTGAGTTCCAGTAGTTTTCAGTTGTATTTTATGAATTTTTCTACCTGTGTCCGTGCAATTTCTCAACTTGGCCATTTACCTCCTTTGTATTGGACTTTGGTAAATTTCTATGCCAAGACCTCTAATATAATTTGACACTAATGGACTCACGAACCCTCTCTCGTTATCTGTTACTATCATTTTTGGTGTTGTAAAGTAGTGAAGAACTTTCGCAAGACCGAATTGAAGAGACCGAAAAATCGCGATTTTTAATACAAATTTTTTGCCTGCGGCGCTCATTCCTTATAATATTAAAACTTCTTCACCTTTACTATTGAACTACTGCTAATAATTATTTCGCGTTGATACGAAAACAAGCACATTGAGGTTTGCAATGGTAACTGTTCTCTTGCAAATTGAGTACCTACGCTGAGTCCAGTAACTTTTCAAACAACAGACTACAGGGTGCGTACTTTTTATAAAAAATAATAATAAAAAATAATCCTTAGTTTGCAAAAATTATTTTTCGGCCTTATTACCATTTTGCTAAATTGTTTTTTAGGCTTTATTTCCTTTTCAAATGGAAATAAAACCGAATTCACAATTTCGGCCTTATTTCTCTTTGAAAAGGGAATAAAGCCAAGTCGGCCTCATTGCTGTTGGCCTTATGCACCCCGTCCTTGAACGCCAAGGTGGGTAAAGAAAATATCTTTGGTCCAACAGTCGGAAAGTTCAGTCTCCACGACAATACCTCCGATAACGGAATGAGGCTGATTGACTTTGCCGTAGCGCAAAACATGGTCGTTAGTAGCACTAGATTCAAGCATCTCAATATTCATAAAGCAACTTGGCTGTCTCCTGATCAAAAGATGCGCAACCCAATTGATCACGTTCAGATTGACGGTAGGCACTCTTCCAGTGTTTTAGATGTACGCACGATCCGTGGTGCCAATATAGACTCGGATCATTATCTTGTCGCAGCCAAGATCCGTACACGTCCGTGCGCAACCAAGAATGCGCGCAATCCAGCACAGAAAAAGCTAGACGTCGAAAAGCTGCAATCAAAACGAACAGCCGAAGACTTCGCTACTCGACTCTCACTCCTGCTTCAAGAACGCATTCCTCCGATCGACGATATATGCGCACAGTGGAATCACATTTCCCACTCTATGCGTACGGCTGCCGAAGAGGTGATTGGCTATCACCGCCCTCGCCGAAACCACTGGCATGACCAGGAGTGTCGCGTCGCCACTGCAGAAAAAGACGCCGCCTACAGAGCCACGCTGCAGTCGGTTATAACGCGTGCTGCTAAAGTGGGATACAAAGAGAAGAGGAGGGAAGAGAGACGCATTTTCAGGCGAAATAAAAGAGGAGCGGACATGCGTGAGTGCAAGAAACTTGAGATACATGGTGACAGGAATGAGGTCCGAATATTTTTCGAAAAAATAAGACGCCTGGCCGATGGTTTCAAAATCGGGGCCTCCTCCTGCAAGGATGAAAATGTGAATCTAGTGACAGATATCCAGAGTACACTGATGATGTGGAAGGAACACTTCTCTATGCTTCTGAATGGTGACGACGACAACAATCCCGCCAATAGAGATGATATCCCGGAAACCCCAATTGTGGACGACAGCGTTAAAGTTCCGCTGCCCGACCATAGTGAAGTCTTGAAAATTATTGCTCGGCTTAAAAACAACAAAGTCGCAGGAGCCGATGGCTTACCTGCTGAGCTCTTCAAGAATGGAGGCGAAGCTCTATTTGAATGCATACATGAGCTTCTATGCAAAATATGGTCGGAAGAATGCATTACAAAGGATTGCAATCTCGGTGTGCTCTGCCCAATCCACAAGAAAGGCGCTCCCACTATTTGCGCCAATTACCATGGGATAAGTCTTCTTAATATATCATATAAGGTCCTGTCGAGCGTATTATGTGAAAGACTGAAGCCCATCGTAAACCAGCTGATTGGACCTTATCAGTGTGACTTCAGACCTGGTAAATACACCATAGACCAGATATTTACGCTACGACAAATCTTGGAGAAGACCCGTTTTGTCGATTATAAAACCGCCTTCGACAGTACAATAAGGAATCATCTATACTCCACCATGTCTGAATTTGGTGTTCCTACAAAGCTCATCCGTCTTTGCAGAATGACACCGAGGAACACCAGCAGCACAGTAAAGATCGGGAAGGATCTCACTCCTCCATTTAATACCAAACGAGGTTTCAGACAAGGTGATTCCTTATCGTGCGACTTTTTCAACCTAATTATGGAGAAGATCATCCGAGCTGCTGATTTGAGACGCAGTGGCACTAAATTCTACAAAAGTATTATGCTACTGGCGTATGCTGATAAAATCGATATTATTCGCCATAATACTCGCCATATACCATAAGCAATACCATAAGTCAGTGCAGCATTCTCCAGATTAGCGAAAGAGTCGAGTCGAATGGGTCTTGCACTGAACGCAGATAAGACAAAATACCTAGTGTCAACAACAAAACGGTCCCAGCGTCTTGGAAACCAAGTCACTGTTGACATCTCCTTCGAGGTTGTTAAGGACTTCGTCTACCTGGGATCCAGCATTAACTCTTTCAACGATGTCAGTATTGAGATAAAACGAGGGAAAACTCTTCCTCTTGTGGCGTCCGTGGCGTAGTTGGTTAAAGTGCGTGGCCGCTATGTCAACGAACCTGGAGACCCGGGTTCGAATCCCAGCAGCGACAGAAAACTATTTGAATTAAAATAATTTTTCTGTACGGCCGCCACCTCTCTGCAGACAACGACAAACCTCACAGAGTAATCAAAATGCCATGTAAAGCTTCTTGAGAACTAGAACATTCCGTTCGGAGTCGGCGTTAAACCTGTAGGTCCGGTTTTCGGTTAATTGTGTACAAACTTAATAGCAAGCAAAACTCAATTGATCATAAGAACCTAGGTCAAAGTCCTTTCAAGGGCTGAAATGACCAGTAATTTATTTTCTTTTTTTTTAACTCTTTCCAACAGGTGTTTCTTTGGGCTGAGTAGGCAATTGAGAAGTATAGCCCTCTCTCGACGAACAAAACTCACGCTCTATAAGTCACTAATCATACCCGTCCTATTATATGCAGCACAAATCGGACGTTGAGCAGTTCTGATGAAAAGACTTTGGGAGCCTTCGAGAGAAAGATCTTTCGTAAAATCTTCGGTCCAATCTGCGTCAATGGCGAGTACCGAATTTGATGAAACCACGAGCTGTATGAGCTGTACGCTGACATTGGCATAGTTAAGCGCAGTAATTCGAAAGGCTCCACTGGCTAGGTCATGTTGAGCGAATGGAAAACGACGCTCCACCGAAAAAAATTTTTTGATTCGGTGCCCGACGGTGGTCAACGCAGAAGAGGACGTCCACATCTTCGTTGGAAAGATCAAGTGATGAATAACCTGACCACGCTTGGTGTTTCCAACTGCGGCCGGCAAGCGCAAAACAGAAATGGCTGGTGCAATTTCTTATACGAGGCCAAAACGGACCTACGGTTGTAAGCGCCAGATAAGTAAGTAAGTAAGTAAGATTAAAATTAAATATAATTTTACTTGTATGAAATTTAATACAAATTTTTATCTTTCAATTGGTGTAAGATAGATTTTTCTTAGTATCCGGAGTTTCCGGCTTCATCATCTATAGCTACAATTCTCCCTTGGTGACAATTGAGCATGGGCGTGGCTGAATCGTTAACGGACACTTCAACCTAATTCACATAATAGACCTCGACTACTTCAACACGGCCTTGATGAGACTAACTGAGTCAGCACGATATAATTTGAAAAATTAAGCTACATATCAGATCAGTTCTACTGTTCCATCTAAACCAAACTGACTTGCGCCTCGACGAATAACAGACGAACAAAAGTAGAAGGACGCGATCTATTGATTGGATAGGCTCTGCGTGGAAATGGTTAGCAAAAGGAGCCAAAATGAGATCATAACCAATAATAATCAACAATATCTTGTGAATGAAAAAATATTTAATTCCACTCGTGAAGCAATTGAAAAGGCAAATGAAATGATGGCTCACATCAATGCCATCAGCAAAAACATCAGCGAAGAAAACCTGGAACTGCTGGATATAAGTAAGGCATTAATCCTGAAAGAACAAGTATCGGAAGTAATGCGGGCCTGTCTGTAAGAGGCTGCGGCTAATTGGGTTGATAGCGCTCCGAGTGGGTTGTAGGATTAAGGATCCAACAAGTGGTTTTAGTCTTTATTTGTCGACGAAGCGAACTCATAAATGAACAAAAACTAAGGATTTTAATGTAGTTGAATTAATTTTATTTAAGTGAAGTAATGGTTGATTTCAATTAAGTGTATAAAAGGATGATAGCTCGGTAGGTCTTTACCCGTTGGTGGTTATTACAAGAAGAAAGATTACAAAAAATTCTAGCGGAAGGCTAGCGAGTAGCGGAAGGCTATGTTCAATATACAAAGATACATATTCAGTGGAAAAGCTTTGATTAATTTAAATTCATTTATGGTGTAATTAATAAAGGTAGTTAATTAAAGATAAAGTATAAATATTCATTTATGGTGTAATTAATAAAGGTAATTAAAAACAAAGTATAAATATCTGGACACGCCCGTGGGTTGAACACTGTCAAATGGCAAAAACTGGAACCGCCAGCACGAATCTACTGGATCGAGAAGAAATCAATCGGTTAATTTTTGAAGAAGCCTAATTACCATACCAAAATGTTATCGAAGCTGTCGAATATGGGTCAGCGTCAGTCTACTAATGTTACGATGCTTTTGTATGTGTTGTCAATGTCCAAAGTAAAATCGGAAAATTATCGCATGTTAATAGCTCGAGCAGCTATTTTAAATGGCCAACATGTTGAACTAATTTACTAAAAAGTTTTAATGAACCAATAGGAAATCTTTGGTCTGAAGAAAGATTGTCCATCTATAAGCAACATATCCATCTGCTCAACAAAATCCTTAAGTAAAATCTCTGAAGACGAATGTTTGGCTAAACTACTCATTTTGATACTTGGCTAAAGATCTCATTTTGAACCAAACAATAACAAAATAATTGAGCTGATTGATGAAATTACACTCTTTCTGACAAACTTTCAAGGAAAAATTCAAAGTGAACATGATTTTAGGGACCTCAATGGAACATTTGTCGTTTTGTTCAATAACAAAACTATTTCTATAGGAAATCAGTCCTTTACCAGCAGATCCGCCAGTATGTTACAAGCATTGCCACCCGCACTAGTAAACCTAACGAATTGTGGTCTCAAGCTGAGCTTAGACTACATTTATGAGCTCAGTATAGCGAATATCCATCACCTCAAAGAGCTTGGACGAAACTTTCATTCATTTCTTATCGCTGATGGAGTCCTCTTGTCAATCCTTGCTGCTGTTTGCTATGCTATTTCCCAGTCTCGGCCAACCCACAATCCCAGATTAGATAGTCGAACACTCAAAAACTAAACAGTCGAATTTGCGGGACGCAGATCTTTATAGGGGGGAAGTAAACATGCACCAGCCACCTAATTTGCGACACGTCAGTACTTCCAGCCAGCCACGCGCATGCAGGTGGAATACGATCCTCGAAGTCGCATTCCCCTCAGCGTGAGAACTTCGCTGAAGCGACGGCGCCTATTCAACCCATGGGAGTTTATTCAACCCAAATAGTTTACTTTATAATTACAATAAGAATTGCTCATACTCTTTTTTGGACGACAGAACTAGATGGTATTACTTTTAAATTTTATCAGGTGTTTTCATCAGGAAAAGGAGCCAGTGGCCGGCTCTCAACTTTAATTTTTTGTAGTGTGCTGAGGCATACTCGTTAACTTATATATATGTAAGATATAGTATATATATATTTAATATATACTAGCATACCCGTTCCCAGCGTTGCTTGGGAGTATAAATATGATATGAAGATATTTTAAATGAACACTCAACACTGAAGTGTGTTCAGTTATGTTCTAAAAACTGCTATGCTTTTAAATTTCTCCAGAATTGAAAGCAATTTTCGAGTTAAAAAAACTTGGCAGTACACATCAAGTGTATCGTCAATTTTTCTCCTTTTCTCTTCGTCCCTCTTTGATCAAAAACTGTAGAAATTGCTTTAAATTTTTGACCGATAAAGGGAAAAGCTTTTGAGAAAAAATTTTTGTGAAACATTTCTCTAAGCTTTCTTAAATTCGCAGGTGGCAAACCAAGAATGATAGAGAGAGGGAGCATGACGTCACAAGCGATATTGTCAGATTTTTGGAATAATTTTACTCCCACACCCACGCCTAAATATATTTTTTTTATTTTTATAGTATGTATATGGACCTCCTTAACCCATTGGTATAATAAAATTTTGTCAGTCTCGAATTGTTTAGGAGATAAAAATTTTGAAAGTTTAAAAAATTCATATTTTTCGTATACGAAAATATTCATATTTTTATACAGAAGAGTAGACAGTTTTACTTTACTTTTTCGAAAGAATTTATTTTTAATTTCGTCAATTTGCCTAAAAGATCGCACATTTACAAATGTTTTTGTCAAGCAAAAGAACTGTGTGACGTCATGCACTCAGCTGAGAAAGAGAGCATTAGATAACGGGACTGCGGAACGCCTAATCTTGTTTCTATCCATGGTATAATAATACAAGGTAGCATTGACAGTTGCTTGGGAAAACATCTCTTGTCATAAAATATACTCAAAAAAAGAGCGCTCACAATCCGCCATTGAAAACACAAACAATTTTGAAAACGATGAAGTGAAAAAAACAACCACAGCAGCTGCAGATGCATTTCCACAAAAAGCTGTTTTTGACAGCTTATGGCTTATGGCTACACTGTAGCAGAAATTAACTGAGTACAACTATCCACTCAAGAGACCAGCACGGTGAGTTGTAGAATCTCACCTCTATCTCTCAACAAAGAGCTTAACCCGGCGGCCACACGTGACAGTTCTGCCATGACATAAACAATACACTCACACTTTTTCACCAATACAAGCAAGCTCTGGCAATTGCCAATCTATTGCCAGGCAGTTGTCAGCATGACAATAGGCTGGCAATTACATTGGCAATAATTTGACGTTTTTATTGATATTGACGTAAATAATCGTGGTTGGTGTATAAAAAAAAAGGGAAAATGTTGAGTTTTCATTCATCTTCAATTATGCCAAAAATTTAAGGCTAGAGATGGTTGCAGCGACACAGAAAAATTATAAATATAATGAAATAACATTCATTGTCATGCTATTGCCATGCTTTTGTCAGGCCACCTACGTCACAATCGACAATTGCTTGGCTGCCGACAATGATTTGACAGATTATACGTATTCTCAATTGTCATGGCAATACTATCTCGTGTGGCCGCAGCGTAAGCTATTGCTTGCTGTTATTTCGTGCTGCTTATATAATGGAAGCATGGATTAAAATGCATGAATTCTTAAATAATTAAATAAAAAGATTTACCAAAAACATAGTACCCAGTAGCAGGGTCGCTTATTATAGCGAAAGAATTATAATAGTGAAAGAATTATTCAAATCGGTTCAGCGGTTTCCCCGTGATTTAACGATAAAAATCCGAGAGAACCCTTTTATATCATAGTAAAGATAAAGATATATATACAAAATATATCGTCGTAGCGCATACAAAAAAGGTCATGTGTTTTTGAACAATTTTTCACATAAGTCTAGAAGGACGAATAAAATCGCCCATCAGACCCAAAAAAACTAAATGGATTATTCCTTTACTATCAAAATGTAAGGGGAGTACGTCCTAAAGCACGCGACCTATTTTTGGCGTCTCAGAATTTCTCTGAGGATATTATCACGTTAACAGAAACATGGCTGAAAGGAAGCATTATTGACTTGGAATTGTTTGACAATAGTTTTAAATTTTTTAGAAGGGACAGATGCACTGACAATATTTCTGCTGTTGGTGGTGGTGTCCTTTTAGCTGTAAGGAATTCCTTTAATAGTTCCTTAATTGATATTCCCTGCTCTTCTAAAATCGAACTTATATGCGTTAAGGTTATAATTCCAATGTATATGTTATTAATGCATATGTTCCCCCAAAGAGCAGTGCTGAAGTCTATGCAAG
Organism: Pherbina coryleti; assembly: GCA_943735915.1. Taxonomy (NCBI): domain Eukaryota; kingdom Metazoa; phylum Arthropoda; class Insecta; order Diptera; family Sciomyzidae; genus Pherbina; species Pherbina coryleti. Next base: position 107,539,806 of record OX030950.1, on the reverse strand, counting down.
CCTTGCGGATTGCCTAGAATATATAATAAATATACTTGACGTTAATGACGACATTTTAGTGTTGGGCGATTTCAATCTATACATATTATTGTGCATCAAATTCGAAGAGTCGCCAAGAACATATATTTGTTGACAATATATGTTCTGAATTACAACAAGTTAGTTGTATTTATAATAGTCTTGAAAGACTTCTTGACCTGGTCTTTACTACCGACAGTAACAATGTGATTGTGAAGAGGGCCTTCCATGCTCCGACTATTTTAGATGAATACCATCCACCATTGAGCATTTGGTATAAATCGGACAGAGAGAGCATAGTAAATTCGAGTTCAATCGATAAGGTTTATGAATTCAACTTTAAAAAAGCTGACTTTTTGAAGCTGAATTGTTCACTTGATTGCAATATGAATTATATTTTAGAATACATTAATGGACATAACCTTGATGAATCCTTTCATTTTATTTGGAGCTCTTTGCTATTTCTCAGTCTGTGCCGTATAGCCTCAAATTTGTGAAAAACTCAGCATACCCCTGGTACACAAGGGAATTAAAAACGCTTCGCAACGATAGAAACAGGGCCTGGAAGAAATATGTCTGTAGCTCGAACTCAAATGACCTGGAAACCTACAAACGTTTCTTTCTGGAATTTGAAAATCAGTCAGCATTATATCACGATTACATCACGAGTATTTAGATAACATTAAGCTGAGTATATTGTCTGATCCAAAGAGATTCTGGAGATTTATTAATACTACGAAGAAATTTGACGGGTTTCCTTCATCTTTTAAGACCCAAAATGAATTTACAGACGATCTTGTCATAATAAGTGGCCTATTTGCCAATCTTTTTAAGGAATCATTTTGTTCAGATTCTTTTCATCCAGGTATGGAGTATTTTGAATATATGAATTCTACACCTAGAGTTTCTTTGAACTCTTTATCCTTTACCTGAGAGGATATTTTAAAATATATTAGTTCGATCGATGAAGAATTTAGCGCTGGATCCGATGGAATTCCTGCCGCAGTGTTAACTCAATGCGGTTCAATTTTGTGTCAACCACTCTCTTTGTTATTTAATAAATGTATAAACGAAAGCTATTTTTCACTGTTTTGGAAAAATCATTTATTAGTCCTATTTCAAAAAAAGGTTGCAGGAATGATGTTATTAACTACCCATTTCTAAACTGTCATGGATTCCAAAACTTTTTGAGCGAATCGTGTATGATCGGGTAAAAATTCACTGCCGAGAAGTCATAACAACTCGTCAGCATGGTTTTGTTAATGGCAGATCTACGGTATCTAATCTACTCGATCTTACAACCTTTTGCTTAAACACCATTGAATCTGGTTGCCAGGTCGACTGTATCTACACTGATTTTAGCAAAGCATTTGATAAGTTACCACACAATTTAATTATATTTAAACTTAAGTCCATTGGATTTCCACAATATTTTGTAAACTGGATTAATTCGTATTTGACAGAACGATCTTATCAAATACGATTCCGAGGGGTTTTGTCTGCTAAGTTTGTTGCGTTATCAGGTGTTCCTCAAGGAAGTCACCTAGGTCCACTTCTGTTTATTTTAATGATGTGACCCATATCATTAAAAACTCTCATCTGCTTATTTATGCGGTTGATATGAAGGTATACAGAACTAATAAGAAATGATCTTCGACTGGGCCAAAGTAAAAATACTCACAGGTCCGAACCAAAATATATTCCTAATCTTAAGCAGTCAAAAAAATTTTTATTTATTTTATTTGTGAAAACATTTTCATCTATTCTTTATTTTAACAGAAAATATTCGTTTTTGTTATTTGATAGTCACTTTGGATGGGAGGTGGGCGTGGTTTTCATATCAAAGCTCATATGCAAAATTTCAAGTCCATATGTTAATTTTTGTGGAATTCTAAGAGACTTTACCGTTTTGATAAAGTCACTTTGTATAGGAGGTATGTAGGTGTTGTTTTCATCCGATTTAGTTGAATTTCATACTCAGAGTGTATATTAAACATTAAAGCCCATTTGCACAATTTCTAGTCCATATATTAATTTGTGTGGAATTCTAAGAGATTTTACCGTTTTGGTAAAATCACTGTGTATGGGAGGTAGAAGTGGTTTTCATTCGATTTGGCTCATTTTCGAACTTGACCTTTACTTCTTAGATTAAAGCTTAAACATCGAATTTCGTGATGCTTGAAAATTACGGCTGTGATCACAGACGGACATGGCTAAATTGACTCGGGTGGTGATGCTGATCAAGAATAATATATACTTTTCTATACCTGCCACACCTCCTTATGAGCGTTACAAACGGAGTGACAAAATTAATATACCCCCCTTTACGTTTTATTAAACGTGAGGGTATAAAAATAAATTCTCTAGATAATTCAGCCCTACTCCAGTCCGATCTGAAATCTTTTGAAGTTTGATGTTCTAAAAATAATATGATTCTTAATCCAGATAAATGTCAAACTACCTTTCAAACTACAAACGACCTTTTCGCGAAAATGGAATGATTTTGTTTTTGATTATAAGATAAAAGATACTGCTTTATATCGTGTGGATATCGTTAAAGATCTTGGAATATGTATGGATTCTAAGCTATCCTTCAACATTCATATTGATAACATTTGTAAAAAATCATATTCTATGCTTGGATTTGTTAAACGCTGAGCCAAAGAATTCAATAGCATGATTACGACTACAACGTTGTATTATGCAATAGTGCGTCTTCACTTGGAGTACGCAAGTCAAGTCTGGTCTCCAAGTTACAGTGTGCCTGTTGACGAACAGAGGGAATCTAAAAATGCTTTTTTCGATTTGCCCTAAGGGGTTTAAGTGGATTTGACATTTTAAACCTTCCTCCTTATGATCGCTTAAAACTTTTAAAAATGCAATCATTGAGTAAGCGAAGGAAGTCTGTAGATATCGTCTATTAAATGGTCTGCAGATATATGGCTATTAAATGGTAAAATAAAAAAAAAAATCGAAATTTTACACATAAGCTTTTTTATACGTGCAACAACAATATATGAATAACGGCAACGAATAGCGGATACGAATAGCAGAATGGCATTTTTATGTTTCTGATATTAACATGCACTTTTTAATATGTTTATTTAATTTTATAATTCTTAACAAACATATTTTTTAAGAATTATATTTTGAACTTTATGCCAAATAATTCATGAAGTAACAGGTTGCTACAACAACAGAAGTTCTTTGCAGAACAAACCGAGCAGACTAGACCATGGTTTTGTCGGACGCTACTCCGATTCATCAGTAGTCTCTGTGGTTTTAGCAGTCCACTAACTTTGAAAAGCTGATAAGTTTTTTCATTATTATAGAAATTTCTCAAAATTCCGAGCACTTCGTTCATATTTTTATATTCGAAAAGGGATTTATTTTTCACAAAATTTTTCGCGCTTTGGACCTGTATTTATATATTATTTGGCAAAATAATTTATAATTTTTGGAAATAATAAAATGAAAAGACAAATGCACCTGTTATGCAGTTTTCTCGATCGTTGAAATTGCAAATTGCTTGATGAAATTGATAGTTTCTTGCTTTGGAACAAAATTTGAATTTTTCGCCTTGGATATTACTGGATGTTGGATTGGATCGGTTTGATTGGACCAATGTTTCTGCTGAAATGCAGCAATTTGAAAAATTCGTGGAGTCCAGAGTAGAAATCTGAGTTAGACCACAATCAGGAAGAGTAGCTCGGAAAAAAAGATATATTGAAGGATTAGTTTAAATCTAGGCTGTTAACATCTTACTTTATTTGTATTACATTTATATTTACATTTTCAAAAAAGTGAGCGCGCTCACATTCTGAGTGCGCTCACCTTCAAGTGAAAAAAGTGAGTGAAATGACAGCCTTGGTATTTAGCATGATACAATTACAAGGTAGACTCATATTGGAGAGCAGTGTGAACTAGTTCTCAAAATCAGTTGGTAATTTTTAGTTTTTCTTATTGTTTTTGTTGCTTTTGTCGTTTGACATTTGTAGCTCCTACAGCTGTGTTGTTGCAAAATCTCACATTTGAGCAGCCATTTTAAAGTGAACTTACTTTGTAATTGCATAATGGTATTTAGTTTAATTTAGTTTACAATAAATTTGCTCACGTTTTGAGCAAAGAAGAACTTTTTCAATAAAATGGACGCGCTCAGAAAGTGAGCGAAATTAACAGCCTTGGTTTGAATCTATGTTATTATGCTTAGTTTATTATGATAAGTTTATGCTTATTTGTTTTCATACATACCAATTTGATAGTTAATTTAAGACTAAAACTAAGAATGCTTAACTTAACTAATCGGACTATCTAACTTAGCGAAAGATAACTTAACATAAGCTTATTCGAATACGCCGAAAGCTCTTATTATTAAGTAAGGTTGCCACCTCAGGATGTTTTTTGCGTTTTGGCATAAACAATAATAATAACAATACAATAATTATAATAACAATACAATGATAATAACAATACAATAATAACAAGCATAATCAAACTATCCAAAAAATTGTTGAGTATTTCGTATATGACTATGGAATAGTGTACTATAGAAAATCGTATTGTCGTGATATTGTCGCGAGTGATATTTTTCGGACATTACGACCGCTGTGGCGTCCGTGGCCTAGTTGGTTAAAGTGCGTGGCCGCTATGTCAAAGAACTTTGGAAACCCAGGTTCGAACCCCAGCAGCGACAGAAAATTATTTGAATTAAAATAATTTTTATGTACGGCCGCCACCTCTCTGCAGACAATGGCAAACCTCAGAGAGTAATAAAAATGCCATGTAAAGCTTCTTGAGAACGAGAACTTTCCGTTCATCGCCGTTCGGAGTCGGCGTTAAGCATGTAGGTCCGGTTCTCGGTCAATTGTGTACAAACTTAATAGCACGCACAACACAATTGATCATAAGAAGCTAGGTCAAAGTCCTTTCAAGGGCTGAAATGGCCAGTTATTTATTTATTTATTTTTACGACCGCTTAGCCACTCGTACTTTTGTATATCGACCTCTAAAATTGTTTAAGGATACTCCTTGAGTAATAGACTGTGCAAGATCTGGACGCCATAACAGTAGAGAACTCCTAAGGAGAAGCCGTGGAGAATCGAGTGCGTAGAGATCCATTCCGAAAGCAAAAAACACGGTCTAGTAAAATGGATATTATTTCGGTTTCCATGTCACGGATTATTAAATGACTTAGGACTTTTTGTCTATAAGATACACCGGCCATCTTCTTACGGTGGCGATAAACAAGAAACGCAAGCATAAATGTAAAGCATTGCTTGGCTAGTACGCAAATACGCCCACCGAAGAATTCTGTTTACTGATGAAAAATATTTGCTGTGGAGGAGACGTTCGACAAACAAAATGATGCAACAGTTCGAAACTGGTTTCTAGGGTTTAAGGAAATCACCAACCGACTTCGGTTATGGTCTGGTGGGGGGTCTCCTATGATGGCGTGACAAACCTCCACTTTTTCGAAAAAGGAAACTAAAAACGAATGTTTTGGAGAATGTTGTAGAGCCCCTAAACAACACAAGACGTTCCAATAATATTTTGCATAAGGCTGACTCGAATGCATTAGACTACAAGTTATGGCCAGTTTTAGAGGGCATGGCATGCACCACTCGCCACCCAAATTTGGAATCATTGAAGCGTGCACTTGTCGGGGGAATTGGCCATTTTCCGATGGATGTTTTGTTAATTTCAATACAATTGACGATTAGCCGGACAGACATCGGTCGTTCTAGACGGCAAATGGCGGCCATTTTAAATGATTTTTTGTCTGATTATACTTCGAATTTTAACAAATAAGTTATCAAAATAGAAATACAAAATTTCTCGACTTTTTTTATCTCAAAAAACTGTATACCAAACCTTATGAAAGTACTAAGTAGAATCACAATTTATATAATCTTTATATAATCAGAAAATTTAGCTTGAGACTGTGTCTTTTAATTATTTAAAAAGTTATAAGGTTCCATTCTTGCTTTATAATGGAACGCTAAATGAATGCTTTATAATATACTCGTATAAGAAAGATAAATGCAATATTTCGGCTTGATAGTTTTAATTAAAAAATATTTTATTTTTTTTTTCCTTTTCCCAAGGTAAGTGTGTGGTTTGCAGCAGTGATTTGAGCTTTACGACGATTAAATTCAATGCGTTCATCTTCCATTTTCTTGCGTGATTCTTCTAGTTTTCGCTTTTCATCAGTATGATCTCTTTTCAGTTTGTCAAATTTTCCATGCAGCTGAAAAAAAAAGTAAACATTAAAAAGTTGTAAAATTTCAACATATTTTATTATTTATCTGGGTATTGCACGATTTTGTTACATTTTAAAGTTACACTTCTAGGGTGGGCCACCGGCTGTTTCTTTTTAAAAATGCTATTCCAAAAAAACGCAGTTTAATTTTTTTCAATGAAATTCGTTTTATAAGAATAAACCCTCCGATTAATTGTGAAATATAATTTCATTGAAATGGTTGCCCTGGCTGGCACTGCAGTAGCAGGTAGTAGCATCCTGCAGTAGCATCCATTCAACTAAATTTTGCAAAACATTCCGGATGGTTTCAGTCCCTATTTCAGCAATATTGGAACCACTATTGAGTTCCTATGCTTGAATACTTTCTGAATCGTCAACATAAACGAGCAATATTTGTATACTATATATTTGTAAATGAGTTATCGAAAACGGCCCAACTGATTCGAAGAAATTTTCAAATTAGGGGTTTATAATGGCAAAAAATCTATATAACTAGGTCTCAGTTGTAAAAACATTCAGTTGTAAAAAAATAAAAAAATCTCCAATCCACAATATGATTATTAATTTGTCAAAAGGGCAATGGCTCGATTTCAATTTAACTTTTATTTATATTCATTATTAATAGCTTCTTCCCGGCATGCGTTGCTGCACTCAGCAACTATTTCGGAACATAATAATTATATTCAATTACTATTCTTAGACCCATAGTTTACACCACTGTCATTTTCCTCTGCCCATTACAGTTTCCCAGTAACAAGACATCACCAAATAGTAACTTCATTTTGAGTTTGTATGTAAGTACTGTTACTTTTACTTCCAAAGCTATTCGATATTACAAATTTTAATTGTATGGGGGGAGCCACACCCCCTTATACAATGCCCATCCCAGTTTTCCCAGTGAGCATACAAACTAAATTACCAAAATGTAGTGTAATACAATTTTTATTGATTTGTGGGCGGTAAAAGGGGGTGTGGCGGAAATTTTTTCCCGAAATAATTTTGTATCTGAAAAAATCTACTGCCAAAATATCAGCTCTATCGACGCAGTAGTTTTGGAGTTTCTAGCCATCACACATACAGCGTTTATAGGATATAGATTACACTACTCAACAAGGTTTTCCACAACGAATTGCGATAACATTTTCTATAGTAAAATTTTCCATAGAATCCGAATATCATAATGATTTTTTTCGATTGGCCCCAATTTTTTATATGAATGGTAAAATTAAAAAAATCCACTATTGGGAACACATACTCCACATAAATGCTTGTAAAAACTTACATGTCCAGTCAATGAATTTTAATTTAATTGCAAGTAGTAGAGAGTCGGATGAAAATTTGAAGGTATAATATGTGCCAATAGCATCAGTGATATGGCTGTTATGACCGGAAACAGGTGAAAAAAAAAATCACTTTTTTCGTTTTTTTATAAACATATTTTATGTTTGAAGCCCTATATGTCGAAATAATTATATCGGAAAGAAAACGTTAGCCCTCTTATGTGATAGAGAATTTTATTAAAAAAATTTCAAGTATACACATGTCTAAAGAAAAGTCATAATTCACTAACTTTTTTAACACAAATTCAAAAACCATTTTTTGTTAAAAAAATATTTTATTGCAGTTAAATTAGGAAATGCATGCACACAATGATTTGTTTTTTACCATTAGGTTTAAATGGGTCGCTGAATCCGAATCTGATGTCAGAATTTCAAAATTATGATATTTTAACAATAGGGTTGCCACCTAATAACATATTTTTTAAGAGTTTTAAACATTAGATATCTTACAGTTTTAGGGGGTCGCTGATTTCATGCAATCACAATGGAGTTTAGCTACTACAGCTTTTTCGCACATTCTCAGCATACACCCATTCAAAGCCACAACCCAAAAATCTTTGAGATTTTCAACGATATTTGTAATAGTGGTTAAAAATGAGTTTATGTGGGAAAAATGTACCCACCAACACAGTGGTTGGGCTCGAGGACAACACAAGACGTCGGGACTAACCATGCAGACATATAACCATGCAATTACACAATAGTTTTTAATCTATTTTAGAGTTGATCTTTTGGCAAGTTAACATCAAAAAAGCTGCAATTGTTAACTAAGTTACTCATGCGGTTTAATGGAGCAGTTAACATATAATTTGTTCTACTAAATGGTAAATAAATTAAATTGTTAGCGTTTCTACTGCTTCTCCGATTCGAGTTAAAATTTATAAGAGAAAGAAGTTCTGGAGAAACGAATACACCAGGTATGAGTTTGTGTTAATAGACAATATCTCCAGACTTCCTTCGCTCACTCAGTGATTGCATTTTGAATAGTTTTAAACGATACTCATAAGGAGGAAGGTTTAAAATGTCAAATCCACTTAGGCCACTTAGAGCAAACCTAACAAAACGTTTTTGGACCCTTTCTATACGATCAACATTTTTTCTTGTTTTCGTTATATCTTCTGTGTTAATTGTCCGATCCCAAAGATTTTTCATATATGTGTTTATTGCTTTTTTCCAATTTTTTTCTTATTTTATTTTTTCGCGAATCTTGTTTATTTTTTTAAGTTATCACCCACCTTATCTCATTTGCTAATATGTTAAGAAAATCTAAAAAGAGCAAATAATTAAAGCTCACAAAAAATCATTAAGACCATGGAAACAAATGATATCTATTAAATTCATTTTTGAAGCAGTTCCAAACGATTCTATCCCAAAATACTTCCGAACTGTCTCGAATTTTCGAATACTCGAATTTTTATTAATTTTCTAAATCTTTACGGGATTCAAGGTGGCTGTAGCGCTCGAAGCTGTCAAGCTTCGCGAAAATGTGCCCCAAACGATTTTCGTCAGTGACTGCTGTGGCCGACTTTTGCACAATTTCGACGTAACGCTCGGTGTTTTGCGAGTGACAAGGATAATCTGTGAAAAACATATAACATGATAAATACGATTTAATATAGGGAGTTTTTTTTAGGGGTTTGTTTTTCGAATAGAGATAAAACACAAGAAAATCGTTTTAATGTCCATCAATTTGGCTTTATTGGAAGGATACTTTTATGCCATTAATGTTTAAATATGATTTCGGGCATGTGGCCGCCGCGGCTGGCTCGAATAAAGCCAATTCTACAGGTCCAATTTTCAACCACTTTTTCGAGCACATGGGGCCGTATGTCGGCAATAACGCCACGAATGTTGGCCTCCAAGTCCCCTAACGTTTCTGGTTTGTTGGCGTAGACGAGCGACTTATTAAATAAATTATGCGCTCATCGAATGTTTCCTTCAATAAATCGATTGTGACGTGCGCTGTGTGGCATGTAGCGCCGTCTTGTTGGAACCACAACTCATCCACATTCATGCCATCCAATTCGGGAACAAAATAGTCGGTTATCATGGCTCTATATCGGTCTCCATTAACGGTAACTGACTCTCCAGCATTATTTCGGAAGAAGTATGGCCCAATGACTCCACCAGCCCATAGAGCACACCAAACAGTCAGTTTTTGTGGATATAATGGCGTCTCAAGGATCTCATGTGGATTCTCTTCACTCCAAATGCGGCAATTTTGCTTGTTGACGTAGCCATTCAACCAAAAATGAGCCTCATCACTGAACAAAATTTTGCTATGAAAATCAGCATCGAGATCAATCTCATTTTCGGCCCATTTGTAAGCGTTGCTCTTTTGTCAACCTGTTCATGATGAAATGGCAAACCAAACTGAACACTAATGACATTAGAGTTGCCAGATTTGACCACAAAATGCCAGTTTTATCTCTATTCGAAAAACAAACCCCTAAAAAAACACCCTATATATGACGTCAAATTTAATCATTTATTTCATAAACAAAATATCTGCTATAATGCTCACCAGGAATTTTAATAATGACGTCCAAGTACTGTAGATCAGTCAATTGCTCTTGAGTAAAAAACTGAAGACATGGTAGATCAGTGATCTGAAATTTGGTCCAACCGATCATTTCAGTGTATGTGGTGCTGCCATATTGGATAAAGGGCTGGTGGTTGGGTCCACGAAATTGCCGAATACGACCTGTTAGGTTTGAACGGGCTTCAAAGCGAAGACGAAGAATTGATGTATGTTGCTATTGTTGTTGTAACAATGATGCAAGCAAAGCGAAGACGTTTGTTGTTGTTGTTGACTGCATAGCGAAAACGAAGAGTAGGTGGTGGTGATGGCCTTTTTTGTTGTTGGTACAAAATGTTTAAATATTTTTTGTTCATGAATGGAAGCGACGATGATAAGAAAAAAAAAGTATGCAGAACTCATTTTTATGAGTTTTTCTAACTTTTTACACTGCGAACGGCGGAATTTTATGCCGCTATCACCGTCTGCGGGCTCCCCCTGCCTTTAAAGGGTTGTGCGTTGGGTTTGAAGCCCAACACGTAAAAACAAATTTTAATGAAAACTTTAAGAAAAAAAGATAAAAATGATCCCTAAATCTGATGACGACTACCGCAAACGAAAAACTGACAATGATTTACGCATATGCACCTGGAACGTCCGAACCCTTAATTGGGATGGTGCCTCTATCCAAGTGATAGATATCTTAGAAAGATACAAAGCTGATATCACTGCAATCCAAGAAATGCGATGGAAGGGACAGGGTTGCTCACGGCAAGCATCCTGTGATATCTACTGCAGCGGCCATGCGGAGAAGCACGAATTTGGATGCGGATTCGTGGTTCGCAAGCGACTACGACATCATGTTCTGCGATTCACACCTGTGAACGAACGACTTGCCATAATCCGTGTCAAGGCAAGATTTTTCAACATAAGCCTGATTTGTGCGCATGCTCCGACAGAAGATAAGGACGATGAGACCAAAGACAGCTTCTACGAGCGCCTTGAAGAGGCCTATGAGCGCAGCCCCCGCCACGACACAAAAATCGTGCTTGGGGACTTCAACGCCAAGGTGGGAAAAGAAAATATCTTTGGTCCAACAGTCGGAAAGTTCAGCCTCCACGACAATACCTCCGATAACGGATTGATGATGATTGACTTTGCCGCAGCGCGAAACATGGTCGTTAGTAGCATCTCAATATTCATAAAGCAACTTGGATGTCTCCTGATCAAAAGACGCGCAACCAAATTGATCACGTTTTGATTGACGGAAGGCATTCTTCCAGTGTTTTAGATGTACGCACGATCCGTGGTGCCAATATAGACTCGGATCATTATCTTGTCGCAGCCAAGATCCGTACACGCCTGTGCGCAACCAAGAATGCGCGCAATCCAGCACAGAAAGCTAGACGTCGAAAAGCTGCAATCAAAGCAAACAGCCGAAGACTTCGCTACTCGACTCTCACTCCTGCTTCAAGAAAGCACTCCTCCGATCGACGATATATGCGCGCAGTGGAATCATATTTCTCACTATATGCGTACGGCTGCCGAAGAGATGATTGGCTATCACCGCCATCGCCGAAACCAGTGGCACGACCAAGAGTGTCGCGACGCCACTGCAGACACAGACGCCGCCTGCAAAGTCACCCTGCGGTCGGTTGTAACGCGTGCTGCTAAGGAGCGTTACAAAGAGAAGAGGAGGGAAGAGAGACGCATTTTCAGGCGAAAAAAAAGGGAAGCGGAAATGTGTGAGTGCGAAAAAATTGAGATGCATGGTGACAGGAATGAGGTCCGAAAATTTTTCGAAAAAATAAGACGCCTGGCCGATGGTTTCAAGACCGGGGCCTCTTCCTGCAAGGATGAAAATGGGAATCTAGTGACAGATATCCAGAGTACACTGATGATGTGGAGGGAACACTTCTCTAGGCTTCTGAATGGCGACGACGACAACAATCCCGCCAATAGAGATGATATTCCGGAATCCCCAATTTTGGACTACAGCGTTGAAGTTCCGGTGCCCGACCATAGTGAAGTCTTGAAAGCTATAGCTCGGCTTAAAAACAACAAAGCCGCAGGAGCCGATGGCTTACCTGCTGAGCTCTTCAAGAATGGAGGCGAAGCTCTATTTAAATGCATTCATGAGCTTCTATGGTCGGAAGAATGCATTCCAAACGATTGGAACCTCAGTGTGCTCTGCCCAATCCACAAGAAAGGCGATCCCATAATTTGCGCCAACTACCGTGGTATAAGCCTTCTGAATATCGCATATAAGGTCCTCTCGAGCGTACTATGTGAAAGACTGAAGCCCATCGTAAACCAGCTGACTGGACCTTATCAGTGTGGCTTCAGACCTGGCAAATCCACCATAGACCAGATATTTACGCTACGACAAATCTTGGAGAAGACCCTAGAAAAACAAATCGACACACACCATCTTTTTGTCGAATACAAAGCCGCCTTCGACAGTCCAATAAGGAATCATCTATATTCCACCATGTCTGAATTTGATATTCCTGCAAAGCTCATCCGCCTTTGCAGAATGACACTGAGCAACACCACCAGCACAGTTAAAATCGGGAAGGACCTCACTCCTCCATTCGATACCAAACGAGGTTTCAGACAAGGTGATTCCTTATCGTGCGACTTTTTCAACCTAATGATGGAGAAGATCATCCGAGCTGCTGATTTGAGACGCAGTGGCACGATATTCTACAAAAGTATTATGCTGCTGGCGTATGCTGATGATATCGATATCATTGGCCATAATACGAGCGAAGTCAGCGCAGCATTCTCGAGGTTAGCGAAAGAGTCGAGTCGAATGGATCTTGTAGTGAACGCAGATAAGACGAAATACTTAGTGTCAACAAATAAAAAGTCCCAGCGTCTTGGAAACCACGTCACTGTTGACAACATCTCCTTCGAGGTTGTTAAGGACTTCGTCTACCTGGGATCCAGCGTAAACTCTTTCAACGATGTCAGTATTGAGATAAAGCGAAGGATAACTCTTGCCAACAGGTGTTACTTTGGGCTGAGTAGGCAATTGAGAAGCAGAGCCCTTTCTCGACGAACAAAAATCACGCTCTATAAGTCACTAATCATGCTAGTCCTATTATATGCAGCACAAATCGGACGTTGAGCAGTTATGATGAAAAGACTTTGGGAGCCTTCGAGAGAAAGATCCTTGGTAAGTTCTTCGGTCCAATCTGCGTCAATGGCGAGTACCGAATTCGATGGAACCACGAGCTGTATGAGCTGTACGCTGACATCCACATAGTTAAGCGTATTAAAATCGAGCGGCTCCGCTGGCAAAGAAGCCTTCGTATAGGTTTTGGAGAATATTGATGATTCGATGCAGTCATTTCGAAGTTGTGCGATTCCTGCAATTTTAAAATAAGCTACTGCTCTACGTTTTTTTGCTGACGGTAGTTACCAAAAGAGCGTTGGCAACGATTATGAATTGGGTCTCGCACAATCAACGGTGTCCACAATTTTAGGCGAAGTTGTGAATGTTATTGAAGCCAAGCTTTGTCCTGTCTGGATAAAAATGACTGACAGAACAAGAGAAACAAGAGGCCAGGAATGCTTTCTACGTGAAATCTGGATTCCCGGGAGTTATCGGCTGCGTCGATGGAACCCATATTGGCATTGTAGCCCCAGCACAGGCAAAACACCACTATTTAAACAGAAAGGGATACTTCAGCATAAATGCAATGATCGTAAGTTATATATTATAACATTGATTTCCAATTTCTAACGTCTTAATATGCAGGCATGCGACCACAATATGGTAATATGGTTTGTTGACGCCAGATTTCCCGGGTCAAGCCACGACGCATTTGTTTAGAATCGTAGTGCATTAAACGTTGTGCTTGAAAGAATATACCAAACAGGAGATTTGAGCTCAATATACTTAGGTATTCATGATCCTTAAGATCTGACTCATAACCTAGTATTTAACAATTAAATCTTTTGAAAAATTTAAGGTGATTCCGCATATCCTCTACGTCCATATTTGATGACACCTTATCGCAACACAACTCCTGGAAGCGGAGAAGCAAAATTTAATAAAATTCATGCCAAGGGCAGAAACATTATTGAAAGAACGATTAGGGTCCTTAGATCACAAGTTTTAAATTAGTTTTATCACATACATGTTCTTATATTCATTCGATTTTTGTATTAAATTTTTTTTATTTAATTTTTTCATATCATTTTCTATTTAATTTTTTCTACTTCATTTCTTATATTTAATACATACTTATATATCTGTGGCAATATGACAGAGTAGCTTAAGTTGACATAAGCGAAAAACTGAAATTCTACATATTGTTATTAACCATTTCAAGGTGCACAATTGTGTCCTACCCTTGTTTAAATCCGACTCTTAAAATGAAAGTTATGCCGATTTTTCTAATGACCATACACAAATTTTACATATAAAAATGAGAAAAAGGATTTTTAAAAATGTAAATAACTCACAACTATATTTGTGGACTTAAGCTACTCTGTCTTATTGCCACAGATATATAAATAAAAAATAAAACAAAAAAATAATAAAAATCAGTCAATTCAAAATATACGATATGAATAATTTACGATTTTCTTTTGCTCGTGTATTTTTCTTGTGTTTCTTGCTATGTCGTGCAGATCTTTTTCCATGTTTTTAGCTTTATGCAACAACTCCGCTTGAGTATCTGTTTGCTTTTTTAAAATGTTAATGCGCTCCTCGTCTCTATCGAACGCTATTTGCCTCTTTGATCTACTCTTTGGTGGAATATTTTCGTCTACAACCACCTCCTCCTCATCCTCCTCGTCAGCAGCTATAGCTTCTGAAAAGCTGTGAAAATTTGCGGACGCAAGGATTGTCGCAGTTGCGGGTGACAGGGAGACAGTCGCATCGACTGTGTTGTCGCCAAAACTTAGCCTCAAGTTTAGGAGAGCTGTCTGCTGGGCCCTCCACCGGTCTCGGTTGCTTCCGTGCGAATTGCTGACATTTTTTTTTTTTCAGCCTGAAGTCTAGCCAAACCTAAAATTTAAGTTTGTATTGTGTTGTATATAGCGTTAAATAAAATATCACATTATGACATTCCTTTCCTTCACGTAAAGGAGGTCCAAGGGAATTTAGCTCTACGGCAAAGCTTTGCCATGCCTCCTTGTGGCTTAGTTTTGTGGAGCCGAATTTCCCTAATCCTGTTGCCACATTAGGATTTGTATATAACAATAACAATTTGTTTAAAATCAAAGAAAAACTGTAAAAAATAAAAAATAATGCAAATTACTTACCCTTTTCAATTATTTTGAACTTGTTTGTTTAATTTTTTATGCAGCAAATAACTTATTCGCCGGCTTGTCACCAAATATTTTCATTCGTTTAGTTTTGACGTTTAAGTCGAATCACATTTGTGAAATTCGCGAACAGTGATACCAACTTTGCGAATTTTACTTGTTTTGTATTCGACTCGCGGACGGTGATAGCGGCAATAATTTCGATCTGGGGCCGAATCGCAGCAGCCGTCTTCGAGTAATCAATCGTTTCGAATAAAATTACGTGACGAATCGAGTTGCTGGATTGCGGCACTCGATTTGTAACGAATCGAAATTTTAAGACATTGTAACAGATTTTCGATTGTATTTGAAATCAACGTAATAGATGAAATGTCGAAGGGACGTCAGAATTAACGAAAAAATATTAAAATTTGTATTCGAACAACAAACATATAAATCAGCAAATTATTTTCTTTAAAAATTAAAAAAAAAAAACATGAACCCGGTGCTGTTTTTTATTGTTCTTCATCCGATTCAGAACAAGAAAACCAAACGATGCAAATAAGAAGACATCTTCGGGATAAAAGCAATTCTTTATCCCTACGAACATCTGCGTAAGAATATGTATTGATAAGTTCTTTTACTAATATTAACTGGCGTTTATTTACAGATTTAGAAAACTTTCCAGGCTGACCAAAGAGGCATTTCATTACATGTTGAACGCAATAAATTTCAGTGGTCATATGTCCACAGCAGTGCCACCAATGCTCCAGCTAGCAGCAACACTGACGCTTTTGGCCAGCGGAAACTTCCAACACACAGTTGGCAATGATTATTTGGTTGGGATGTGCCAAAGCACTGTCTGCACAATCAACTCCGCCTGTTTTCACGAGCAGCCTGTCCAAAGCCAGGATAAAGGAGGATGGTCGCAGGCAACGGGTTCGCCCTATCCTGTGTAAATGAGAAGGGACTACCCAGATCCTGGAGTTGGTCGCCCAATCTGGGTAGTAGGTGGACCGTTTGACAAGATCAACGGTAGCGTATGCCTACAAGGGAATAGCAATAATCCTAAAGAATTTGTTAGCACGGGGATAGTCGTCACTCTCGACATACGTATTGTTGCAAGTCCCCACTGATACATTTTGCATTCGTCTCCTGGATAGTCTTATAAGCTTTGACTTATAAGGCTGGTATAAAAACGTTGTAATCAAGAGGTGTCAGATTGGGTACTCCGAGTGTGAAAAGTTAAACTTAGTAGCCTCGGAGTGCCGGTTTGAAAAGATGGTGATATTGGGTGCTGCGAGTGACTGGGTGTTCATTTGGCGGCCTGTAGTACTAGTTTAACAAGGTGTCCCAAGGTTTGATGATAAGGTGTATCAAGGAGTGTCATATTGAGTACTCCGAGTGTGAAAAGTTTATCTTAGTAGCCTCGGAGTACAAGATTGATGAGGTGTCCCAAGGTGTGATTGATAAGGTGTATCAAGGAGTGTCATATTGAGTACTCCGAGTGTGAAAAGTTTATCTTAGTAGCCTCGGAGTACAAGATTGATGAGGTGTCAAGAAGTGTCATGAGTTTTCCGAGTGTGAAAAGTAATATCTTAGTAGCCTCGGAGTTCAAGAGTGACGGGTGTATGAGTTAACTAGTGCTGCAGGTGGCTAGGTGTTCATACCGGTAGTCTCGAGTACCAGTATTGAAATGGAGTATATAGTGGCGATCTTGTGTCGCACACAGTCAATGGCGATGTGGTCTACGCTGTAGCACGTCCAAGTAGTGGTGGCTTTTTCCTTCACAGTCAAGTGTGATGAATGCAAGTGTGTCGGTGTTGTGATAAATGCGTGTCGGGGAACATCCTTTAGCCCAGGAGACTATCGTGGGCTGTCCCTTCGGGGAGTATCGTGCTGGCTGTGGTAGTTCAATGTCGCGAACAGGTCTGTGGATCGGCGTGGAGTTGCGCTAAACAACCGGGTGGCAATGCCTTACATTGCAAGAGATGTTAGATGGGTCTCGATTTCCACCAATAAATGTGGATGATGACCCAACTAATCATCCATAATTGGTACTGTTGCGTTCCAACATTGGTTGCTATCCATACAGTATATTTATTAATTTAAATATACAACAAAAGTATGGTGTGTGACCGGTGTTGAAACTACTATGACGGGGCGATGGTCGCGTCTGGAGTCATGAAAGTGACGCCTTGGAGAGTATGATGGACGTCATATAAATTAGCATGGCACGGACGTCCTGACGAATTATCTCCTAGGCATCAATTCCTTGAACCACGACCCCACTGCCATGGGGCAACGTGGAATAAGGCCTATACGGCAGGTGTCTGCGTTACTTTAAATGGAATTTCCTTCTGTCTGCACAATCGTTGCAAATGTGGTAAAAGAGATTGAAGCCAAGTTGTGTCCCAAGCATATAACTTTTTCTCCTGAAAAACTCCAAAGTACGTTGTATTGTTGAAAGAACAATCGGAATTCTGAAAGTTCGTTGGAAAATTTTAATGAATGACAGAAGAAGCCGATACAGCCCTGAAAAAATTGCTCAATTCGGGAACGTTTCTGCTGCATTACATAATGTTTGCATTAAATTTAGGTTCCAATGTACACCAAATGTAACAGTCTTGAAAGCTCTCTTTTGGAAGTTGATACAGGAAACGAAGCTCACCTCACAAAAATTGGACAAAATATTAGAGACCAAATAAAAATGTCATTAGTTAACAGAAATTAATGATTATTTTAATTCAAATTAACTATATTTCAATATATTACATTAAAAATAACAAAATAAAAATATTTCATGCTTTGTTATTAAAATAAGGAAAAGCGATTTTAATCAAGAACTACAAATATTTATTATTGTTCCTTAAGCATTTTAAGTCGACTTTCTGAAATTTCAAGCTTTACTTTTTTAGCAGCCATGTTAATGACGTGCTCCTTCTCTTTTATGGCAAGGGATTTTTCTTTCAATTCTATCAATTTATCTAATTTTGATATAATTGCAGCTTGTGATCCCTCGAATGCCTGAATATTACTTTAGACGAGTGACAGCTTTGTTTCAACAGGTGTCTTTTGTCTTCTTTTTTAAGCGCCTTCATTAATACCTTTCTGGGCATCACTAAGTACCGAGGAAGCATTGCTGTCCTCGTCGTCACTACGCAAAATTTTTCGTAAGGATGCACCTACTGGGTTAGGTTCATCCACCAACTCCGGTTCGGCAATCGTTATTTTTTTGGAATGCATTGCATTGCCAAAAGATTGAACAGCGAGGCCGTCAACAGCAGCATTCATTCCGGTAGTCTCTAGCAGCTGCTCTTCTGCAGCAGTCAAGAGCTTTTCTTGGTAAAGTCCTCCGCCAGTTTGTTTTTTGGACGCCTTGTTGAATGACAGTTTTTTTTTCACGTTGTGCTTCTGATCAGCAAACACCTATGATTGGAGAAAATTCATAACAACAAATAGCACAAAACTACACGAATTAACCTTCCGCTATGATTTTGTGGCGTCCGTGGCGTAGTTGGTTAAAGTGCGTGGCCGCTATGTCAAAAAACCTGGAGACCCAGGTTCGAAAACCAGCAGCGACAGAAAATTATTTGAATTAAAATAATTTTTCTGTACGGCCGCCACTTCTCTGCAGACAATGGCAAACCTCAGAGAGTAATCAAAATGCCGTTCGGAGTCGGCGTTAAGCATGTAGGTCCGGTTTTTCGGTCAATTGTGTACAAACTTAATAACACGCACAACACAATTGATCATAAGAAGCTAGGTCAAAGTCCTTTTATGGGCTGAAATGGCCAGTTATTTATTTTTTTATGATTTTGCTTCCTTGATGGGTGGGCCTGCAGCATTCAATTTATTGGTTAGTTGCTCCCATAGTCTTTGCGACATGGCATTTCCTTGACCGCGATTTGGCGATTTTTTGCAAATTCTGACATCAGTACTTTTTGGGAAGCATTTATTTTGTTAATATTTGTCCTTAAATATATTCAAAATTAAATTATATATATTTTAAAAGAAAAATTAACTTACATTTTGTAAGTTTTTTAACAGTTGATGCAAATTTAAATTTTTTTCGATCGAAATTTATCTATCGAGTGAAGTTTCGTATGGTTGCATTCGAACGACTGCTCGTTATCAACAGAAACAATCCAAAATTTCGATAAATTATGTACGATAACGAGTGCCGCAATCCCAATTGGAAAAATTTCGATTGCTCGATGACGACTGCCGCGATTCGGCCCCCGGTCTAATATACATATTAATACGCAAACACGAAACATTATCTCCCTTTTTACCTACCCACTTTAAAGATAACAATGAATAGGTAAACAACAAATATTTCTCGGTTTTTTACCGATACCCTACAATGATCATTTTTCCTATACAATGTATCTAAACACAGAATAACTTCGTAAAATTTGTTTCAATTTTTTTAGTGTAATAAATCTTAACCTATATAAAACGTCACATGGCTTCCTCAAAATACGGATGTCGTATGAGAAATTTTTTGGTTTTGAGATTAGTATATTCATAACGGCTGTGTAATTATAATTACAGTAAATTTGACTCAGATGATGCAAAAAGAAAATATTGAGATTATATATAATCCAACACTGGAGAGAATTCGAATACGACCATTTCGAAAATATTAGATGTTATACTTTGTGGCGTCCGTGGCGTAGTTGGTTAAAGTGCGTGGCCGCTATGTCAACGAACTTTGGAGACCCAGGTTCGAACCCCAGCAGCGACAGAAAATTATTTGAATTAAAATAATTTTTCTGTACGGCCGCCACCTCTCTGCAGACCAGGGCAAACCTCAGAGAGTAATCAAAATGCCATGTAAAGCTTCTTGAGAACAAGAACATTCTGTTCATCGCCGTTCGGAGTCGGCGTTAAGCATGTAGGTCCGGTTCTCGGTCAATTGTGTACAAACTTAATAACACGCACAACACAATTGATCATAAGAAGCTAGGTCAAAGTCCTTTCAAGGGCTGAAATGGCCAGTTATTTATTTTTTTTTATACTTTTAAAACCGTCTCCTAAAAATTTAAGTTTTGCTACATACGACATCCGTATTTTCAGGTAGCGGCATGTTAAGAGGGAGGGGGTGTCAAACATATGGTACGCAATGGGACGTGGGGAAGGGAGGTTGTGTTATGGTTGTATTTGGTGGATCAGGACTTTGTGCGAGCGTATGGCATCAGTCAGTCGTAGAGGGTTAATCCGTATTTTCTCTATCATTTTATATTTGTTTTAATACTTTTGGTATTCCTATAATTTTTAGCTGAACGATAGTTCTGCTTGCAGTGATGTCAATTTAACACAATTTCCTTGCAGCGACCCTGCCAATGGAACTTGGATAAAGAATCCATTAATTTTCTTCTAACAAATCCTCCAAAACAAGACATAAAATCCATAGACTTTTTAGAAACGAAAAGATTATTTGGAAATATTGCTAGACACTTAACTATTGACAATTTTAATAGAAAACTACCAAATGGTAAAAAAAAACCCAGAGAATGGATGTTATACTCTCCATCGAAAATGCACCGTTTTGCTTTCAATGTTTGCTTTTTTCTCAAGGTCAAACGAGTTTTTGAAATAAGAACATTGGGCTTACAATCTGGAAGAGATGTAACGAAAAGCTTGAGGAACATGAAAATGATAAAACACATGCAGAGTCGGTAAGAATATGGTTTTCTCGAATAAAAAAGGTGATCATGGCGTGATTGACAATCAGTTAAGAAATTAAGTTGAATCCGAACTCTCTTACTGGAAAAAAGTTTTGCGAAGAATAGTTGAAACAATTTCATTCTTGGCATCAAGAGGACTGGCTTTTAGAGGCGAGAATACCGAATTTGGCTCAAAACTTAATGGAAACTACCTCGAATGCTTAGAACTTATAGCTAAGTTCGATCCATTTCTTTCCGAACATATTGAAAAATATGGCAATAAAGGCAGAGGAAACTTATCATATTTATCTTCTATAATTTGTGACGAATTCATAACTTTAATGAGTTCTACCATTTTGGAACAAAACGTGTTTGAAATTGAAGACAGAAAATATTTTTCAATGATAATAGACTCTACTCCAGACATCACACACCGAGATCAACTTACAGTTGCCGTCAGGTACATCACAAGTAAAGGAAAACCGGTCGAACGTTTTCTTGGGTTCATACCTTCTGTTGGTTGTGAAATGGACCAAGCTTTGATAAAGAAGTTTTCGGATTTAGAAATTAATCTTAAATATTGTAGAGGACAATCGTATGATAACGCGGCTAATATAGCAGGCATTTATAATCGGTTACAGTCGCGAATCAAAAACGACTGTTCAACAGATTATTTTGTGCCATGTTCATCGCATTCTCTTAACTTAATTGGGTCAAATGCTGCAGAAACAACTCAAGAAGGTACTCAATTTTTCTTCAATTGCAAGATGATTTACAATTTCTTTACGGCGTCGACATACCGATGGAATATTTTAAGTGAAATGATAAAAACAAGCTCAGAGTTCAGTTGAAAAAATTGTGCTCAACTCGTTGGTCATCTAGATATGATGTTTGTAAAGCAATTTTCCATGGATACGAACAGTTTCTAGGTGCTTTAAACACAATTTCTGACGATGTCAAGCAAAATAAACAAACAAGGCGCACAGCATTTAACATAAAAAATAAAATTCAAAGCCTGAATTTTTGTTTCATGATCTGTATGTGGACACCTCTACTAAAGAGTGATTTTTTAAGTGCCTGATAACTTTTTTTTTAAAAAAAACGCATAAAATTTGCAAAATCTCATCGGTTCTTTATTTGAAACGTTAGATTGGTCCATGACATTTACTTTTTGAAGATAATTTCATTTAAATGTTGACCGCGGCTGCGTCTTAGGTGGTCCATTCGGAAAGTCCAATTTTGGGCAACTTTTTCGAGCATTTCGGCCGGAATAGCCCGAATTTCTTCGGAAATGTTGTCTTCCAAAGCTGGAATAGTTGCTGGCTTATTTCTGTAGATTTTAGACTTGACGTAGCCCCACAAAAAATAGTCTAAAGGCGTCAAATCGCATGATCTTGGTGGCCAACTTACCGGTCCATTTCTTGAGATTAATTGTTCTCCGAAGTTTTCCCTCAAAATGGCCATAGAATCGCGAGATGTGTGGCATGTAGCGCCATCTTGTTGAAACCACATGTCAACCAAGTTCAGTTCTTCCATTTTTGGCAACAAAAAGTTTGTTAGCATCGAACGATAGCGATCACCATTCACCGTAACGTTGCGTCCAACAGCATCTTTGAAAAAATACGGTCCAATGATTCCACCAGCGTACAAACCACACCAAACAGTGCATTTTTCGGGATGCATGGCCAGTTCTTGAACGGCTTCTGGTTGCTCTTCACTCCAAATGCGGCAATTTTGCTTATTTACGTAGCCATTCAACCAGAAATGAGCCTCATCGCTGAACAAAATTTGTCGATAAAACACATTTCGAACCGAACACTGATTTTGGTAATAAAATTCAATGATTTGCAAGCGTTGCTCGTTAGTAAGTCTATTCATGATGAAATGTCAAAGCATACTGAGCATCTTTCTCTTTGACACCATGTCTGAAATCCCACGTGATCTGTCAAATACTAATGCATGAAAATCATAACCTCAAAAAAATCACCCTTTACATAGATTTAATGTAACGAGTGTTAGTTTGCAATCTGTTGAAATAGACCTTAAGTCGGTGGTAACATTATATGAATCATTGGAATCCTACGTAGAAGATATAAGAAATCAGTTTGATGAATTTTTGAAAAAAGCCAAAACTATGTCTTCAAAGTCCGTATTTTCTTGGGAAACCTCAAGAAATAAAAAGAGAAAAACTTTTTTGACGAAAGTGATATTAGAAGGAGAACAGAAGATGAGATGTGAAGTTTACAATGTAATCATTGACGCACTTGCAATGAATATAATAGAACGAAAAGTAGCATATTCTAAAATTAACAACAATTTTTAATTTCTTCTGAAACTAGAGCAAATGGACAAAAATTCCATATGTAAAAGCGCAAAAAATCTATCAGAATTGTATTCCGAAGATTGGAACTTCACATTTATTGAAAAAGTTGTGGTATTGTAAACTTTATTTCAAAAGACGAAAAATCGGCCCATATGAATATGTTAAAATATCTTAATAATTCTCCACTTTTGAGCACTTTTCCAAATGTTCAATTGGCATTAAGAATATTTTGCTGTATGGCTTCATCCAATGCAAGTGGTGAACGATCTTTTTCCGTACTAGAAGGGTGAAAAATTACTTAAGATCTTCATTAAATGATCAAAAAAGGCAAACCTTTCTATCTTAAATATTGAAGCTGTTTTTTTAAAAAAAGTAGACTGGTCAGAGATAATTGATAAATTTGCAGCAGTAAAGTCAAGAAAAAAATGTATATAAACTTTTTGTTAATTTCTAATCACTACTTTTTATTTATAATGATAATAATTAATATTTATAATAAATTAATAAATTAATTATTAACAAAGTTTGTAATGAATTCATATACATACATATAAACTTGAATTATTTTCTGCGCAAAATTAAAAAATTGGGCGGAAAATTTTTCTTTGCCCAGGGGCGGCATCTAGTCTTAATACGGCCCTGATTTGAACACATCGGATCAAGCAAAATCATTACTAGTGAATGCAAACAGGTTGTATATTATGATATCAAACCATTGCATACTGAAATCAAACTACTAAAAAATGACACCACGACCAGAATCACATGTGGGAACAAATACATCCAATAACAATATGCGATGAAGAAGCCACACAGTTTCAATAAACAGATACAGAGGTGGACCTTGATAAAGGGTTGTTAAGAAGCCATAATCTAAAAAGAGGTGCACTTAATTTTGTAGAAAATATTGCTAACTCGTTGTTTGGAGTTTAAGACTCAGAACGGGCTCAGATAACGGCCATCAACGACAATGAACAACATTTAACAAGCATGATTAAAAAAAAATTTCGGTAGTTGATTTAACCATTAACATCTGTGATGTGTTTGCATAAATATTTATCGTAGCTAGGGAATATGCTGAGTAGGCAGATCTCACGTTACTCGCCTTTATATACAAGCAGATCAAACTTCTTCAGTAGCTATGTTATAAGTAGCTTAAGGGGAGATTCTAGTAGAAATCGACGGAAAATTTTTGTTTTTTGCTTTATTTTCATCCTTAGGATCTTGAAAATTTGTAGTCAAAAGGATATTTCCCTATCTAATTTGTTTTACGAGTCATAGCAAACAAACATTACTTACTTAGGTTTTTTCTTTATCAAACTTCAAACGCGTTTTTCGCGAAACACCTTTTTCCGCGCTGTACACGATTCCGCTTCAACGACTTGACCGATTTCGATGTTTGATGGCTCAAGCTTAAAGCTAATTCAATTAAGGGGGCCTTCAGGAAGCGTTTTTTTCCAAAAAAATGTATTATTATTATTTTTTAACGTTAAAGCAAAAACAAAAGGAGGAAAAGCAGTGTTTATTTGTTCAAAGGGCGGCCATTTTTAAAAAAGGGTTTTATTAAAATCGGAAATCTACAAGGCCCTCCAAATCACTTGGCAGGCTGTAGAGTCTACAACACACATCGACTATCGCCACGCACAGCTTTGATCAGCGAGACCTTCAGCCGCCATTTTGAATTATTTTTCATCGAAAAAATTGTACAATGTTCTTGAAATATACATTAATATATGCCACAAAGATTTTTTCACAAAATATTAACGCTCGCTTAAAAAAAAAACTGCAATTCCGTTACGTTTCTACTAGAAACTCCCCTTAAGAAGTATGTATGTATGTATTAAGGTTCGCTGCGCGAAGCTTGACAAAGCTGCGCTTAGCTTAAGTAGTATGTAGATATGCATGTATTAGGGTTCGCTGCGCTTAGCTTGAGAAAGCAAAGCGAAGACAAAATCAATTTTAACCCTAGAGAGGTAACCTTATTTGCAATACATATTGAAAATATGTACATAATCTACGTCGAATAGACGTAGATTACCTCTCTAGGGTTAAATAAAGACACCTCGGAACAACAAGCATATTTTTTCAATATCACTTATAAACTTTTAATATTAAACATTATCAAACATGATCAAACCAACACTCAAATGGCCTTCAAAAAGCTTGAAGGAAGATTGGTGGACACCAAAAATTAATTACGACATAATGAACAGGAGGCACAGAGAGAGCAGACATTCCAGATGTTCTTAAAATTAGCTTTTCAATTATCCACTATGACATCAAACGTTCAACGTGTTTAAGCAGCACTCATAAATGTACTTACAAATTTTTATAACGGGCAGATCAGTCCTTAATTGCTATCACCACAGCAACTTAACGATGAAACTTTAAAAATCACAGCACATTCGGCGCCAACCATGCATATCCCAGGCTATCAAGTTAAGATATTAAAGAGCTGCACGGGTGTGTTTGCAAGACATTTGTTTGTTTTTGCATGCTCACTCTATTCAACTCTCATCTTTAACAGCATTTAAACACTAACAATATAGACACCAAGAACAAATGAGCATAAAGCATATCGAAAACAAGACAAACGAGAACTTCTTCAAAGCGAGCATATAAAGTAAAATTGAAATGTGTTGATATGCTCGGTGCTAGACACTGAGTACTGGTGTATTTAATGTTTATTTTTTAAAATTATTTGACAATGAAATTAAAAGTCTAACTTATAAAACGAATATAGAATTAACGAAAAAAAACAACAACTTGCACACAAAGAATGTGTGTTGTTATTGTTTTGTGTTTAAAAGGTTTTTCTGCTCCATATCAGATCAAAGAAAAAACATCGAATTTTGTTATTTCTCTATAACATAGTTGTTTTACTCGGTGTGCTCGTTGTTTTTTGCATTGATTTGATTGTCTCGATTTGATCGTATCGAATATATAAAGCATTTAAAAATAATGAGAAAGTACATATCTTGGTGAGAGGCTAACAAATGCTGTAGAGCAGTGGTCATCAAACTCTATGCAAGCATAATTTGTTTATGTATAAAAGCTCATTGAAAGCTTTGCACTGAAAAAAATACTACTTGAGTCTCAGTCCAGCTATCATGCACGACGATGGTTCGCTTGTTTGATTATTCAGTGGCGCCGGAAAAAATTTTCATCTGGTGTATTACAAATGTATGGGAGAGGCGTGAGGGGGAAATGTTTTAAAAAATTTTGCGATTTACGTATGCTTACTACTGTTCATAATAACATAATTCATATTGAAGAAACATATTAACATTCACTGTTGCAAAAAAGAAGAAAACTTTAAAATAGTAATGGTTAATTTCATAATTTAATTTCAATTTTTAAAATTCAATTTTTATTTAGAAGTGTCAATACTTACTATATGAAAGTGTGTTTTTTTTTTTGTTTTTTTTTAAGTCCTTATGTTTTTTTTCGTTTTTGATTTAATTAAACCATACATTGAGTTGAGGAGGAGAATTACAACTCCCATTCAAGTAGAGACATTTGCATTGAAAAAGCAAAAACTGATATTTTTATGAGTGTAGCATAAGTTGCGTGTGCGCAGCAAAAAAAAAACAATCTAACAAGCATGCATGTGCCACAGGTCTGTCCTGCATGAAATTTCAATAGATACTGACGCAGTTCAGTGCTCGTCCGTGAGTTAATATGTTTACAGAAAGCTTTTAAGCACAAAAGCTCAAATGCCCGCGGGCATCATGAACCAACAAGACAAGATCAAGCAATCAGCAGTGCGAGAAAAAAGTATTTTTTTCGTGCTACGTCATCGGTCACAACAAAAGCTATATTGCATACGTTTTTCATGTAAAACATGGGAAAACTTAGATAAAAGTGGAAAATTATAAAATTAACAAGTTTAATTCGCGAAAAAAGTGTTTGAATACTTTGTTTGTTTATGTTCTTTGTTGTTGCAATTATTGCACGTCGCTACAGCACACTTCATTTTTATAAAAAACACAATAATTACTGAATTATAAACACTAATAATTCTTTAAAACTTCAAGAAATAATTTTTCACATCCAATAGCTACACGTAAACAAAAGAATTTGTGACCGATTACGTCAGACCTATCAGCTTTGTTTTGTTTACAATATGGCGGCTCTTTTGTTTGCATGATCTTTATTTCTTGGTTCATGCGCCTGCATAGGCTTTGATGATCACTGCTGTAGAGTGAGCACTTTTTTGTAAGAGAATGCTGTATTATGTTTGCTTATACATACTTTAAAGAATAAAGTAAATAGAGAACAAGACAATCAAATGCTCGATGCACTTTATTGTATTGAATACATTCATGTAGCTCTTTATAAGATATAGCAAGATATACAAGCTAATGAAAGATAAGGTGGCGATAACAGAGAACCATGCTATTTTCCAGATAACTGTTCCGTTAACAAGTTTGAATCAATTTAATTGCTAATAACAATTCCCACAAAAATTAACAACACTTAAAAAAAAAATACTTCATAACATGAAATTAAATTTAACAATTTCATCAAAAAATGTGGATAAGAATTGTGAGTGGCATCGTGTTTACCAATATATTGTTAGTTTAAGCCTATACTTACTTTTGCTTGAAGACATACGTAGTTTTTTTTATAAAAGTCAAAGCATTTTAAGGTCGTTATTTTTTACTGTTTTCCTCAAAAAACAACTTTGTCTTTGCGGGGCAGGAAGACATCCTTTTTTTTCTCAACATTTTTTTTGGGTGATCTTGACAACCCCATGCAACTTTTGAGACCTCTTAGAATGTGAAATTCGAAAAAAATATTGTAATTCGATACGCCCTAATGGACACAAGTCAATGAAAGAAATCAATGGATGTTTGCTCTAGCAACTCCAATACAAATAACAGCAGTATGTGACAACCACGTCACTCGAATCTCATTGGAAGGGTCAGGTTTTATCGAGTTATTTATTTATTAATTTAATACTTACTAAGGCATATAATAAATTATAGGCATAGTACAGACAGCTATGGCTGCTAAGGCCTTCAGCTTATTTCAAACTTAGTGGATACGTTAATTATAGGTTATTATAGATTATTAATAAAATTTAGATAATTACCTATATATAAAGTAGATATGATATAAGTAATAGTAAATAATTATATTTAATTTAATTGAATTTAGTTTAACAATTTTACCTATTAAGAAGTATGAAATAGGATTATTATATTTGATTGTATAGTTTTGTTAATTTGAGGAATTTGATTATTTTATTAATATTGGAAATACTTGGATTGGTGAGGTATTGGATTGGATCATTGTTTTGGAAAATTTGACTTCTGTGGCTGTTAAATAAGTTGCAGCTGGAGAGTATATGTGGTATTGAAATAGTTGTAGTATTGCAAAAGGAAAATATGTTTGATATTCTACTGTCGATTAGGTGGCTATGGGTAAGTTTAGTATGTCCGAGGCGTAGACGTTCAAGTTTTACAAGATCAAGTCCAGAGAAATTCAGACTGTGATCAAATTTAAGAAAGCTGCTCAATGTAAGTTTCTGGGCGTTTATGGTTTTGTACCAAGGGGAAGCTTTTCGCCATGAGAGTTCTTGTTGTTTTTGAATGAATTTATTTTTGATATATTTATAAATGTCCCTAATATTAAGATTCTCTGTCGAAATTAATGGTGCGGTTGTGGCAAATTTTGCGAAATGATCCGCGAGCTCATTTCCTTTAATTAACACATGCCCAGGAATCCAAATCAGAATTATTTTGGGGTATAAATAGGAAATAAATAAAAAAATAATAAATAAATAACTGGCCATTTCAGCCCTTGAAAGGACTTTGACCTAGCTTCTTATGATCAATTGTGTTGTGCGTGTTATTAAGTTTGTACACAATTGACCGAGAAATGGACCTACAGGCTTAACGCCGACTCCGAACGGCGAGGAACGGAATGTTCTTATTCTCAAGAAGCTTTACATGGCATTTTTATTACTCTCTGAGGTTTGCCATTGTTTGCAGAGAAGTGGCGGCCGTACAGAAAAATTATTTTAATTCAAATAATTTTCTGTCGCTGGCTGGGGTTCGAACCTGGGTCTCCAAGGTTCTTTGACATAGCGGCCACGCACTTTAACCAACTACGCCACGGACGCCACTAAATAATGTTCCATAAACCACATAAATAGGAAATAATGTTCCTAATATTTGCAGGGTAGAAATTAGAGCCCTGCATGAGTATGCTTTTTGCCTACACAAATACAATCGCTTGATGTCGGATAAAAAGCTTACACTGACCTTTTTTTCCAAAGCTCTCGTATGTAAACATACTCTCACTCTATTTTATGCGAGAGTAAAAATACACTGCTGAACTTATAACAGCAAGACCAACTTCTTGCAATAAAAAGTAACGCAAACACTAAGTACACTGAAAATTAATACACATACACTGAATATTTTGCTCATTATTTTGTTATGAGCAAGAATCTTTTGTTTTGCGAGTGACTTTCAATGAGATGCAAACAATATATATGTAGACATGCTTTTTTTAATTGTTTTCAATTATGATTAGTGAAGTATTAAAGAAATAAAATTTTTTACCTCATCAATATCCATTTTTAATAAAATGATTATTTTAATATATATATTTATCTATTAACTCGTTCAAACACGTAATTTTCACAATGGAAAAAAGCACGCACAAAATGCACTGTAGTCAGTTATTCAAAACCAATCTGAACCTGTGAGTCTGCGTAGACCAGTTATTTTTTTGAGCACCTCACGTCGCCTGTCCTACCTCCTTTGTCAAAGAAAACCGGTTTGGTTAAACGCTAAGCATCACTGAACTACAGAACAGAAACAAAAAGAACGCAAAGCTTTCATAGTTCAATGCTTGCAGTGTATGTGAGAGTATGGTATGCGAGTACACCGAATAGAAACAAAAATAACGCAAACCTCTCAAAGTTCAGATCAGTGCTTACAGTGTTTGTGAGAGAACAGATAAGGTATAAGCAGTGAAGCTCGTGCGCAGATTTGCTCTTCACTACACGACCTGTTGTTTAACTTTTATTCAGTTCAGTGATGTGATTCTGATTTAGTAAAAAATCCCGATCGCATCCCGATTTAAACCTGTTTATCCCACCAAAATGACACAAAAAACCCACAAAAAATCCCACCCAAAATATGTACCAATTACGTATTTATCCAATTAATGAAAAGAAATAATCATTAGAAAATTTTTATATTGAAATCTGAATTTTTTGCTCGAAATAAATTTCCAAAAATGTACAACTGAATAATTGATTTGGTTGTTAAAAAAAAAGGCGAGTCATTGCATTCATCCTCCAGGGAATACTTATCTACCTCTACGAATTCGAGAGAGAATTGCTCTAAAGCAACTTTAAGGTTCAAAAACTCTTAGGTTTCACTCCAATTTGCTAGCAAACTACAATTCAAGGCTGCATAGTAAGCCATCTTGTAGCTGCCGGAGATGTAATTTTTTAATCGAAAAGTTAAAAAGATTGCGGGAACTCTATTAATTGGGCTGAGCTTTTTGGACTTTCTGACATATTCTTATATTCCTATACCTCTTAAAACTATTTCACATTTATCAGGCAAACAATTTTTTCCTGCTTTTAAAAACAGTGCAGGTGAATGGCAGATGCATTTAATCAGAATCAAGTAATGGACCTGTTGAATGTACATATCCCTTTCTTATATAGAATCAATGAAACACCATTTGAACGAACAATTGTAAAAGATTAAAAAAAAATGATGCCAACCAGTTTTGTAAAGAATTCAAACTTGTAAAAATTATGAAACAGTAGAATATCCCACCTAAGCATCCAAAATCCCACACGTTCTCAAATAGGACAAATATCCCAAAATGAGCCCGAAATCCCACGAAATCACATCACTGATTCAGTTACAGTGTACTCTTTAGCAGTGAAGCAGAGTGTAATCGCTTTGCGATTATACTCATGCAGGGCTCTAGTAGAAATCTTGATTTTCTATATTGGCCACAGCTTCTATTGATGATAAGGAGTCAAAACAAATTGCAAATTTACCTCTTTTATTCTTGAAATTGTTTACTGCCGACATAATTGCTATTATTTCAGCTGAATATATGCTGCTAAAATGGGCTAGGTTGGATGTGATAATTGCACAATTTTCCGTGGTGACACTAAATGCTGTGATATTATGAGTTTGAGATCCGTCTGTGTAAATAAAATTATAGTTCTCCAATTTGGATTTCATTTCGAGGAAAGCTTTTTGGAATATAATTGGTGGGGTTTGTTGAATTTTGTTAATGATGTGTTAGTTAAGTTTTTATTATAGGAACATGGTGGTTGGTGATTGATTATTGTTTTGATAGGTAGAAAAGGTTATTGTTCTTGTTTGCAATTGGAAATTGTTCTGCATAGGGTAGATTGAAATTTTTTTTGAGATTTTATTTTTTTTTAATTTGTGAACTATTCTGTTAAGAGGAGTGTTCGAACTGTATAAGAGGTTTTTGAAGAGTTTTTTTATAAGAAAATCAGTTTTTATCTCTGTATTGGGGATACCAGTTTCGTGTAACATGTTGTATATTGGAGTTCGGTAAGCTCCTAATGCAGTTCGAATTGCTGTATTGATAATAGTCTTAAGTTTGTTAATAATGGTTTTTGGAGCAGAACCGTAAAGGTAAAGGCCATAATCAATTTTTGAAATTAAAAGTACTTTTATAACTTGTATTAAGGTTAAAGTATTGCAATTATATTTAAAGCTTGAAAGACATTTAATAATGTTAAGCCTTTTTGATTGGTCGCTTTGCAAGTTTGAAATATGAGTGTTCCATTTGTACTTTTTATTAAAAATTAAATCTAATATTCTTAGGTTATCAGCAGTTTCAATTTGAACGTTATTGCTTTGTATAATACATATGTAGTCAATTTTGCGACAAACATGTAGCTGTTTACATTTTTGAATAGATAAAGAAGCTCCAGAATAACTACAACAGGTTTCAATGTCTTGAAATATCAGGTCGAGATTGATGGGATTGATATTTTTATCTCTCTTTAGTTTTAAAAGAAGGTAAAAATCATCTGCGTATGCGCAATAGGAAATTTCCTTGTGAATATTGATTGTGTCGCATAATTTGTTGTATGCTATAATAAATAGAATTACCAACAGTGGCGAGCCCTGAGGAGTTCCATTGTTCATAGGATTGGTGTTGGAAAATAGATTGCCAATTCTAACTTTTATTTTTCGATTAGTCATGAAATTTTCAGTCAGTTGGAAAAATCCAACGAAATAATGGAAATGTGTTTTTTAACTGACAAGGATTCCGCAATCAGGTGATCTACATACAGTAGAGCGTCTGTTACTAATTTCCCTTTTTAAATCCAATTTGGTTGTCATTAATAAGCTTGTTATATGTAACAAACCACCATAACCTATTAGCAATGATTTTGTCGAGGACCTTCGCACAGCATGGGTTTAAAGATATTGGTCTGTATGAGGTAATAAGAGTTTTGTCTGCTTTTGGTTTTAAAATTGGGGTGATTATTGCGATTTAAATGTTTGAGGAATATATGAGTTGGGTATATTATTATAGAAGTTCAAGAGCCTTTTCTCTACTAAAGATATCATAAGATATGATAAACGGTCATGGCCAGGGTATAACCTTTAAGGTTTTTTAGGGTAGACTTTAGTTCTAAGATATTTATATCGCTTTCAATAGATTGTGCTTTATGGTTAGACGTAGATGGAAATTCCTGATTTAAGGTCGCTAGTTTTTTGTTTCTGAATAGTGATGGAAAGTTAGAATCGTTGGACTCTTGTGACCAGTGGTTGGCAAACTCGTCCGCTATGGCTCTATTATCTGTTAGTGATGGTAGCGAGGAGTTCAAGTTCTTTAGGCAGTGAATGCCATGTTTAGTTTTATGGCCGCAAAAACGACGGATATTGGACCAGATTTTATTAGTTGGAGTATTTGGATTAATTTCAGCCGTGTACTTGTTAATTGAGTCTCTTTTTGCTTTTTTTATTTCGCGTTTAAATAAGGCGTTGGCTTTTTTGTATTGGACAATATTTATTTTACCGATATTTCTTTTGAGAAGGTTCCAGGTTCGGTTTTTATCCCTACGCAGATTTTGTAGTCTTGTATTCCACCACGGTACATTATCTATAAATCTGTTAGGATTGGATTGAGGGATAGATGCATGTGCACTTTGAAGTATAATTTTGTTTATATTGGCTGCTTCTTTATTAATGTTCAACGATGCGGGTATGTTAATATTGTTTTCGTCGGTTTTTATCACGTAAAGTGGCCAGTTTGCGTTTTTAACGTTAAAGCGAGTTTTGGTTGTTTGGTTGTTTAAAGTGTGGTTGGAAATTAATGATATGAATATCGTTAAATGGTCGCTTGCACATAAGTCTTTATGAATATTCCAGTCAGAATCGGTGGCTATATCTGTAGAGCAGAAAGATCATTTAAGATAATAAAATTTGACTGTGTGATGTAGTTAGCAAGAATTCTATCCCTGTGGTTGGTGCAATTGGATCCCCAGTTGGAATGCCTTCTGTTGAAATCTCCTGTGATTAAGGTTGAATTGTTGAAGCTTCCAAAGAGATTTAATAAATTGGAAGTGTTAAAGTTTTGTGGGGTGATATATATGCTGAGATTGTTATTTTTTTTTTTTGAGTGTAATTCAAGGCCGATAGCTTCAAAGCCGTTGTTCATTGGGATTTGTTTGTGTTGAATGGAGTTATGAACAAGTAGAGCAACACCACCATATGCGTTTGAGGTATTATGTGTGTAGATGGAAAAATTATTTGGAGTGGGAACAGGGGATTTAGCGTTAATATGAGTTTCTTGAAGGGAAATAACGTTGGGGTTGTGGTTTTTTATAAGAATGTGCAGCTCGTTATAATTATTATTAAATCCTCTTATGTTCCATTGCAAGATTTTTAGTTTATAATTCATTACAAAAAAAAAAAAAAAAAAAAAAATGTTATATAATAAACCAAATAAAAGAAAATGAAATAAATATAAAAAAGGGATTGATGTATAAAGTTTATTTTTTCTTTTTTATCTGCTGTAAAAATCGTTTAGATGTTCTATTAGAAAGAATCCTTACTTTTGTTTCATTTAGTGAAATTGTTGCCTTTTTTGAAGTAGATGGAAGTGGTTGAATATCATTATCGGAGTCGATCATCATGTCTTTGTAGCTAGTCAGAGAGCGGCTGGGTGTTGCAGAGTTGGCTTGATTTGGGGGCTTATCGCTTGAATATCATTATCGGAGTCGATCATCATGTCTTTGTAGCTAATCAGAGAGCGGCTGGGTGTTGCAGAGTTAGCTTGATTTGGGGGCTTCTCGCTGGATTGATGTTGGTTAAATAATTGGTTTGTTGTTGAATTTGGATTCTGCGTGGTTGATTGGTTGACAGTTATTGAAGAATAGGTTTTGACGTCGTGTTGGTGTCGTTCCTTGTACATGGCAAAGGCCATTTTGTTGTCGACTTTGTGGGAAGTTTTAATCGCTTGTAGTTCTTGTTGTTTAATAAATATGGGACATTTCTTTTCAATAGCAGCATGATTATTGGGGGTAATGTTTGCTTCTACGCAGTTTATGCACTGCTTCTGATTTTCGCATTCCTCTTTAGCTTCTGGATTTAAGTGATATTCATTGGCACAAAATGCACATATTTTAGTTTTTTGGCAGAATTTAGACATGTGCCCATAACGAAGGCATTTGTTATAGCGAAGAGATGTCGAATGTTAACGTTTTGGTAACCAATTTTGATCTGAAGAAGTAATATCGTTGAAGCGAATGTGAGGATTACCAAACCAGTTTCAATTAATTTATCGTCAACTTTTTTTAGAATTTTTGTTACTTCTGACACATTTTGAATCTAAAGTTCTTCATGAGTAGTTTTTATGTTCGGTAATTTCGATTGTTATTGTGCTTGAAAGAGCTGTTATTGTTATTAGTTTATTAGCTTGTATGTTATTCTTTGTCTTGATTAAAACGTTACCGTTTCGGGTTTTTTTACATTCTTCGCCTTCGCCGTCGCAAGTGTAATCGATTGCTTTTTTTAAAAGGAAAGGTGAAACGTTAGAAAGTGTATTTGTGCTGTTGGTTCTGGCCATAACAAGATATTTTGGACCAGGTGTTGAAAAAATTGGTGTCATTGATTTGTTCCATGTTAATACTGGATGATTTGTATTATCAGTTATATTAGGAGGTTCTTTCATGATTGATGTTTGAAACAGCCCACTAAGCTGTTAGTATTGTTTGTATTTTTTGTTTTTAGGTTCCACTTAATACAGTTGGACTGCAATTGTTTGCTGATGTTTTTGTTAGTGTATTATGTTTGGTTATTTTTTGTTTGTTTTTTTTTTTTTTTTTGCTGTCCCCAGCTGCAGTTGCACTGAATTGGTTGTGAATATATATTTATTTTATGATTCAATTGTTTTTGCTTTATGTTATTTTCTTTAAGTTGAATGTTTGTATTAACAATATGCAGACGATTAGGGAGACAAGGTTTGATCACTTCGAAAGCTTGTCTATGATCCAATAGAAAAATAATTTATTTTCTTTTTTGTAATTTTTCCACAATTTTTTTTTTTGTCAATGAAAATTTTTTCAAGCAAACTCGACCGGTTTTAACGAAATCAAAATTCAGACTGTTTTATCGAGTTAATTGCAGGATGTGTGAAAATATCAACTCTTAACCATAACAAGCAACCCGATGCTGTCATCATCTACAAGCACTTCCTTCACTGCATTCGGACAATTGACGACATAAATGTAACTGTAAATGTAACATGAGATTGAGTACGAACCCACACTACGATCTCTCCAAAAAACTGCAAACTCATCAATATCATAGCTTTGCAGTGAGTAAGCGGCACAAGATTCAGCACGGAGGAGCTCCATTGACGACTTCCACTGTGAGAGGTAGTTTCTAACGCCCAGCCATAAGTAGCTCTGCGGCGTTCTAACAGCTGGATTGTCGAACATTCGTTCAATGCGGGGAGGTAACTTTTTATTTTTATTCTGCAATAATTAGAAAAAGATGTTCACTATACTTGTTCGACACAAGGTTAACATTTTTGTACACATTAAGCGAACAGAAATTCGACACCTTGGTTTTGCGAATTTCCGTCTCGTGCTTTAATATTGAAATATAGGTATCTTCAGAAAATATGCTATACCAGTAGGGTATGCAAAAGCGGTTCGAATTATTCGGCGTTTCGGTTTTTTTTTTATTATTCGACCCGGTTTTCTTAAAGATCGCAATTTTCGAATAATTCGAGAACCTGTTTTTTGGCTCGAATTATTCGACTGCTGGAATAGTTAAGAAATATATAAAACTTCAATTTACAATTGAAAATTTCTTTAAATCACTTTCTTTATTTCATTTGAGCGACTCTGTTTTTTTTTCTACTTACGTTTTTACATTTCACTAACGTTTCTATCATTTCTTATCTCTGGCTTCTTTTTCAGTTTGCTTTATTTGAGCTCGTTTAAACATATGCTTTGATCATTTCTTTTTGCTTTCTTTTGTTAAACAGTATTTACAAGCGGCTGGCGTATTTAATTTGGGTTAAACATGAGTTTTATTTAATCTGCATGCGGCCGGCATTTCAGAATGTACAAAAGTAATACTTTGAAAATTTTTTCCATACAAAAAGTTCCCAATGGACTAGCAATATGTTCCGACCTTGAGGTGATGCCGATCGGTATCATCCCGGCCGCGAGGGATTTGGGAGTATGGCTTTTTTCACACCAAACTTGGTATATAGGGGTTTTTGGGAGCGCTGATTACGAATATGCAGTCAGATTTTTGATATTCAAAATAACGGACCCAAGATGGCGAATATTATTTGAAAAAATATAGATTTATGCCAAACTTAATAGACAACTTGAAAAAATCAATAAAATAACACCAAATAGGGTGTACTGGGGGTTTTTGAGGTCGCTGAACACGATTTTGATGTCAAATTTGTATTATTTTTTACAAAATATATTAAACTATCAACAGCTTGACATGAACTCCGAAGTCTGGAAATATTTAAAAAAAATGGAAAATTCAACAAGGCTTCTTGCACAAAATGCCCAAAAAAAACATCTGAAAGCATTAAGAACAAATATAGAGACAATCATTAAAAGACATAAAACATGTGTTAAAAAGACTGAAAGAAAAACTCGAAACATAATTCTTCCCACTGAATCAAAACTACCGTTTTCAAATTCATTTAGGAATTATTTCGGGTAGAAACGTTCAATTTAGGCACTCATAAATGAACCTTTTTTGTATCATTCATTGGACTAAAATGCTTCTCAAAAATTAACCTTTTTTTGTTCGGAAATGAGTTCAAAAAGAACCATAAATTGTACTTTTTTTGTTCGGGAATTACTTAAAAAAAGATCCATAGAAAAGTTGTTTTTCCGCACTCGGAAAAACACCTTTTTCGAATCAATCGCCAGACTGAATTGCCTTTAAAAAACTAATTTTTTTTGTTCAGAAATGAGTTCAAAATTAACCTATTTGAATTATAAATTTTATTATTGCATAATATTATTTGTTATTACAAATCGATGATTTGTATAAAAAGAAATTATTATTTTATACATCATTTAAGAATGTAAAAAAAACATTTATGGATTGATTTTTAAACTCATTTATGATCAAAATGGTTAATTTATGAGACATTCTTACCTAAAAAAAAAAAAAAAAAAAAAATAAATAACTGGCCATTTCAGCCCCTGAAAGGACTTTGACCTAGCTTCTTATGATCAATTGTGTTATGCGTGTTATTAAGTTTGTACACAATTGACCGAGAACCGGACCTACATGTTTAACGCCGACTCCGAAGGGCGATGAACAGAATGTTCTTGTTCTCAAGAAGCTTTACATGGCATTTTGATTACTCTCTGAGGTGTGCTGTTGTCTGCAGAGAGGTGGCGGCCGTACAGAAAAATTATTTTAATTCAAATAATTTTCTGTCGCTGCTGGGGTTCGAACCCGGATCTCCAGGTCCGTTGACATAGCGGCCACGCACTTTAACCAACTACGCCACGGACGCCACATTCTTACCTACTAAAATGATTGTTCTTCGACTCTAAAATATAAATGCTTTTTATGAATTTCGAAAGAAAGTACAGTTTTTATTTATGGGAACAGTTTTCACGAATTTAACCTTTTTAACCGACTTCAAAAAGGAGGAGGTTCTCAATTTCGTTGGTTTGTCCGCGCTTTTTTTTTTTTTTTTTTTTTTTTTTTTTTTTTAAATGTATGTACATCGATAACTCCTAAAGCACTTGCCCGATTTCCGAAATTTTTTGTCAACAGATAGATACCATGAACGCGGAGGTCCTTTTTAAAAAAGTGGGCGATATTCGACAAAGGGGCGTGTCAATATAAGAAAAACTCTGTATTTCAGTTAATATTGACACTAGGGTACTGAAATTTACAGTAAAAACACTAGGGTAGACACAATTATTACAAATTACGATCAATAAAGTGGGCGTTATTTGACAAAGGGGTGTGGTCATATTAAAAAAACACTGTATCTCAAATAGTATTGACACTAGGGTACTGAAATTTAGTACAGGGGTAGACACAATTTTAAAAAACTACTATAAAGAAAGTGGGCGTTATTCGACAAAGGGGTGTGGCAATATTAGAAACACACTATATATCGAATAATATTGACACTAGGGTGCTGAAATTTAGTGCGTGGGTAGGCATAGCTATTACAAATTACAGTCAATAAAGTGGGCGTTGTTTGACAAAGGGGTGTGGCAATATTGGAAAAACACTGTATCTCGAATAGTATTGACACAAGGGTACTGAAATTTAGTACAGGAGTAGACACAATTTTTAAAAATCACTGTAAATAAAGTGGGCGTAATTCAACAAATGGGTGTGGCAATATTAGAAACACACTATATATCGAATAATATTGACACTAGGGTGTTGAAATGTAGTACATGGGTAGGTACAGTTACTGCAAATTTTGACTAAAAAAGTGGGCGTTATTCAACAAAGGGGCGTGTCAATATTATCAAAATACTATATCTTAGTTAATATTGACAATAGCGTATTAATATTTGGTATGCAGGTAGATAAGTAGGTAGAATCATTAAAAAAGTGAGCGGGATTGTACACAGGATGTGTCACTTTAAGGAAAGTACTATATTACGGTTAATATTGATACTTGGAAACTGAAATTTGGCACAGGGGTAGGTAGAATCATTATATGGTACGGTAAATAAATTAGGCGGGATTAGAGAAAGGGCGTGGCACTAAAAATTGTAAAGAAGCAGAAATGGAAAATACCCAACAAACTTTCAGGAATTAATAAATCAAATTTGTTAAGAACAAGAATTCCTCAAGAATAAATACTATTGCATAAAATATTTCATATTATCTAAAAAGGAAGAAATAAAAACTTTTTAACAAAAAAAAAACCCGACTTCAAAATCACTACAAAGTAAAAAATAATTTTAAATAACTTTTCCCATTCATTTCTTGGTCATATTTTAAAAGCTATTTATACGTGTTATAATATTGGAAATCTTATCATTTTCATTTTTTTTATTTTGTTTTATTATCAATATATTAATTGCTTTATGAACATAAAAGCTTTGAAGTCGGCGCTCATCTTTGGCACACAATCATGACCTTTTACCATCCGTGCACTATTTGGTGCCTTGGTGACACTGTAGTAATTTTAAAAGCTTTGTACACATTAAAATTCTCACTAAACTGGTTTCGGTGAGCTTGTAAAGCTCATATTGAATATGACATAATGTGTATCAGCTGCACAAATAATGCATGGAACACATTGGCTACATTCAGCGTACTCAACAAATGCCAACTGAAAGAAAAAAAAATCGCTAAGAAGCTTTTATATTCATAAAGTTAATAATATTTTTATGATAAAACAAATTAGAAAAAATTAAAATAAAAAGATTTCGACATAGTAAGATAAGCGCCGACTTCAAAGCTTTTATGTACATAAAGCTATTAGTATATTGATAATAAAACAAAATAAAAAAAATGAAAATGATAAGATTTCCAATATTATAACACGTATAAATAGCTTTTAAAATATGACCAAGAAATGAATGGGAAAAGTTATTTAAAATTATTTTTTACTTTGTAGTGATTTTGAAGTCGGGTTTTTTTTTTGTTAAAAAGTTTTATAGCAAGCACTTTTAGCAACAAAATAATAAATAAAAAAATTAAAAAAAAATTCTTCCCAAAAACGTTCGCAAAACTCTCACCTTATATAAAACCTTCGCTTATGGTTCAGTGGGTAGTACTGCATGAGTACCTTTATTTATTTTATTAAAAAATAGTTGTTATTTTTGGAAAATAGAAACTACAAAGATATATGTAAGTAAATAAAGTCAAAAACTTGTTTAATTTGAAAAAACCGGTTTATCCAGGTTTTTATCTAGTCCAATTCAGTCTGGCGAATTTTAGATCCGAAACATTGTGTTGTAAATTATGTTGCGGAGCGTGGGCTACAACTTGCTCAAGAATTTCTCGAGCTTACAAAATCAAAAAGTGGGCGCCCGCCGCAAAGTAAAATACTAGTTTTTTTAATTTATTGTTAATTTTTGTAAGTACACTAAGAGAAGAAATATTAAATTTATTCAAAAACTTTTTAATTTATAAAAAGTGAGTCATTTTTGCACCAGTCGCTTTCTCTAAAGTGTTTGAAAGAATTCTTTTACGAAGACTGATGCCAATATTGGAAAATTTAAAAATAATACCTGACCAACAGTATGGATTTCGCAAAAATCATGGAACTCCTGAGCAATGCCATAGAGTATATAATAAAATAAATTTGGCGCTTGAGCAAAAAGAATACTGTTCAGGGGTATTCATTGATGTGCAACACTCATTTGATAAAGTCTGGCACGCCGGGCTGCTATATAAATTAAAAAAATATTTGCCTGCACCTTTTTTCTTTCTGCTTAAGTCTTATTTAAAAAATAGACAATTTTATGTTAGGGTTGGTAATGACCATTCAAATATGTATGAAATTAAATCAGGAGTGCCACAAGGAAGCGTTTTAGGGCCAATACTGTACTCAATCTTCACAGCGGATATACCAAAAAATAATAATATTACCATAGCAATATTTGCTGATGACACTGAAGTCTTAACTTCAAACGAATCACCCTCTGAATGTTCTGCCATACTACAAAATTATTTAATTCAGCTCGAAGCCTGGCTAAAGATGTGGAACATTAAAGTCAATTCCGACAAATCTGTTTACGTTACTTTTGCTCTTAGAAAAGGAGATTGTCCTCCTATAAAAATTTTCAATACACCTATACCTGTAAGTGATCACGTTAAGTACATTGATAGAAGACTCACCTGGAAATATCATATAAAGGCGAATAGGGAACAGATGAATTTTAAATTAAGAAGCCTCTATTGGCTTCTGGGTCAGAAATCAGTTCTTTCACTTGAGAACAAAATATTAATTTACAAAACCATAATTAAACCTATTTGGACTTATTCAATTCAAATATGGGGAACGGCAAGCAATTCAAATGTTGAAATAATACAGCGCTTTCAGTCAAAAACTTTAAGATTGATAGTCAAGGCTCCTTGGTATGTGTCAAACTACACTCTTCATAGGGATCTCAAAATATATACCGTGAAAGATGAAATAAAAAAGTATAGCGAAAGATATAAAGCCAGGTTACAAGTTCATCCCAATCCTCTAGGTGTAGCATTGTTACAAGCTCCCTCTACAAACCGATTAAAGAGAAAAAACATTTTAAACTCATAAGCCATTTTATGAAAAATGTAAATATTTACTTTAATTTATAATATTGTGTATATACGACTTGTATAGTAATATATTGTAAAATAGCAAAATCTATGTAAGCATTTAAGAATTTTAGTACCTATTTACCAAATAGAGTGTGACTCAATGGAGTACCACTCATAAATTGTTGAATTTGTTAAATTATCATACTATTTACTTATTGTCTATTTTTAAGAAGACAGATTGTAAATTAATTAATTTTTTTAATTTTTTGATTGTAAATTAAACTTGAATAAAAAAAAAAAAAAAAAAAAATTTTGCACAAATAACGCATTTGCATAAATTGACTACGTAAATATTTAAAATTTATTTAAATACTTTTTCAATTAAATAAAATATTAAAATCTTTAAACAGAATTAATAAAAATATATTAAATTATGGACGAATTTTTTAAATATCTTTAAAATATTTACTATTTGAAAATAAAACTATCGCATTTAAAGAAAATTTATATAAAAATATTGAAATTAAAAAAACAATACATTTAAATGCAATATGTTATTAATGGTTTTATAGTTCTCG
The DNA here is from genome assembly GCA_943735915.1 of Pherbina coryleti. Taxonomy (NCBI): domain Eukaryota; kingdom Metazoa; phylum Arthropoda; class Insecta; order Diptera; family Sciomyzidae; genus Pherbina; species Pherbina coryleti. Next base: position 107,497,069 of record OX030950.1, on the reverse strand, counting down.
TTTGGTTTTTGTAATAAAGATTATATAGCCTAGATGTTTAGCCAAGATGCTTCGTGAGTGCGATGGATGAGATTTTGTGAAGAACCGAGCTCTACCCACTCATGATATAATTATTCAAGGTAGCCTAGACAACTGGCTATCTTCCCACGAGCTGCGTCCATCAAATGTCATTTGCTTGCATATTTTATTTTCTTTTTTACTTTTTTCTTTCTCTAATTTAAACTATTTTTGACAGTTGGTGCCAATATTATGGCAACAAATGTCAAAAGCAGTATAAATTAAAGGAAAAAGTAGAAAAGATAATATGCAAAAGCAAAATGTGCAGGCAAATGACAACTGGTGTCAGATATTTTTGAGAAAATATCCGGTTGTCACTCAAACCTTACATAACCAAGAATGATCTGTATCATGCGAGCACCCATCGCACTCACAAAGCATATTGGCCAAACATCTACGCTATATAATATTCATAACAAAAAGTAAACGAGAACTATAATAAACCGAAAGCAAGAATCTTAATTCTAAAAACTTCACTGATAACTGCAGGAACAGAGTGCGATGTTGTTGCTACTTGTCTGCTATTTCAGCTGTATGGAATAGGTGTGTAGGTATGTGGTATAAATAAAATTGAAATACGGAAAAAACGAGTTGAAAGGAAAATATTTGATTTATCCACGTAAATATATAAATTTATACTCAGGCGTGGATAATGTTAATATGAGTTATTTCCTTAGTGTACATAATGTGAATTTAATGAAATGCAATAATACTTTTAGCATAATAAAAATGTATTTATTTATTGTTGATTTTAATACCTAAATTGCACTAATTTCATGAAAAAGTGGGAAAGGGTTGCGGGAGAAATTTCGACGCAGCAGGGGCGGTAGCAACGCCCACCATAAAAAAACTTTGTAGATATCATATTTCTTATGTAAAAAATAAAAAAAAAGCACAACATTTATAAAAAGCAGAGAAAAGATTTTTTTTTAATTTGTGCAAATATAGTCTAATATGGACATTTCTTCGAAACTTTCGGGCCCGATTGGCACGGGTAAACGTTGTCGTAAAAAATTTTTATTTTATTTCGTTCTTAGAATATAAAAACGCATAAAAAACCTTAAAAAACCCTTGACATTTCCAAAAATCGCAAAATAAGGGACACTCTATTGTACAGACGGTCTATTGAACGATAATTTTTTTTGGTCTTATTTCTACGGCTTAAAAATTAGTCTTTATTATTCGGCCCAGAACAGAAACTCTATTTCCAAAACATCAATAGTTGATTTTATTTAAGGTTGAACTTTTGTGCGAGGTGTTTTTTGCGAAGGCTTACTTGAACCAGACGGGTTGCATTCATTATCATTAGCGCTTGGCATATTTTCTTTTTCCGGATCGTTTTCTTTTGCCACCTCTTGTTCCGTGTTTTCTTCACAATCAGAACTATGTGGTAAAATTTTTACTCCAATCTTTTCCCTCTTTTTTTCCCTCTATTGACTCCATCATTCCGCAAATAGAAATAATGAACTCCTCTGCCAAAGAAAATGTATGGTCTTTGTGGGGTGGCTAATTGGCTAATTTCCGCCAATTTCTTCCTGATGTTGTTTTTTTTTTTTTTTTTTTTTGTCAGCCATACTTTTCACAAAAATAACCTTTAAGTTGTGTGGTTTTGATATTGCTTAGCGTTGCTAACAACTAGGGTCTTAAACAAAGTTTGGGAAATTTGTTACGCAGATTTCTGCCCATTGTTAGTACCAACGATATAGCTTAGCCTAATTGGTGCGGTAAACTTAGAAGTTATTTGCCTTTTTTCACTCTGAAAAACGCACCAAATTGTTGCTCCCATACAATTTAAGTCATCGCTTAACTTTTCCCAATTTTGTCTTCCTGACTTTTTCCAAGCCTTTTCCTTGCCTCATATTGCAAATCCAGTGGCAATATCTGGATATTGTTCAATAAACTGCACAAACATTTCTTGCCGAACGTTATTGATTGCATTTAACCTGCAAAAGTTAGTTATTGCATTTAAAAACATTTATTACGACTTTAATTTAATATATTCTCTTACAATATAATATATTCTCTTCCTCTTCACAATTTTAACTGACAGTTTTCTTACGGAATTTAATTTATGATACGTATTTTTTCTTGGGAAAAATTGTTCTCCTTTTCGAACTTTGTTTACGAAAAAGAAAAAAGAAAACTTTATTTGTTTGGGAAAAGAAAAAATTTCTAGGGAAAATTGTATTGCCGATAAGTCTGATTAGGCAGGATTCTCTCAACATCTCAATCTTCTCTTCAGCAACATCAAAAAGGAACGATTGAGATAACTCTCCTGCCTAACCAAAACAACGATGTGCACTAGAGGAGGAACGGGCACATTCCGGTCGCTGGATGAATTCGGGTGTGAATTGGAAAGGTGAACGGAAAATTGTGAAAGAACTACGAGCATAGATTTATACATAGTGTGAGAGCGAGAGCATGATCTTAAGAAAAGCAAGTGTAACATATTCTGCATATTAAGAGGATAGTTTATTAAAAAGGGATTATTTTTAATTGGCGTAGCTACAAAAAACGATGTTATTTGTTTGCCAATCAGGCCAGGGTCTTCAGGGTGCATTTATAAAATTGTTTTTCAAAAGATTTTCTTTTTGCATATTTATAAGGAGCTCCGCAAAACAATGTCACAACAATAAATCTACCTCAACGGTTCTTAACTTTCATTTTCATTTCTGCCTTAAAAACTTAAAATCAAAAATTACTTTTGTTATTTGTGCTCAAAAAAAAAAAAATATGGGCAAATTTTGATTTTTATTTTTGCCAAAAAAAGAAAGCCTAAAAAATACCTTTTTGTTCAAAATTTTAAAAGTGAAAAGATAACTAAAATTTTCTGGCTTTAAGTAAAATATGCACACTCAAAATCGGCCTCTGAACTATATGCCAAATATTAACGAGTAGTTATAAAATGCTCTTTATTTGAAATCACTGAGCAAGCAACATTGGCTTTAGGTACTGAGCGCAATTAAGATTTTCGCAATGCAGAGCAGCATTGCCTCTTAAAACATTTTATTTTACCAAATTTTTACTCAATTTTACTTACTGCCCCAAATTTGTTTGCAACCTATATATCAACAAATATATCAACAAATTTACCATAAAAAAAACAATACATGCATTGTTACTTTCAGTTTTCACTTTATAAATTTACAAAAAAAAAGTACATAAGTTAGTTCATAAAATGTAAAATCCAAGAATTTGTTTTAACTTCAATTATTTCATTTTAAGTAAAATTATTTTTTAGAAATATATCAGCTTTAGTCCTTAAGAAAATAATAGATACATCTGAAATACTTTACGACATTTGTGATACATAAAATGGTTGTTTTTAAGTCAATTAATTTTATGTCAGAGTTGCTAAAATTGTAGCAAGTGAGCAACTAACTTGTTGTTTCAAATTATTTTTGTTTGAGTTAATACTTAATTGTTGGGAATTTTGAAATTTTTCAAGCCTTCCTTAACTTCATAATTATAATTGCAATAAACCAAACTACCAAGTAATATTAAAACAATATATTGAATGAAAAAAAATATTAAGTTTGTATTCTGAAAAAAATAGTGGCAAGGCTTGTATGCGAGTCATAATCAGCTTTGCGAAAATCATAATGCGCTCAGTGGTACTCTCTTATTCGCTTCTTCTTCTAGCACACTTAACTCTCAGCGAGCATGCAGTCAGCACGCTCTGTCGCACAGCTCTACACTAGAGCAACAAAGAAATCAGCAGTTTCACTCCTTGGAATCTGTAACACAGTCTTCCTGATCTCTTTCTGTTGAATTTAAAATTACTCTTCAACACCAACACCAACACCAACACCAACAACATCAACAACGTCAACAACAACAACAACAACAACAACAACAACAACAACAACAACAACAACAACAACAACAACAACAACAACAACAACAACAACAACAACAACAACAACAACAAAAACAATAACAACATCAACATCAACATCATCAACATCAACATCAACATCAACATCAACATCAACATCACCATCAACATCAACATCAACATCAACATCAACATCAACATCAACATCAACATCACCATCAACATCAACATCAACATCAACATCAACATCAACATCAACATCAACATCAACATCAACATCAACATCAACATAAACATCAACATCAACATTAACATCAACATCAAGACCAAGATCAGGATCAAAATCAAAATAAAAGTCAACATCAACATCAACATCAAGATCAACATCAACATCATCAACATCAACATCATCAACATCAACATCAACATCAACATCAACATCATCAACATCAACATCAACATCAACATCAACATCAACATCAACATCAACATCAACATCAACATCCACATCAACATCAACATCAACATCAACATCAACATCAACATCAACATCAACATCAACATCAACATCAACATCAACATCAACATCAACATCAACATCAACATCAACATCAACATCAACATCAACATCAACATCAACATCAACATCAACATTAACATCAACATCAAGACCAAGATCAGGATCAAAATCAAAATAAAAGTCAACATCAACATCAACATCAAGATCAACATCAACATCATCAACATCATCAACATCAACATCAACATCAACATCAACATCATCAACATCAACATCAACATCAACATCAACATCAACATCAACATCAACATCAACATCCACATCAACATCCACATCAACATCAACATCAACATCAACATCAACATCAACATCAACATCAACATCAACATCAACATCAACATCAACATCAACATCAACATCAACATCAACATCAACATCAACATCAACATCAACATCAACATCAACATCAACATCAACATCAACATCAACATCAACATCAACATCAACATCAACATTTACATCAACATCAACATCAGCATCAACATCTACATCAACATCAACATCAAAATAAAAGTCAACATCAACGTCATCAACATCAACATCAACATTAACATCAACATCAAGATCAAGATCACGATCAAATTCAAAATAAAAGTCAACATCAACATCAACATCAACATCAACATCAACATCAACATCAACATCATCATCAACATCAACATCAACATCAACATCAACATCAACATCAACATCAACATCAACATCAACATCAACATCAACATCAACATCAACATCAACATCAACATCAACATCAACATCAACATCAACATCAACATTAACATCAATATCAACATCAACATCAACATCAACTTCAACTTCAACATTAATTTTAACATCAACATCAACATCAACATCAACATCAACATCAACATCAACATCAACATCAACATCAACATCAACATCAACATCAACAACATCAGCATCAAAATCAACATCAACATCAACATCAACATCAACATCAACATCAACATCAACATCAACATCAACATCAACATCAACATCAACATTTACATCAACATCAACATCAACATCAACATCAACATCAACATCAACATCAACATCAACATCAACATCTACATCAACATCAACATCAACATCAAAATAAAAGTCAACATCAACATCAACGTCAACATCAACATCAACATTAACATCAACATCAAGATCAAGATCAAGATCAAGATCACGATCAAAATCAAAATAAAAGTCAACATCAACATCAACATCAACATTAACATTAACATCAACATCAACATCAACTTCAACATTAACATTAACATTAACATTAACATTAACATCAACATCAACATCAACATCAACATCAACATCAACATCAACATCATCAACATCAACATCAACATCAACATCATCAACATCAACATCAAAATCAACATCAACATCAACATTAACATTAACATTAACATTAACATTAACATTAACATTAACATTAACATTAACATTAACATTAACATCAACATCAACATCAACATCAACATCAACATCAACATCAACATCAACATCAACATCAACATCATCAACATCAACATCAAAATCAACATCAACATCAACATTAACATTAACATTAACATTAACATTAACATTAACATTAACATTAACATTAACATTAACATTAACATTAACATTAACATCAACATCAACATCAACATCAACATCAAGATCAACATCAACATCAACATCAACATCAACTTCAACATTAACATTAACATTAACATTAACATCAACATCAACATCAACATCAACCTCAACCTCAACATCAACATCAACATCAACATCAACATCAACATTAACATTAACATTAACATTAACATTAACATCAACATCAACATCAACATCAACATCAACATCAACATCATCAACATCAACATCATCAACATCAACATCAACATCAAAATCAACATCAACATCAACATCAACATCAACATCAACATCAACATCAACATCAACATCAACAACATCAACATCAACATCAACATCAACATTTACATCAACATCAACATCAACATCAACATCAACATCAAGATCAACATCATCAACATCAACATCAACATCAACATTTACATCAACATCAACATCAACATCAACATCAACATCAACATCAACATCATCATCAACATCAACATCAACATCAACATCAACATCAACATCAACATCAACATCAACATCAACATCAACATCAACATCAACATCAACATCAACATCAACATCAACATCAACATCAACATCAACATTAGAGTGTCCCTTATTTAGCGATTTTTGGAAATGTCAAGGGGCTGAACGGTTTTTTTATGCGTTTTTATATTCTAAGAACGAAACTAAAAAAAATTTTTTTTTACGACAACGTTTACCCGTGCCAATCGGGCCCGAAAGTTTCGAAAAAATGCCCATATTAGACCATATTTGCACAAATTAAAAAAAAAATCTTTTCTCTGCTTTTTATAAATGTTTTACATTTTTTGGAACACATACATAAGAAATATGATATCTACAAAGTTTATTTATGGTGGGCGTGGTTACCGCCCCTGCTGCGTCGAAATTTCTCCCGCCGCCTTTTCCCACTTTTTCATGAAATTAGTGCAATTTGGGTATTAATATCAACAATAAATAAATACATTTTTATTATGCTAAAAGTATGATTAAATTTCATTAAATTCACATTATGTACTTACAAAAATTAACAATAAATTAAAAAACTAGTATTTTAACCTGCGGCGGGCGCGCAACAAGCTAATACCTACAAGCAGTCTTATTGCGGCTTTTCAACCGAAATTATAGTTTTTTTTTATAAATAAAAGATATCAAAAACCAAAAATGTATGCCCCTGGAGGGTTAAATTATAATTAGAAATACAAATTTATTAAAAAAGACAGAGCCTTATATGGAGCTTTTATGCTATTCATTATTATCGGAATCCGCCAAGTCTGTATTTTTGTAGTTCTACTATAGATCAAAGTCTGGTTTGAAGCTACTAATAGCATAAAAGCTCCAAATCAGGATCTGTCTTTTTTAAAAGATTTGGTCGCATACAAGACAATTAACAAAAAATATCCATTGCTGCAAGTCAAAAATTTGGTCGGCATCTTTGGTACCTTGGCGAAGAACTTGTAGCACTTACTTTTTTCGATGATGCAGTTTCTATTGAGAGAAAACGCAGTATGGTGACAGCATTGCAAGCTCAGAAGTTTCCATGTAATCATCCAATCGCAAACCCAAATTCTTTAAATGAATGGACAAAAAAGATTTAGATTGTTTTGCATCTTGTCGAACAACAAATCTATTTCGTAGGTTTAGTTTGACATGCAATTTTTTAATATATGATTCTGACGAATGAGAAAAAGATGAAGAATACCAGAGAGTAAAAAATTATTTTAAAGATCTTTGTATTGTAAATGATGTTGCGGAGCGTGGGGTACAACTTGCTCAAGAACTTCTCGAGCTTACAAAATCAGAAGCGCAGCTACAAAACCTACTTTTGTGGCCCAAAATACTCGAAAAATATACTCGAACTGTCAAAAAAAAAAAAAAAAAATACATGCTCTTAAAAAAAACTTATAATTAATTTGTATTTCTTATTATAATTTAACCCTCCAGGGGCATACATTTTTGGTTTTTGATATCTTTTATTTATAAAAAAAAACTATAATTTCGGTTGAAAAGCCGCAATAAGACTGCTTGTAGGTATTAGCTTGTTGCGCGCCCGCCGCAGGTTAAAATACTAGTTTTTTAATTTATTGTTAATTTTTGTAATACATAATGTGAATTTAATGAAATTTAATCATACTTTTAGCATAATGAAAATGTATTTATTTATTGTTGATATTAATACCTAAATTGCACTAATTTCATGAAAAAGTGGGAAAAGGCTGCGGGAGAAATTTCGACGCAGCAGGGGCGGTAACCACGCCCACCATAAAAAATATTTGTAGATATCATATTTCTTATGTATGTGTTCCAAAAAATGTAAAACATTTATAAAAAGCAGAGAAAAGATTTTTTTTTTTAATTTGTGCAAATATGGTCTAATATGGGCATTTTTTCGAAACTTTCGGGCCCGATTGGCACGGGTAAACGTTGTCGTAAAAAAAATTTTTTTTTAGTTTCGTTCTTAGAATATAAAAACGCATTTGGCACGGGTAAACGTTGTCGTAAAAAAAATTTTTTTTTAGTTTCGTTCTTAGAATATAAAAACGCTTAAAAAAACCTTTTAAGCCCTTTGACATTTCCAAAATTCGCAAAATAAGGGACACTCTAATCAACATCAACATCAACATCAACATCAACATCAACATCAACATCAACATCAACATCAACATACACATCATCAAAATCAACATCAACATCAACATCAACATCAACATCAACATCAACATCAACATCATCAAAATCAAAATAAAAGTCAACATCAACATCAACATCAACATCAACATCAAGATCAACATCATCAACATCAACATCAACATCAACATCAACATCAACATCAACATCAACTTCAACATTAACATTAACATTAACATTAACATTAACATTAACATTAACATTAACATTAACATCAACATCAACATCAACATCAACATTAACATTAACATCAACATCAACATCAACATCAACTTCAACATTAACATTAACATCAACATCAACATCAACATCAACATCAACATCAACATCAACATCATCAACATCAACATCAACATCAACATCAACATCATCAACATCAACATCAACATCAACATCAAAATCAACATCAACATCAACATTAACATTAACATTAACATTAACATTAACATTAACATTAACATTAACATTAACATCAACATCAACCTCAACATCAACATCAACATCAACATCAACATCAACATCAACATCAACATCAACATCAACATTAACATTAACATTAACATTAACATTAACATTAACATTAACATTAACATTAACATCAACATCAACATCAACATCAACATCAACATCAACATCAACATCAACATCAACATCAACATCAACATCATCAACATCAACATCAACATCAACATCAACATCAACATCAACATCAACATCAACATCAACATTAACATCAATATCAACATCAACATCAACATCAACTTCAACTTCAACATTAACATTAACATCAACATCAACATCAACATCAACATCAACATCAACATCAACATCAACATCAACAACATCAGCATCAACATCAACATCAACATCAACATCAACATCAACATCAACATCAACATCAACATCAACATCAACATCAACATCAACATTTACATCAACATCAACATCAACATCAACATCAACATCAACATCAACATCTACATCAACATCAACATCAACATCAAAATAAAAGTCAACATCAACATCAACGTCAACATCAACATCAACATTAACATCAACATCAAGATCAAGATCACGATCAAAATCAAAATAAAAGTCAACATCAACATCAACATCAACATCAACATCAACATCAACATCATCAACATCAACATCAACATCATCAACATCAACATCAATATCAACATCAACATCATCAACATCAACATCAACATCATCAACATCAACATCAACATCAACATCATCAACATCAACATCAACATCAACATCAACATCATCATCATCATCAACATCAAAATCAACATCAACATCAACATCATCAACATCAACATCAACATCAACATCAACAACATCAACATCATCAACATCAACATCAACATCAACATCAACAACATCATCATCAACATCAACATCAACATCAACATCAACAACATCAACATCAACATCAACATCAACATCAACATCAACATCAACATCATCAACATCATCAACATCAACATCACCATCATCATCAACATCAACATCAAAATCAACATCAACAACATCAACATCAACATCATCATCAACATCAACATCAACATCATCAACATCAACATCAACATCATCAACATCAACATCAACATCATCAACATCAACATCATCATCAACATCAACATCAACATCATCAACATCAACATCAACATCAACATCATCAACATCAACATCAACATCAACAACATCAACATCAACATCATCAACATCAACATCAACATCAACATCAACATCAACATCAACATCAACATCAACATCAACATCAACATCAACATCAACATCAACATCAACATCAACATCAACATCAACATCAACATCAACATCAACATCAACATCAACATCAATATCAACATCAAACAACAACAACACCAACACCAACACCAACACCAACACCAACACCACCAACAACAACAACAACAACAACAACAACAACAACAACAACAACAACAACAACAACAACAACAACAACAACAACAACAACAACAACAACAACAACAGCAACAGCAACAACAACTTCAAGAGTAATAGCTTTAACGAACATATTTAGCTTTAATAACGAACGAAGTATGATAGGGGCTGAGATAAGAACCATAAGAAACATTATATAGAGAGAGAATATGAATAATAAGAATAAAAAGAATAATAAGAATAATAAGAATAAAAAGAACAATAAGAATAATAAGAATTATAAGAATTGTAAGGTTAAATTTACTTAATTTCATAATTTTGTCTACTGAGATTTTTTCCATATTGTAATAGATGGCGTTCCGTTCATACGTCAAAGTAAGAAACTTTCTGATTGGCTGAAAAGTTATTGGGAGAAGTTAGCGCGTCGTGCGTTTTTTGAAAAGGGGAGACAGAAAGCAGTAAAAACGCAACAAGTCAAGATAACATTGTCAAAAAAATGTAAAATCATAAGAAACATTTTGAAATTAAAAATAAAATAAAGGTTACATCTCAGAAGTGGGATCATGAATAAAATGCACATATTAGCGTGGTTGGATAGCCATCAAATTCCATATCCAAATTCAGCTAATATCAGATAACTGCGTGAGTTGTATAAGCAACACAAATGCGCTGAAGAGGAATCGGCGAAGGCAAGGAATCTATTGGTGGCGCTTCATCGGAAAATGGTATGCCCCATGAGGGACATACACAAGGTGCTGAAGCCTTGCTAAATGCCGAGATTCGTTTATTGCAAAAACGAAAACTAATCGCTGACCTTCAACGTCAATAGAAAATGTAATCGCAATTCGCTGTGGAAAACCTTGTTGAGTAGTGTAATCTAGAACCATTGCTCATAAAAAGGTAAAAATAAGATAAATCCCTTTAAGAACCTATAAATTTTTAATTTCATTCAAAACTAGGCGATTTTATTTATTAAAATATCAAAACGCAGAAACTGCTGAAAATTGAGATTTTGCATTGATGATACACATAATTTCATAACAAAGCATAAGCACGATCAAACAAACACTAAGCATTTATGCTCTTCAGCATGTACCCCGCAACCTCTTTTCCAATCAACATGCAAACTTTCAATGTTCGCTTGCAATCGTCATCCACATGCAACTTTTGTTTGATGCGCCGTGAAACCAAGTTGTGCTCACTTTTGCGCTGAAACTTTTTCTTTTCGATTTTTGCGTGCATAAAAAATATTGCTTTCTTTTGCTTTGAACGCGTCATATGTTACATAATATGTTTAATTTTATGTAAGAATTATATTTTAGAATTCTTCATTGTGTGGTAAAAAAGCCTGGAAACAGACATACTACTGCAATTTTAAAAACACTGGTGGCTGAGAGCAGACATACGGTCGCAAAGAGTTAAGTGTGAAATAAGTTTCTGCTGCAGGATTTTCAGGTGGTATCATATATTAACTTTGGGTCACAGAAAGGAAAATATAAGGCTATTTCAATGCTATCTATACTATTATATAAAATGCTTACCACGTATCTTCGTGTTCGCTAAACAAGAATTCGATTTCCTAGTCAGGTCTGGAATTTGCAGACCGTCTGACTCAAACAATTCCTCTAAACTACACCTTGTAACCTGGTTAGAGCCTATCACCAGATACCAATGGCTCCTGACGACATTCACAAAACAGCCATAACAACGCCTTTTGGAATGTTTGAGTTTCTCCGAATGCCTTTCGACTTGGGAAACTCGGAACAGACATTCCAAAGATTTATACATTAAGTTTTACATGAACTGGACTTTGTGTTCGTTTACTTAGACGACATACTAATAGCTAGCGAGACTGAGACAGAACACATCAAACACTTAACACAAGTTTTCAAAAGACTTTCAGACTACGGTTTAAACATTAAACCTAATAAATGCAGTTTCGGAGCGACAGACATAAATTTTCTCAGTTACAACATTTCTAGACAATCCGGCCTTCAGAAGATCGAATACAATGCATACGATACTACCCACAACCACAGAGAGTAAAACAAATGCAAAAATTCATTGGTATGGCAAATTATTATCACGAATATTTTAGTTTAAATGGTAATTAAATTGATAAACTCTGTCCAGGAATAAAAAGAAGTAGTCAAGACCTTTCCAATGATATATTCGCAACGAGGATAGCATAATAAATAATGAAGTTATTTGAATTTTAGTGAAAATAATATAAAAAAAGATAAAAAAATGCATGAAAATCAGCATTATCTTTGGTTCAACGGCACATATTTTAAATTTTTTGATGCAGTCTGGAAGAACTTTTTTGGTACTATTATTTTTGTCCATTTTTTTTTCTTTACAACCACACCAGCCGAAATTTTTACGAAAAACATGATTTTTGGAGGTAATTTCAAAATGGTTTAGCTCACTGGCGGTTAACATGACAGCCAAAATATTTTGGGAATCGTCATAAAATAGATCAAGGTTCATTTTTAGTTGGTGGCAATGGTAACTTTTTTTTTGAGGCACCCTTATATATATACAGTTCCGTGAACATAATTAAGAACGATTTCATCGTATTCATTTTTGACCTGAATTGCAATTTAATTTAAACTAAACCTAACTCTTACTCTTACCACAATGTACCCAAGAGACGAAGTTTGAGGAAATATTATTTTGTTGTCTAATGCAGAGTTGTAAATCCCATAGCTCAATTAGCTCTTTTAGACAGCTTACAACAACTTCAATATTTCAGTGTTTGTTGTAATTCGAAGAAATGACAGTCGGCGCATCGCTCTGCGACAACAAGAAAACAGTGTGTATAACATTGTTGTTGTTTGCTCGCGTCGATAGATATCAAGGTTATTGATGCTGTGTATATTTTGTTGGTATTTCCTAATAGCGCACACTCAAGTGATGGCTAGTGTTTTTGTTGCGACATTTTTAATTTTACTTGTTTTTTATTTTTTAAGGACTATATTAGCTCAGTGTACACATGTTGTTTTTGTTTTTCATTTTTTCGTCGCCATCGAAGATCTAATTTTTTTTTTAATTTTTAATCCAGCTCACTGCCACGACACCACTGGTCTAATGCACAAACAAATTCTCCGGAGATTTTTTTGCTCACATGTTGCTAATTTGAAGCGTGCACATAATTAAGAACGATCAGTATATTCAGTTGATAAGGTCATTTCAGTTGATTTAAATGTACTGCACGGCTATTAAAATATTGTAAACATTCAATTGATTTCAATAAAAGTTAAAAATAAGAAAAAAAATTTGGGAAAAAAGAAGTCATGTGACCCTGTGACTCGCGAGTTAATTGTAAAACTGTTTAATGAAAAAAAAAGTCGTATAGTGAAATCGCCAATATTATAAAATGTTCAAAAACGATGGTTTTTAATGCTATTCGATATTTTAAAAAATATTCAACTCCAAAGAATGTGCCCCGAAAGCGTAAACAACATAAAACGACTAAAATGGAGGATAAACTGATTGTTCGTGAGTCAAAGAACTTTCCGCACAAATCAGCTAAACAGATTTTAGTAGCTGTTTTTGGTGAAAATGCGTCTGGACCTTCCGTGGATACAGTTAAATGTCGTTTGAGAGAAGCTGGTTTATTTGGACGTGTTTGCAGGAAGACCCCTTTAATGTCCAAGCAGAATCGTAAAAAAAGAATTAATTTTGCTAAAAAATATGGGCACTGTTCAAGAGTGGAAAAAAGTATTATTTTCTGATGAAACGAAGATTAATTGAGTATGGTTAGATAGCAGATCATATGTTAGACGCCCGGTACAAACTGAGTTTAGCCCAAGGTACACACTCCCAACACTTAAGCACGGCGGAGGTAACATAATGGTATGGGGCGGTATGTCATGGCGCGGTGTTGGTCCACTAGCCAAAATTGAGGGTCGTATGGACAAGTTCCAATACACAGACATCTTGCAGAACAATTTGATACCATATGCAGATGAAAACTTACCCGTGTGTTGGATACTACAACAAGATAATGACCCAAAACATACTGCTGGTCATACGAAGAAGAGGTTTACAGACAATAAGGTAACAGTATTGGATTGGCCGTCGTGTAGTCCGGATCTCTATCCGATTGAGAACCTCTGGCAAGTGGTGAAGGAGAGAGTTGGTGCTCTAAAAATAACAAATTTCACACAACTTTATGCTGAAGTACAAAAGGCCTGGACAAGCATTCCCAAGCGAGTATGTGAAGATCTAGTGGGCTCAATGCCTCGGCGATGTGCAGCGGTTCTTAAAAGCAATGGATATCCAACCAAATATTAACTAAATAAAACTGAAATAAACTATTGTATAACAAAAAATCAAGTTCTTGTATATAGTTCTTAATTATGTGCACGTTAAATTCCTTTCCAATATCGTAAAAAGATGCCCTACTTTTTAACAGGTAAGCTACCGATAAAGATTTTACAAAGCATATAATAAGGGATTCTTCAACATTCGAATGGGTAAGGATTTGCTTGAATTTTTTACTTGTATTATACAAAAATTTAATAGAAAAAGAAACAAAGCAATCGTTCTTAATTGTGTGCACGGAACTGTATATAAAAAAGTCGTGATTTGTGTTTGTAATCCATAACTCAAGCACGGAGCGTCCGATTTGCTTGAGGTTTTCTTTGTTGTGTTCTTATTGGCCGTACCATGGTTTGTATGTAAACATTTTTGCCACACCTCCTTTTACCGCCCACAAATTAATGAAAATTTCATATTTCAGACGGCTTGGGTCTTATCAGATGAAAATTTAATACTTTAGTTCATATGGTCACTGTTGGCAACAATACTACAAATGGGAGGAGAGCTATACAAATATGCTGGGGGTTCCCCCTCTCTTATAATTGTATATCTATCTATATTCTTATCTATCTTGGTTTGTTCGGTTTGCTTAAAACTTGAAACCGAATGGACCAAATTGGATACTTCCTTCTGCGAATATGTGATATCGAATATTTTTGGAATTATAGGTCACACAGCATCGCAATTTGATATTCGAATGAAATTTTCAAGTGCCGTTCCACCGGTGAAAATTTATGGGCGTTGGACGAGGGGTGCGGCACTTTTTCAGCAGCCCAAATTTAAGGTATAACTCTCGAACTATAAGTCACATATCAATTTATCTTGGTAAAAACATACTATTTAGTTGTGTGCTTTGACTGGCAAAATTGAGTGACCATTTGACAAGTGGGCGTGGCCGATATAATTCAAATTTAGGTATCGAATAGCTTTGGAAGTAGAAGTCACACAACATTGAAACTCAGAATGAAGAATGTATTTCTACAACAGAACTGGGACGGGCATAGGAAAAGGGGTTATGTTCAAATTATTGATATTGAATAGCTTTGGAATTAATGACAATAAAACTCAGTATAAAGTTACTTATTGCCAAAGTCTTTCTACTGGAAAACTGGTACGTGCATTGGAAAAGGGGGTGTGGCCCGATTTTCTATACAGAATAGCTATGGAACTTAAAATCACAGGACTTTGAAACTCATAATGGAATTGCCACCTGGGAGTGATGTTCTGCTACTGGGAAACTGTAACGGGCAGTGGAACATGAGCGTGGTGTCAGACTAAGGGACTAATAAAAGTTTTGAATGTACTTATTATTTCCAATATACTTGCCGAATGCAGCAACGCGCACCGGGTATTGCGAGTCAATTTATAAACATATTAGTACAAATTAGTTCAATTCAATGGCGAAAGCTGTAATTATTTATTACTAGAGGTCTATTTTATACCTTCAACAAGAAACCGCCACTATTACACTATTATTATCAAATATGATACCCAGAGTACCAAGAGCTTATGTAATTAAATTACGCAGACCAATAAAATTTAACTGTTTTTGGAAGCAGAAACTTAAATATATATTTCCGAAGGATTCTGGTGCGCTGAATCCAAATTTGGCTGCAGTATTACTCTATCACGATAGGTTTTTGAGATATCCTAACCTAAAAGTGCAAAAACACTGTTTTCCGTCATACTTGAGGTTATGTAGTATTGCCATCTATTACTTTAAAAAAAAGATACATATAATTTAAAATTACTAGGTTTTTCGTTGAGATATCACATGATGAAATTTAAAATAATTTTTTTTTCTCAACGAAAAAAAGATATATTTTAGCAACGGCATTCGAAAGAGGAAGCCTTGTATTTTTAAATTATGTGTATTTTTTTTTGTTTTTTTTTTTTTTTTTTTTTTTTTTTTTGAAAAAGAATAGATGGCTTTACTACATTACCTTAAATATGACGAAAAGCCAGGGATGGAATATAACGATTATTTTTTAATTTTTGGATCAAAATATCCTATATTAAAAGACATTGTAAAATAATTTTAAATGTAGCCATATGAAGCTAGTGTCAGAGTTTCCGCTTTTCATTTTTCATGACTTTTAAGATAGAAATTATTTTCAATCAATTATTAGTGATCGATTCTTTTTTCGATCATATATAACAATTATTTTTGATCGTTATTCTTTCGATCAGAAATAAAAATTATTTTTTTATCGTAATTTTTTCGATCGGAAATAAGTTATTTTTTATTGATATTTTTAAGCTGAAATAAAAATAATTTTTTATCGTTATTTTTTCGATCAGAAATACAAATAATTTTTTGATCGATCAGTCTCGCGCTTTCTCTTGTAGATCGTACATGCTAGATACAACCGCTTACACTTAGTGAACCTTCAACAATTTGTTTATTTCCAAATATTATTTGTGCTACACATATCTTGTATTCCTTTCAACATTAATAGACTTAATTAATAAAAATCATTAAAAGTTAAACAATCAAAACACACAATATTAATTTTTCGAACATAACCTAACATTGTGCAACAATTTTCACGTGCTAGGCAATTCTCCTAAGCCCGACTTATCAAAAACAAAAAAATTAACATACCACCAGATCGCGGGAAGCCATTGGGCTCATCTTACCCGTCTATCGAATTGGACAATTCTAGAACATTAAAAATTATGACCCCAGACCCGAAATACTTGGTAATGACACGCGTCGATAACCATGAATCACTAAATAACGTTTCACCATTCTAATTAAAAAAAACTATTGACAACATATGCGGCGGCGAAGTTGATATTTTTAAAAACTACGAAACGGCACAATTCTCATTAAAACTAAAAACCTAGCACCGGCTAATAAATTAATTAAACTGCCATCACTCAAACCATCAAAGTAGACATGACCGAACACTTATCAAAAACAAAAAAATTAACATACCACCAGATCGCGGGAAGCCATTGGGCTCATCTTACCCGTCTATCGAATTGGACAATTCTAGAACATTAAACATTATGACCCCAGACCCGAAATACTTGGTAATGACACGCGTCGATAACCATGAATCACTAAATAACGTTTCACCATTCTAATTAAAAAAAACTATTGACAACATATGCGGCGGCAAAGTTGATATTTTTAAAAACTACGAAACGGCACAATTCTCATTAAAACTAAAAACCTAGCACCGGCTAATAAATTAATTAAACTGCCATCACTCAAACCATCAAAGTAGACATGACCGAACACTCTGCGCTTAACTCCTCCAAAGGAGTCATCTATTCCAACGAGTTGCGACTGATCCCAGAAACAGAGATTTTACAAGAACTAAAAGTACAAAACATAGTCGAAGTGAAAAAAAATTTGTAGAAAAGAAGGTGATCTCATAAAAGAAACGGGCCTTCTAATTATAACATTCTCATCTCCAACACTACCGAATGAAATCAACATTGGATACCAAAAAGTGCAAGTACGTCCTTTACCAAGTGCAAGTACGTACCTTTACCACTTAGATGTAAGAACTGCTTCCGCTTCCGTCATATTGGTAAATTTTGCAGTTACCCACAACAATGTTACAATTGACGAAATCTTTACCACACGAATTCTGAAACCAATGGAAAATGTGAGCTACTACCGTCATGCATAAACTGCAAAGAAAATGAAATAACCAGCTGCAATCATAACACCTTTGATAAAAACTGTCCCATCTTTGTTTAACAAAAAAAACTCCAAGCCATCAAAACCTTGCAAAAGACCGATAACAAAACGGCGATTAAAATTTATAACGAGCGACACCAACATTCTCACCAAACATACGCTTCCACTCTTCGATCATCACACAATACTCAAGCCTCTCCGTTACAAAATCCCTTTATAGATGACCCTTCACCAATCAAACAAATAGTCAACAACACTCAATCCATCAACAACATTCATTCAAACATAGACGGACTTTCCAGCCCAATCCAATTAATTAATAACTCACCGTCAACTCAAGACAGTCCTAAGAATGAGCTTTTCACCAATCCCAGAGAAACATTACAGTCGCGCAAGCTTTCAGACACCAAACTAAAAATTTTCCCAAAGAACATCTCTAACCGGCTGAAGTCCCAGCTCAAAAATAAAAACAACAAAAAAACAACAAAAAAACAACCAAAAGCAACAGTCAGCCAGCACCAATCAACTCATGCTCCGACGAGGAAGCTATCTATTCTTATCTAAGTCCTTAACATGACACTAAACATAATACAATGGAACATTAATGGTTATTTAAATAACTTTGTACATTTACAAATAAGAATCAAAGAATATAATCCCAAAATTATCGCATTACAAGAAACTCACCTCCAATCCCTCACTAACATACCCATTCCAATAAACTTTCAATTATATTCACAAAACTCTTCCCATACTCGTTCTGGTGGAGTTGCACTCCTTATCCATAACTCCCTTGAACACCAAATAATTTCTCATAATCAAGACTTCGATTCAATTGCAGTTACAGTTCTCTCTAAAATAAAATTCAACATCATTTCTTCATACATACGACCAAACAAGGCTTTTAGCCTTACTAACTTACACAATACCCTATACATAGACTCTTTACCATGTTTAATCACAGGCGACTTCAATAGCTGGCACAGAAAATGGGGCTCCCCCAATAGCAACCGTAGAGGTAACATTCTATCTAAGTTCTTAGATCAAAGTCATTATATCCTGCTAAATAACGGCACCCCAACTCACTTCAGTACCCATAACACATGTCGCCAACTCACTTCAGTACCCTTACCTTTTGTTCCCCCTACTAGCTATCCAATCTCAATGGAAAGTTATAGATGATCTCTTTGGAAGCGACCATTTTCCCATTCTCACAGCTCTCTTTCAATCACATAATCATCTCGTCACAAAACCCAGACCCAATTTCATCACCACCAAAGCCAACTGGACACTATATAAAACTCTTACAGATAAACACAGTGCTGATAAAACGCCTTCTAACAATATACACAAAGAGACAGCAAATCTGAAAAGAATAACGCTGCAAAGCGCTAACGAAGCAATACCTCAATTTTACCCCTACAACCAAACCAGGAAAGTCCCATGGTGGAACAAGCAACTAAGTGAACTAAAAAAAACAAAAATAAGTTATGGCATCATTTAAAGCGAAATATATCAAATGAAAACATACTTAATTTCAAAAATGCAAATGCCCTATTTCGTCGCACTCTTAAAGCATCTAAAAAAGAATCTACAATCAAATTTACATCCGACATCAATCCGACAACACCCACCTCAAAAATCTGGATAAACATCCGACATTTCTGTGGCTTAAAACCTCCCCCAAATATTCATTCAATAAAATCCAATAACTTATCAGCCCCCTATATAATAAAAAAAAGACAGCAACTTCCCTAATCTTTTCCGTAACAAAAAAAACTCAACAATAATGAACACCCCCCCCCCCCCCCCCTCTCTCCATCGAGTAAAGCTCTCCTAATAGAAAATGACATAACTTTCATTGAACTAACAGCAGCCTTAAATAGTCTGAAAGGCAAGACCCCAGGCAAAGACAGCATTTCATATCCGATGACAAAAAATCTCGCATCAACCACACAGCAAAGACTTTTAAAACATTACAATAACATCTTCAAAAACTTTATACCACAACCATACAAAACAAGCATTATAATCCCAATTTTGAAACCCAATTCTGACAAAACAGTCATTGAATCATACAGACCAATATCTTTAAATCCATGTTTCTCTAAAGTTTTAGACAAAATAATTGCGAACCGATTATGGTGGTTTGTTACTTTAACCTTCATCGGTCCCTTATTTCGAGAAACGAATAAGTTCATTGTGTGTAAATTGTACACACTTTTTCAAGAACCATATTTTCATCGATGAATGAAATGAATGCGATATTGTCGATAAAAATTATTTATTATTCATTTTTTTATCTATTTTTTAAGAAAAAAAGATTTTTTAAAACACCAATCAAAATTCTATCTCGATTTGATGAACTTATATTCAAGAAATATCAGCTTACACAAGGGACCGATTAAGGTTAAACAATCTCATCAATAGTCGACAAATGGGGTTTAGGAAAGGAAAATCAACATCTGACACTCTAGTCAATCTAGATAACATGATTGCTACCTCCTTATCAAACAAAAACCACATCTCAATAATATCTCTAGACTTCGCAAAGGCCTTCGAAAAAAATAGGAATTCACACGATCATGGATCAACTAGTGGAATGGAATCTTGGACTAAAAATTGTCAATTACATCAAGCAATTTATGACCAACAGAAAATACAAGTACGAATAGGCTCTTACTATTCGCTTCCACTCCCAATTTACAATGGAATACCACAAGGATCCCCCCTTTCAGTAGTTGTTTCTCGTTGCCTACAACAAACTATGCGATACCATCTCTTCTCACAAGCAATACGACTTCTGCGCATACGCGGATTACTTCTTTATTATAAAGAAACTAAATAACACTAAAAATATTAACCTAGACATAACAGACCTCATAAGCAACATCACTAGTTGGTGTAACTACTCTGGTGCTGAGCTCTCTACCTCGAAATGCAAGCATTTCCATATTTGTCGTAAAGGAATTGTCACAGTAATATTCAAACCAACAATACCATTATTGAAAATGTAGACCAACTTAAAATATTAGGTATAATCTTTAACAACAGATACCGGTGGAACACACACATGAAATATTTATAAACATCCCTATCCAAAAGACTTAACATAGTCAAATGCTTATCAAGCTTCAAATTCAATTGTAACACTCAGACTCTTATCACTACAACTAACGCATTGCTAATATCAAAACTTGACTACGGTCTCTTTCTCTACGGTTATTCACCAAAATCTTATTTAAACAAAATTAAAACTATACTCAACTCTTCACTTAGAAATTCCCTAGGAACACTAAGAACCACTCCAATTAAAAATATTCTCTTCGAAACCAATACAAAAACCATTGAAAATAGAAGGTACTTAGCCACTACTAAACTGTCTAAAACTTTTATATCAAGTTGGAAAACTCATTTAGCCCATCAAATATTAAATACTCTGAAGGCCAAGAAAGTCCCAAAAATTAGATCAGCAATACACCGAACAATCACACTGTGCAAACAGATTAACATACCATATGAACCAATTAAACTACCCTTCTCCAAATACCCACCATGGTCTCTAAATGCAGCAAGCCTAAACTCCTCCCTTAGACAATATCCTAAAGCTACGGATCCAACTATATATCTCAAATGTTTCTCAGAAATCCAAAATAAATGCCAAAAGCAAACATTTATTTACACAGACGGCTCTAAAATTAATTCAATCACTAGCTTTAGTATTACACGACAAGATACCATAATAAAGACTGCGCTTCTACCACATTTTACGACGGTTTTTTCGGCCGAAATAATTGCCATCTTTGAAGCACTTAAAAAAATAAATAAATAACTGGCCATTTCAGCCCTTGAAAGGACTTTGACCTAGCTTCTTATGATCAATTGTGTTGTTCGTGTTATTAAGTTTGTACACAATTGACCGAGAACCGGACCTACATGCTTAACGCCGACTCCGAACGGCGATGAACGCAATGTTCTCGTTCTCAAGAAGCTTTACATGGCATTTTGATTACTCTCTGAGGTTTGCCATTGTCTGCAGAGAGGTGGCGGCCGTACAGAAAAATTATTTTAATTCAAATAATTTTCTGTCGCTGCTGGGGTTCGAACCTGGGTCCTCCAAAGTTCGTTGACATAGCGGTCACGCACTTTAACCAACTACGCCACGGACGCCACACTTTGAAGCACTTAACCATATTAAAAATACACCAGGGAAATTCACTATATGTACTGACTCCCTGTCTGCCTTAGACGCAATTTCCAACATCAACAATACCACCTTATACCCAACCCTAATCAGAAACATCTTAATAGAACACTACCCCAAAATAACAGTAATCTGAATCCCCGGCCACGCCCGAATTCTAGGAAACGAATTTGCTGATCAAGCAGCCAAATTAGCAGCTAACTCTCCATTAATCACCTTCCAGAACCACAACTTTTACGACTCTCTCAACTACATAAAATACAAATCCAATACCCGCCACCTTCAACTATGGACACATACATCTACCTGGTATAAGAACCACAACACACTCAAGACCAATATAAACCACTTCATTAAATTCCATGACATTAACATAAAAAGAGTTGACCTCATAAAATTCGAAAGACTTAAATTAGGACACACTAACTTAACCCATTCCCATATCTTAATGAAGAAAACACGAGAAAAACACATCGCATCCTTCCTGTACATTTTGTAACTCCACCGAACCTATCAATCTCAAACACATATTAACTGAATGTCTTGGTTACCTTATCTTCCACAACTCCAATCCTATATCATGTCTCACACAACCCTGCCCAGACAATATAAATAAAATAACAAAATTTCTGAAAATAAATAACATTTACCAATTAATATAAGCCTAATTATTTCCTAGATTATGTATATATTATTTTTATTTCTTTTTCTATGTAATTTCTAGATCGATGTCATATGATATGATATTTATCATTATATGATATTGTGTTATTACTTTATTAATTATATGATTTATAATAGTAACTTAATATAAGCTGAAGGCCTGCGATGCTATAGCTATTTTTTTTTTCTCTTTTCCTTCTTCATATTAGTTTATCGCTTTAATTAACTGTAACCTTAAGCTAATAATAATAATAAATAAATAAATAACTTTTTGATCGATATTTGTTGAAGCAGGAATAAAAGTAATTTTTCTATGGATATTTTTCCAATCAGCAACAAAAATTATTACTTGATCGTTATTTCTTCGATCAAAAATAGAAGTTATTCTTGAATCGTTATTTTTTTGATCAGAAATAGAAATGAATCAATAAAATATATTTTTCGAATCAGTAATAAAAATTATTTTTTAATCATTAATCATTAATTTTTTAAATCAATATTTAAAAATAAAACTGTAGGACAAGATCTTAGACATGTATTTGGAAGAGTACTTGGACATGGATAAGGTTAGGACACAGATTCAGACAAGGATCTTGACTAAGACAAGGGTAAGGAGAAAGATTTGGATATTTTGTTTTGGATACAAAGAAATGTTTTGGATATATTGAGAACTATGTAATATTTTGTTGAGTTATTAATGGAAATTAGTTAAAAAATTACCAGAAATTTTTTCAAATTTTCGCTTATAACATCTAAACTCAAGTTTATGGCGAAATACTGACACTATTTCTGAGAAAAGTCAATACCACTATTATTTTTTTATATACTCCTTCGTTTTCGAGATATGGAGCTTTTAGTTAATTTTTAAGTTTGAATTGTATTATAATTTATATCTTAATACACATGTTACTTTTTTGATTGATGTAATTTCGATCAAGGAATATTTTTTTAATCTGATCGAAAAAATATCGATCAATGATTGATTTTTCTTTTTGATCTAAAAAAATATCGATAAAAAACAACGAAACGAAACATATAGATCAATGATTAATTTCTATTTTTATCCAAAAATAACGATTAAAGAATAACTTATATTTCTGGTTAAAAAATAATGGTAAAAAAATATTTTTTATTGCAGATCGGAAATATATCGACCAAAAAATAAATTTATTTTTTATCGAAAAATATCGATCAAAAAGTTATTTTAATTTCTGATCGAAAAAATAAGTATTACAAAATGATTTTTATATTTTCAAAGCTTTTATGTTCATAAAGCAATTAATATATTGATGATAATAAAACAAAATAGAAAAAATGAAAATTATAAGATTTCCAATATTATAATACATACAAATAATAGCTTTTAAAATATGACCAAGAAATGAATGGGAAAAGTTATTTAAAATTATTTTTTACTTTGTAGTGATTTTGAAGTCGGTTTTTTTTTTTTGTTAAAAGTTTTTATTTCTTCCTTTTTAGAGAATATGAAATATTGTATGTAATCGTATTCTTGAGGAAAATTTCAAACACGAAACTTTATTCTTAAAAAAATTGTTTTATTAATTCCTGAAAGTTTGTTAAGTATTCTCCATTTCTGTTTCTTTACAATTTGTAGTGCCACGCCCTTTCTCTAATCCCGCCCACTTTATTTACTGTACCTTATAATGATCCTACCTAGCCCTGTGCCAAATTTCAGTTTCCAAGTATCAATATTAACCGTAATATAGTACTTTCCTTAAAGTGCCACACCCTGTGTACAATCCCGCCCACTTTTTTAATGATTCTACCTACCCACCTACCTGAATACCAAATATTAGTACGCTAGTGTCAATATTAACTAAGATATAGTATTTTTATAATATTGACACGCCACTTTCTTGAATAACGCCCACTTTTTTGGCCGTAATTTGTAGTAACTGTACCTGCCCATGTACTAAATTTCAGCACCCTAGTGTCAATATTATTCGATGTATAGTGCGTTTCTAATATTGCCACACCCATTTGTCGAATAACGCCCACTTTCTTTACAGTAATTTTTAAAAATTGTGTCTACCCCTGTTCTAAATTTCAGTACCCTAATGTCAATACTATCCGAGATACAGTGTTTTTCCAATATTGCCACACCGCTTTGTCAAATAACGTCCACTTTATTGGCTGTAATTTTTAATAACTCTGCCTACCCATACACTAAATTTCACCACCCTAGTGTCAATATTATTCGATATATAGTGTGTTTCTAATATTGCCACACCCCTTTGTCGAATAACGCCCACTTTCTTTACAGTAATTTTTAAAAATTGTTGGTACCCCTGTTCTTAATTTCAGTACCATAGTGTCAATACTATTTGAGATACAGTGTTTTATTAATATGACCACACCCCTTTGTCAAATAACGCCC
Source organism: Pherbina coryleti (assembly GCA_943735915.1). Lineage (NCBI taxonomy): Eukaryota > Metazoa > Arthropoda > Insecta > Diptera > Sciomyzidae > Pherbina > Pherbina coryleti. The sequence continues at coordinate 107,471,057 of OX030950.1, read as the reverse complement.
ACTTTATTGATCGTAATTTGTAATAATTGTGTCTACCCCAGTATTTTTACTGTAATTTTCAGTACCCTAGTGTCAATATGAACTGAAATACAATGTTTTTCTTATATTGACACGCCCCTTTGTTGAATATCGCCCATTTTTTTAAAAAAGGACCTCCGCGTTCATAGTATCTATCTGTTGACAAAAAATTGCGGCAATCGGACAAGTGCTTTAGGAGTTATCGATGTACATACATTTAAAAAAAAAAAAAAAAAAAAAAAGCGGACAAACCAACGAACTTGAGAACCTCCTCCTTTTTGAAGTCGGTTAATAACTTATATTTCTGATTAAAAAATAATGATAAAAAAATATTTTTTATTGCAGATCGGAAATATATCGACCAAAAAATAAATTTATTTTTTATCGTTAAATATCGATCAAAAAATTATTTTTATTTCTGATCGAAAAAATAAGTATTACAAAATGATTTTTATATATGCTTGGAAAAACTTTTATTTCTGATCGAAAAAAATAACGATCAAACAATAACTTTTATTTTTTATTGAAAAAAATAACAAAAAAAAATAATTTATATTTCTGATCGAAAAAATTACGTTAAAAAAATTGTTATGATGGATTGATAGCTTCGTTATTTACCATCCTTGCGAAAAACAAAGTCTTTTGCAATTTTAGGTTAGGATATATCAAAAACCGAAGCAATTCTGCTGCCAGTTCGGATTAAGCGCACCAAAATCCTTTAGGAATGCATATAAATGTGTCTGCTTCTTGACCCTTGTTAACCTGTGTTATGAATTAGAAATTAAAACTCAATTTGAAAATTCAAACTTCAATTTATAAATATAAATTTAAATCTTAATTCAAATTGAAAATTCTCATTAATTTGAAATAAACATTTTCAAAATTAAAATTCAAATTTAAATTTTAAAATTAAAAATCAAAATCAAATTTAAATTTGAAAATTCAAAATTAAATTCTATTTATATTCGTACATTAAAATTAAAATTTAAATTGAATAAAACTTAAAACTTAACTGGAGCAGATTTCAGAATCAGATTATAAAAATACAGACAATACACGGAGAGAAATAATATTCTTTTATTAAGCAAATATTTTGCTTGATCAAATCAAGCACAAAAAACTAAAATTGAAAAAATAAACGTATAATGAGCATTTATTTCTAAAATTGAGTAAAATAAATTATCTCTTGAAACAAGAATAAAATACTTGATTCTAGAACCTGGAACAAGACTTGAAACAAGAAAATATTTTCTTAACCTTAAACCCGTTTATCTGGTCATATGACCCGAGGCACTTTTCGTTTGCATAAAAAACATATTAAAAATGAAAAATTAAAAAAAAAAATTACCATTAAATTTGTTGGACTTTTATCTTTGCAACCAGATTAAAAAAAGTTTACATATGTGACATATGTGCATTGCAGAGACAAAAAACTGACATCTGCACTATACGTTTATCTGGGTCAAAATGACCCGACATTTTCTACTATACGATTTGTATGAAGGATTAGTTTTTGTAGTACTTTTTTCACTTATTTTTTCTATTCTGCAATCCTTTCTAAATTTTTTGCAAATGTGAGTACATTGGAAGTAAGAGACAGCATTATTCTGTCATTGGCGTATGTACTTTTCATACTTCTGCACACTTACACGTATGAAAACATGGCTTTTATATGGATCTGTTGTGCATGTGCTGTTTTGTGTTGTATTTTAGTATTTGCGTTAAATCATGCTAAAAGTCAATTGAAAAAGCGATGCAACACCCCAATGAAACAATAAATAAGGCCGTGTGCTATTCGGAAAGTTTTCACTCGTGGAAAAAAAAGAAGTTTCTGACGAAGTATAAGTGTCATTTTTACTGTGGCAAAAGGACGATGGAATTTTGACGTTTTAGATTTCAGTAGTGTAGTAGCGCAAGAATTTAATTTAATTTGCAAAATTGTTAATATATACGAAAAATTAACAGTATTTTATGCAAATATTTTCCACTACTGGTTGCTATGCTGTCGGAAGCAAATAATTTTTTTCTATTTTTGCTTGTGTCAAAAATTCTCGATTATCAAAATTTATACTAGCTCCGGGAGTTACATGCATTTTTGACAGTCATATTTATCTAACATATGCCAAATATTCTCATTCGGACTGTCAAAATTTCGTCATCCGAGTGAAAAGTTTCCGGATAACACACGGCCTAAGAATTGCTTTGAGTTTGATTGGTATGAAGCTTAAACGCCTTACAGAATCGCTTCGAATGCCACAAGTTTTGGTAAAAAATAAATAAATAATTTCCATATCAAATGAATGTTGTTCATCTTGTTTCATTTACTGTTTTTACTGGATTAGAAACCACGACGTAGATGCGAAGCTTATATGCTTAACAAAGGAAAACAGCAAAACAAAGGATAATAAAAAGTCTGCTGTGTGTGACCATTGCTTAAAACTTTTTTAACCTTTGCATTATGTTCGTGCATGTTAATCGTGTTACCTTCACAAATACAAAGAACCTGATATATTGGAAGATAACGATGATAATAGGTGCGTTTTATTGGCATCGCTATATACGCTTAACAACATTTTTCATACAAAAAATTGCTTAGCTAAGACAGGATAATTATAGCCGCTTAGCTCATAGTCGCCGATAGAAACACTATTGCCAGATCAAGAAAGTGGTATTTTACATAATTTATTGGCAGCACTTTTTGGAAAACAATCATGTTTACGTCAGACCGGTGATAGAAAAAAAGGCTATATCAGAAAAATAAATAAAGCATCAAATAATTAAGCATAAAAAATATGTTCAGCGCCAGCACCCGAAACCTTTTGCGCAGCAGTGTTTCGCATCGTTGCAAAATCACCCTCGTCGTGGCTGAACACAACAATGAGGTTTTGAATCCTGTAACGCTGAATACAATCTCGGCAGCAAAGAAAATCGGAGGCGACGTAACTGCTGGTAGCAGGCACCAAATGCGGACACGTTTCCGAAGCTGTTTCTAAGGTGTCTGGTGTTGCAAAAGTTCTCGTGGCACGAATTTTGAAGCTGTCTCTGCGGACGGCGCACAGTGCGGTATTTTCAATTCTAGCGTGCCAAAAGTCCCAAAAATTGAAATCTGAATTTGATAAAAAAAAGAATTTCAAGAAACAGAAATATATCCAAGAAATAAGAAAATGATTACCAAAATCCAAAATAATGTTTGTATATTTTTTTAAAATTCGTCAAAGTTGGAACTTTTAACTAACAAAAAAAAATTTTAATTAGTGCAATTTTTGTTTGCATACTTCCAACAAAGATATCTCAGGACCTAACAAAGATTTTGCATTCATTTTTTTTTTATAAAAATATTAAATTTATTGTTTATTTAATACTAAGTCTATAAAGAAAAAAAATTTTTAAAAAAGTATTATAAAAATTAAAGAAAAATAATGATTTTTTTTTTCAAAAAATTTTTAAAATGCGATTTTCAGTAAGAAAAAAAAAAACAGAATCCAACGATATCCAACGCGATGATTATAACTACAAGAAATATATATATTTTTACTAAACATTTATGAAAAAACCTCGTACGGAAAGGTGCGGAAACGGAAAAAATCTTCATTTAAAAATGACTCCAAAAATGCTAAAATTCATATAAAATGGTAAGAAAAATTACAACACATTTAAGAAAAATTGTGTTAATGAAATAGTATCGAGTTTATTTTTTGGAGTAATATTAGATATCGTAAAGTTAACAAGTTGGATAAAATTTTTTAGTATTCATTTGCATGAACTTTATTTTTTTACCGATTTTATGGTATAAATCTACTTTTCTCTACTACAGGCAAACTACTGAGCAAAATTAAATAATTTTTTACACATATTACTATTACAATATAATATATCTGTGTTTAAAATTTCATAATAATATCATATATACTTTTTAAGATATAACATTATTTATCTGTGGATAATTTGATTGTTCAAAAATCTTAAACAACAACAAAACGTACATATGGTAAGGAAAAAACTAATGTAAACAAACAAGCAAACATAAATTATTACAGTCGGTCTATATGACCCTTAGAAGCTGATGTATGACTTATTAAAAACTTTAGATCTAAAGTTAAAGTTTATTTTATATGCTTTTTATTCATTTTCATGTATGATAAAAGTTTATCATTACCATTAGAAACATATTTGATGAACAATTTAAAATTTCTTAAAAAGCGTGTATATATATATATAAGCTTTTTAACACTAAAAATGCACCGCGAATATGTAAAATATAAATAAAAACATATTTTAAGATTTTATAGTAACATTTTGAAATAATGAATATGAATATATTACGAACAAGACAAAAGTATAAGAAATAGTATTTTTCTAAAATATGTCTTTCTCAAGAACTTAATTTTTATAATTTTATTGTAGGGTGCTAACAGTTGTTGATCAGGGTTTCCCAATATATTAATATAAACATAATTTTTGTTTGTGTAGGTATATTAAAAAATATTTTTTTACAAACAATAACAGCCTTACCAATAACCAATTCAATGTTGGACATTTTATTTACTATCCAGCTTTATGACAATTTTTGCATAGAATTTGATGTCAAAAGCCGGATACTTAAAAAAAATGTCCAACATTAATTTGGTTGTATGGGAGGTATGGGAGGTATGTATGGGAGGCTCCAGTTGTATGGGAGGTAGGCGTGCCAGTTGACCGATTACGCCCACTTTTTGACAGATGGTTGCAAATGGTAAAACAAAGTAAGAAACAAAATTTCATTGCCATAGCATGCCTACAACCCAAGTTAGGTCGGTTTATATGCTCCAGTTGTATGGGAGGTAGGCGTGCCAGTTGACCGATTACGCCCATTTTTTGCAAAAATGATTTTTTTTGGCCTTATTAAGCTGTGTGCAAAATATCATGTCTCTAGCTATAATACTTTTTGAGATATGACTTTTGGCACGCTAAAATTGAAAATAACACACTGTGCGGCGGTAGCGGTGCCATCGAACAGGCGCCCACTGGTGATTTCGAGTCAAGTCTAAGCGAGTACGTTTTGTCCGAGCTCACAAAGTCTGATCGTCCTGAGCTAGCTAGTGCCAAGGTGATTATATCGGGTGGTCGTGGCCTCAAATCGGGCGACAACTTCAAAATGCTGTACGATTTGGCAGACAAGTTTTTTCGCTGCTGTCGATGCTGGTTTCGTGCCCAAAGACATGCAAATCGGACAGACTGGCTAAATTGTAGCTTCGGACCTATACTTTGCTGTCGGAATCTCTGGCGCTATTCAACATCTGGCTGGTATGAAAGACTCCAAAACTATTGTGTGGAGCGACTAAAGGATGCCGAAGTGCCAATCTTCGCTGAAATTGGTCTGGTTGCTTACCTTTTTAATGCTGTTCCCGAGATTACAAAGAAACTGTAAATACGTTTGGTATCGAAAAGTATTAAACAGTAGAAATTTGTGCATTTATTTATTTAAACAAAAAAAAAAAAAAAAATAAAATAAGGGTGATCCGTTTCGAAGCTCCCTACCTTTTTAAAAAAAAAACACGGAAAATTCAATTTTAATGAGGAATATGTATTATCATTTGAAAGAACATTTTTTGGCATTTATTTTTTCAAGACAATGTTTATCAAATGTTGGCCGCGGCTACGTCTCAGATGGAAGCCGGATTGTCCGCATAAACTTTAGACTATTGAAAAAAGTCTCTCTACTTGGATCACCCATTATTATATCACCCAATATTTGACAGTAACACGCAATGCTGCCAAGTTTTTAAGAAAAAAGTTAAGCGAAATATTAAGCGCCGATGAGCGTTTTTTTGGACAAGCGTATATAGCGATGCCAAAAAAACACACCTAATGATGGGGCAGATCCATAAATGCCTAGCACATTAAATGCAGCTCAATCGAATTGAATTTATCAATCGGTTATAAATCTTATGTAAATTGCAAATGTTTTGTGCAAACATATATTTTAAAAAAAACAACATTAAAATTAATATTTCATGAAATAACAGCACTTTTAAATTTTATCTCATTGAAAAATAGAAAATTTCCATACAAAATACACTACGGGTCAATATGACCCAGATAAACGGGATTAAGCTGTAAAACATGTAAACGGGTCTAAGGTTAATTTAAGCAATCGTAGAGAATTATTTTAGTTTTCAGCAAGTTGTTTACTTGAATCAAGCAAATTTTTCTCACTTCAACTTATATTGGCATGCTTATAATTTACATGTTTACATGCAAACATGTTTAAGATGGTGCGAATTGACAAACAATGACATGGATCGAATGTGCAGTGCCTTATCTGTAACTTTACTTGGAAACATGAAAGCGTCTACAAGACATATTAAGTATAATCGAGAAAATTTTTTATGATCGGTTATCCTACATTGAACTGCTTGATGAAGGTCATTATAAGAAAATTTAGTTCTTAATACCAAGCAAAACATTTTAGTATTGAGAAAATTGTTTACTTGAATCAAGCAAATTATTCTAGTTTTCAGCAAATTCTTTACTTGAATCAAGCAAATTATTCTTAGTTCAAGGCAAATCAATTTCTCAAATCAAAATAATTATTCTAATTTTCAGCACATTGGTACTTGAATCAAGCAAATTTTTCTCACTTCAAGCAAATATAAGTTTTGAATATAGAAAAAATATTCTTGAGTTTTAAGCACATGTTACATGAAGTAACCATTTTTTTTTCTGAAAATGATGTGTTTTAAATTTGCTCAATTCTACCAAAATAATGCTTGAATTAAGAAATTTACATTTGAGTGTAAACTGATAGCCTAGTTTCTTAATTCAAGCATAGAATGATTGATATTTTCTCTCCGTGTACATAATCACCAAATCGATTGATCATAGAATTACTGACCTCTTTTTCACTTTCCTTTAACTCTGACTCTTTTTCTTTTACACGATGAACAAACATTTGTCGTACTTGTTCTTCTTTGGCTTGAAGTTCTGCCAAATGGTTTGATCGTTTTGTCTGGAATGTTTGCTGGAATGAAACCTTAAACACAATCTAGTATTAATATTGTTGTTATAACTGTGTTAAATTAATTCCATATATTTTTACAATAAACGAAAATTTAAATACTATGTGTATATTAAGGTGGCCCTATATAGTTACATAAAAAAAATGAAATCTCGAATTGTTGACGGCATAGGCTAAAAATATTCGATTTGTAGGCTAAAAATATTCGAGCCGATTGATGAACTTTTAGAACTCTCTTAAGAGCTAAAGGCTAGCGTAAGACTAATTGGTTGAATGATTGGTGCGACAGCAACTCATTGCCAAGCAAAGCCATGTTGTTCAAACTTGTTGAGTGTGGCTTGCTACAACAGTGCTAGGTATGAGTCAAACAAATCAGCACATTGAATTCGATAATGACAAGGCTTACTTGAACGTTTGCATGGTGCACAAGACAACTCATTAAAATCGGTATGAAGACACCAAATCACACCATGTTATTTACAGTTATGTGTGTTTGATTAGAAAAAATGTTGAGTCATTGGAGCGTTTGTAAACATGGCACACATAAAAAAATTCGTTAAATAAAAAAAAAATACACATAAATATAAACAAATTGCTTTCATATTGTTTTTTTTTCATATTATGAAAAGCATAACATTCACATACACAACATAGAGCGTCATACCTATATCAAATACATGTATGACACAGTGATTCAACACATGTTTTTAAGACATGCAAGCTATGAACTGAGAAATCGGTTGCTATGACATGGCTTGAGTTGGCGTTGTCGTTTGAATGGCTTGCATGATTTGGTTTGGTCGTTGGCATGGCTTGGCATGAATTGCTTTTTGGTTCGATGAGTTGTTTGAATTGAAACATGCCTTTATTAAGAGCCCGATAGTTGGATAAGCGTTTTACAATAATTTTTCTTAGTATTTGAACAAAAAGTAAAAAAAAACAACACTTGAAGTATATTTCTTAAAAAACCTGGTATGCACTTCGTTTTTTATTTAATTGCTCTTTAAAATCAAATTTAAAAATCGGATCAAAATTACCGAGTTGTGATGTTGTGATATTTATTTATTTATTTATTTTATTTACTTATTGGTTCTTTTCTAATAAATAAGCCCTATTGGCCAATGAACATATTACAAAGCGTATTGAATTCGAGTAAACTTAAAAGCTAAAAGAAAAAGTTTTAATGTACCTAATAACACAAAATGGTTTCCCTAATAACAAAGAATTGTGGCGTCCGTGGCGTAGTTGGTTAAAGTGCGTGGCCGCTATGTCAACGAACTTTGGAGACCCAGCTTCGAACCCCGGCAGCGACAGAAAATTATTTGAATTAAAATAATTTGTCTGTACGGCCGCCACCTCTCTGCAGACAATGGCAAACCTCAGAGAGTAATCAAAATGCCATGTAAAGCTTCTTGATAACGAGAACATTCCGTTCATTGCCGTTCGGAGTCGGCGTTAAACATGTAGCTCCGGTTCTCGGTCAATTGTGTACAAACTTAATAACACGCACAACACAATTGATCATAAGCTAGGTAAAAGTCCTTTCAAGGGCTGAAATGGCCAGTTATTTATTTTTTTTTTTATAAATTAGTGCAATAGAGTTTTCTTAAGGTAAAGTCAACTTTAGAGCTTAGTGCATTTATGTGCGACTCGAAAGTTAATTGAATATCAAGTATTACACCAAGACATTTCATCTTTTCAACAAAATAAATTGGCACTCCATTCAGTGTAATGTTTAACTCACTTGTACCAGACCTTCATGGATTGAACTCGACACATTTGGTTTTAGAGGGATTGATACTCAAGAAGTTTTCGGATATCCACGAGGATACGAGTGAAAGATAATAGTTAATTCATACATATGTAGTGTTCTAGATGCTGTTTGGCTTAACTTATAGCTTTGAGCTTCTTCATAGTCAATCGTTTCTAATTCCATGGAATAATTAAATAATGATTCTATGCTAGCATCCAAATTATCACTAGTGTTATCGAAATCATTAGGCCTGTTTTCGTACTCGTTTCAAGTAACTTGAAGTTACTTGAAAGCGTTTTCGTACACATTTTTCCAGTACGAGGGAGAAGAAGAACAAGCAAAATGTTACAAAATGTCACTTTACTTGACTTCACTTGAAAAATTTCTTCGAGCACGAATCTCGAACTTCAAATAGCTGATTGTCCATGAAATTAAATTGTTGTGTAAAAAAATTATTAAATTAGTTTGAAAATCAATACAAATAAAGTTAAAATATGCAAAATGAATGCAAATGAAAGCCAAAGTTTCCTAGAGAACAATCCACGTGCAACTTCTTTCAATTTTGAATTTTTTTAATAAACTAACCAGTAAATGTAATTAATATTTAACCCTGCAGTAGTCGCGTACCTAAATGTGACGAGAGTGGTCGCACGGATTACATATGTAATCCGTTTTTTAAAGTTTAAAATAAGAGATGGCAATTTGAAAATGCTTAGTTATTTGTTTTAATTTTTATTATTACGTTATTTTATATTATATTTATTTAAAAAAACAACATAAACATAATTCTTATAGTACGTAAAATATCGATTGCAGACAATTGTGAAATTCATAATTTTGCATGACTGGATTACATATGTAATCCGCGCGACTACTGCAGGGTTAATATCAATTGTCAAAGAACAGCTGTTGTGCTGGAACTTTACTTGAAGTCGCTTCCGTACTGTTTGGCAAATTTTCTCATTTCTGACAGATAATATAATTACTTGTTTTTACTCGAACTAGGAGGGCGATCCTCACAAGGCGACGCGTGAAGGTCAAGGGGGGGCGATCTTCACATGGCAACGTGTCTGACTTCACATGGCAACGTGACAACCTGGTGAGGCCAGCATTATCCATGTCGAAATCGTCATAAGTAGACTCAAACCTCTCCGTGGTATTCTCTAGAAACGGCAAACTGGCAACCGTAAGTTTGACGGCTAATCTGAGCGGCGGGCTACCTGCCTTAAAAGGATTGTACGTCGGGTTTAAAGCTCACCACGAAAAAATTATCCCCAAATCTGATGACGACTACCGCAAACGAAAAACTGACAATGATTTACGGATATGCACTTGGAATATCCAAGAAAGATATAAGGCTAATATCACTGCAATCCAAGAAATGCGATGGAAAGGACAGGGTTGCTCACGGCAACATCCTGTGATATCTACTACTAATTTTTTTAATTATAAATAATAATTTATAATTTTTCAATATAAGCCTGATTTGTGCGCACGCTCCGACAGAAGACGAGGATGAGGAGACCAAAGACAGTTTCTACGAGCGCCTTGAAGAGGCCCATGAGCGTAGCCCCCACCACGACATAAAAATCGTGCTTGGTGACTTCAACGCCAAGACGGGAAAAGAAAATATCTTTGGTCGGACAGTCGGAAAGTTCAGCCTCCACGATAATTCCTACAATATTGCGAGGAATGAGGCTGATTGACTTTGCCGCAGCGCGAAACATGGTCGTTAGCAGCAATAGATTCAAGCATCTCAATTTTCATAAAGCCACTTGGCTGTCTCCTGATCAAAAGACGCGCAACCAAATTGATCACGTTTTGCCAACCACGAATCCGCATCCAAACTCGTGCTTCTCTGCATGACCGCTGTAGTAGATATCACAGGATGCTTACCGTGAGCAACCCTGTCCCTTCCATCGCATTTCCTGGATTGCAGTGATATCAGCTTTGTTTCTTTCTAAGATATCTATCAGTTGAATACAGGCACCATCCCAATTAAGGGTTCGGACATTCCAAGTGCATATCCGTAAATCATTGTCAGTTTTTCGTTTGCGGTAGCCGTCATCAGATTTGGGGATCATTTTTATCTTTTTTCTTGTCGTTTTCATTGAAATTTGTTTTTACGTGGTGGGCTTCAAACCCAACGTACAACCCTTTATAGGCAGGGGGAGCCCACCGCTCAGATTAGCCGTCAAACTAACGGTTGCCAGTTTGCCGTTTCTAGAGGACACCACGCAGAGGTTTGAGTCGACTTGAGACGAGTTCGACATGGATAATGCTGGCCTCACCAGGTTGAGGCAGTCAGACACGTTGCCATGTAAATATCGCCCTCTTGACCCTCACGCGTTGCCTTGTGAGGATCGTCCTCCTTACTTATCTAAGATCTTTTTAAATAGCTCTGAACAACTGAAATTGTAGTTTTGCTGACTTCAATTTTAAACGATGTTAGCTAGTCTCTTATTAAACAAGATTTAAACGAGGACTGAAAAACTGGCCCTAAGTGTATCGGAATAATAAAAACAAATTTTTTACAAAATAAAATTTTTCTTGACAGCCTAGTATACATACAAAGTAGAAATAAATATTTTTCTGATAATAAAATAAAATTAGAAAATATTGAAATAATAAGATTTCCGATGGTGCCTCTTGCGAGTGTCGATTGCCAGTAGAATAGAAAGGTGTCGATTGAGTCGATTAAATTTCGTTTTGGTATTCTGAAACTCAATCGGTAGAAATGTACACTATTGTGAATTGTTGACTAAATTTCAAACAGCTGTTTGACATTCTGTTTATCTTTAAATACTGCTTATTCAAAATTTCTTCTTTAAAAAGCTGCAACTTTTTTTTTTTTAAACTTTTCTTTTTTTTTTTTTTGACAAAAATCAAATTTTAATAAATTGCGAATTTGAATTTAAATTATTTTTACAACAAAAACAATTTTTTAGCCTTTTTTTGAGGAAAACTCCAATATTTCAGACCTTTTTAAAAAAAAATATATAAAATATATTTACTCAACTAACGATATTCTTGCAATAAGGTTTTCATAGTACTTTAATGAAGTTTTAAGTAAAAAAAAAATTTAACAAAATGTATAAAAAAGCAGCGGAGATATTTGAATCGAAAGTCACAAAATTGCATTTCTGATTGTTTTTTTCTCATTTATGAGCAACGATGTTGCATTATATATATGGTTGTGATCAAATTTTTCATAGTTTTCAAGATATGTTCATGTTTTTGATTTCAAAATAACGTAAATTTTTTAATTTTACTTAATTTAAGAAGTATTTTATATTTTGAAAATATTTGCATATGTAACCTAAGAAAACCACTAATAATATGCGATTTTGTAAAAATTTGTACTACAGCACCATCTGGTGTCCAAGGTGGATCAGAGATAATAGTGCTGAAAAACTCATCGTATCTGAAAACCCGTATGTACCAATTCATTCTCATCGCATGGGCGGTTTGGGAGTTTTAGGTGGTTTTGCAAAAAATTTGTACTACAGCGCCCTCTGTTGTTCAAGTAGGGTCAAGAAAGATAGCAGAAAAACACTCAACGTACATGAAAACTACTATATAACAATTTTCATCCCAATCACATGAGCGGTTTGTGAGTTTTAGGTAGTTTTGTAAATAATTTGTGCTACAGCGCCCTCTGGTGTTCAAGGTGGATAAAAATTGATAGCCCACAAACACGCATCGTACCAAAAAACTTCTATACACAAATTTTCATGCCAATCGGATGAATAGTTTAGGAGTCTATTGCATAGTTACACACAAAACTTCTTTTTTTATATGTATAGATATCAAAAAATTGGGCGTAAAAGTGGGCGTGGTCAATTTTTCTTCAGTAAAAACTTAAAATGGATTACTACGAACGTTTAAAAAATAAATTAGCCAAATCGGTGTAGCCGTTTTCCGATTTTAGATAAATCAAAAGAATGCGTAAAAGTGGGCGTGGTAAATTTTTCTTTCCGTAAAAACCTTAGTTAGACTATTACGAACATTTAAAAAAAAAATTATCCAAATCGGTCCAGCCGTTCTCAACTGATATAATTACCAACGAACGACATTTGATTTTTATTTATATAGATTTTCTGTCGCTGCTGGGGTTTGAACCCGGGTCTCCAGGTTCGTTGACATAGCGGCCACGCACTTTAACCAACTACGCCACGGACGCCACTAGAAAAATATAATAGGCTGCTATAATTCGAATTCAGAAGATTGTGCTGTCATATCATTTATTGCAAATTCAATTAGGAAATTTTTGTAGTACATTTCAATTTGAATTAAAATAGTCAGCTCAACCGTCAGTTTTGATGCCATGAGGTGGTCTAAGGATCGATCCTCATAATGGGCAAACAAATAATTTTTTTTTATTTATTGAAATGACAGGTTTTGTGTCCTTTTTGGAGTAAAAAGTAAATATGTTGGAGCTTTCTTCAAATAGGGTTAGTAAGTGCTTTAATTGAATTTATCAATGAAAAGAAATTGAATGATAGTTTTTTTGTTATTCTAAGGAAACGATTTTATTAGAAAAAGACGCTGTACTAAAATTTTGTGCAATTTTGAAGATATGTGAATGTTTTTGCTGCTGACAGAATTTAATTCTTAAATTAACAGAATTTAATTCTTTTAATTAATAAGACGATTAGTTTCGCTAATTATAGTACGCTAGTAGGATAGTTTGCGTTTCTTGTAAAGGGGAGGAAGAAGGGGCGTGGTCAAAACTAAGTATCCCATAACCTAATCTAAGCTTCAAGTAATGTGTGTGCCGAATTTGAGTTAAATCCATCAAGCCGTTAAGTTTTGTTGGCTATCTAAAGTGGTCTGATGTGGCAATTCCCATACAAAATTACCAATTTCGATTTTTTCGATTTTTCCGCTGTTCCTTCGAGTTTTTTGTAATCTTTTTTCCTAAACCACATCTGTATTAAGGCAAACAATACAAAAAAAAAAAAATTAAAATCGGGCAAGCCGTTTCTGAGCCTTAGCAAGACTAACGCACACGCATTTGATTTTTATATATAAGAATAAAATAAGTTTCTGATGATTATTTCTTTTCATAAGTTGGATACAAAAACCTTATTGGTTTTTTGTGTCATTTTGGTGGGATAAACAGGTTTAAATGGGGATACGATCGGGAATTTTTCTCAGAATCACACAACTGCTGCGAGTATTCAATTAGATAAAATTAGATAAACTTAAATATGCCGACGAAGTCCACGCGCTTCCGCCACGTAGCAACGAGTCCAGCACATCGTGGGAACCTCCTTGTCTGCAGCGTTAGGGTAGAAGCAAAGCTAAGGTTTTTGTGTTATGCTTAAGTTAGGTTAATGCAAGAGTTAGTCTTAGTGGGGATACAGAATAAAAAAAAAAAATAAATAAATAACTGGCCATTTCAGCCCTTGAAAGGACTTTGACCTAGCTTCTTATGATCAATTGTGTTGTGCGTGTTACTAAGTTTGTACACAATTGACCGAGAAATGGACGGACCTACATGCTTAACGCCGACTCCGAACGGCGATGAACGTAATGTTCTTATTCTCAAGAAGCTTTACATGGCATTTTGATTACTCTCTGAGGTGTGCCATTGTCTGCAGAGAGGTGGCGGCCGTACAGAAAAATTTTTTTAATTCAAATAATTTTCTGTCGCTGCTGGGGTTCGAACCTGGGTCTCCAGGTTCGTTGACATAGCGGCCACGCACTTAAACCAACTACGCCACGGACTCCACGGGGATACAGAATAAACCAGTCTTATAATTTGGATAATCATTTGTTTTTCAATCATCTTATACATTTTCAGGTTGGCCCGTTAGCACAAGGCTAGCCAACGCGGCCTTATTTTTTGGAGTTTCCACAAAGGAAATTCTGAACTTCTTTATTGATTGCATTTGTAAAAAAAGCATCTTCAATGCTTGGATTATAAACGCTGGGCCAAAGAGTTTAATAGCATGATTACAACTACAACGTATTATGCAATTGTGCATCCTCATTTGGAGTACGTAAGTCAAGTTTGGTGCCCAAGTTACAGTGTGCATGTTGATCGAATAGAGAGAATCCAAAAATGCTTTGTTCGGTTTGCCCTAAGGGGCTTAAGTGGATTTGACATTTTAAACCTTCCTCCTTATGAGGATCGCTTAAAACTTTTAAAAATGCAATCATCGAGTGAGCGAAGGAAGTCTGCAGATATCGTCTATTTGCACCAACTCGTAACCGGTGTGTTTGAGATTCCAGAACTTATTTCTCTTATAAATTTTAACTCTAATCGTAGAAGCAGTAGAAATGCTAACAATTTAATTTGCTTACCATTTAGTAGAACAAATTATATTTTAACTGCTCCTTTACACCGTATGAATAAATTAATTAACAATTGTAGCTTTTTTTATGTTAACTTTTCTTAAGGTTAACTCAAAAATTATTGTGTAATTGCATGGTTATGTTTTTGCATGGTTAGCAGTGACGTCTTGTGTTGTCCTTGAGCCCAACCATATTTTGTTGGGTAAATTTTTCCAACATTAACTTATTTTGAGCCATTTATATCAATAACGTTGAAAATTTCAAAGATTTTTGGGATGTGGCTTTAAATGGGTTAATTCTAATGTGCGAAAAAGCTGTAGTAGCTAAACTCTATTGTTATTGCATGTTATAAATAACTTATTAGCGTTTTGTTATGCGCATTGTACCATCATCATTATCAGCATATTAATACACATTTTGTATTGCATTTCTAAATGACAGATTTTAAACTAGAACAACTGTGAAACAAAATAGTTTCCAAATTGGTATTTCGTAATAAATGAGCAGATATAAATTAGTTATAGCAAAAAAAAAGTGTTGAAACTTTTCGCAGTGTAACTTCAAGGAAATGCAAGTCAGCATATGTGAAATTATAATATTAAATGATAAATGAAAAATTAGAATTGAAAAGTTGAAAATGTAAAAATTGGAAATCTCACTGGAAAATGGAAGTATTTAAGATTTAAGACAGAATTGTAATTTTGTTATCAAAACCCATGACGAGCTAAAATAACTTACTTGTCTGGCGGCTAAAACCGTTGCACAATGGTCCCCAGTCGATTTTTTATGGCAAAAAATATTTAGAATTGACCTACAGATCTGAAAGTTTTACAATTTATAGATGAAGAAAAGGTTTTTGTGAAAAATTGACGAGCCACACTTGCAGGTAGCAGCTATACAAAGTGATTAACCTGTGTACAACTTCAAGATTCCATTCCTGCCACAAGAACACAAGATAGATTCTGAATTTCTTGTAAAATATCTTGCGATGCTTTAGTTTATATTGTGATGAAATAATCTGACAGTGAAATACTAATACTATACTTTGTAAAATCCAATTTGCTTTATATTTTTACAAAAAATAAATTATTAAGAACAACGTGAACATAATTGATGGATAAGAAATTTACATTGAATTTCTAAAATCATAAATTTACTTTGGTACCATTTGAAAAGCGAGTAACTGGCGTAATATTTGAAAATCAATATAAAAAATTATTAAAATTATTACATATGTAGTGTTCTAGATGATGTTTGGCTTAACTTATAGCTTTGAGCTTCTTCATAATCAATCGTTTCTAATTCCATGGAATAATTAAATAATGATTCTATGCTAGCATCCAAATTATCACTAGTGTTATCGAAATCATTAGGCCTGTTTTCGTACTCGTTTCAAGTAACTTGAAGTTACTTGAAAGCGTTTTCGTACACATTTTTCCAGTACGAGGGAGAAGAAGAACAAGCAAAATGTTACAAAATGTCACTTTACTTGACTTCACTTGAAAAATTTCTTCGAGCACGAATCTCGAACTTCAAATAGCTGATTGTCCATGAAATTAAATTGTTGTGTAAAAAAATTATTAAATTAGTTTGAAAATCAATAAAAATAAAGTTAAAATATGCAAAATGAATGCAAATGAAAGCCAAAGTTTCCTAGAGAACAATCCACGAGCAACTTCTTTCAATTTTGAATTTTTTAAATAAACTAACCAGCAAATGTAATTAATATTTAATATCAATTGTCAAAGAACAGCTGTTGTGCTTGAACTTTACTTGAAGTCGCTTCCGTACTGTTTGGCAAATTTTCTCATTTCTGACAGATAATATAATTACTTGTTTTTACTCGAACTAGGAGGGCGATCCTCACAAGGCGACGCGTGAGGGTCAGGGGGGGGGGGCGATCTTCACATGGCAACGTGTCTGACTTCACATGGCAACGTGACAACCTGGTGAGGCCAGCATTATCCATGTCGAAATCGTCATAAGTAGACTCAAACCTCTCCGTGGTATTCTCTAGAAACGGCAAACTGGCAACCGTAAGTTTGACGGCTAATCTGAGCGGCGGGCTACCTGCCTTAAAAGGATTGTACGTCGGGTTTAAAGCTCACCACGAAAAAATTATCCCCAAATCTGATGACGACTACCGCAAACGAAAAACTGACAATGATTTACGGATATGCACTTGGAATGTCCAAGAAAGATATAAGGCTAATATCACTGCAATCCAAGAAATGCGATGGAAAGGACAGGGTTGCTCACGGCAACATCCTGTGATATCTACTACTAATTTTTTTAATTATAAATAATAATTTATAATTTTTCAATATAAGCCTGATTTGTGCGCACGCTCCGACAGAAGACAAGGATGAGGAGACCAAAGACAGTTTCTACGAGCGCCTTGAAGAGGCCCATGAGCGTAGCCCCCACCACGACATAAAAATCGTGCTTGGTGACTTCAACGCCAAGATAACAATAGAGTTTAGCTACTACAGCTTTTTCGCACATTCTCCTCATTAACGCATTCAAAGTCACAACCCAAAAATCTTTGAAATTTTCAACGATATTGATATTAGTGGCTCAAAATAAGTTAATGTGAGAAAAATTTACCCACCAAAATATGGTTGGGCTCAAGGACAACACAAGACATCACGACTAAACATGCAAAAACATAACCATGCAATTACACAATAGTTTTTAATCTACTCTTGAGTTGACCTTTAGACAAGTTAACATCAAAAAAGCTACAATTGTTAACTAATTTACTCATACGGCTTAAAGGAGCAGTTAACATATAATTTGTTCTACTAAATGGTAAGTAAATTAAATTGTTAGCATTTCTACTGCTTCTACGATTAGAGTTAAAATTTATAAGAGAAAGAAGTTCTGGAGAATCGAATACACCGGTGATGAGTTGGTGCAAATAGACGATATCTGCAGACTTCCTTCGCTCACTCAATGATTGCATTTTTAAAAGTTTTAAGCGATCCTCATAAGGAGGAAGGTTTAAAATGTCAAATCCACTTAAGCCCCTTAGGGCAAACCGAACAAAGCATTTTTGGATTCTCTCTATTCGATCAACATGCACATTGTAACTTGGAGACCAAACTTGACTTGCGTACTCCAAGTGAGGACGCACTATTGCATAATACAACGTTGTAGTCGTAATCATGCTATTGAATTCTTTGGCCCAGCGTTTAATAAATCCAAGCATAGAAGATGCTTTTTTACAAATGTTATCAATATGAATGTTAAAGGATAGCTTAGAATCCATACATATTCCCAGATCTTTAACGACATCTACACGACATAAAGCAGTATCTTTTATTTTATAATCAAAAACTAAATTATTCCTTTTTCGCGAAAAGGTCATAGTTTGGCATTTATCTGGATTAAGAAACATATTATTTTTAGAACACCAAACTTCAAAAGATTTCAGATCGGACTGGAGTAGGGCTGAATTGTCTTGAGAATTTATTTTTCTGTATATTTTCATATCATCCGCATAAATAAGCAGATGAGAGTTTTTAATGATATGGGTCACATCATTAATGGCTAGAATAAACAGAAGTGGACCTATGTGACTTCCTTGAGGAACACCAGATAACGCAATAAACTCAGCAGACAAAACCCCTCGGAATCGTATTTGATAAGATCGTTCTGTCAAATACGATTTAATCCAGTTTACAAAATATTGTGGAAATCCAATGGACTTAAGTTTAAATAGAATTAAATTGTGTGGTAACTTATCAAATGCTTTGCTAAAGTCAGTGTAGATACAGTCGACCTGACAACCAGATTCAATGGTGTTTAAGCAAAAGGTTGTAAAATCGAGTAGGTTAGATACCGTAGATCTGCCATTAACAAAACCATGCTGACGAGTTGTTATGACTTCACGGCAGTGAATTTTTACCCGATCATACACGATTCGCTCAAAAAGTTTTGGAATCGATGACAGTTTAGCAATGGGCCTGTAATTAATAACATCATTCCTGCAACCTTTTTTATAAATAGGACTAATAAATGATTTTTTCCAAAACAGTGGAAAATAACTTTCGTTTATAGACTTATTAAATAACAAAGAGAGTGGTTGACACAAAATTGAACCGCATTGAGTTAACACTGCGGCAGGAATTCCATCAGGTCCAGCGCTAAAATCTTCATCGATCGAATTAATATATTTTAAAATATCCTCTGAGGTAAAGGATAAAGAGTCCAAAGAAACTCTGGGTGTAGAATTCATATATTCAAAATACCCTTCATCAGGATCAAAAGAATCCGAACAAAATGACTCTTTAAAAAGATTTGCAAATAAACTACAAATAATGACGGGATCGTCAGTAATTCCATCAACAGTTTTGAATGATGAAGGGAATCCATCGGATTTCTTCTTTGTATTTATGAATCCCCAAAACTTCTTTGGATCAGACAGTATTCTCAGCTTTATATTGTCTAAATATTCATTATATAATGCAGCTGAGCTATTTTCAAATTCCAGAAACAAACGTTTGTAGGTTTCCAGGTCATTTAAGTCTGAACTACAGACATATTTCTTCCATGCCCTATTTCTGTTGTTGCGAAGAGTTTTTAAATCCTTAGTGTACCAAGGGTACGCACAGTTTTTCGCAAATTTGAGGCTATATGATACGGACTGAGAGAATACAGTAAAGAGCTCCGTATAAAAAAAATTTATGGAATCATCAAGGTTATTTCCATTCAAGTACTCTAAAATAACATTTAGTTTGTTATGAAGTAAATGATTCAACTTCAAAAAGTCAGCTTTTTTAAAATTGAATTCATAAACCTTATCGATTGAATTCGAATTAACTATGCTCTCTCTGTCCGATTTATACCAAATGCTTAATGGTGGATGGTATTCATCAACATTAGTCAGAGCATGGAAGGCCCTCTTAACAATTACATTATTACTGTCTGTAGTTAAGACCAGGTCAAGAAGTCTTTCAAGACTATTATAAATACAACTAACTTGTTGTAAGTCAGAACATATATTGTCAACAAATATATGCTCTTGGCGAGTCTTCGAATTTGATGCACAAAAATATGTATCATCGTCGGAAGAATGCCATTTTAAGTCAGGCAGATTAAAATCGCCCAACAGTAAAATGTCGTCATTAACGTCAAGTAGATTTATTATATATTCTATGCAATCCGCAAGGCTTGCATAGACTTCTGCACTGCTCTTTGGGGGAACATATGCATTAATAACATATACATTGGAATTACAATGTAACACCTTAACGCATACAAGTTCGATATTAGAAGAGCAGGGAACATCAATTAAGGAACTGACAAAGGAATTCCTTACAGCTAAAAGGACACCACCACCAACAGCAGAAATATTTTCAGTGTGTCTGTCCCTTCTAAAAACTTGAAAACTATTGTCAAACAGTTCCAAGTCAATAATGCTTCCGTTCAGCCATGTTTCTGTTAACGCGATAATATCCTCAGAGAAATTCTGAGACGCCAAAAATATGTCGCGTGTTTTAGAACGTAATCCCCTTACATTTTGATAGTAAAGGGATAATCTATTTAGTTTTTTTGTGTCTGATGGGCGATTTTATTCGTCCGTCTAGACTTGTTTTTAGGCGTAAACTCAGAAACGAGGATATTATCGGCCCACATTTTAGAGTTAAGAACAGATGCAAACTCTTCAGCTGCAACCGTTAGAATAAAGGAGGCGTGGGAGGGTTTATTACCAATTTTTTTGCATGAACAAAATGCATTTTGACTAAATAAAATATTTTGTTTGACAAACGTCAATACATTTTCACTTGTTGTGTCGGGCTGAAGACGTGAAATGAATAAGAGTTTTCGCCTCGACACTGCCCTTAAATTAGTTATTGGGTTATTGGGCTCAGTTGAAATCAAATTAGGACTATTAGCCAATGGAGGAGTATAAGATGGAGGTGAAGACATATTTAAACTATTGTTTACTGAAGCCATAGCTGAGGGCTGCTTAGCCTGAGGAGGGTTTGAGGACGTCTTACGACGCTTATTATTTTTATTTTTATTCTTCCTCTTCTTTTTTGAAATACTGCGGTCTTCTTCAGACTGAATGTTTGTTTGCGTCCCGGAAGAGATTGTCTGAGACAAAGAAGGCGAAATTTCTTCCGGTGAAGAACATTCATCATAGACGCTGATACTGAGTGCGGCACTAACTTCGCTAAAAAATGTAACAATTTCCCTAAAATTGTTATTTAGCAAGTTAAGACTTTCACCAAAAAGCTTAATTTTAGAATAAAGCTCATCTGGGGAAAGGGCCCTGCACGAAGCACAGTACCAGCGCAGACCTGATCGGACGGACATTAAATCGTCTAAACACGATTTAGAAATACCCGCACATCTCGCATGAAACATTCGCTCACATGGGCCAGAACAACTGAACATTGGGTTCAGAATATTCTGGCTTCTGCATAGCTCGTTCAACGAACAAGCTGCAATATTTTCTGAAGAAAAATAATCCATTATCAGAAATGAGCAAGTTCGAAATGTGCTTTAAGGGTTAAGCTTGTTATGTATAAACACAATGCAGTGAGCACACCGTTAAAAAACAACAACACTCACTACGTTAGAAATAAACAAGCCACGCACAAAGAGGAATGAGAAACACAACAAGCAAGCAAGCAATCAATCTAAACAAAAAAAATTGTGTGTAAACAAGAAAATGTTGTTGTAAAATATTACATATTAAATTAAGTTAAATACTAATCTTAATACACAATATATATTAATAATTAAGTGTTAAAATTACCACAAAACAAAACAGCGTATTTTTTTTTTTAATTTAACTATTAATACAGTATTCACCAACAAACAAAAACAAGGTGAAAATTATACACAATTACACAGAAACACTTCCGACACCGACTAAAAGACGAAATCAACTGAATCAAGATGGGAAAAGAAAATATCTTTGGTCGGACAGTCGGAAAGTTCAGCCTCCACGATAATTCCTACAATATTGCGAGGAATGAGGCTGATTGACTTTGCCGCAGCGCGAAACATGGTCGTTAGCAGCAATAGATTCAAGCATCTCAATTTTCATAAAGCCACTTGGCTGTCTCCTGATCAAAAGACGCGCAACCAAATTGATCACGTTTTGCCAACCACGAATCCGCATCCAAACTCGTGCTTCTCTGCATGACCGCTGTAGTAGATATCACAGGATGCTTACCGTGAGCAACCCTGTCCCTTCCATCGCATTTCCTGGATTGCAGTGATATCAGCTTTGTTTCTTTCTAAGATATCTATCAGTTGAATACAGGCACCATCCCAATTAAGGGTTCGGACATTCCAAGTGCATATCCGTAAATCATTGTCAGTTTTTCGTTTGCGGTAGTCGTCATCAGATTTGGGGATCATTTTTATCTTTTTTCTTGTCGTTTTCATTGAAATTTGTTTTTACGTGGTGGGCTTCAAACCCAACGTACAACCCTTTAAAGGCAGGGGGAGCCCGCCGCTCAGGTTAGCCGTCAAACTAACGGTTGCCAGTTTGCCGTTTCTAGAGGACACCACGCAGAGGTTTGAGTCGACTTGAGACGAGTTCGACATGAATAATGCTGGCCTCACCAGGTTGAGGCAGTCAGACACGTTGCCATGTAAAGATCGCCCTCTTGACCCTCACGCGTTGCCTTGTGAGGATCGTCCTCCTTAATTATCTAAGATCTTTTTAAATAGCTCTGAACAACTGAAATTGTAGTTATGCTGACTTCAATTTTAAACGATGTTAGCTAGTCTCTTATTAAACAAGATTTAAACGAGGACTGAAAAACTGGCCCTAAGTGTATCGGAATAATAAAAACGAATTTTTTACAAAATAAAATTTTTCTTGACAGCCTAGTATACATACAAAGTAGAAATAAATATATTTATGATAATAAAATAAAATTAGAAAATATTGAAATAATAAGATTTCCGATGCTGCCTACTGCGAGTGTCGATTGCCAGTAGAATAGAAAGGTGTCAATTGAGTCGATTAAATTTCGTTTTGGTATTCTGAAACTCAATCGGTAGAAATGTACACTATTGTGAATTGTTGACTAAGGCCCCTATTAGGTACGACAACTCAACTTAAGTTGACGTGACTTAAGACACCTCAACTGAACTTTTTTGCCATATTACGCATAACATACATTTTAAGTTGAGCTGTGGTGTAAAATTGCTGTTTCTATTGAAGCATGATTACACCGAAATTTTGACACTTTCGTTGAAATGAATCAGTGTGTTCGCATTAATTTCAATTTTTGTGTATATGTATTTTGTTCACAAGTAATAAAGCAAGGAAATAATAGTATAGAGTAATAGAGTAGCAAGACATTTTGCTGTAATGCCAGCAGTCTGAGTTCAATCCTCGCATGTGACAAAGAATAAAATTTTCTCGCTTTGATTTATCTATTTTTTTTTTTTTTTTAACACAGCGCTGCTTGGACTAACACATAAAAGAGCTGTTTTAACTATTTGTGGAAGTGCTTTTTAAACGATTTTCTAGTTGCATTTAAGAAGCGCATTACAAAATGTGTATAAAAATATGAGCTCCACAACTCTGACCTCTGAAAAGCGCATTCTCAAAGTAAGCGCATAAAATGCGCTATTTCTTCTAAAATAATATATACATGATATGGATAATAATATATGCATATACATAACATATGTATTTATACTTTATTTTACTTACGTATTTTTATCCATTTTCACTCAATTAACAAAACATAATAAACAAATAAAAAGTTTGTATGAAAAAGACGCTATACAACTAGCTCAAAGCAGATGTAAGTTTTTGACAGTTTTTACACTCGACACAGAGTTGCATTGTTAAACAAAACAAAAAATACATACACATTGTTGCATTGTTAAACAAAAAATACATACACATCTCTGAGATACATACTTGTCAGTCGATAGACACGTATGTACCTCAAATGTGTAATAGACAATACAAATTTACAAATTACACACTCAACTTAAGTTGAGTTGTCGTACCTAATAGGGGCCTAAATTTCAAACAGCTGTTTGCGCTGGTGGTCCCAAACTATTTTTTAAATATTAATTCGCCCTTTTGTCGAATTTTGCCCAATTTCTTGACCGTTATTTTTTTTTTTTTTTTTTGTAATTATTATTATTATTAGTATTATTAGTATTATTATTATTATTAGTATTATTATTATTATTAAATGTAGTACTATAAGAACTTAGTTCTTTTAATGTACAGTTTACATCGATAATATAGATTAAAATACATAATTTAATTACAAAAAAGATAAAATAATAACCTGAAAATATATTAATATATAACAAATTTTAAACTTAAACCTATTATTAAGTATTGATAATATAATAAGAGTTTGATTGATAATAAGAGAGTTTGAAGTTACAGCAGAAAAATAGATTTAGAGAAGTAGAGTTTGAAGAAAACTGGTTAGGAGTATTTAATTGGCAGAAAAGTATTGAAATGCAGCACGTCTAAATTCTGTTGCTTCCCTTATAGCTCTTATATGAGTTGGTAGAGAATTCTACAATCGAGTGGCGTTAATAAAAAACATTCTTGTTGAATTAAGGTAGTTAAAGCTGGGCGGTGTAAGCATGTAACTTCTTGTTGAGTGACCAAAATGAATTTTTTTAAATAAATATGGAGGCATTTTATCCATCATTATTTTATGCAGGAAGATACAATTTCTGGCATTTAGATAATTAATAATATCACATCCAAGAATACATTTATTGAATTGCGAAATATCATCAAATCTGCGTAGCCCAAAGACATATCTTGTGACTTGATTATATGCTGAACATAGTTTTAATTGAGATCGCGAGTCTAATTTACTATAAACGCATTCTGCATAGGTTATTACAGGTAGAATAAGCTGAAGAGCAAGTTGACGTCTTATTACAACAGGTGTAAATTCCACTGAAACTCTGAGGTTACGCAATATGTAATAAATTTTTCGCACTACACTGTTGATGTGGTCAGTACATGTTAGTGTAGAATTGATATAAAAACCAAGGTTTTTAATTTTGCTAACAAGATTAAGCTTTTTTCCACTTAAAATCAGATCCGGTATATCTCCGAAAAAAACTCTGTCTTTACTGATGGGTAACACATATGATTTAGTTGCATTGAGCTGAAGCCCATTATTAGTAGCCCACTGCCCAATATTTTCTAGATCCTCATTTAACCTACATACCAAATCTTCCATGAGTCCAGATCTACGAGATAGATGTAGCTGAATATCATCAGCATAAGCATGCATGGTGGAATATTTACATACGCTGAAGATATCATTTATGAAAATGGAGAATACGAGAGGTCCAAGAACCGACCCTTGAGGTACCCCATTACAAACAGGTGAATACTTCGAAAAGTTTTCACCGACCTTTACTCTCTGTAATCTATTTGAGAGATAGTTATTCAGCAGCGACACGGCACTGTCACAGAAGCCATAAAAATATTTTAGTTTAAAACAAAGCAAGGAGTGGTTTACCATATCGAAAGCTTTAGAAAAATCAAGTAAGCACAACAATGTTACATAGCTATCATCATAAGAGTATTTAATATCGTCCATGACCTTTAGCATGGCCGTTGAACAACTATGTCCAACGCGAAAACCTGACTGAAGCGGTGATAAAAAGTTTTTATGAGATATGTAGTTTAAGATTTGATTAGCCATTAGAGATTCACAGATTTTTGATAAGCAAGATAAAATACTGATTGGTCTGAAATCATTGGGCTCGCTCGATACTGTTTTTTTGGGAACTGGAGTAACGATTGCAGCTTTCCAAGAGCTAGGAAAGCATGATGTTGTGAAACAGTGATTTATTATATGCGTTAGTGGGCTGAGAATAAATGGTAGAATATGTTTTAACAATTTTATATGGATTCCATCTTCTTCAACTGCATTTGATTTTATCTTTTGAACGCATTTTCCTACATCGTTTTCACTCACCGCAGAAAATTCAAATACTTGTTCGACATGTTCTCTTGGCGTGACGAAGTTTATATTTCCAATATTTTGCGAGCTGGACAGGAAGAAATTATTGAGAGAATCGGCGTCAATATGACAGTCCGACTTTATATTGCTGCCAATGCCAAGTCTTTTAACATTATTCCATAGAACCTTAGATGGGAGAGATGATTTAAGCTTAGAGGAGAAATACAATTTTTTAGAGTGTCTGATTATGCGTATGGTATCATTTCTAGCAAATCTATAGGTTGACCATCTTTCTGGAGTGGGATTATTTTTCCACAGACTGTGTAGTTTATTACGCTTATTAATAGCATTTTGCACTCGGCTATTGAACCAAGGGCAAGATGGATTCTTAATGGTGACAGTACGATATGGGACATGATTAACAAGAAGACTATTAATAGTATTTGCAAAGGTTGTTAACTTATTATCTACAGTTTCATAGTTCCAAACTTCATTCCATTGAATAGAATGAACATCTTGAAAAAGTGCAGGAATATTTATATTTTTAAAGTCGTAATACGAAAAGGTATTTGGGGTAACAGTGCGCGTTAAGTTAATGTTTAAGGTACAAAAAATTAAGTCATGGTCAGACAGAAAATAAATTTGGTCAAACAGTAAGACAGATGATAGGTCAGACACAATGACATAATCTAAAAGGCTAGGATTATCATTTAATGAAAAACGAGTGGGCATCATATCATTAACAACGGACAGACCGACGGACGATATACTTTCATATAAAGTGTTGGTGTAATTATCCTTGCACAAAAGGGTAACAATCAAATCACCACAAATAACAAAATAAGTATAGTCAATTGATACATCAGAAACTTCAGAAAATAATGATTCTAAGCTATTTAACTTGCTGGGGTTATAAACACACGATACGAACAATTTATTGGAACTATCAAAGACACATATATTCACGAATTCAACACTGCAATTTACTGATTTTTGTATAAGCTTGGTTTTCAAATTTTTACGACAATATATGGCAACCCCACCCCCTCTTCTATCTAGTCTATCATTTCTAAAAATATTAAAGTTATCAATACCATACACAGAATCAGACACATCATTACAAAACCATGTTTCGGACACACAGATAATATCAACAGACGATTCTTGAAACACATACTTCATATAATCTATCTTGTTGGAATTTAGGCTTCGTGCATTTAAATGAACAATTTTTAAGCCTGTGTGTCTTCCACATAAAACATTCACTAGAGCTTTATTATTAACACCACGGTTGTTTATATTAGGACAATACATTTTGTAAAGACGAAGTCAAAAGACAGGCATACTGCAACAATAACAAAAGTTACTATTTATGTTCAATTTCCCTATTAACCAGTTAACTTTAAAAAGATACATATACAATTTCGGATTGAAATAGATAAAAAGTAAGAATGACAAGAATATGATAAGAGAGATGAGTATTAAAAGGTTTGAAGAAAATGAAAAATATGAGAAATACATTTATAAACATACTATAATAATAAAAGAGATCGATCTTGCTTAGTTTTTTGTTGTTGTTGTAGTTGTTGTTATTCATCCTGTTGTTCTAGCTTATGGTTCCAGCGACGCAGTCAACACTTTCTTTGTTGTGTACTAATTTGGCCTCACCATCACGAGACGCTCTCACATATACGCATCCACGCAATGTAAAAACAGCAACAAGTTTATTTCCCATCTTCAGCTGATTAGCATAGAGCATAGTTGCACGGTTTGCTTTTGTCAAGCTTTCCTGGAGAAAAAATGCTTCACCACCCCCACACCCGATGTCACTGAGCATGAGCTGCCGCCTATTTGTTTTACGAAAAGCAGCAATAGCTTTAAATAAACAGTTGCGCTCATATGCAGTCGTAAGATTAGCTATGACCACTGCATTTTTTCCGCTGTTGTTGTTTCTCACTCTAAAAATGTTGCGAAGTTTTAAAGACTCACATTTAATAAGAGCGCAAACTCTGCTAAAAATTCCGCTAAGGTCTTCATCAGTAGTAGAGGGAATGCCGTGGATGATGACGTCAGTAGAAATAGCATCACTCTCATAGGTTGCCAGTTGAGACTTCAGCGCTCTCACTTCATCCAAAGTTGAAGAGTTTGGGGTTTTTTCGGCAACTGCTTTATGTATTTCTATTTCCTTCTCTAATTTTTGCACGTTCTCTCTCAACACAACTAGCTCAGCATATGCAGCATCTACGACAGAAACTCTTTCCGTTAAATTCCTTATTGTGGTCTACATATTAGATAGCTTGGCTGAGACCTCACCAATCCTCTGCATTACCTTCTCTTCAGACGCAGATATTACTCCAGTTAGTTGATCCACAATACTCTCCCGTATGCAGTTTAACTGCGAGCTGAACTTTGCATCGGACAACGAAGGAGTAGTCGAGGCTGATGAGTTACCCGTGTCAGTACCAAGAGGAGTCGTCGGAGCAGTCAACTTGCGGCTGATTGTAGCACTTTGTGTGTTTTTTACATTTGTGGCCATTGTTATTTTATTTTTTTAAAAATTCTTAAATTTATTCGACACGTTAATATTTTTACTAAAGAATTACTCGAGCTTATATATTATTGATTGAAAATGCGGTTGGTGACCAAATTAGAATTTATGTGGTATGATTTCAAATAAAAAGCGTAAAAGAAGCCGGACCAAACAGACAACACGTCTACTCGTTGCACATTACTTTTTGTAAATTTTGTTATTTGTAATAATTCTTCCCTCCTCTGTACTAAATTTCAGTAAATCACCGAAATATAGGGTTTTTCTAAGAATGACACCTCCGTGTCCAGTCTCTATCTGTTGACAAAAAATAACCGCAATCAGGCAAGTGCTTTAGGAGTTATCGATGTACATTAGCGTGGCCGTTAGTTGTATGGAGAATATTTTTTTTTTGATTCCTTGTACTCTCTCCCCCCAAATCGGTTCAGTTTTATGTAAAAAAAATACAAAAAAGTTTCAAAGCGATAAGTTGTGTTTAAGGGGTGTCGCCCGCCCCTCAAAGTTGGCCTTCAAGCCCATTTATTCAAATGTAATTTGTTTGTATATGAGTATCTTTTTAAAAAAACATTTTACAAGAATATGATGTATGGCAATATTTTAGCTCTTTTAATCAACATTAGCCTTAAAGAAAGTTTTTTGATAAAATCAATATTTGAGAAAATAATGAAGAAAATAACCAACAAAATACCAAAAATTATACATATGTACCAAAATTATATTTATATAGAAATTATTTGTTCTAAGCATGTGCGTTAAAAGCTTATGTCTATTAAATTATTTCATACATAGCTATACTACGTCTAGTCAAAATAAAACCAAACAAAAACAAAATTATTGAGTTATATTAAAATATTTATAACTCTTGACTTACAGTAGATTTCTTAGAGTTCGAAAATTTCTTGTTTGAGAAGAAAAAAACTGCTCAAGCCCACCACTAATGAATTTTGAAACTGTTTGTTTTCCCATTGTGGCGCGGTTAAAGTTAATTTGTTTTTCTTTTTCAATATTCAAAGCAGCGACCATATTTTCTTTTATTAAGTTTTATGAAGCGACCACATTTATGAAGTTGTACTGAGAAGTGTGTTTGAGGAAAAATTTATAAATCATTCAAGCCCTAACGTAACAATATTTGAAAAATTTAAAAATGCATGGCCAAAATTAAACGTTAACAACTGGCAGCAAGGAATGCAAGATGAAGTGGTAAATAATTATTTGAAAAACAAAAAATCTCGAGTTGTAAGTTTTGTTAACACAATCTTACAAGAAGTACAACCTAGAGAGGATAATAAGGAGTTACTAGAACTTACCTTGCTATTCCTGGGTGAGAACCTAAAAAAACCGCCAAACAGTGTAATAATTTGTTCACCGGGTGCTTATCATCATGCGCGTTGGATGGGAAAAGCTATTTACAGCTTGAAAATATATTTGTTCCGTGAAGAGTTTAACTTGACAGAATCTGAAAGCATTGGATTACGTCAAATTTGCATTTTTATTGTCGCCGTATATGTTGAAGCCTGGTTTTCTGCTCCCTTAGCAATACAAGCACCATACACCGACTTAAATGTTTTGTCAAAATTAAAAGATTTTGAAAATATTGATTTAGGAATCTCGTAGGTTGCCGTCAAAAAATTCAAAAACCAGTTATGGTATTTAAATGGGGAGGCTATTGCATTTGCGTTTTTTGACAACAATGTCGTAGATGCAACAAAAGAAAATTGCAACAAAACAAATTAACTTTAACCGCGCCACAATGGGAAAACAAACAGTTTCAAAATTCATTAGTGGTGGGCTTGAGCAGTTTGTTTGTTCTCAAACAAGAAATTTTTTCGAGAGATTTCAAATTGATACGTCTTTCATGACATTAACTCCGTCCGAATGGCCTGCGCAGGATTGCTATATGACAGCGGTAAAAACATTAAAAAAATTAAGAGTCTTCAATGATACCGCCGAAAGAGGAGTGAAGTTGATGGAGGAGTATAATAAGCTCTTTACAAGAAATGAAGAGCAAAAACAATTTGTACTGCAGGTTGTTAGCGACTATCGTCGCCGGTTTTCGAACTCTAAGATATCTACCGTAAGTCAAGAGTTATAAATTTTTTAATATAACTCAATAATTTTGTTTTTGTTTAGTTTTCTTTTGACTATACGTAGTATAGCTATGTATGAAATAATTAAATAGACATAAGCTTTTACCGCACATGCTTAGAACAAATAATTTCCATATAAATTTAATTTTGGTACATATAATTTTTGGTATTTTGTTGGTTATTTTCTAAAATATTAATTTTAGCAAAAAACTTTCTTTGAGGCTAATGTTGTTGACTAAAAGAGCTAAAATATTGCCATACATCATATTCTTGTAAAATGTTTTTTTAAACATACTCATATACAAACAAATTACATTTGAATAAATGGGCTTGAAGGCCAACTTTGAGGGGCGGGCGAGACCCCTTAAACACAACAACTTATCGCTTTGAAAATTTTTTGTATTTTTTTTTACATAAAACTGAACCGATTTGGGGGGAGAGAGTATAAGAAATAAAAAAAAAAAAAAATAACGGCCACGCTGATGTACATACATTAAAAAAAAAATCAACGAACTTGAGAACTTTTTGAAGTTGGTTGAAAATTCAACTGCGTACTTAGTTTTTTTTAGATTGGCTCACGTTTTCGAGAAAATTGCATTAGTATTGATTTTAGGATTTTTCCGGTTTTTTTTTGTTATACATAATTCTTTTTTTTTTTGTTTTACAACGGACATTGTGGCGTCCGTGGCGTAGTTGGTTAGAGTGCGTGGCCTCTATGTCAACGAACCTGGAGACCCGGGTTCGAACCCCAGCAGCGACAGAAAATTATTTGAATTAAAATGATTTTTCTGTACGGCCGCCACCTCTCTGCAGACAATGGCAAACCTCAGAGAGTAATCAAAATGTAAAGCTTCTTTAGAACAAGAACATTGTGTTCATCGCCGTTCGGAGTCGGCGTTAAACCTGTAGGTCCGGTTCTCGGTCAATTGTGTACAAACTTAATAACACGCACAACACAATTGATCATAAGAAGTTAGGTCAAAGTCCTTTCAAGGGCTGAAAAGACCAGTCATTTATTTATTTTTTTTTTTTATTTTACAAAAAAAATAAAAAGTTTCATGCTCACCATTGGACCATACTCAAACTAATTTTTATACATCTAAATATTGCTAACACCTTTTGTAGTTTTCCAGATACTATCATTAAAAGATGAAAAACTGCGATTTTTAAGGATTTAAAGTAAAAAAAAAAAATTAAAAATACTGGAACTTCATCGAATATACATAACATTAAAACGTAAAGACCTTAAAATATCCAAACCTTTTCGTTTTTTCTCGATATCACTACTGGTTTTGGAAATATTAGCTCACGAGAAAATTAACAAAAAAGCTACGGTTTTTTAAAAGATCAAATGTACTTTCTTCAATAAATTGCACTAACGACAAAACATTGGTTAAAAACATAAGTACCTTACGAGAATTTTAAACGAATTTATTTCAGTAAATGAGCCATTATTGAGAAGAGAAAGGATCATACTTGTGCCACTGCACATAAAGGTAGATCTAATGAAACAGTCAGACATTGGACAAAAACGGAAACGGCTTTAGCTAATATTTGCAAGGTATTATTATTATTATTACAAACTGAAGCTTATAATTGAAATTATAAACCTAGTTAAGGAAGATATGGCTACAATGGCCTTCAGCTATTTCTTGGGATGTAAAATAATTACTTAATTATGCTTAACATACATACATAAATATAAGTGTATATCAATACATTATACATATGTTATATAAATACGTTAAAAACTATTATAGTGATGATCATAGTTAGATCATTTTGGTGAGATTTCCTTTAGATATTTAGATTAAAAATGAAATGAAATTATTTTTTTAATATTGTCGTTTGTGGGATTGGAGATGCATTGGATAGGATCGGTGTTGAGAAAAGTGTGGTTTCTATATGTACTGAGGACTTGACAATCAGCTATGACGTGTTTTATGGAAACTGGAGCAGAGTTGCAAACTGGACATATGTTAGATGTGTTGGGGTCAATGAGGTGGAGGTGGGTCAGCTTTGTGTGGCCCAGGCGAATTCGTGTAAATTTAACTAAATCTATTCTAGATAATGAACGGTCGGAATCGTGTCTTAAGAAGTGGCTTAAAGATAGTTTTTGGATGTTTTGTTCTTTGTACTATGATAAGCTCATTGTCATTGTCATGTCATTAACATGTCATTAACATTTAGATTGGGTGTTGTTAAAACTGGATTTAATGTGGTATATTTTGCTGAGTTGTCAGCAAACTCATTACCTTTAATTGAGGCATGGCCTGGGGTCCATATAAGTAAAATTTTAGGGTGTTTTTCTATTAGGGTCCGTCGAATCATACTCGGATAATAATTATTGTTGTCAAGAGATGAGAGCAAATCGGAACAAATTGAATATTTACCATCTTTATTTTTGATCAGGTCAACAGCGGACAGTAAGGCAATAAGTTCTGCTGTGTATACCGTGCTATGCGGGGCTAAGTCAGAAACTATTAAATTTTCATTTTCCGAAGTAACGCTAAATCCGGTCATGTTATTTAGTTGGGAGCCGTCTGAGTACAGAAAGGTGTAATCTCTATATTTTTCCTTTAATTGAATAAAATTCTTGTTGGTATATAGTAGAAGATGTTTCCACTTTTTTGTATTTTCGAAGCTCAGTGTTAACTATTAAGTTTTTGAACCTCCATTGAGGTTTGTGCGATATAATAGGCCTTAGGGGAAGAAATGGTAGATTGAGTTTCCTGCTGTTGGCAACGGTTCTATTTACTGTCGAGGGAATTCTTTTGCAGTGTTTATATCTTTTATAAGTTTGTAAAATTTTTAAAAGCGGAGTATCGTAACTATTCATGAGAACTTTGATTAATTTGTTTGTGAGAAAGTCTCTTTTTGTTTCTATTGGAGGGACATTAGCCACGACAAGCATGTTGTTGATTGGAGTTGTTCTAAATGTTCCTAGAGTAGTTCTTATCGCTGCGTTAAAAATGGTTTTTAGTTTATTTATTACACTCTTGGCAGCGAAACCGTATAGGAAAAGGCCGAAATCTATTTTTGAAATCAAGATTGCCTTGGAAACATCTATAAGGGTTATAGAGTTACAATTAAATTTAACTGGATAGACATTTAATTATATTAAGACGCTGTGAATATCCGTGGCGTCCGTGGCGTCCGTGGCGTAGTTGGTTAAAGTGCGTGGTCGCTATGTCAACGAACCTGGAGACCCAGGTTCGAACCCCAGCAGCGACAGAAAATTATTTGAATTAAAATAATTTTTCTGTACGGCCGCCACCTCTCTGCAGACAATGGCAAACCTCAGAGAGTAATCAAAATGCCATGTAAAGCTTCTTGAGAATAAGAACATTACGTTCATCGCCGTTCGGAGTCGGCGTTAAGCCTGTAGGTCCATTTCTCGGTCAATTGTGTACAAACTTTAATAACACGCACAACACATTTGATCCTAAGAAGCTAGGTCAAAGTCCTTTCAAGGGCTGAAATGGCCAGTTATTTATTTTTATTTATTAAGACACTGTGAAAGGTTTTATTGTAAGCGTATTATATGCGAATTCCAATTGGATCTTTTGTTAAATGTCACTCCTAATAATTTGAGATTGTCTAAATTTTGTATAGGTATGTTGTTGCAATGGATGGAAGGGAGGCATAATTTTTTACGGCAAATGTGGAAGTGTTTGCATTTTTGTAAAGAGAGTGAGGCACCTGAATTGTAACACCAGCTTTTGATGTCCTCAAACACAGTATTAAGATTAATGCTCACGTTTTTATCTTTTTTTTGTTTAATTAAAATATGAAAATCATCTGCGTATGCGCAGAAGGAGATTTCCTTGTGAAATGAAATTGTGTTACAAAGTTTGTTGTACGCTATTAAAAAGAGAACATTGTCTATTCTGACTATAATTTTTCTAATTTTTCTGCCGAATGCCTTGGTAAAATCAAGTGATATTATATACATGTGTTTACTTGCAGATAGGGATTCGGCAACAAGATGGTCTACATATAATAGAACATCGGTTACTGATTTTCCACGCTTGAATCCAATTTGGTTGTCATGAATTAGTTTGTTATTTCTAACAAACCACCATATCCTATTTGTTATGATTTTATCTAAAAGTTTAGAGCAGCATGGGTTTAGAGAGATTGGTCGGTATGAGCCAATTTCCGTTTTGTTCTATTGTGGTTTTAAAATAGGAGTTATGGTAGTGAATTTATAGGATTGCGGGATATATGTTTTGAGAATGGTACTGTAAAAGTTAAGCAACCTTTTCGTTACAGAAGTGGGGAGGTGGGAAATCATTGAGTATGTAATTTGGTCATATCCTGGTGTTTTACCTCTAAGTTTTTGCAGAGCAGATTTGAGTTCTATTAAATTAATGTTCCCTTCAATTTCCAATGCTGAAGAGTCCGTGGTGGTTGGGAGGGATATATTAGAGCAGATGTGTTTACTCCTCTGGAAAAAAGGTGAAAAGTTAGTATCCTTGGATAAATTCGACCAATAGGAAAAAATTCATCCGCCATGTCTTTACGGTTTGAAATAGTAGAGGAGGGGGTATTAGGAGATTTTAAGCAGTGTATTCCGTGTTTTGTTTTAAAACCACAGAATCGTTTTATGTTGGACCAAATCTTGTCTGTTGGGGTGTTGGGGCTAATTTCAGAGGTAAATTCTTTCATTGATATTTTTTTGGATTGTTAAAGTTCTTTTTTAAAAATTACACTGGCTCTTTTGTATCTCAACACAGTGTCTTGGTTTATATGTCGTTTAAGGATGTGCCAGCATTTGTTTTTTTCGGAACGCAGTTCTTATAGCTTTGAGTTCCACCATGGGACATTGTGTAAGAAATTGGATTGGATGCATGCATGGATTATATTTGCGGCCTCTTTGTTGATATTATTAGACACCGGACGATTGCAGCAGCTTTTATGTGAGTGTTGTCTAAATGAATCCCAGTTGGCTGTTTTTATAATAAAACGAGGTTTTTGGATCTGTGTGGTGGGTTGGTGGGTGTGGAAAAGTGAGATTACAATAGGAAGTGGTCGCTCCCGCATAAATCTTTTTGAATAGCCCAATCACAGCACATTGAAATGGTGGGAGAGCAGATTGAGATGTCTATGTGCGTAAGAGTATTATGCGTGCTGAAATGGGTAGGGGAGTTATCGTTGAGAATAATGAAGTTGGATTGCGAAATGAAGTTGGCTAGAGTTCTTCCTCTGCGATTAGTATAATTGGATCCCCAATAGGGGTGTCTACTATTGAAGTCGCCTAAAATCAAGCTAGAAGTTAAATTCCCAAGAACATTATGCAAATTTGTCCGACTAAAATGTTGATTGGGTGGTATATAGGCAGATATCACTGTAAATTCTCTTTGTAAGCATAGTTTGACTCCTAAAGCGTCAAAATCGTTATTAAGAAATTCTACTTTATGTTCAATAGAGTTGTGGATGAGTAAGGCAACTCCTCCTTAAGAGTCGGAAGTGTTAAGGTGGTAAATGGTAAAATTTATCGGAATTGGTATAGGTGAATTGGGCTGTATATGTGTTTCTTGCAGTGCTAGAACTTTAACGTTTTGTGTCCTTATGAGCATTAAAAGCTCGTTATAATTATTAGCGTAGCCTCTTATGTTCCATTGTAAGATCTTTAGGGTCATAGTTAGTTGGATGAACGGATAGTTAGCTTTAAAGAAGGACTTAAAGGACTAATAGTGCTGTTGTTGAGTATGAAAAGATTGAATATATTTAATATAATTGTGAATAAAAATGAATATGCATACATAATAAGTATATTATTTTTATGATAGAAAGTATGTACTATTTTGATATACATGTATATGAAAAAATATTTAATAAATGGGTTTTAGTAAATGTGTGTTTGTATATATTTGTTTTTTTTTTTTTTAAATAGCGCAACGTAAATTTATATATCGTCCATGAAATCAGAGTTGTGGTTTTGCTCATTTTTTGTTGTTTTGATAGGTTGTGTGATATTTGTTTTACTTCCTTTTTTGTTTTTGATTTTTAATTGTGATATAAGTCGTTTTGAAGTGTTTTTTGGGAAAATTCGAAGTTTGGTGTTGCTGACAATCTGTGTTCCCAGTTCAGATGATGATGCAATCGAATTTCGATCAGAGTCAGATTCATTCATGATGTCGTCGTAGGTAGTGGCAGATCGGGAGGGCCTATTTGAGCTATCGGTAGTGGAATGGTGTTGAGTTGATGGTGGTGGGGGTGGTATTGGTGGAGGTGATAATGGCGGTGGTGGAAATGATGGTGGTGATACGATTTGTGGATGCGAATGTCTCTACGCCTCTCTATGTCTCTCTAGCTACGACAGAAGCGTAGGAAGAGAGATTGTGTTGATGACGTTGTTGGTAAATTTAATGGGCTTTCTTGTTGTCGACTTTACATGTAGTTTTTATAGCTTGCAGCTCTTGGTGTTTGACGAATATTGCGCATTTCTTATCAGTCGCTGCGTGGTCGTTTGGAGTATTTCTACATCGTATGCAGTTGATGCAAAGCGTTGTGTTATTACACTCTTCTTTTATTTCAGAACTCAAATGGTAGTCTTTAGCACAGAAGAGGCACATCTTATTATTGTTGCAATATTTTGAAATATGCCCATAGTAGAAGCAGTTGTTGCATCTGAGAGGTCGTGGTATATGGGGGCGAACGTTAATTTTTTCATAGCCGATACGAATTTCCTGTGGTAGAGTGGTTGAAGCGAAAGTTAGTATTATTAATCCTGTCTCAATTAAGTTTACATTGTCTTTTTTTTTTTTGTATTTTTTCAATTTGGCATATATTTTGGGTTTTTAGTTCATCGAGGATTTCGATGATACCACGAAGGGCATTACAATATATCACTCCTTTTGAATAGTTGAGTGTTTTGTGGTCAGTGATTTGTATTGTGATGTCGTGAGAAAGACCAGTTAATGTTAATAGTTTATTTGGTTTTTTGGTTTAATTAATACACTACCATTACGAGTTTTTTTACACTCTTCCACTTCGCCATTGCATGTAATGTCAATAGCCTTTTTAAGGAGGAATGGCGACACGTTAGACAGGGTGTTGGTACTGTTGGTTCTATTCATGATAAGATATTTCGAACCTAAGCTCGAGAAAATCGGTTTAATGCTTTTGTCCCATTGAAGTAGAGGTTGGTTTACTGATTTAACTATATTAGGTGGTTCATTCATGTTGAACCCTATGATAGGGGAGCCGAAGCTCCACTAAAAGTTTATACTGCACTTGTTGCTTGGTTTTTTTTTTTTAATCTCTTTTGTTCTTTATACTTTATAAATGTATAAAAATGATCATAAATGGGGATGATCTGCACTGATAACAAACGGGTTGAGATGGTAGTTGAGTCGAAGTCAACGAACAGAAAATGATCTTAACGCAACGAGAGTCACAACTGAACTGATTTGCAAGGTATTTCCCAAGCTGTGTATAGAAAAATTAAAAGCTATATTTTTTTTACTGCGTGACTAAAAAGTGATTGAGGAAAGATACCAGGGTAGGTGGAACTATAGCCTTATGATGGCGGACTATTGCTGTTATTTGAAACGAGATTATTCTGAGGAACACCACAGTCAAAAATCTAAAAAGAGTTTTTTTATCTCATATATATATACCTTTTGAAATAAGTTCTTTTGTTGTTTTATTTCGAATAGATTTGAGTCTTTTTTTATTTTGAGCTTGGACGACATCATAGCAGGTGGGCAACAAAATATATTTTTCCGACTTAAGCTTCTTTAATCTTACTTGTTTAGACATTAACCTGTGTTGATTTAAACCAACATTTTTACATTTGGAGACATACATTCCAGCAATTTTAATCAAGATACTTAATTATGACTATTTTGTTAAATTAGTTAGTGGCGGCCGTGGCGCAGTGGGTAGAGTGCGTGACCCATACGCTAGCGAACCCTTGTTCAATTCTATCTGACACAGAAAGTTTTTTTCAATTGAATCAAATTTTCTGTTCGGTCGTCACCTCTCTGCAGACAATGGCAAGCCTCAGAGAGTAAATATTGCCATGAAAAGCTTCTTGAGAACATACACATTAGCCGTTCGGAGTCGGCATAAAACTAGAAGGCCCAGTTCTCGATCAATTGTGTACAAACATTTAATAACACGCACAACACAATTGATTATAAGAAGTTCGGTCAAAGTCTTTTCAAGGGCTGAAATAGCCAGATTATTGTTTTTTTTTTTTTTTTTTTTTTTGTTAAATCAACAGAATAAAATACCGAAATCATATCACAATTTAGTTCTTATAATAACAAATTAAAGCTAACAATTTAACAGCAATCAGTCTCAGTGAGAATAACTGAAATTGTTGAATCGATGTTGAATAGTCCCGATCGTAACCAAAAACACAAGTGATACGAGTACAGGCCTATATTTTTTAACAAAATCTTTGCAGAGTTTAAGAAAATAAATTTTTTCTTATATAAATTAAAAATGTATAAATAATGTAATTAAACTAAAAATTATGTATATTAAAAATTCAATTTTTTTTTTTTTTTTTTTGCTTGGGCTTCAAATGTGCTTATATGTCTATATCTGAACAACGCGTTCGAGTTGAGAAAATTTTAAAATTTGGGTAATTTTAGAAAGTATGGTGGTATTAATTGATCATAAGAAGCTAGGCCAAAGTCCTTTCAAGGGCTGAAATGGCCAGTTATTTATTTATTAAAGAAAACATTAATTATTCTTTATTAAAGAAAGGGGGAAAAACATTCATTATCCTTATCCAAGAATTTAATAGACTCCTTTCCAAACCTAATTGCAAATAGCTTTTTTATTAATAAGGGTGGATTCTTTAGAAAATAAATTATAACGTTAAATACTTACAGGTTTATTTTCGCCATCAACATCAATAAATCCCATTTGTTCTAGACGTCTTTGTCTATATAATTCATAGTGTCGGTTATGAGTATTTTCACGCATATCTTCCATGTTTGTTCTTATTAGCATTTCCCGTAATTTAACGAAATCACAGTGTGTTTCATTTTCGACCTGCACTGTTCCCCATGGATATTGTCGCGCTCGCATCATTTTATTTCCAACTTTAATAAAATCTGTACTTCCTACTACTGCAAATGGGGCAAGGGAGTTCATAATTTCGTTTGTTTCAGCAACTGTTTCATCATTAATTGGAAATTTATATATAAAGACGCCATTGCTAGTCAACTCGTCGACAATTTTTTCCTTAAAACGGTTTAACTCTATCTTAGATATTGTATCAGCTTTTCCAATAATTGGAATGATATTTACTTTTGAGTCTAATTTTTTCATACAAACTAAATCAAGGGATTTCAACCCATGGCCGGTAGGACATATAAAATATAAGCATACATGAATGCGACTGTCATGGCATGATGATAAAGAGCGCTTAATTTTTAGTTCCTCCTGTAAGTATGATTCAAATTGAGTATCTATATAATCTATGACAGCCTTAAATGAATCATCTTTATTAATTTGATCGCCATAACCAACTGTATCGCATAATGTGAGTTTAAGTCTTACCGAACTTTCTTGAAGTTCATAAGTATGAGCCTTTAGTTTCACATTAGGGTGTGTATGAGAACTCGGAGATGACTCAAAATTAGTGTTAAATAAAGTGTTCATCAACGTTGATTTGCCAAGTCCAGTCTCACCTAAAAACAATATAAGTTTTATAAGTATTTTAATAAAATCAACTTACAATTCTTTGCTCCAGGGACTGAAAATTTAATTTTTAAGGATTCTGAGCTAGCAGCGAACAAAAAAGTTTATATTAAGACTTTCAGTTCCAGAATTCCCAATCCAGATATCCTGGGATACCGGACCCTTTTTTCAATCCTGAATCCCGGGGTTTTTAATCTTAATTATTTTGAATTAAGAACTAATATTTTATGAATATTTTACTGAATTGCAACCATGCGCTCAAATAAATTGAGTATTTCGTCGTTGCGCATACAAAAAAGGTTATGTGTTTTTGAAAAATTTTTCAGGAGACGAAAAAAACATTTTTGTTTTTCAACAATTTCAATACTGTTTGCACATATACAGCTAACTTCCACATTTTCTAACTTCTGAACCAATACAAATATCAAAAAACCATTTGGTGAGTAGATGGGGCATACATATGGCTATTAAATGGTAAAATAAAATAAAAATCGAAATTTTACACATAACCATTTTTGTATGCGCAACGACGATATCGAAGCTCACAGTGCTTTTTGATTTTAAATCAAAACCAACGCCAATAAGATTTATTTCAATTAAAAAAAATGTTTTATATTGAGAAAATAAATTAATTTTTTTTTCAAATAAGGGAAAATAATTGTCAAAATATTTTCCTATATTAAGAACCATTAGTTTATAAATAAATAAATATAATTTTGAAAACCACTTTCGCTGCGTTTTAAAAGTTTCACACTTTTTCATCGAGTCTTTAGAATAAGGCCACCTTTTTAAAAATTGAAATGAAGTGGTTTTGATTAAAAAAGTTCCACAGTAAATTTCCACTCAATTCAAGCACAACTTAAGTAGTTTTTTTAATAAGAAAACTGGTTCTAACTTCAAATAAATATTCAAGTAGCTGGCCTTAATCAAATGACGTGGAGTGTACATATTTACATTAGATGTAAGTTATGAGAGTTTTTTTAAAAAAGACTGAAAAATAAAAATGCAATGTTCCTTTAAAGTATAGCATTACATTTATAATAAATAAAAGCTCACTGAATTCTGATGTCATTTTGCAAATTTCTATTTATATTGAAAAGAAAATATTTTTTTAAATTTAAATTAATGTGAACTTTTTCATTCATTATATTGAGACTAATTGTACGGTGTGAAGAAATCAACAAACAAAAAAAGATCGCAACCAACCTTTATAGAAATTCTGAAAGAGGAACATGTTGCGAGTATGCAACTATTCGACATTTTAAAAAAAACCGGTTTCGAATAGCACAATTTTTACAAAAACGGTTTTCGAATTATTCGACCAGAAAAAAACCGAGAAAACCGGTTTTTTTTTTCAA
The DNA here is from genome assembly GCA_943735915.1 of Pherbina coryleti. Taxonomy (NCBI): domain Eukaryota; kingdom Metazoa; phylum Arthropoda; class Insecta; order Diptera; family Sciomyzidae; genus Pherbina; species Pherbina coryleti. Next base: position 107,429,381 of record OX030950.1, on the reverse strand, counting down.
ATTAAATAAATTTTTTAATTTTTTTACCTACATATATCTATGTAGCTTTTATTAAACAAAAATAGCAACTATTTTTAATAAAGTAAAGAAAGGTACTTATGCAGTACTACCCACTGAACCATAAGCGAAGGTTTTGCGTAAGGCGAGAGTTTTGCGAAAGTGTTTGGGCAGAATTTTTTTTTTTAATTTTTGAGTTTTTATTTTGTTGATCAAAAGTACTTGCTATAGAAGATTAAATTCGTGAAAATTTTTCACATAAATAAAACTGAACTTCTTATTCGAAATTCATAAAAAACTTATATAGAGTCGAAAAAGACTAATTTTTTTTTTCATTTTAGTAGGTAAAAATTATGTTTCGAGTTTTTCTTTCAGTCTTTTTAACACATGTTTTATGTCTTTTAATGATTGTCTTTATATTTCGACGGTCTCTACGAAGACTATCTCTTCTTTAAACGCGATCAAGAAAATCCTTTTTTTAAACTGCGGCGAAGTAAATCTCTTTTCAGAGTGTGACGTTAACAACGCTGTATTTTTTAAGGAGTGGGAACCATTCTTCTGAAAAAAATTAAGTTTTCAAATAATTATTTCTATTTATAATTTCATCTTTATAATTCCTTACAGTACTCTATAAAATGATTTTTATCAACAAATTAGATAACATAATTTCATATGATTGTTTCGAAATTTTACATAAAAACTTTTTAAAGAAAGCAATGAAAATTTTCGAAATTTTCTAACACGAAAAAAGCAAGCATAAAATAAAAAGATTTTTTTCGCCGCATTTTGATAAAAGTGATTTTTTCGCCGCATTATAAGTGATTTTTTCCGCCGCATTTTGAAAAAAAGAGATTTTCTTCGCCGCAATTTTCTGTCGGAAGATTTTTTCGTAAGCACCGTCGATTTGTTCTTAATGCTTTCAGATTTTTTTTTTGGGCATTTTGTGCAAGAAGCCTTGTTGAATTTCCCCTTTTTTTAAATATTTCCAGACTTCGGAGTTCATGTCAAGCTGTTGATAATTCAATATAGTTTTTAAAAAAGAATGCATTATAAACTAAAAATCATGTTTAACTTAAATACGCCAGCCGCTTGTAAATGCTGTTTTAACAAAAGAAAACAAAAAGAAATCACCAAAGCATATGTTTAAACGAGCTCAAATAAAGCAAAATTAAATGAGGCCAGAGATAAGAATGTTAGAAACGTTAGTGAAATGTAAAAACGTAAGTAGAAAAAAAGGGTCGCTCAAATGAAATAAAAGAAGTGGTTTGAAGAAATTTTCAATTTTAAATTGAAGATTTATATATTTCTTATCTATTCGAGCAGTCGAATAATTCGAGCAAAAAAAAACGGTTTTCGAATTTTTCGAAAATAGCAATTTTTAAAAAAACCGGTTCGAATAATAAAAAGAAAACCAAAACGCCGAATAATTCGAACCTGTTTTGCATACCCTAGTTGCGAGTCCATCGCAACTGGTCTGACCTCTCATTGTCATCACAATTTTTTTTTTAAATTTGTTTTTAAAGTTCGAATTTTGTTGTGTCGACATTCAGAATTTTACAGCCATTTGCCTTGCTGGAAATGAAAAACAAATTCAACTTCTTCGCAGTAGAATTTCACATAGAATAAGGCTGTATAAAAATAAATCCGTTGTAAATGGGCAATGGACGTTTAATTAAAAGGAGCTATTATTGTTCCTTTGTTTAATTTATTTTTATCGATATTTCGGCTTGATTTTCAAACCGTCTTCAGGACTAAGTACTATAATAAATATAAAATTTTTATTGCAAACAAAATTTTAACATTAAACATAAATATTTTAGCAAATTAAAAAACGCTTGAAAACATTAATTTTAAAAATTTTTAAAGAAACAAATTATTTTGTCGCTGCAAGCCTAGCTTCGTTGCTATAAGATTTTTGTGTTGTCAAATTCCGTTAATTTTCTTTTAGTATGCAATGGGCAGCAAGCGCAACTTTTTGGTTACCTTTTGATTTAGGTCGAATTTATGAGCAGATATCCTTGTCCGTAATTTGGATTTAGTCGTTCCAACATATACTTGGTCGTATACACAGTAGGGTGTCCCAAATGAAAATTTTTTTTCGAATTTCAAAGTTGCTCAACCTTTGTTTGAGAGCTTATAGGGTAAAGTATTTTTGAGAATTTTTTCAGATTTTTTTGAAGAGTTTTAGAGGTCGCGCTCATCGAATTTTCCTTAAAAATCAGATTTTTCGGATATCTTTATAATTTCAAGCACAAGTTGATCAATAACAGACATTTTCAAAGTCTTTGAGTCATCATTTCGAAAGACAAATATCCAAACTTTACTTTAATGTATATACATCAGAAGTATTGGCAATTTGTTTTGACATTTTGGAGTACTATATTTTATTTTTTCGTGAAATTTGAGTAAATTTTTTTAAAAACGCTTCATAACTTTTAAAAACTTTGTAAAAATGAAAAAAGTAATGATGTACTTTGAACTATGCTACAGACTGTTTCGTTGGCCGCTACACCAACTCATCAACCTAAGTAGCTTGAGTGGATCACAGTGTAAAGTCATGCAAGACTACTGATGAGTTGGTGTAGCGGCCAATGAAACAGTCTGTATAGTCAAGCTGTGTGAGTTGCTCTATACAGAGCCGTTGTTGTTGTTGGTTGTTGCCTTCTTTGTCTTCATGTTGTCTTGTTGTCAACACACTTGGCCTAAAGTTCAAATTTGTTTTCAATATAAATAATGAAAGGTCATTTTCAAATATGTTAGAGCTTTTGTTTAAATGTTACATATTATATAATTATAATATTATCTACATATTATATTGGAGGACGATCCTCACAAGGCAACGCGTGAGGGTCAAGGGGGCGATCTTCACATGGCAACGTGTCTGACTGCCTCAACCTGGTGAGGCCAGCATTATCCATGTCGAACTCGTCTCAAGTCGACTCAAACCTCTGCGTGGTGTCCTCTAGAAACGGCAAACTGGCAACCGTTAGTTTGACGGCTAATCTGAGCGGCGGGCTCCCCCTGCCTTTAAAGGGTTGTGCGTTGGGTTTGATGCCCACCACGTAAAAACAAATTTCAATGAAACGACAAAGAAATAAGATAAAAATGATCCCCAAATCTGATGACGACTACCGCAAACGAAAAACTGACAATGATTTACGGATATGCACCTGGAACGTCCGAACCCTTAATTGGGATGGTGCCTCTATCCAACTGATAGATATCTTAGAAAGATACAAGGCTGATATCACTGCAATCCAAGAAATGCGATGGAAGGGACAGAGTTGCTCACGGCAAGCATCCTGTGATATCTACCACAGCGGCCATGCGGAGAAGCACGAATTTGGATGCGGGTTCGCGGTTGGCAAGAGACTACGACATCATGTTCTGCGATTCACACCTGTGAACGAACGACTTGCCATAATCCGTGTCAAGGCAAGATTTTTCAACATAAGCCTGATTTGTGCGCACGCTCCGACAGAAGACAAAGACGATGAGACCAAAGACAGCTTCTACGAGCGCCTTGAAGATGCCTATGAGCGCAGCCCCCGCCACGACATAAAAATCGTGCTTGGTGACTTCAACGCCAAGGTGGGAAAAGAAAATATATTTGGTCCAACAGTCGGAAAGTTCAGCCTCCACGACAATACCTCCGATAACGGAATAAGGCTGATTGACTTTGCCGCGGCTGCCGAAGAGGTGATTGGCTATCACCGCCATCGCCGAAACCAGTGGCACGACCAAGAGTGTCGCGACGCCACAGCAGAAAAAGATTCCGCCTACAAAGCCACCCTGCAGTCGGTTGTAACGCGCGCTGCTAAGGAGCGATACAAAGAGAAGAGGAGGGAAGAGAGACGCATTTTCAGGCGAAAGAAAAGGGAAGCGGAAATGCGTGAGTGCGAGAAAATTGAGATGCATGGTGACAGGAATGAGGTCCGAAAATTTTTCGAAAAAATAAGACGCCTGGCCGATGGTTTCAAGACCGGGGCCTCTTCCTGCAAGGATGAAAATGGGAATCTAGTGACAGATATCCAGAGTACACTGATGATGTGGAGGGAACACTTCTCTAGGCTTCTGAATGGCGACGACGACAACAATCCCGCCAATAGAGATGATATTCCGGAATCCCCAATTTTGGACGACAGCGTTGAAGTTCCGCTGCCCGACCATAGTGAAGTCTTGAAAGCTATAGCTCGGCTTAAAAATAACAAAGCCGCAGGAGCCGATGGCTTACCTGCTGAGCTCTTCAAGAATGGAGGCGAAGCTCTATTTAAATGCATTCATGAGCTTCTATGCAGAATATGGTCGGAAGAATGCATTCCAAACGATTGGAACCTCAGTGTGCTCTGCCCAATCCACAAGAAAGGCGATCCCACAATTTGCGCCAACTACCGTGGGATAAGCCTTCTGAATATCGCATATTAGGTCCTGTCGAGCGTACTATGTGAAAGACTGAAGCCCATCGTAAACCAGCTGATTGGACCTTATCAGTGTGGCTTCAGACCTGGCAAATCCACCATAGACCAGATATTTACGCTACGACAAATCTTGGAGAAGACCCTAGAAAAACAAATCGACACACACCATCTTTTTGTCGATTACAAAGCCGCCTTCGACAGTCCAATAAGGAATCATCTATATTCCACCATGTCTGAATTTGGTATTCCTGCAAAGCTCATCCGCCTTTGCAGAATGACACTGAGTAACACCAGCAGCACAGTTAAGATCGGGAAGGATCTCACTCCTCCATTCGATACCAAACGAGGTTTCAGACAATGTGATTCCTTATCGTGCGACTTTTTCAACCTGATGATGGAGAAGATCATCCGAGCTGCTGATTTGAGACGCAGTGGCACGATATTCTACAAAAGTATTATGCTGCTGGCATATGCTGATGATATCGATATCATTGGCCATAATACGCGCGAAGTCAGTGCAGCATTCTCCAGGTTAGCGAAAGAGTCGAGTCGAATGGGTCTTGTAGTGAACGCAGATAAGACGAAATACCTAGTGTCAACAAATAAACAGTCCCAGCGTCTTGGAAACCACGTCACAACGATGTCAGTATTGAGATAAAGCGAAGGATAACTCTTGCCAACAGGTGTTACTTTGGGCTGAGTAGGCAATTGAGAAGCAGAGCCCTCTCTCGACGAATGAAACTCACGCTCTATAAGTCACTAATCATGCCCGTCCTATTATATGCAGCACAAACTTGGACGTTGAGCAGTTCTGATGAAAATACTTTGGGAGCCTTCGAGAGAAAGATCCTTCGTAAGATCTTCGGTCCAATCTGCGTCAATGGCGAGTACCGAATTCGATGGAACCATGAGCTGTATGAGCTGTACGCTGACATAGACATAGTTAAGCGCATTAAAATCGAGCGGCTCCGCTGGCTAGGTCATGTTGAGCGAATGGAAAACGACGCTCCAGCGAAAAAAAATATTCGATTCGGTGCCCGGTGGTGGTCAACGCAGAAGAGGACGCCCACATCTTCGTTGGAAGGATCAGGTGTTGGATAACCTGACTACACTTGGTGTTTCCAACTGGCGCCAGCAAGCGCAAAATAGAAATGGCTGGCGCAATTTCTTATACGAGGCCAAAACCGACCTTCGGTTGTAAGCGCCATATAAGTAAGTAAGTATTATATAATGACTAAATAAATTTTGGAACATACATATTTTTGTATCAGAAGTTTTATTTTTGTTTTTCAATTAAATAGGTTTTTATGTCATGAGAAAAAACTCGATCAATTTGTTGAGTAACTGTAAGTTGAAGCAGTTATACCGGTAAATGTTAAGTAAAGATCAGAACTGGGGAATTTTGGAACTGGAATCAGTGTTGCCAGAAAACTGTGATTCAAAATCGTCATTTTCAGATTTTAAATATGTCATTTCAATAAAAAAAACGTCAGTTAAATATTAAAGCTGAAAATAGCGCTCCATTTGTTTTATTTGGCTGCAAGCTGCATGCTCGTTGAATATATTAAAAAATATCACGCCGCTAACAAACACTTGCGATGACAATAAAGTCGATAACATGATCCCTTATGTAGGAAGTGTTGCATGTATACTATTCAAGGAGTGTTCCCTCCCAATAAACCACAGAGCGGACTCGCATTCGTTTCGAATTCGAAACGGAACCGAGATCTTGGATCCGAGTTCTCGCTTTCTATTAGAATTCGAGATGATTCCGAGAATATTAAAAAAGCGAATATTTTATTTTATGAAATTTGTCTATCTTGTGGAGAATATTAATAAAAACAATTTTTTAAATTTTGTTTCTTTATTAACACGATTGTAATGTACCAAAGGAATAAAATACAATTCTTTACTTAATTTTAAAAACTTTTTAATACCTTCTACAATGTGTTTAAAAAGCACTTGAAGCACTTTTAAATTGCTTTTCTAAATTTCAAAACAATAAAAAACAAAACCGTGGCAACTATAGACTTGTCAAAAACAAAAGAAAAACAAATCACTTGTCACGTTTTGACATTTTTAAAGTTTATTTTTAATAAAATGAAACGTATGAGAATTTTAAGTCATTTCTCCTCATCAGGGAGCTACACCACGCCAGGTAAAGTATAAAAAAATAGTTTAAATATATTAAATAGGATCATTTTGCTATATCTATGACATTGATTTAATAAAAATAAATAAATAACTGGCCATTTCAGCCCTTGAAAGGAATTTGACCTAGCTTCTTATGATCAATTGTGTTGTGCGTGTTATTAAGTTTGTACACAATTGACCGATAACCGGACCTACATGTTTAACGCCGACTCCGAACGGCGATGAACGGAATGTTCTCGTTCTCAAGAAGCTTTACATGGCATTTTGATTACTCTCTGAGGTTTGCCATTGTCTGCAGAGAGGTGGCGGCCGTACAGAAAAATTATTTTAATTCAAATAATTTTTTGTCGCTGCTGGGGTTCGAACCTGGGTTTCCAAAGTTCTTTGACATAGCGGCCACGCACTTTAACCAACTACGCCACGGACGCCACGAAGTTCCTCGAAGAAGTTCCTCTGCAGAAGCAAAAAAAAATTAATTTCAAAAAAATGGATGCACAAGACGTCAGGGAGACAGGATATATATAAATATTTCTTTGCAATTAGATAAACTTTTTTCCAGCACCTTCCGTCACGGCCGTGAACTGCAGTAGAGAATTTTCCCTTCACCGAACGGCTTCTCTTACAAAAATTTTAGAATACAAAAAGAATTTTATAAGCTACAATAAAGTTAAAATTCAAAATTTTTAAAAAATAAATAAAAATTATTAAAAAAGTCATTGGTTTCATAAGAAGAATATTGAAATCATAAGATTTGAGAATATAAGAAAATTTCAAAAATCTGGCCTCGTAAACGATTCGATTGTTCCAAGAATCTCGTTTCGAAAACGATGTGTGAATTTCTTCCGATCGCGGATTCGAAAACGAAAGCAGAACGAATTTCGTTTTCGAACTAAATGCACGAGATCTCGGTTTCACCTCGAATTCGAAACGAATCCGTTTGGTTTATTGGGTTATCATATATCAATATTCACACATTCACATTCTACCTTTAAAACTTTTTGATATGATGAAAACTATTGTGTCTATTAAATACGTCAAATATGGCTCAAAATACGTCAATCGTCATTTGAGCTTAAAATACGTCAAAATGACGTATTTAACGTCACAATGGCAACGCTGACTGGAATTGCCTCTGAGTGTAGTAATGGTAACTGGACACTTGGCATTGCCTCATAAACTTTAAACCTTGGTTTCGATTTATTTAAACCATAAGAAAAGTTGTTACATCCGTAGCAATTTTCTTTCTTATGCTCAACGGGACTTGTCCAAATCATTGGAACACCGAAAGGCATTAAGGCCCAGTTTCAATTTTTTGAGTAAAAAGCGGGCTTGTTTGAATACCTGAATTTTTTTTTTTTATTTTATTAAATATCAAAACAATTTTTTTTTAATTTTTATTTCAGTCTTAGATTATCAATTTTTTATTTTTTTTTTTATTTTTTGCAGCCATATTTACGGTTATACAGCGCGTAAAGGTTGAGGTCGCGAACATGAGGCCTCTTGCGGCTTGCACGATATCACCCTTCAGGTGTTTTGATAAAAAAAAAAACAAAAAACCAAAATTTTATAACAGTTTGTCTTGTGCGTGAACAGACAAAAAGTGTAAAATTAAAAAAAATAAAAAAATGCCGCACAAAAGAAAAAAAATTCTATTTTCATACACGAAATTGGACCTTATAAATGAAATAAAAAGTAAAAAAATTATTTTTTAATTTGATTTTGATTATTTTACAAAATGAAAAAAGATTTAAGTTAATCGGACATATACTTCTCGAGTTAGAGAGCAAGCCGTTTTAAAAATGTCATTTCGAGAAAAACGAAATCAAATAGTAATGAGAGTCAATAATCAAGCTGTCTTATCCCAGCAGAAAAGTGGACCAAATTTGAAATAGTTCTGAACTAGTTCCAAAAAGGACCAGTACTAGTTCCACTACAATACCCTTTAACCTTGAACGAACTGACGCTTTTTGCGGGTTGATGTCATAGGAAAAGACAATTGTCTCCAGAATAACTCCTTTTTCCCTATATTTTAACTAGTTGCATTAGGAACATTTTTAAACTGGTTGCTTTAGGAGTAGCCTGAAAGTGGTTCTTTTTTATCTAGTTTTAAAGTGAACATATCAAAAGTGTAAGAATTTAGTGCAATGGAAAGGTCCTAAAGATCTCATTTGTATATACCATCTTTTCCATCCACAATCCAGATAATATTTTGTCTATAAACATTTTTTTTTTATTTTTCTTTCTTGTGCGCATCAAATTTTTAAAAGTAGCCAGAACGCGTTTATTTTTGTCAGCAATACTTTTGAAAACAAAAGCAAAGATAACTGTTCTACACTGAACGCCTTTTGTACTTTTTCAGAGCTGCTGCGAACTGCGCTAGAAATTAACTAGTTCACTTTTTCAATTGACTCCAAAATAACTGCTGGGATAGAACTGAAACAAGGTTTATATCTTAAACGGCTTTAGCAATTCAGACAAACTTTTTTCGGTGCCCATATTTGGTCTTTATCATGCCCGAAATATTATTCATACGCATCCAAAAATGGCTAACTTATACTCCCGTGTTTTTCAGTGTCGATTTTAAAAACTGTCGATGTTTGTCGATGATTTTGGTTGTATTGGTTCTGACATTTTTAACACAATATATATTATAAAATTTTTCTTGATAAATTTGAAACTAACTATGATTTTTTTCACTTTTTATTATATTTATGAAAACAACGGTGCCCTCAAAACACTCGTAAATTGAAACTAATATCAAAAGAGCCACATAAGCGTCATTAGAGTAGTTTAAATATATGTTTCGTTCATATATGTACGGGCGCAAAAACAGTTTCGACTCTGCATGAATATTTCCATATGTGTATGTATAGCAGGGCTGGGCATTCTAATAGTCACATTCTATTTTGTCTTGATAAAATATGGGTCGAATCGCGCACACTGAGAGATCACTGAGTTGTCACAATCATCTACATTTTCAATTTTTATACCCCCACTTAAAGTTAAAATTAAAAAGTGTTGTTATTTCATGAAATATTAATTTTAATGTTGTCGTCAATTTCAGGCTTTTTTGGTCAAGTGGTTTTTTTTTAATTAAATTTTAAAAATTTTTTTCAATTTTTCCCGACGTTTCGGAAGTTATTCCTTCCTTCTTCAGGGGATTATTTTATTAAATCTAAAAAACATATAACAATTACTATATATATATTACATATTTTATATGAGCAATATTACTTTTATAATTTTTACATCACACCATGAAACATATATATTGCACTTTTATTTTTAACAATAAACGTTTCTTCAAACATTAATTTTAATATTTATTTTTTTTTTAAATATATGTTTGCACAAAATATTTGCAATTTACATATGAAAGTTAAGAAAAAAAACAAATAAAAATAAATAAATAAATAACTGGCCATTACAGCCCTTGAAAGGACTTTGACCTAGCTTCTTATGATCAATTGTGTTGTGCGTGTTATTAAGTTTGTTCACAATTGACCGAGAACTGGACCTACATGTTTAACGCCGACTCCGAACGGCGATGAACGGAATGTTCTCGTTCTCAAGAAGCTTTACATGGCATTTTGATTACTCTCTGAGGTTTGCCACTGTCTACAGCGAGGTGGCGGCCGTACAGAAAAAATATTTTAATTCAAATAATTTTCCGTCGCTGCTGGGGTTCGAACCTGGGTCTCCAAATTCGTTGACATAGCGACCACGCACTTTAACCAACTACGCCACGGACGCCACTCAAAAAAAAAAAAAACAAAATTTAAAAAAACAAAGATTTATAACCGATTGATAGTGTCGCTTCGATTGAGCTGTATTTGTTGTGCTAGGCATTGATGGATCTGTTGCATCATTATCATTGTAATCTTCCAATATATCAGGTTCTTTGTATTTGTGAAGGTAACACGATTAACATGAATGAACATAACACAGCCCGACAGACGTTTTGGTGACGGAGATTTTTCTACTGATTATAGACTAGTTTGAATTCTTGATTTCAAATATGGACTCCGTTCTTCTCCATCAGCTCGAGTTTTTGAGTTATAGGCAAAAACATGAAAATCAGTTCTTTTTCTGATAATTTTACTATATCTATTACATTGATCTACCGATTTCTATTACGATGACGAATTTCAATGAAGAAATATTAGACCTTTCAATTTTTGCACATAAAATTACAATATCTTTGACAGTTTTGAAGATATCGACGTTAAAAGTGGAAAAAATGTCAAAATTTTAAAAAGGCTGCGCTTTTGAAACCCTGTATCTTTAATTTTTTTCAACGGATTTGCAAAAACTTTTTTTTACTTGATAGAAAATCTTTTCAATTTTAATAAACATTTTAGTTTTCTTTTATTATCTTACATTCTTTGAAATACATTAAAAAAAAGAAAAAGTTTTTTAAATTAATTTTGTTAAATTTCAAGTTCAGTTGATAAGGTTTTTTTTTATAAGGTTAGCATCATTTACGACTTGAAAAACTTCTCTTGAATGAAAGGCATTAGGAACTTCTCCCTTAAGACTCCAATAATAGTCTGCCATCATATGTTTGTCCCATCTTCCTTGGCAGCGGTCTTCCATTATTTTCATGTCCTGATGGAAACGCTCACCTTGTTCATCACTAGTGTTTCCTAAATTCTCAGGGAAGTGGGATAAATGGCTGTGTAGATAATGAATCTTAATGCTCATATTATATCCAAGATCCCTAAAACTGTAAGCATGTTGATGACTAGTTGCTCAAAATTAATTGCTTTGCAATTGCCTAAAAACTTTTTGACAATTTATTCAAATGGCACCATGTCTTTCGCTCAAGGTTAGTCATCGAGGTTTTAAAATTAGGGTCTTTCATTAGCTGCCTTATCTGCGGACCATCCATTACACCAGCTTTAAGCTTTTCTAAACTTATTCCCGGCATTTTTCTACTTAAGTATGTAAGCAAAACAAGGTCCTTCTTTATCAATTGGTTATCAAAAAACCGAATCAACTGTACTTGAATTTTAATAAAATTAATTTAAAAAAATTTTTCTTTTTTTTTAATTTCTTTGAAAAAATGTAAGATAATAAAAAAAACTAAAATGTTTATTAAAATTCGAAAGATTTTCTATCAAGTAAAAAAAAGTTTTTGCAAATCCGTTGAAAAATATTAAAGATACAGGGTTTCAAAAGCGCAGCCTACGTAAAATTGTGACATTTTTTCCACTTTGAACGTCGATATCTTCAAAACTGTCAAAGATATTGTAATTTTATGTGCAAAAATTGAAAGTTCTAATATTTCTTTATTGAAATTCGTCGTCGTAATACAAATCGGTAAATCAGTGTAATAGATATAGCAAAATTATCAGAAAAAGAACTGATTTTCATGTTTTTGCCTATAACTCAAAAACTCGAGCTGATGGAGAAAAACGGAGTCCATATTTGAAATCAGCAGCCAAAATGCATTCAGGATTGACTATCGAGAATTCTGCACCTTTTATAAAGTGTCATTTTGTAACTCAGTGTAATGTAAAGGTCAAAAAGGTTTTAAGCAATGGTCACACACAGCATACGTTTTATTAACCTTTGTTTTGCTATTACCCTTATATGCTTCACATCTACGTCGTGGTTTCTTGTCCTAGAAAAGACAGTGAATGAAACAAAAAAGAGCAAAAAAAAATCATTTGAAATGGAAATCATTTGCCTTTATTCTAGTTGGCGGAGTGAGGTGACACAAGTCACTGCGACTCTAAACCATATTCTAGTAGTCACTGAACAACGACCTGCGTCACATGCGTGACTAAACACAGCCAAATAATTTTTTCGTCATATTATAGTTGTCACTGTAAGCCGTCCTGTGTCGCATTGAAGTGACATTTTAGGCGTCGTCATTTTTGAAGTGAGATGGAGCCGAAAAAATGTAAATTAACAAAAATTCTAGTTTATTGATGGAAATTGTTTGGAAACTCATTCTTTTTAGCTTAAAAATAACTACCAGGAAGACAATTCGAAGAGATTGCCATATTCATGATCAAAAACTTATCTATAGCCAAGGGCTTGAAATGTGTAAAGAATTGCTGCATGAATAAACTTTTTTTTATTCTTTTATTCCTTAGGGTTTCACCATAATCCGCACTATCTGACCTATCAGAATCCGATAGCCAAAAAACAAAAGAACTCATTATATATTATTAAAGCTAATTTTATTTGTGACTTTGTCTTTTTTACACAGCGGTCATTTATTTAACATTCTGAGATGTGTTTAATGATATATTAAGCTTCATTTCGAATGTTCCCTCACTTCACGTCACGTGACAACAAAGATACCACTTTTTAAGTGACGTGACACCGACTGTAACAAAACTCACATGGGTGAGGTGACAACAAGAATCAAGCTCATTTATTTATTTCTTACCTAAACTTGTGGCATTCCAAGCGATTCTGTAAGGCTTTTTGGCTTCATACCAATCAAACTCAAAGCAATTCTTCGGTCGTGTGCTATCCGGAACTTTTCACTCGGATGACGAAATTTTGACAGTCTAAATGAGAATATTTGGTAGATGTAAGAAGAATATGATTGTCAAAAATTCATGTAGCCCCAGGGTTTAGTACAAATTTTGGCAATCGGCAAGAGAATTTTTGAAAAATAAAAAAAAATAAATAACTGGCCATTTCAGCCCTTGAAAGGACTTTGACCTAGCTTCTTATGATCAATTGTGTTGTGCGTGTTATTAAGTTTGTACACAATTGACCGAGAACCGGACCTACATGTTTAACGCCGACTCCGAACGGCGATGAACGGAATGTTCTCGTTCTCAAGAAGCTTTACATGGTATTTTGATTACTCTCTGAGGCTTGCCATTGTCTGCAGAGAGGTGGCGGCCGTACAGAAAAATTATTTTAATTCAAACAATTTTCTGTCACTGCTGGGTTCGAACCTCGGTCTCCAAAGTTCGTTGACATAGCGGCCACGCACTTTAACCAACTACGCCACGGACGCCAGAGAATTTTTGACACAAGCAAAAATAGAAAAAAAAAACACCTGTGAGCTTGCAACTCAAAGAGGTTTATTATTTTTGCCAAAATTATTCTCGTTCAGACATGGGGATAAATTCTTTGGTTGTGCCATATATGCCACACTATGCATTTAAGGGTTAAATTCTTGCCCTAATACACTACCGAAATCTAAAACGTCAAAATTTCTAGTTGTCAAAATATCATCGTCCTTTTGGCACCGTAAAAATGACAATTATATTTCAACATAATTGTGAAATTCTTCTTCTCTACGAGTGAAAAGTTTCCGAATAACACACAGCCTTATTGATTGTTTTATTCGAGTGTTGCATCGCTTTTCCAACTGATTTTTAGCATGATATAACGCAAATACTAAAATACAACACAAAAGAGATCACTGCACATGCACAACAGATCCATACAAAAACCCATGTTTTCATACATGTAAGCGTACATAAGTATGAAAAGTACATACGCCAATGACAGAATAATGCTGTCTCTCTTCCAATGTACTCACAGTTACAAAAAATTTAGAAAGGATTGCACAATAGCAAAAAGTAGTGAAAAAAGTACTACAAAAACTGATCCTTCATACAAATCGTATGGTAGAAAATGTTGGGTTATTTTGACCCAGATAAACGTATAGTGCACATGTCAGTTTTTTGTCTCTGCTATGCACACATGTCACATATGTACAATTTTTTCACTCTGGTTGCAAAGATAAAAGTTCAACAAATAAAATGGTCAATTTTTGTTTTCTTATTTTTAATTTTTTATTTGTTTTTATATATTTAATAAGAACCTATAAACGGGTTTAAGGTTAAAAAACGTAAATGGGGGTGTATTAATTTTGTCACTCCGTTTGTAACGCCCATAAGGAGGCGTGGCAGATATAGAAAAGTATATATATTCTTGATCAGCATCACCACCCGTGTTGATTTAGCCATGTCCGTCTGTCTGTCCGTCTGTGATCATGATTACAGCCGTAATTTTCAAGCTATCATCACGAAACTCGATATTTAAGCTATATATATTCTTGTATATATATTCTTGATCAGCATCACCACCCGTGTTGATTTAGCCATGTCCGTCTGTCTGTCCGTCTGTGATCATGATTACAGCCGTAATTTTCAAGCTATCCTCACGAAACTCGATATTTAAGCTTTTATCTAAAAAATAAAAGTCAAGTTCGAAAATGAGAAAAATCGGTTGAAAACCACGCCTACCTCCCATACAAAGTAACTTTATTGAAACGGTAAAATCTCTTAGAATTCCACAAAAATTAATATATGGACTTGCAATTTTGCATATGAACTTTGATATAGTGTATACTCTTAGTATGAAATTCAACCAAATCGAGTGAAAACCACAGCCACCTCCCATACAAAGTGACTTTATAAAAAAAAAAAGCAAGAGTTTTCCATTAAAACTATGATGAAAATGTTTTTACAAATAAACATTTTATTGACTGCTTAAAACTTTGAATATACTTTGGTTCGGCCGTGGGGGTATTTTAACTTCGGCCCAGTCGAAGATCATTTCTTAGTAGTTTATTTTTAATTTTATATTTTTATTTTTAGTCTTCAGTTTTGTTCATTATTTCTTCTATGAAATTAATTAATACAAGTTACATGAATGAATAATGCAAAGAATCTTAAAAGGTAATATGAATGAATTGTATGAAACCTTAACATATGCGAATAATTATTTGAATATTATAAAAACTTAATATATAAAGGGTTTTCCATTAAGGACTTGACAACTTTCTTTTTAAATAAAACGCAAAGCATTTAAGATATTTCAAAAACTTTATTATAGGCTTGAAGTACAATTAAAACATTTATGAATGGAATCCGACTTCGTTCATATGGTCACCGCGGGCACGTATGCAGCGGTCGATTCGTTGGACCCAATTTTCGATGACTCGGCCACACATTTCGGCCGAAACGACCGCTATTTCACGTTCAATGTTAGCTCTGAGCTCTTCCAACGTCTTCGGCTTGTTGGCATAGACCAATGACTTGATGTAGTCCCAAAGAAAATAGTCTAGAGGCGTTAAATCGCATAAACGAGGCGGCCAATCGACTGGCCCATTTCTTGATATAACACGCTCATCAAACTAACTCTTCAAACAATCGATTGTAACGTGTGCTGTGTGGCTACTGGCACCGTCCTGTTGGAACCACATGTCGTCCAAGTCCATATCTTTCAATTCGGGCGAAAAATAATCGGTAATCATGGCGCGATAACGATGGCCATTCACAGTAACGTTACGATCGTTATCATCGACGAAAAAATATGTTCCAATGACGCCGCCGGAATGCAAACCGCACCAAACAGTTATTTTTTTGTGGATGAAGTGCTGATTCATAAAGCACATGTGGATTTTCACCCGACCAATAACGCATATTTTGCTTATTGTCGAACCCATGGAGCCAAAAATGAGCTTCGTCACTGAACATGATTTTGCGATGAAATTCATCATCTTGACGCATCTTTTCCAGAGCGCAATGAGAAAACGTACGTCGCTTCAAATGGTCCATCGGCTTCAATTCTTGAGTCAGCTTGATCTTGTATGTGTGTAAACCAAGATCCTTACGCAAAATTCGCCATAAAGTGGTCTGGGCGATGCCCAATTCTTGAGAACGTCGTGGAATTGACTGTTTTGTATCGTTGGCTACGGACGATATTTTCGACACTTCGCACAACCCGTTGTCTCACTGGCACGGCAACATCACACAATGAATATGTAGACTAAATTTTTGCAGTAAACTTGTCTGTCTATTAGGATAAGAATTCACTAACTCACTAGGGTGAGAATTACGACCGAAAATTAACCAGTTAATTTTCTTAAAGTTGCGATCATCGACTCCGAATTTCGGTAGTAAATTTTTATAATTTGCAGATGTTGTTCGCTCGTGTACTTTACCATGATGAAAATGTTGCGTTTACTGAATAAATTGACAGTGACAGTTCGATGATTAGTGCTTTTACTGTGCGTTCAGAAATTTAATTTAAAGTTGTCAAGTCCCTATTGGAAAAACCTTTACGAATAATTAAAATTAATAATAAAAACATCAGTAAGTAAATAATAAGTAACTAAATAAAATAAGTAAGTAATAAAAAGCCATGGAAAAGTGTTTGGAGTTGGCAACGCGGTGTAAAATAGATTGGTATTGCAAAATTGGAGAAGCGAAGAGAAGGATAATTACAAGTGTCTTATCTATTCTTTTTGATGAAAGAAATTCAGAGTGTTTTATTTAATTTGATAGACTTCTTAATAATAAATCAGAAGTGGGATACATATCCATTGAAACTAAATGCAATTGTTAAACAATTCAACTGAACTATATAATTTTCGAGAAAAACGGAAAGTATATTGTGGCAGCTTTGCTGGTGTGCTTGAATTTGTGGCGAGTTTTTTTGTTGTCGTTGTTGCTGACGGAAACAAAATAAGCGTTATAAATTCAAAATTGCAAGATGTCGATTTTAGAGAACATGGATAAGTGGACAGTGGTCAGTGTAGCTACCTACTTTCAAATTCACTTTGATATTTACTGTTATTTTATATAAAATTTTATAATCCAAAAAAAAGGTCTATCAAAAACGAAAACAAAATCTTGATTTTGTAGATTCATTGAATTAAAAATTTGTGAAAACCAAAAATATAAATATTAAATAAAATTTTACCTATTGATTCAAAAAACCAAATTGGCGATCCTGACCTTATAAAAATAATAATAACAAACAAAAATAAAAACTGCAAGCCAAAAACTTATTGTGCATCATATTAAAATAAAATTAATAAACCTTTTCGTTACATTTGCGAAAAATTGAACACACTACCGAAACTCGACGAATGTGAACAACACCTAGCAATCCGTTCAACGAATAACGAAAAACGGAACATACATACGGAATATCAAGATAATCATCAACATATGATGCTATGCTTTTAAATTAACATTCCATTAACCAATATTTGCTTACTGATATATTTCTATCTATATCTATCTATTTCTATCTATTCTATATCTGATATATTTCTAATGCATCCATCAAAATAACTCATATCTACATGCCGAATCTTCACAAAGGTATTGAATCTTAAGTATATTTATTAAAGAACCACATATTACATTTCACATAATTTCATTTTTTAAACCATATTATATAGTTGACTTTAAACATAATTAAAAATATTTTGTTGTAAACTTTTCCTCCAGTTATTATTTTTTTATTGAATTTGCTTCCACTTAACATTTTAAAATCGAAATGTCTTTAACACATTCATTTACTCGCAATAACCCGTTAGTTGATTAAGAATTAGTTAAGTTTAGTTCATTTGAAAGTCCTTGGAACACAGATCCTTACAGATAAATTAACAGTAAAAAATTTAAGTATACTAAGTTATAAACATAATGCATGTAGTATAAGGAACTAAAAAGCTAAGTTAAAAAATATTATTAACAAAGTTTTTAAATATATCTTTAGGTGCAAAGAGATCAAAATCATAAGTTAAATTTAGTTCATTAAATAGAATCAACGCCCTTGTAATGGGCTCATTTAAGGCATAATTAGTTTTACAATATTTAATATAAAACAATTTAGATTTTCTCAAATGTCTTATAGAAATATTAAAAGTTATAAGCTCCAGAAGCTCTTGACAATCAAGAGATTCCAATATGATATCATATATAAATATTAGAGATGCATCCTTGCGTCTAGAATCAAGAGATTTGAGTCCTAAGATAAATAGACGAGATTCATATGGTGGCAGAGGGTCATGAAAGTTGATTGACCTCAATGCATACCTAGTAAAATTTTTTTTTACTTTTTCCAGTCTTAAAGAGGTAAAGGCATAATTAGGGCTCTAAATTATGGCAGCATATTTAAACCTCGATCTCACAAGCGCAGTAAACAACATTTTAAGACTATGTATATGGGTCCAAAAACTCTTTACAGTCTTCGAATGAAAGCAAGTCAAGAGTAAGCTTTTTGTATTAGAAAATTGACATGGTCAATGAATGAAAATTTGCAGTAAAAAATAACCCCCAAATCACGATATAAAGAAACAGTTTGAACTGTTGAATTAAATAAATGATACGAAGTACGAATTTCATTTAGGGAAGTTTAGAGTGTAAGATGGAAGCATTTAGCAAAATTTAAAGGAAGGCCATTAGCAGAAATATCAGCTTGCAAATAACCAACATGATATCTTTTTAAATAGTTTTAGGTCGTCTGCATATAAAAGAAAGCGGGAGTTTCTAATATGTTTAGATTTATCATTTATAAATATAATGAAAAGCAGGGGGCCAAGAATGCTACCTTGAGGAACACCTGAGGATGCAACATTCTTATAAGATTTTAATTTATTGAGGGGGGGTAAGGTTCGACAATTTTTTCTTATTTTTTTATTTTTGTTTCTGAGAGTACAACATCTGAAGAATATTGTATTAAATTTTTAGGTCATTCGGAGCAAAACTAACGAAGTTACAGTAGGTTGAATGACCGTACCTCCAACTAGTGTTGCTTAGTGTACAAAACTTTAAATCGATTTTTCCAAACATGTAATTTTTAAAGTCGGTGACCAGCCTACAGAAAAAACTACTGAACCGATCGTTTTGAAATTTTGTACACATATTCTACATATAAGTAGCTCTCTAGTGACGTCGAGTTTTTTTAATTATTAACAATTTTACAATAACACAAAGGTCGATTTTTTCGTAAAAAATCCTCATTTTGGCTTCGAAATGGTGCCAAAAATTGAAAAATTAAAAGAACTCGACGTCACTGGAGAGATAAAGTAATAAACTAAAGAAAGCATTTTGATTTTTTGGTTTCAGATGATCCAGTGATGCTGTAGGCTGGTCACCGCACAAAGACTTTTTTTCGAGGCACCTGCGGAGATCTTCAATACATCCGTTATTTCTCTCTATTTTTTAACAAACATTTTTTGAAATATTTTTAAAATGTTGTACTTTATATACTTTATATAATAATATGTAAAATAAACCTACAGTAATAATTTTCTCTAAAAAAATTCATGAAAAAAGGTCTTTTTTAGGCGAAACAAACCTTACCCATCTAAATTTTTCGATACGCCCTACTATACATGCCCTGTCTGACAAATATGACTTTATCTACCCCCAAAGAGATGAATGAAGCCTGAAATACAATAGTGCGAGAGTGCGATGCGAGACAACGTAAGAATCTCGTACGAGCTGTCAAAGCATTTTCATAAGGAGAGTTCTTATGTAGCAATCTACAATGCTTTGCGATGCGCTTGTGCGATGACGAGCTGTCATAAAAATTCCATTAAAAATAACAAAATGGTTGCTGTTTACCAATTTTCTTTATCCTTCCACAGGTGAATTAGCACATAATTTTGTACTAATTAAAGTACGATTTTATTTTGAGAGTACGAAATATGGTTACACATCTGTGATGTCATCTTTTTATTATTTTGAAAGTAGATTTACGGTAGAGAGAAGTTCGTTTTATGGTAAAGCGAGGTACCATTTACTATGAGAGGGTGCGTAAATAGTTCATAATTTTTTTTCAGCTCATGTTGCTAAAATAAAATATTAAAATATATTTAACGTTTTAGTACATTTTCTTATGTCGAAAATACTTTTTATTATTCGGCCGTGTGCTATTCGGAAACGTTTCACTCGGATGATGAAATTTTGAGTCTGAATGAGAATATTTGGCACTTGTGAGGTCAATATAATTGGCAAAAATCTAAATAGCCCCATTGGCTAGTATACATTTTGACAATCGGCAAGAGAATTTTTGACATAACCAAAAATAGAAAAAACACTTGTGAGTTCGTGAGTTGTAAGGAAGTTGAAAATTTTTTCAAACCAGAAGTGGAAAATATTTGCGTAAATTACTGTTAGCGCAATTATATTCTTGCGCTAATACACTACCGCAGTGGCGTTCCTAGGCTTGGTGACACCCAGGGCGGATACTCATGGTGTCACCCCTATAAAAAATTTCTAAATGCAAAAAGAAACCAATTCGATGAGATTAAGTGTTTTTATTATTATATTTATGTTTTACGAAAAAAAAAAGAACACCATATGACAAACAATAAGAATTTGTAAAAAACAGAACAAAAATATTACATTTTCAGGACATTTTCATAAAAAAGAAAACTTATTAACTTCGCAGTCTTAAAAACTGACGGAACAAATACATTACATTTTCAGGTACATATTTGTATATGTAGGTACAAGGTTAAACAAAGAAATCTTATTAATGGCGTTGTCTTAAAAACTAACTTTTCTTACTTTAAGAGCTCCAAAATTTGAAATAACCTTATCGAAATCAATATTGGGTCAATTGAAAAAAAAACATACACAAAGAGGTTTTCATGTTTTGTTTTTAATGATTTTTAAATTTTCCCGTTGAGTAGTCAAATTAAGTGAAAGTTAATGGAGAATTCGAAGTTGCTTTTAGGCCCTGCAAAAAATTATTTTTATACCCCCACGTTTAAAAAACGTAAATGGGGGTATATTAATTTTGTCACTCGGTTTGTAACGCCCTTAAAGAGGCGTGGTAGGTATAGAAATGTATACCTATTCTTGATCAGCATCACCACCCGAGTTGATTTAGCCATGTCCGTCTGTCTGTCCGTCTGTCTGTGATCACGATTACAGCCGTAATTTTAAAGTTATCATAACGAAATTCAATATTTAAGCTTTTATCTAAAAAATGAAGGTCAAGTTCGTAAATGAGCCAAATCGGATGAAAACCACGCCTACCTCCCATACAAAGTGACTTTATCAAAACGGTAAAATCTCTTAGAATTCCACAAAAATTAATATATGGACTTGCAATTTTGCATATGAGTTTTGATGTTTAAAATACACTCTAAGTATGAAATTCAACCAAATCGGATGAAAACCACGCCTACCCCCCATACAAAGTGACTTTATCAAAAAGGTAAAATTTCTCTAAAATCCACAAAAATTAATGTATGGACTTGAATTTTGCATATACACTTTGATATATAACGTGTAATATGTGTATGGAATTCAAACAAATTGAGTGAAAACCACACCCACCTCCCATAAAAAGCGACTTTATCAAAAATCAAAAGCGAATATTTTCTGTTAAAAATATAACGAAAACGTTTTTACAGATAAACATTTTATTTATTGTATAAGACTTTGAAAATACTTTGGTTCGGCCGTGGGGGTATTTTAACTTCGGCCCAGTCGAAGATCATTTCTTACTAGTTTTCTATGGTTTATATACGAATTTTGTATTCAACGTCACACAGCAGATATACGGGAAAAATCACAAAAAATTCTTAAAATGTTGTAAATTAAAGCTTACTATGATGTTTATTAAGTTATTTAATCAGTTAAATTAGATTTTGCAAAAAATCGCCATTTCAGTTACAGATATAATAATTTTTTACCAAAAATCCCTACATATTTTACAATTTTAACGGTAAAAAATTAAAATTTTTCTCCAAAAAGACATCAACATAGAAGTTATTTTCAAAGTAGTAGACTTGCAGCAATAAAAAATAAAAAACTGTTAAATAATAAGCAATTTCAGAAAAAACAACAGAGTGACGTTCAATACATTTTGTGACGTTCAATACATTTTGTTGCGCTTAACCAAATAATTTAAATCAAATTGGGAGTTTAACAAAAAACGGGTTTATTCTTTTACAAAAAAAAAAGTAAATATAAAGTATATAATTCAGCTATACATAAAATTTTCATCCAATTTGTTTTTTCTTTATTTTTTACAAAGAATTAAAAAATTCAATAGCTTGTTGAATTTGTATTGAAAATTTATTAAGACTTCACGTTTTACAATATAACTTCTAAACCCGTTAAAACCACATCTTCATTTTATATCATTGGAAAGGTAACGTAAAAACGTAAAAAAAAATTAAAATTATAAACAAGAAACAAATAAAAGCTCGTGTTACTGGCATGGTATTGAACTTAAACAAATTAAGAATGAGTCAACTTATTCCAATATTTTCAAAAATTTTGTACTTTTCCTCAAAATAGATGAAATAACTTTTCCAATGATACTATATTACCGCTATGTTGTCTCAAAATATTCTAAAAATATATAACTTCAAATTTGGTTTTCAAATCAATAAACCAATCCAAAAAAAATAATTGAGAGAAATCGGAGATGGTCAGTGCAACTGATCACTTCAATGTGAAATGGGCGATATCAGTTAGTAAACACAAAAAGCAAAAATGAGGTCAAAGTCATACATAGGTACCATTATTTTGCTTTCGTTTATATTCTTCAATTCGTTCCTTATCTAGCTTTATTTTTTCCCCGATATCTTCTTCTGCTCTTTCAGCAGGCGTTAACGTTGCTATTTTACTCTCAGAGGAGGATTTTGTATGCAATTGACCCTATAGCTTTGAAAAACTCCTTTCGCATGAAGCTACTGATACACAAATTGTTGAAATAATTTCAATGCGACAAAATGGGACACAAATTTTTTAACGTAATGTATTTGTATCTTTTTCTTTCTGAAGTAAAAAAAAAACGAAATGGTGTCACCCCTAAAATGGTGGTACCCGGGGCGGACCTTCAAAATGGCGGCCATGAACAAGCTAACTTCTACAAAAAACGTTTAAAGGAGGTAAAATGTTGTATACGGGGTTTTGTGGGGTCGCTGATTAAGAATATGAAGTCAAAAATTTGAAATTCAAAATGGCGGCCATGAACAAGCTATGTTCTGCAAAAAACGTTTAATGGAGGTAAAAATTTGTATTCTGGGATTTGTGGGGTCGCTGATCATGAATCCGAAGTCAAAAATTTAAAATTCTAAATGGCGGCTTCAAAATGTAATCATTAGCTATGTACCTTTTACCGAGTTACATAGTATATAGAACATAATTTTCGTTATTACTACAAATTACAAGAAAATAAAAAAATACATGTGTTGTTGACAGTTATTGACGTTTAATTTTGCCTACTTTAACCCTGCTACTATGTTACAAAAAAAATACACATGTTATGCTCGGGTCATATTTTAACCCTACATTTTTTTAATAAGAAAACTCAAAGTTGTACATTTCAAATATATTTTTAAGCTACTTATTTTTTAAACAAAAAATGAATTATTTTGAGTTCATGCAAAAACCTGCAAGATGTATTTTTTGAAATAGAAAGCAGAAACCACGTGCTTTCAGACAACATAAGCGATTTTACCCAATGTCATCCTGAAATACTTTAAAATCCAACATTTTTATCAAAAATTTCCTTTTTTAGGACCTTTTAAAAAAAAAAAAAAAATATTTGTGTAACTCTTATCTAAATAAAGTTATATTATATATTTTTCTTAATGCCTGAAGTTAATGGATAAATTTTTAAAGACACTTTTTCCTGAAAAACAAATGGAAAAAACACTTGCAATTTCGAGGGCTTCACTTTTTACAACCAAATTTTAAATTCACACAAATTTTTGAACTTTGAGAGAATATACCGGAAGAAGAAAATTAATAACGCTTGTTTTACTGACAGTTATTGATGTTGAATTTTGTCTTCTTTAATATGGTATCAATAATTTTTATCACAAAGTAATTTAAATTTTTGAATTAATCCTGTTTTGGTACTATTCAACCCAGTGTGCAGCGCCTTGTGCAGCGTCAGACATCAAATATTGCTTATGGAGACCACTCAATTGCCGAAGTTGGCAACACATGTGCATGCCAATGATTAGCTGTCATTCTTGTTTGGCAGTAATTTTTATATGTGCTAAAAATTAAATCTATTGCAAAAATTAAAGAAATATAACTTAAGGCTAGAAATTTAAAAATGAAATGAAGTTCTTGAAAATGGAGTGGCGTGGAGAAGAAATTTATGAAATAATAAATTTATACCGGCAATTTAAGTGCTTTAAAGCATCAATTTAAAGCATCAAGCGTGCGCAAGCAGCGTACTAATTTGTTCGGCGCCATTTTTAAAATGAAAATAACATCAAAAAACCACCCTTGAAATATTGCCATTGCTTGCAATAGATTTTGACAGATGGCATGCAATAAATTATTGCTAGTCGAGACGCCCGGTTAAACCCAGCAAAAAAGACAATTATACTTCAACAGACAGAAATTGTATTCAACTCAGTAACTTATTTTCTACCACGAGTTAAAAGTTTCCGAATAGGGGGTTTCGCAAGGTTCAACATGTTGGACGACAAAGTCGGATGGAAAACTAACGGAAAAATTTGATTGAGCTTTCGAAAGATCCAATATGTTGAACCATGCTAAATTCCCTTTCCACAGTCTTTGTCCACACATTTCATTATTTAAACAGTACGCTTTTATTTTTAACCGATGCAACTCTGGTTCCTTCAAAACTACCGTTTTTCATTGCGCAATATCCGGGGGCAATGAGTGCGTGATAACTTTATTTAATCGCATCGCATCACATCTCACATCGCACTCTCGCACTATTGTACTTCAGGCTTGAAATTCCATTTTTGATAGTTTACAGAGTAACAACTTGTGAGAAACTCTATCAAACGCCTTTGCGAAATCAGTATAGATAGCATCTACCTGATTTCCAGATGCAAATGAAGATACACAGTATTCCGAAAAAAGAGCTAGGTTAGAAACCGTGGATCTCCCAGCAACAAAACCATATTGTTGAGAGCAAATGTAACGTTTAACCAAAAAAGTTGATTTCAACTTAAGGGCCTCCGGGAGTATTTCACAAAAAGAAATTACACTTTTTTAAAATTTGTTTTTGTGAAGCTGATTTATTTTAGACCAAATTTTTTTACATTATTAAAGTTTAAATATTCAAGATTTATTCCTGAGATTTTGGTCCATAAATATTCGGCGAGAACGCAGAAAAATACAATGCGCGTAAGAGCTTAAATTTTGTGGATTTTTTTAATTCTTGGGCTTATAAAGTAAATTTACCATTATTTTTCTTAAAACTATCTTACCACTATTTCCAGAACTCCTCCTTATTTTCCAATATTTACAAAATAATATTTAAAATATCTATTGTTGACCAATCAGTTTTAGTTTGACAAAATCTTAACATTTCCCCTCAAATTTATAATCATAACCAATAATAATTGGTTGACCGAATGTATGGCCTTGACTTTAAAAGTCGTTGGCACTAATTCAATTAATTAGCTTGTTGTTGTGCTGTGTTCCTCATTCAAGTGCATTTGTAACACAACACTCGCTGTCGCGATCATGCTTGTGAGATATCTAGCGGCACAAGCGTAAAGTGGGCTAATGCCTTGATAAGAATTTGAGTTTAACGTTTTTGTTTACGTTACATTTTATTATTTTTATTTTAGAGTGTCAAAAGTAATTTTGTTTATGGCTTCAGATTTTATTATTGCCATATGTTGATCGATTGAACAATAGGAAAATGTGTAGCTACGTGTGTATGTATGTAAGTACACTACAGAGTAATCAAAATGCCATGTAAAGCTTTTTGAGAACAAGAACTTCCGTTCATCGCCGTTCGGAGTCGGCGTTAAACCTGTAGGTCCGGTTATCGGTCAATTGTGTAAATACTTAATAACACACACAACACAATTGATCATAAGAAGCTAGGTCAAAGTCCTTTCAAGGGCTGAAATGGCCAGTAATTTATTTACAGTGACTCAAAAAATTGATCGCATGTTCAGGAATTTCTTACAAAACAAATATTACAGGAAAACGAAAAAATGGATTATGAAAAGATTATATATTTTTACAAACTTAATTTTTCTTAAATAAAAAAACACATAATTTTTTTAATTTTTCAGAATTTGTAGTAAAATAAATTAGAAAAATTAATTAAACATATTCGATCAATTATTTGAGTTTAAAAGTTAATATTTTGTGTAGCCTCCGCGTGCTTTCAAAACAGCATTTATTCTTCGTGGCATGGTTTCCACCAAATTTTTGCATAAATCCTGTGACAGTACATTCCATTTTATCTGGACTTTTTGCCAGATATCATCGAGTGTTCGTGGCGCACATTCACCATCCCTCAATCCGCGTTTAAGCTCCACCACAAGTGCTCAATCGGATTTAAATCAGGTGATTGCGATGGCCAGTCCAAGACGTTTATAGAATTTTCCTGGAACCACATTTTTGTTATTCTAGCCGAATATTTTGGGTCGTTGTCTTGCTGGAAAATCGATTCCTCCAAAACAACTCCGAACATATCCAAATTTTGGAAAAGGTTTGCTTTCAAAATATTAATATAGTCCTGTGCTGTACTTTTTCCTGAAATTTTATGACACTTTACAACTTCAATCCAAGTCATACACCCCCACAGCATTATTGAGCCTCCTCCAAATTTCACTGTTGGCTGAACATGTCTACTGGATAATTTTCCACCTTTTTTTCTCTAAGTCCACTGCCTCCCATCAGACCCATATTTGTTAATTTTAGTTTCATCGGACCATATAACCTTGTTCCAATCGTCAATGCTGTAACTTTTGTATTTACGGGCAAATTTGAGGCGCAATTTCTTATAGCGATTAGACAATAAGGGTTTCTTTACCTCAAAGCGACCTTTAAAACCATTTTTTCCTAGAAGATTTCTAATTGTTTCGTCCAAAACATGAATGACGTCATTTATTTTCAAGCATTTATTTATTTCAACAGCATTATCGTGTACCCCATGTGTAATTTGATGTATTATTCGACGCCTTAATAAATTTGATATAATGGGTTTTCGTCCAGCGCACTTCTTAATCGTCAAATTTTCACATTGAGCGCGAACTTTGCTAACTGTTGAAATAGAGCACTTTACATATAGAGAAATTTGCCTATGAGAAACACCCTCACGCAAGAAATGTTCAATTTGCTTAAACTTTTCAGGTGATATTGCTTAAATCTGAAAGATTTTTCAAATAATTACATTTTGTAGTTACAAACTTAAAAACTAGTTTAGTTTTACCTTAAATAAACAAGTCTCACTAAAATCAAAGTTAATGACCACATTCAATAAAATAGTTTCGAAGTTTGGTTATTCTTTTATTATTTTTTAGCAAACTCAAAAAATTGATCGAATGAACTTTTAGTGTTTCCAGTCCAACACTTAAATAAGCACTGAAATTTTTTACATATATTACTGCCAAATGAGAATAATAATATAACAAAATTAATAACCGTTACTTTTACAGTAGTGCCTTTAATAATTTGTACACAATCTACTGCTACACGCACTGCTTACACACATGCGATCAATTTTTTGAGTCACTGTATTTTTATTTTAGAGGATTCGATATTATCAATCAATAAGTCTCTATCAGCAACAAAATTTGACTTGAAGAAGTCAGCAAACAAATTCACTGTGTCAGAGATATTAACAGAGCACTTGTCCTTAAAAAATATTGAGGTGGGAATCTGGGAGCCACCCCTTTTTGACTGGATAAAGTTCCAAAAAGATTTCGGGTTAGAAATGATATTAAATTCAATTTTCAAAATGTATTGTTTATACAAAAATTAATTGAGGAAGTTAAATTTGCGAATATAATGTAAATATTTCAGATGATGTGCCGGCTCATTTGTTGTCTTGTACTTCTTTAAAAACTTATTTCCTAGGTTTTTAGTTTCTTGAAACCTTTAGTATACTACGGAAGCTTATGTTTAATTTAAGGCACGCGATTTACATTACCACCAACGACGATAGTAACATTGGCATCCCCTAAACCATTGAGACAACAACAACAACGACAAAAGGAACAACAACAATAATATCAGCATTAACTAGTTTTACTGAAGTTACAACAACAACAAACAACTAAAATTCGACGCAGAACCTATCCCACTGATTTCCACTTCAACCACTTAAGCTACAACAACAACAACAATAATAAAAACTCAAAATAAGCAATAAAAGCATTTCTTTAATAAATTAGTTCAGTTGTTTATTTAGGTTATACGTATTACATTTCTTTTGTATGTCACAAAAGAAAAGACATAAATTATTTTAAGTTATTCTCAGTATTTCTTTGATAATACTGGTTTACAGCCAATATGTACAATGAATCATTTTCTCATGTAAAATTAGTCCCTAATTCCGAAAAAATTTGTATTTTTTTTCTGTCACTCCGTTTTCGAGATATTGCCCCCTGTAGGGTTTCCAACAAAAAAAAAAAGTTGGTTCCACTTAATTGTATATATCTCCAGAACCAACAATAGTAATCAAACAAATGATATATCAAATAAAAGCTAATAAAATTTCCTACAAAACAATGCCAACATCATTTTTTGGTCGAGCTGTTAGTTTTGGTGGAATGTATTCAATTTTTGGGGATTTTTCATGTTTTCCAGAAAAATTTCCAAAAAAAAAAAAAAAATAGTTGCAAATTTGGTTAAGAAATCAAAATAAATATTTAGTTACTTTTGATATTTTTTCTAAAAGCCTGTATTTTTCCGAAAAAAATAAGGTATTATTGAAGCAAATCTATTGAGAAATGAAAAAGTTGTGTTTAATTTACCGAAAGCACCCAAATTGTGTGATTATCTATTTATACATTTCGACTTATTTTATTGTCATATAAATAAATGAAAACTAAAGGTTGTTGTAATAAAATCCTTTATTCTTAATTTTTATTGTTCTTTTAATAATTTACATTATTTTTACATTATTTAAAATGTACATAATTATTGTTAATAATTTTTATTCTTCCCTTAAATCATTTATATTGTTTTCTACATTGTATATTAGAGTGGAACGAAATGTATGGATGCTTAAAAAACAAATTTCTGCATCTTTATTTTTTTTTTTCTACGACATAACTTTGACTGCACCCTGAAATCCAAAAAAAATATGAGCTAATTGATGCAAACCTCTTCATTTATATGAAGCCCATGAGGTTAAAAATTCGTTCCACTCTATTGTATAAGTTAATGTCACATGCTAATACTCCCACACATTAACAGTCAACAATAGTGACAGCGATAGACAATAGCTGCGTTCGATTCGCCAGCCTATACTCAATTCATGTCGCTTATTTCAAAATTTGTATGTGAAAACAACAACAAAGTCTACAGCTAGTTGAGTATAGAGTAGGTCAATTATCAGTTGAGTTGAGTAAAGTTGCGTTGCCAAGTTCTTGTTTTTTAGTTGGTTTGTGTACGGAATAAGTAAAATGTAATAGATTCTGTCAAAATGTGATGTGAGTACAAAAACAAAATTATTTTCCTTTAAGGGGGGAGATACTTCATAGTTTCGGAAAAATTTCAAATGTTTTATCGAATTTTTCTTTAAACAAGTTTTAAGTCATTTCTATTGGTTTAAAATTGCATAGTGACCCAAAGACACAGCGTGACGTGAATAGGGTTAAAAAAAAATGATAAACTGCTCGTAATGACCATATTCGCACAAATCCTTTGCATGGCTACAGCATTTTTGAAATCTTCGAAGTTTTTACTGCACTATCAGAATTTTTAATTTGTTCTGTATGCAAGCACAAAATAAGTTTTGTTGGTGAGTCAGAATCGAAAGGCCTGGGTTTCAAAATTTCAGCTAACTTTGCTGCTGGAATATTTAGTGAAGGCTACACCTCCATTCTGAAACTTTTGAACGAACTGGGTATAAATTGGCACCTATTGCAAAGTTTTCGCCGAAAATATCGATGAGACACGTGTAGCGAAGCAGAACCGAAAGAGTCTCTCCAAGACAAAAGCAGCTCGTACAGCTCGGATGTACCTTCCGGAAGGATATACCTACAAGTTGAAAGATATCGTGAGAATAAATAATTTTTTTGGAGTTAAAACTGTTGAAAACAAAGTCGAATCTGGACCTTCGATTAAACAGCCGATATAAATTTTAATTTTTAACTTTTTTTTTATTATTTTACAGGTTTATCCTTCCCTTCGAAATATCAGTACTCGAAGAAAAAAACCTCTTTTGTTTCATATAAGTGGAAAAATTTTGGCAGCTACAGGAGATACTCTGCAGACCCACCATTTACTAAAAATATAGGAAAATAAAAAAATTATCCAATTATGTTATCAACTTGTAAACAAATTATTAAACAAAACTAATTTCACCCTCTCTAGGGGTATCTCCCCCCTTAAGCTATTTATTTGTTTTGAATTTAATTTATTGGCAGACTTCGTGTGGTCTGTCAAAACAAAAGTGTTGCCAACTATTCAGTAAGTAACAGCTAAGTGAGTAGCCGTTTTTTTCGTAATTGAGATGAGCACTGGTGAATCGAACGCAGCTAACATTAGCCAACCTGTAACATGAGCGCTGCATGCTAAAACAACCACGTATTAACACTCAACAATAGCGGTAGCGACAGACAACAATATCCAACAGTAACATGAGCGCTGTACGTGACAATTTAACCACCAGCTGCTCGCGAAATAATTCAGACCATGCAACAGTGAGAAATGCAGAACGATGCAATTTCTCAGGATCTAGAGCTCACCAACTTATTCCCAGAAGTCTATGTTCTTAATATTAATCTTCTTCTTATTATTATTATTCTTCTTCCTCTTCTTATGATAAAATTAGTTCTGTTATTGCTAGTAAAAGTTCATTGCTTCAGTTCCAAATTTCATGTTGTTATAAACAGTTGAGCATAGCTCAAATAAATTACATACTTATAAAGAACTCCAGATCTTCGTTTATACTGGGAAAACCCGATCTGTTAACTGGTGCCCAACGTGATTGAATCTTACAAATCAAACAAGTAAATGCGAGAGACATTGAAAAGTGATTAAATAAAATAAATTCAAAAGCACTAAAAGTTCTTCAAAAAGTTTTAAAAAATATTAACTTTATGAATCAAACAAGTAAATGCGAGAGACATTGAAAAGTAACATAAAATAAATGCAAGAAGCATTAAAATTTTTAAAGTGTTTAAGAAAAATTAAGAAAGTAAATGCCAAAAGCAATTAAAGGCATCTACTAAAATCAGAAGAAAAACAATTCATTACATCTTACAAAGAGAAAAGGCGAAGCAACCAAGGAAACGAACTAACAAGAAAAAGCAACATCCCAAAGCAGCAGAACCAATCTTTTGTAAAATTCCTGTATTCAAAATTTATTAAGATGAATATAATAATTTTTATGTAAGTACGGATCAGAGTCTTCATATATAAAAATATATAATAAATAAACAAGAAATTTTTGTGTGAAAGTGATTGATTTCAAGTATTTAAAGTCTCCGGTTTATTTTATTTGTGTGATTATTGCAAAAAAAAAAAAATATCAGTGTGGGATTTTTGTTTTCTAACTTTCATTGAATATTTGTTATAAACAGTTAATGTTTGTTTGGTTGTTTGTTAACAGTTAATTTTCTGTTTCGAAATTTTTTGTTTTTCCTCTTCTCCCTTTCGTCTCAATTAAATTTAAAAAAAAAATGGAAGTAACTAGAGAACAAGTACTTCAGCAGTACTTCAGCTTCAGCATATCCAGCTTGGCGAGAAGCAGCGCATTTCGCCATGAATTATTATAAGGAAGGTTCGGAACACTACTATATAGCAATGGGAATATTTAGAAACAAAATTACCGGTTCTGCTAACGCAACGCTTTCCTCCGTTAATACAGTTCTTAGTTTTAAGGCCATAATTGCAAGGCTAGATCAATGTTACTCGGACAGAAGACCAATCCATGTCCTGGAAAACGAACTAAGCATTCTTCGCCAAGGCAACCGTTCTCTTATTGACTATTATGACAACGTGGACAAGCAACTGACTTTAATACTGGACAAAAATAAGATGACACATAGTAATAACGAAGACGTAGTTACTGTACTTAATGAACGCGCACGAGAAAACGCCCTTCGAGTTTTTATCTCTGGTTTGCGCCGACCATTGTGCGATATTTTGTTTTCAGCAAAGCCAGCTGATCTACCTTCGGCTTTGGCAACCGCTCAAGAGTTGGAAACAAATCAAAGAAGACATGATTTTGCCAAAATATTTGCTGCGGGCAATTTAATCAAAAGTAACAGACCACAACAACAATTACTACCTCCAAAAAACCTTAATTACAACTCTCACCCATCTTATAGACCAAAGCAGTCAGGGAATAAACCTATACCAATGGAAATTGACCCAGGCTCGTCTGGTTTCAGAAAAAATAACAATAATTCAAGCAACAGGCTGCCACAGCAACAACAATACCAACAACAATATCAATCGCAACAGTACGATTCCCATAATCGCGCTGTTAAGCGAGAACGAGAACAAATTTCCTCCGGACGCACTAATACGATGCAACAAAAAATGCAAAGAATCAATTGCATGCTGGGAGAGCCTTTGAATGACCCTGATGTTGAAGATTCTGTTTATGACGAGGAAAATGTAGGAAGTGTCTATGAAAATGACGAACAGACTGAAATAGAAGAAATAAATTTTTTAGGCTAACGTCGCTCTTGCCTTTCATAACAAAAAAAAAACAAAAACGGTCAAGAGCTTCGTATTCTAATAGATACCGGGGCATCCAAGAATTACATTAAGCCACATAGTTTTTTAAACAATATTAAAGCAGTCGTGAAACCTTTTAAAGTAAGCTCCATTAATGGAACGAACATTATAGAACAGAAATGTAAAGTAAACCTTTTGAACCAAACAGCAACCTTTTATCTATTACCCGCTCTTAAAAATTTCGACGGTATTGTAGGTTACGATTTTCTCAGAAACATCGAGGCCTTAATAGGCGTAAAAAAAGGTATTCTTTACCACAAAGCTGGCAAAGAATTTTTGTCGCATCAAAACTATCAAGAAATTAACTCAATTGACCTAAATTTCAATTTAGTTCCACCACATCTGCTCAATCGTCTTCAATCTATAATTTCATTAAATGCAAATGCCTTTGCAGACCCCGATAGAGCTCTACCTTATAACACTGCGGTGCAAGCTTCCATCAAAACCAAAACAGAAAACCCAATTTACACAAGAGGTTACCCTTACCCAATTTCAGCAGCAGAATTTGTCAATGAAGAAATAAAATCTTTACTGCGCGATGGTATAATCCAAAAATCAAACTCTCCATTCAACTCCCCTATACACGTAGTTAACAAAAAGGGAACTGACATAAACGGTAAGCAAAAATTACGAATGGTAATTGACTTCATTAACGAATGTACGATCTCCGACAAATACCCCATACCAGATAGTTTGTAATTCTAGCTAATCTAGGCAAATCGAAATTTTTTACCACCCTTGATTTGAAATCTGGTTTCCATCAAATCATACTTGCCCAAGCCGATAGACAAAAAACGGCCTTCAATGTTAATAACGGCAAATACGAATTTTGTCGCTTGCCTTTTGGACTGAAAAATGCACCTAGCATTTTTCAACGGGCAATAGACGACATCCTAAGGGAAGACATAGGAAAGATGTGTCATGTTTACATTGACGACATCATAATTTACTCCCCAGATGAAAATACACACTTACAGCACATAAATAAAATACTTCAGAAACTCGAAAAAGCAGGAATGAGAGTCTCACCCGAAAAATCCAAATTTTTTCAAACAGAAGTAGAATTTCTTGGATTTCTTGTCTCCGAAAACGGTATAAAAACATGCCCCGATAAGGTTCACGCTATCCTTAACTACGAAAAACCCAAAACATTAAAATCACTGCGTTCATTCCTTGGGTTATCAGATTATTACAGACGATTTATTAGGGACTATGCTCAAATAGCAAAGCCTCTTACAAGGTACCTCCGCGGTGAAAATGGTCATATTGGAACCAAACACTCGAAACACAAAAAAAAAAATAGAATTTGACGAAGAAGCATGTCTTGCCTTTGAAAAATTAAAAAATATCCTGGCCTCTGAAGATGTTCTTTTAGCACACCCAGACTATACTAAGCCATTCGAACTAACAACAGACGCTTCAAGTGTAGCATTGGGAGCAGTGCTGTCACAAGAGGGTAGACCCATTACAATGATTTCACGCACACTTGCGAAAGCAGAAAACTACGCAACTAATGAGCGGGAGTTATTAGCTATAGTATGGGCTCTACAGGCTTTAAGGCACTATCTGTATGGAATAACAAATATTCATATTTTTACCGACCACCAACCACTGACTTTCGCGATTTCCGATCGCAACCCAAATTCCAAAATTAAAAGATGGCGCGCGCTTATTGAAGAATTTGCACCCACTTCCACGGTCGACACAACAGTACACAGTGAACTTTCTTCGTCGCAAATTATCAAGACAATTAAATTCCCAATAAACCAGTTTATCCTATCTCGAACAACCCACAGCTTTAAAGGTACAAAAATAATATTTCAAAAATTTATCCGACACACCATGAATTTTGCCACTACTGACACCTTAATAAAATACCTAACGGACACCATCAACCCTAATACCATTAACGCCATTCATTGTGATTTACAAACTTTGGCATTCATCCAAGACAAATTAGTGCCAGCATTTCCTTCGGTGAAGTTTATCCATACGGAGCGTCTAGTTATCGATATTATAAATAAAGATGACCAATTAGAAACAGCAATTGCAGAGCATAATCGCGCGCACAGATCGTTACAAGAGAACTTCCAGCAAATAATTAGTGAATATTATTTCCCGGGGATAAAAAAAAAATGCTTAAAGGCATCATTGCAAACTATAGAATTTGCTTGGAAAATAAGTACCAACGGAAACCCCAAAACATAGCAATCGCAGAAACTCCCATTCCGAATTTTCCAGGAGAAATTTTACATATAGACATTTTCATTACAGGTAAACAGCATTTCTTAACTTGTGTGGACAAGTTCTCGAAATTGACTGTGGCAATACCCATTACCTCTCGATCCTCTTTAGATATCAAATCAGCTCTTTTCCAAATTCTTTTGAATTTTAAAAATACAAGACTTCTAGTTTCGGATAACGAAAAAGCATTTCAATCCAACATTATATCCACATTTCTTAGAGATCACTTCAACATAGAACAGTATTTCGTGGCCCCAATGCACAGCAAGAGCAATGGACAAGTTGAAAGAATACACTCAACGCTGCTAGAAATAGCCCGTTGCCTTAAATCGCAGTATGACGTAACAGATACAATGGAATTAATTCTATTAGCAACGCTTAAATATAACAACACTATCCATTCCGTTACAGGCGAAAAACCCATAGATATACTCCACAGTTATTCGGAAGACGAACTAAAAATAATACAGAATAAATTAATTACGGCTCAGCAAAAAACAGTACGTAGATCTAACGACAAAAGTATTAATAAAACCTACCAACCTGGAGATAAAGTTTTTATTCGCAGAAATAGACGATTAGGAAACAAATTTGACAAAGTTTTTGTAGAAGGCATTATACAAGAAGATTTGGGTACGACAGTACTAATCAATGGGAAAAGGGTGCACAAAAATAATTAAAGATAACATTTTGTTTTTTTTTTTTTTCTTCACTCTTCTCTTTTCTACATATTTTTTTTTTTCTTTTTCTCTCTTTCTCTTTTTCTTTTTCTTTCTAGGGTTATACATCTATTCCGACTGACTACAACCCGAATAACTGACTACTCATCTGCACATTTTATAGCACTCACTAAGGGAAAAGTAGCAGTGTTTGACGAATACACTTACCTTATTCATGAGACAAACCTGACGGACTATCAGCAGATTATTACACAAATAGAGGACACACTGACACAAGTCGGAAACAATTCGCAATATCTGCAAACTATAGACTCACAATTACAAGAAATAGATCGAATAATAAGTGCAATTCGTGTAAATAGAAGATTTGCTAGGTCAATAGACTTCTTAGGCTCAGCACTTAAGTTCATAGCCGGTACTCCTGACCATGAGGATTGGGAATTGCTAGTTACGAAACAGAGAATTTTGATAGAAAACAGCAACAGACAAACAAGAATTAATTCGATAGTACAAGACAAAATCAATGAATTGACTGGGAGAATTAATATCCTCCAAAAGGGGCATATAACTAACGAAGTTCTTCGAAACAGGGAAGAGTTATTGTTAGAATTCATCGCAAACCGAAATATAGCCATCATTAATCACTTAAACAATGTTGTCTTGTCCATAGTTCTTGCAAGAGATAACATAATTAATCCGCTCATATTAGACAATATTGAAATGAACCATCTAACCGACTCTGAAACCGTACCTCTTAGTATTAGTAATATTTTAAGTGTTGCTACTGTAAAAGTATTACAAAACAATGAACTTATTATTTATATTGTGAAAACTCCTAAGCTTATCCAATTTTGTGACTTTATAAAAATTTTTCCTGTAAGTCATGATAGAACTATTGTTAAATTAGATATTAATGAAGCAGCTAATTGTAATGGCGTAACTCGACCAGTTGAAAATTGCACCGATATATCAGTCGCCCAAATTTGCCAACCGACAACATCACCATGTTTGCAGCAACTATTGAATAACAACTCGGCAGCATGCCCAACAGAGACCGCATATCACTTACCATTAATCCAAGAAATCGATGAAGGAATCATTATCTTGAATGAAGTCGTTAATACTACCATCACTGATCAGCAAAATTTAACGATTTCGGGAACATTCCTATTGACGTTTACTTCAGCATCCGTAAAAATTAACGGATCAACCTTCACAACTAAACTGAATTCTACATTTTCACAACCACATCCTCCAAAAACCATGGACATGAAGTTTCTACAGCACGAATTGAAGTTATCCTTGCCGTATCTTCACAAAATTCATTTAGATAACACAAACCACATCGCATCAATTAATGAAGACGCACAATCGCACAAAACATATTGGTTAATAATGATCTTTGTGACGACCATTGGTATGATCAGCATACTAGTAACTTTTCTCGTTAAACAATACAGGAAGAGGAAATTATCAGCAAACGCAGAGCAGGACCTTAGGGAAATTCTAAACAGAATCAGTGATCAAAACAGGGACGTTTTGAATTTAACAGAGGGAGGAGTTAATGTCACATGCTAATACTCCCACACATTAACAGTCAACAATAGTGACAGCGACAGACAACATTAGCCAACCTGTAACATGAGCGCTGCATGCTAAAACAACCACGTATTAACAGTCAACAATAGCGGTAGCGACAGACAACAATATCCAACAGTAACATGAGCGCTGTACGTGACAATTTAACCACCAGCTGCTCGCGAAATAATTCAGACCATGCAACAGTGAGAAATGCAGAACGATGCATTTTCTCAGGATCTAGAGCTCACCAACTTATTCCCAGAAGTCTATGTTCTTAATATTAATCTTCTTCTTATTATTATTATTCTTCTTCCTCTTCTTATGATAAAATTAGTTCTGTTATTGCTAGTAAAAGTTCATTGCTTCAGTTCCAAATTTCATGTTGTTATAAACAGTTGAGCATAGCTCAAATAAATTACATACTTATAAAGAACTCCAGATCTTCGTTTATACTGGGAAAACCCGATCTGTTAACTTATATAATTTTTTTTTTTTCATTCAGAAATTCAAAATGACTAGGATTCTTGTTTTATGTTTATTCAATTCGGGATCCGTTTCTCGGATGAGAAACCAACAATAGTCACCCATCATTCCTTCGTCCCAAAATCCTTTGTACCGATTCTCAATTGCCTTCATCTGTTGGTGGAATCTTTCTCCATGTTCGTCACTCTCGTCACCGAGATTCTTCGGTATAAAATTCAAATGGGAGTGCAGAAAGTGAATTTTCAGAGACATATTTACGCCCATTTTTATATTTCCTGAGCAACTCGTTGATTATTTTCTCATAAGATTCACTTTTATTGTTCCCGAGGAAGTTGAAACAGTCGTCCTAAAATAATCCCACGCCGCTGCCTCAACTGGTGACAATAGTTCTGCGAATTGAAGATCTTTTAACACCTTTTATATTTGTAGTCCAACGAAGACACCTTCTTTTATCTTGGCATCAGAAAGATTTGGAAAAATTGTTTTCAAATATTTGAATGCTTCGCTTTCTTTGTCTAACGCCTTGACAAAGTTTTTCATAAGTCCAAGTTGAATGTGCAGCGGTGGGAGAATTAGGTTTTCCTTTTTGACGAGTGGAACGTTTTTGACGTTGCTCTCTCCAACTTTCGTCTCAATTCTTTCTGGCCAGTCCTTTTTGTAATAGTGGTGTTCACGTGCTCGACTGTCCCACTTGCAGAGAAAACAGCAGTATTTTGTGTAGCCACTCTGTAAACCACAAAGCATACCAACGACTTTGAGATCACAACATATTTTCCAGTCGTGTTGTTCATATTTAATACATACATGTCAATAGCTTCGTCATTGTTTCGTACGTTTCCTTTGTGTTGACTGCATGTGCGATCGGGATCGATGGCTTTTTGTTTCCTATGTGTAGTAATACCGCCTTCAAGCTCAGTTTGCTGCCATAAATAAACAAACGCCACTCTTTAGGAATGTACGGCTCACCGAAGGTATTAAATAAGCCAGGAATGTCTCGCAATAGCATATATTGTCATTCTTAGTAAAGTGTATAGCAAACGGCTTTTCACGATTTCTGTAGTATGTTACCTTAACATCGGGTCTCAATAAGTTGAATTGTTGCATACGAGAAGGATGCAATTCCGATTTTTCCTTTGACAGTTCCAAATCTCTTATTGCTTCCTGAGCTTCTTCTTAAAACTGTCCAAGAGACAAAATGCAAGCATTTATTATAGCTTTAAAATGGCATAGTATTTTATGATTGCTTGCAGGCATATAGTACCAGTAGTAATGTTGAAGATATAGTTCTTTTGTTTCGCGTGCATAGTTGGAAAAGTTTATTGCATCTATCTCAGACTCACTGGAAAGTGTTTAGAGTAATATTCGAAAACGATGTATAAGATCTTCGTTGACTCCAGTAATATTTGCAGACAATGCAGTATTTTTAAAAACTCTACGCGTGGTATATCCGTCGTTTGTATTACCGCTTATCTGTTTTGGCATATCGACAAGATCTTATTAGTTTCTAAGAACCTCGCCAAAATATGACTTTTTTCCATTTAGTGTTAACTTTAACACAATACTCCTTATAAATAGTTGAAACTCCCTGGGTATGTACTCAATGTCAACTATATTAAAGCTTGGTAATATGTGTACAGATATTTTTTAAAACGGACTTCATTCTTGCATCTTTATCATACATAAAAAAATTCTTGCCTTTTCATTTTGCCTTAATAAAAAAAAAAAAATTATACCCTTTTGCTTTTTGTAAAAAAGTTGTTTGTGCGCTGGAAAAACGTGGAGCTACATTTAACTGATTATATAAGTTAAAAAGTTGAAGAAGCGATTAAGCCAAATTTTAAAAAGGGTACAAGAGGGTAGCAAAGTTACTTTAAACTTAGAATATTAACAAACAAAAATCTACTTTTTTGCATATTTTCTAAATGATTTTTTTTAATATTAATTAAACTCACATTAGCTTTATTGTTACCGTCAGCGAGTTAATATTTAAAAAATATTATAGGCACAATTTTTTTTTTTTTAATTTAAAAGTGGTAGATATTTTGTATATCACTAATAAAAAAAACGTATTAACAAAATTACATTTTTAAAAATTTTTAATTTTTTTTTTTGTGTCACTTTCAACGCTAATATCTCGCCACTGGTGATGTAACGAGAAAAATTTTGAATGAGGCAAAAACGTGTAAGGCATTGACATAGTTTTCAAGGCAAACAATTTCCTTTCTGAAGGTTTTCAGCCCTATTCCAGAACCCGTCGTAGCGTGTATTTTCTTTCGGATTCGTAATGATGTATTCTACAATCCGAATCATTACGACGTATTCGAACATTCGTAACTTTGCTATTCCACAATTCCGATCGCATCAACTTTGATAGCTTGTTTTAAAAATTTTTACGAAAGCTTTGATCGCCAGAATTTTTTACGATAGTAAATAAATTAATTTTTTATAAAACTAGGCCGGTAAAATAAACATACATATGTAAGTATTTTACAATTGTTTTAGCAAAAAGGCAAATTTTTTGTTGGTGTAGGTCAAAAACTACGAATAGGAATCAATATGCGCGGTTGGTCCATTTGATGAATGAAAGGCCAGATATAGCAAGAGGATTCACCAAGGAATCAAAAGAAAGTGTAATGGCGTTTTGGGAGGATACCAGTGCGCAGCTTAATAGTCTGGGGCCGCCAACAAAGGATACTTCTAGTTGGAAAAAAGTGAGTAAAGGTTTATAAATAAGGTTTCAAATAGATTGAGCAGCTGTGCATCCGTGAGCATCGATAATTTAAAAAGAGATTGGCTTAAAGTCTCGCCAAAGTCTATAAAGCATATTATATATATATATATATAAACTGGCCATTTAGCACTTGAAAAGACTTTGATCGAGCGTCTTATGATCAAATTGTGTTGTTTGTGTTTTTCAATTTTTGTACACAAATGATCGAGAATTGGACCTCCTAGTTTTATGCCGACACCGAACGGCTAATATACATGTTCTCAAGAAGCTT
Organism: Pherbina coryleti; assembly: GCA_943735915.1. Classification (NCBI taxonomy): domain Eukaryota; kingdom Metazoa; phylum Arthropoda; class Insecta; order Diptera; family Sciomyzidae; genus Pherbina; species Pherbina coryleti. The sequence goes on along the minus strand of OX030950.1, from coordinate 107,388,414 downwards.
TACATGACATGATTTACTCTCTGAGGTTTGACATTGTCTGCAGAGAGGTGACGGCCGAGCAGAAAAATTCATTCAATTGAAAAAACTTTCTGCATCAGGTTGGAGTTGAACCAGGCGTATGAGCCACACACTCTACACATTACGCCAAGGCCGCCACCTACATATAGTTTATAGTATATCTATACTTGCAGTCATTTACTCTTTAAGACAACCGCTATAAAAGATGGTCGCTGCTGTCATTTGAAAAATGGACACTAGTAACTTTTTGCTTTCTAAAAGAACGCAAAAGAAAGAAGAAAGGATTTGCTTTCAAAATCAAAATCCTTAATTTTCTTATCAATTATTGAAGGTTTGGTTGGATTATAAGTCTTATATAAAGAGGAAGTTAGCACAAAACAAGGCGGAGTTGAGAGCAACTGGCGGCGGAGCAAACAGAATTTAAAAATTCTCTGATTTAGAGGAAAGTGTTATCAAACTAACCGGTCTTGAAACCTGTTCATCTGGAGTGGAAGGAGCTATTGCTTTAGGATTAGAATCTTCCCAAAGTCATCCAACAGACTCTGATGTAGAAAATGTTTGTTTAGACCAATCCATGAGGCCAGAGTCCGAAAATCGACCTCAGAGCCGAGCTTCAAATCTAAAGCAGCTGACATCTGTCTATCTTTTAGAAAAACAAGTCAAAACTCAAGCGGAATTTTACACGAAAAGTGTGGATTTCCAAGAATTTCAAAAGGAGAAGTACAAAGAATTTGCAACTTCACTTAGAAGGCTCACAAGAGCGACCGAAAAGTTGTGTGATGTTGAAAAGGAAAAACTTGCTGAAATCCGTCGTCACAATTTAGCCTCAGAGAAGCTTAAATTAGAATCCAATGAAATAAAATTTAAGATGCTACAGATTCAGGAGTCAAACAGTACTAATTATTAACACTTATCAAAACTTGAGTGCATCGGCCCCAAATATGCCTTTTTATTTAATTTTGAATATTAAACATATATATGTACATAAAAAATGTTTGCTTTTAATTGTTATTTTGTTACAATATTTTTCGAGCAAAATTCAAGCCTTAGACAAAGGTATTTAAAATTCTGTCTCTTATGTTTGACGCTACATTATTTGAATTTGTTATTTGAATTCCTTCCACACTTTCAGTTTCAAGGGACTCCTCTTGAATAACACAGTGCAACACGAAAAAAAATCACCATATACGGACACCACTACGTGATAAAAGACTAAAAAAAAAGACCCGTGTCTCCCAATTTTTCCCAAAATCATGCACTTTTTGTTTATGGGCCGCCAAAGATTTGGGGCCTCGGTATCATTTTCGCAAAAAAGTTATCATTTTCTCGGGCTCATATCTTGCAAACCGTTCAGAATTTCGATTTACTCTCTGAGGCAAAGTTGTAGCTCTTGTCATAAAGAACAAAAATTGCGAACATATAAAATCAAAAAACTTCACCATCCAGATCAAAATCTCAAAAAACTTAAAAAATTCGATTTTTTTTACCTTTTTTCCCGTCTTCAGGTCCATAGGTAGCAAACCGTTCAAAATTCAAGGAAACAATCAACTACAAAAATTTACCTAAGATCTCAGTAAACAAATTTCTAGAACATATAATTTTCCTGAGAATTATTCTTAACACCGTTTTTTAATTTCATTTGTTTTTTATTTACTTCAACATTGAGATACTATGCTACCTAAACAGTGTTAAGAATCATTTACTCAAACTTGCCTTTTAAGGCATCCACTCAAATCTCCTAAATTGGTTAAGATCTTATCTAAGACCGCATTCAGATAGTAAAGGTCAATGACTGCCTATCCTTGCGCCGCTACTTCTAGGGTACCGCAGGGAAGTCACCTTAGACTTCTCTTATTCCTGCTTTTCATTAATGACCATCCATCTGCAGTTAAACATTCTCAATGCATCCTATTCGCTGACGTCCTCAAGCTTTTCAGTTCAATCAATTCGTTTGACGATGCTAATCTTCTACAGAACTGAATTTTTTTTTTTATTTTGATTCGCCCGGAGGTAAGAAATCTTCATAGATACGTATGACCCGCGCCATACGCATGCACGATTTACATTCTAAGAAGTTCCCGGATCAGCCGGACTGATAGAATGCACCTACGTGCTAAAACTTACCACCTGTTGGCAAATAATAGCCTCCACTAAGCACAATTGCTTGGCCTTTCAGTTGAAATTAAAATTAAATAAAATTTGAGAATTTTTGTGCTTATGTAAACTTCATAAACATCATCGAATAAAAGCACATTCTTCATAATACGAAGCAATACAAGACAACATCCAAAGTTATTTATTAGACCATATATAACCGCATTTATAATTGTTGTCGTTCGGCTTGGGGCCACTGTCCAACCCAAGATTCTACGTGGAAAAGAGATGCAACTCTCAAACACCAAACCAATACCAAACATAGCACATATATACAAGTATATATTGTGCAGGCACAATATATTTATATATTCGGGTCACTAAAATAAGGGAACACCGAGCTAAAGTTATTATTTGGATATGCATTTGGACCAACGCAGGTAAAAACTTGTATGGAACAGAGATAAACTCTGACACACCAAGCCGAGAGACACGGTATACATGGTCAACCAAGGAAGAACTAAAGATCTAAACTAATTTCATGAAAAAATAAAGCAACGAAACTGAATAAAACGAAAACTTAAAGTATCTATCATATTCGATGATGCTTATTTGTTAAATCGTAAAATCTACACAATTATCGCGAGTTATATTTGTTATCACAAGGAATGCGTTAAGTATTTAAATGTAATATCATTTTGCGTTTTAAGACATCCACCGAGTCAGAAAAATTGATCAAGTTCAAGTTGCCATTAAAATCACTACACATACATCGCAAAGGGTCGTGAAGGGCATAATTAGAAGTGCACTGACTCAACTTAAAAAGCTGGAAATGTCTGGCTCCGCTCCTGGGGATGTTGAAGTTTAATGAAGAAAGGAGGTATTGTGAGTCTATATCACCACTGAGTAATTTGTATAAAAATGAGACATTGAGCATAATTCTTCTGCTTCTTAAGGAAGGCAGGGAAATAATTTTAAGGCGGGTTTCATAAGGGGGAAGAATAATATTGGGGTTCCAACGATAATGTAAAGCAAAAAGTAAGAATTGTTTTTGAACCGATTCTAATGCATCGATGTGGACATTGTATTGAGGGTTCCATATTACGGATGCATATTCAAGAATTGGTCTAACAAGAGAGGTATAAAGTATCTTAGTAGTGAAAGTATCGTTAAATTCTTTAGCCCATCTTTTAATGAAACCAAGGACACCTCTAGCCTTATATACCACCAAATTAACTTGAAGATTGAAACGAAGTTTAGGATCCATAATTACACCTAAATCAAGAAAACTGTGTACAATATCTAAGTTAGTATTATTTATAGTGTAATTTATACTATTAGCAATTCGACGTGAGAATGTCATTTGCTTACATTTTTTTAAGTTTAATTTTAAAAGGTTTAAGTTACACCACTCCACTACACTTTTTAAATCGGATTGTAAGAGTTGTTGTTCTTCAGGCAATTTGTAAGTTAGAAAAAGTTTTACGTCATCGGCGTACATTAAGACGTTACAGTGTTTTATTACAGAAGGAAAGTCATTTATAAACAGTAAAAATAAAACCGGACCAAGATGACTTCCCTGAGGAACACCTGATGTGACCAAAATATTTTTTGACATAGAATTCTTATATAAAACTTTTTGCGAAGGATTCGACAAGTACGAGTTAATCCAGTGTAATAGTTTGACGGGAAACCCAATTAAATGAAGCTTTTTCAGAAGAAGATAATGATTAACACTATCGAAAGCTTTGCTAAAGTCTGTATAAATAACGTCAGTCTGTCGTCCTAAAGTAAAACCTTTAATGACACGCGTAGTAAACTCCAAGAGGTTACTTGTCGTAGATTTTCCCTTTAAGAAACCATTTTGAGAGGTGGAAATGGAGGAAGATACGACGTGGGTTATTTGATCAGTTATAATTTTCTCAAATAACTTAGGGATAGCGCTTAGTTTTGCGATACCTCGGTAATTGGAAAGGTATTATATAAGATTATCTCCATATATAGGGAAAATGACCACTGTGCAAGGATGTGTTAAAAATGATTGATAGGGGAGAACACAAACTAATAGAACAATGTTTTAAAATGCAGCTCGGTATTTCGTTAGGACCAGTCGTAAAAGAAGATTTAAATTTTCGAAGGTAATGCATAACTATATTAGAATCTATTAAGGGGATTTCAAAAGAGTTAACTGGTGGTAGGTAAGGATATTCAAGACTCATGCTCAATGGTATATCCGAGTAGGTTGTTTTGAAGAAGTTTGCAAATCATGATTGAATTTCATAAGAGGTGGGAAGCTGGAGGTTTTTCGTTTTGAGTTGACAAAAGTGTAGAAAAGTTTCGGATTATCTTTGAATTGAGTTTTTATTTTGGCTATATAGGCTGAGTAGCATTGTTTATTTAATACTTAGTTGATATCTGTAACGACAAGACGAATAGCAAGCGAAATCTAAATTAGAGCCTGACTTTTTATATTTCTTAAATAAGCGATTTTTGGAATTTTTTGAAGACTTAAGCTCACTAGTTAACCAAGGAGGGTTTAAAGGCTTGAAATTACTATTTTGTTTTGGCACAGATAATGAAAAGCAATTTTGCAAGGTATCATTGAAAAACTGCACTGAAGATTCGACAACATAAAAAGAGTACGAAGACCTATTATTTAAAATTGGGGACCAGTCAATCCGCGCGAGAAGAGCATTAAGTTTAACATAATCTGTTTTTTTAAAATTAAAAATTTTATTGTTTCTCGTATCTGGAGCTAAGTTATTTTCACTTTCGTTGGCAAGTAATATTGTTATTTCAAGAGTTGGATGATAATCATCTTCCGGAACAGAAACTGGATTCGAACGACGGAGATTACAGAAGTGCATCTGTCTACAAATACAAGGTCAAGAGATCTACAATTTTTATTAAGAATATTATTAACCTGTTGAAGACACAGATCAGACAACTTATCTAAGGAATCATGTATCCAATCAGAGGCAGAAATAGGAGTAAGAAATTCGGAATCATCGGACAAACTCCAGGACACGGAAGGTAAGTTGAAATCACCTAAAACAATGATAGTATCCATATTTTTAAGCATATTATGGACAATTTCGATGGCATTAATATGGTTTAAGTAAATTATTAAATCACTTTTAGGTGGAATGTAAGAGCAAGTAAGAAAAATAGTGTTATTATTAAGTTTAACTGTAACACAAATAAATTCCAGATTGTTGGTGCCAGGAATTGTTAATTCCTCAGAAGCAAGGGAGCTATGGACAGCTATCAGAACGCCACCACCGATCTAATCATAGCGATCTTTACGAAAAATTTGGTACTTATTGCACATTATTTCAGAATTTAATACGTTAGAGCGAAGCCAAGTTTCAGTAAAAATTATAAAGTTATATTCAAAATCAAAACTGTTAATGAAAATATCGGAAAGTTTAGAATTGAGACCTCTAACATTTTGATACACAAGCTCTAATTTAGACTTGTGATTTTTTTAATCGTTTTTGGTATGGTACTGAGGATTATTAGAAGGACGAGGCAAGTGTACAACATTTGCAATACGTGGTTTGTTTTTGAATTCAAATTTATGAACAATTGTATTACGAGGCCAAAAATTTACATCCACAAGAGTATAAAATAAATTTTCCGGAACAGTCAATCTAAACGAAGTAGTCAGTCTCGGATTTAAATATTTGAATTTTTGGATCGAAAGAGACAAAGAGCACTTCAACTTTGCTTTAATAGAAAAGTCTATATCATTTTCTGTTGTATCTGCAGCTAAGCGCGAAACAAAGATTGATTTATTTGGAGGAACCGCAATCAATGGTTTAGGTGAGATTGGAACAGAAGCCTCCGAAGTAAGTGCAACCTGATGAGCATCGACAACAGTAGGAGCAAGAGAAACAGTTTGGGCATACGACATATCTGGCAATGTAAATGATGGAGCCGACGACGGCAACGGAGCAGAAACAGTTAAATGAGTTAAATTTGAAGAAGAAGCAACAGTAGGGAGAGGGGTACTAAAAGTACAAGTGTCCATGTCTTCAACAATGTCCTGTTCGGAAGAAGGTGGTGGTGGTGTCAAGTCAGTTTTCTGCTTGCTTCGAAGGGTCATGTGTTTCTTTTTTCGCTTGGGTGATGAGTTTGGCTCATCAATGTATTTAAACTCATTGAAAAGAGTTTGGTTTTTATTAAATTTAGCAGAAAGCGAGGAAAGTTCCCTACTCATTTCAGAGAAACCTTGCTTCGTCTGCTTGAATAATTTGTACAAATTTATGTCGGCCAACCTAAATTTTTCGCAAGACCAACGTAAACCTTTACCTTCATCAATGTGGTCAGCTACTCGACCTGACACACCTGCACACTTGATATGAACAGCGTTGTCACATAACCAACATGACAAAAACCGCTCGTAAAGCAGCCAGGTTTGGTACAAATCATTTTAAATGAAGATATGAACATTTATTTAAAATTTAAGTAAAAATAATTGAAATTAAAGAGATAATTGTAAAAAAAATGGAAAAGAAAAAGAAGAAATGTAGTGATTTCAATAATGTTCTAATTTAAAAAATGCTTTAGAAAAACGAGAAACAAAAAATATAATAAGAATAATATTAATGTACAATTAATTAATGAAAAGTAAATATAGCTACTTAAAATGAACTATGCAGTATGCCAACACTGATTAATTCAAAAGTGACTAAAAGTATGCAAAGTTTTTTTTATTAAATATATGGTAATAATTATTTCCACAGTTTAAGAAACACTGTAACTAGGCAGATGTCTTAAACTTCAGATAAACAAAGCAAACGAAAGAAACACTTAAAATGTAAATAAATATGTTAACAACAAAGTTTATTAAACAAAATAAATGTGAAAAGTTACTTATCTTTAATAAAAACTTGAGTACTGAGCACTTTAAAAAAACCGAATCCGATTTATTTCAAGACGATTTTAATTGAAAAAATAAAGAATTTAGAAAATTTTTTCAGAGCTAAAAAAGCGCACAACTTTGACAAATGAGGCCAGGGTTGCCAATGTCAGCGAATGTTCAGAAAAATAGTACCTAAAAATCCTAACAAATCCTTAAGTTGGTTCAATAGGCATATCTATCTATCTATATATATAAAAAAGGAGCTTATGTTTGTAACTATGCAATAGACTCCTTAACTACTCATCCGATTAGCATGAAAATTCGTGTATAGAAGTTTTTTGGTACAGTGCGTGTTTGTGGGCTATCAATAGGTCTGTTCCCGTACTTTTATAGCAAAAACTTGCAAGTTACAAAAATCAAGAGAATAAGCCAAAAAATTGTCTCTGAGCAATAAAAATACTAAAAAGTACGGGAACGCTTTTTAGTAAAAACTTGCAACTTTTGATCAAACATGTTGGACAAACATTTGGTGAATTAAACGAAAAAATATTTTTGAAGATTTCGACAATGTCTGATAAATTAGCTGAACTAATTGATTTAATATATATACTATATGTGCCTGGCGAACAATTAATTTGAATATTTGTCTATCTATTTTCCATTTTTAGCGCAAATATTTACATTTCTATCAACATATGACAACTTGTAAGTTTTTACTAAGGTGCTTAGCAAAACTTTACGACACCAAACAAATTTTATTATGAACTCTCGCGAAATCTATGTTGATTACAATCAGAAGAAAGCTCAAACACAGAATGAGAGAATAAACTGTACTCCTTTTAACAAAGTCTCTTTATCAGCTGTAATCATTGATTGAAAGGAGTACCGTTAGTTTGCGTTGAAATGCACTAATTGCTGCTTAATTTCAATCGTATCAAAACTATACGACAATCATTTAAAAGTTCACCAATGGAGAGGTCGTGTCATTGTTCGTCTGAACATAAACTTCAATTGTAACTCCAAGAACTTGTTGATTAAGATGCCGCGCGGGACTTTGGTATCCGAAGAAGAAAGGGGCAAAATTTTAGCATATAATGACCAGGGGCTAAACTTTTCACAAATTTCAAAAGAAATTGGTCGTACACGTTGTGTTATTGCCTCCTTCTTAAAAAACCCGAAAAATTACGGCATAAAATTCAAAACAGGACGTAAAGCTAAGCTATCAGAGCGTGATAAAAGAATGATTATTAAGAAAGCCAGCAATTCAACCATATCTTGTGCCCAGCTTGCAAGCAAATGCAGCGAATCAGTTTCCAAAATGACGGTTTGGCGAGTTTTAAACAGTTCAGAAACAATTGTTAGATCCGTAATGGAGAAAGCTTCTATATTACTTGCCCACCATAAATTGGCACGGCTTCAATTTACATCAAATAATTTGGATACCAACTGGGACTCGGTATATAATAATAATTATTCTCCTAACACGTACCATTCTTACAATTTTTTTCGCAAAAGGTCATCTTTTCAGACGAAAAGAAGTTTAACTTGGATGGTCCAGATGGATACCGATACTACTGGAGGGATTTAAGAAAAAATCCGGTTATATTTTCTAAAAGAAATATTGGTGGTGGTTCCGTGATGGTGTGGAGTGCTATTCACAAGACGAGCACTCTTGAATTGCGTTTTGTGAGCTCGAAGATGAATGCCTCTGAGCACATAAATGTATTGGAGAGCAGCCTTTTGCCATTTTTAGAGGAGAACAGAGAAAGGCCGCATATATTCATGCAAGATAATGCAAGCATCCATACAAGTCGTCAAACAAGGGCGTTTTTGGAAATGTGTTCTATTGGCCTTATGGACTGGCCGGCGTGCTCACCTGACCTAAACCCCATTGAGAACGTTTGGGGAATATTGGCTAGACGTGTTTACGCGAAAAATATCAAATACCTGTCAGTTCCAGATTTGAAAGTTGCTATTCTAAGGGAGTGGAACAAGTTGGAGACAAGCCTTCTAAATAATTTGTTTAACTCAATGAGGAAGAGGATATTTGAGGTTGGAAAGGCCAAAGGTGGTCCTATATAATATAAATGTAATAAGTTAAATGTTTGTTATTGTATTATTATATTAAAAGATATAAAAAAGTAAAACGTCGTATAGTTTTGATACGACTGAAATTAAGCAGCAACAAGTGCACTTCAACGCAAACTAACGGTACTCCTTTCAATCGATGATTAGAGCTGATAAAGAGACTTTGTTTAAAGTAGTAAAGTTTATTCTCTCATTCTGTGTTTGAGCTTTCTTCTGATTGTAATCAACATAGATTTCGCGAGAGCTCATAATAAAATTTGTTTGGTGTCGTATAGTTTTGATAATCACCTTACACGAAATTTGTGTAGCAGAAACTTGCAACTTTTCGCAAGGAGGGGAAATGTTTTACTCTCTCATTTTCGCTCTCTTTTGCAAGTTTTTGGTGTACGGGAACGTTATTTAGTAAAAACTTGTGCAAGTTTTCGAAAGTTTTCACAAACTTGCAAGTACGGGAACAGACCTAATTTTGATCCACCTTGAACACCAGAGGGCGCTGTAGTACAAATTTTTTACAAAACTGCCTAAATCTCACAAACCGCTTATGCGATTAGAATGAAAAGTGGTACACAGTGGGTTTCATGTACGTTGAGTGTTTTGCTGGTATCTTTTTTGACATATCTTGAACACCAGATGGCGCTATAGTACAAAATTTTTGCAAAACGACCTACAACTCCCAAACCGCTCATTTGATTAGAATGAAAATTGGTACATAGTACACTCTAAATATTTTTTTTGTACTAGAGTGTACTATATATATCTAAATTCAACAATATATACTGCTACTATCGTAGTTAAATTCAACAACCGTGTGTTAATTTTACTACTTCTTTAGTAGTAAACCTCAATAAAACAGTAGTAATATTTCTACTACTGTTGTAGTAGTTATTTAAGACCCTGTTATATACAATAAGAAATTTATTTTCGGTTTGTAAAAATTTTTTTTTATTAATCATTACATTTTTTTGTTAAAAAGAGTTTAAAAGTAATTTATACAGTATTTAAAACAAAAAATTTTGTAATTTACTTAAATATACTTAAAAATAATATTATTTACTTCAATTTTTTAGTACACAACACAAATAGAAAACTTCCAGGTTAAGATTAGTATGTTTATTATATAAAGCATAATTGCGAATAACGTTGTAAGCGTCAACAATTTATCAATTGTAGATAAGTTGATAGTTATACTCCTCTAGGATAGCCTTCCATCTTTTCATCTTACTGTTCGCATTTTTTGTACTTAAAGCGTAAGTAAGTGGTTGATGGTCCGTATATATTTTTACTCTCCTAGAACCATAGAGATAACTTCTGAGTGAATTTAATGACCAAATGATTGCCAACATTTCTTTCTCATTTGTGGCATAATTCTCTTCGGTTTTTGATAACGATCTAGAGATAAAGGTTATTGGTTTGTCATTTTGAGATAATACCGCTCCTATCGCGAAATTGGAAGCAACGCTAGTTAATTCAAATTCATTATTAAAATTGGGGTGAGAAAGGATTACTTCTTTTGAAGTTAATGAATTTTTAATTTTGTTAAAAGAGTCAATGGCGTCTTCGTCGAGGGTTATTATTTTATTTTTCGAGGCATGTTTGGACACGCGTCCATCTTCCCCTCGTAGAAGATTTGTTAGGGGCTTTGCAATCTTTGCATAGTCTCTAATAAATCGTCTATAGTACCCGGACATACCAAGAAACGACCGAAGTTCTTTTAGTGTTTTTGGTATTGGCATTTTCGCTATTGCTTCTTCTTTCTTCCCATTAGTCTTTATTCCATTTATTCCAACTACATAACCTAAAAACTCTACCTCTTTTTTCAAAAATTCACATTTATCTAACTGCACTTTCATGTTTGCAGCTTCCAGTGTCTTTAATACGATTTCTAAATTTTTGAAATGCTCATCTAAATTTTTTCCAAAGATTATGATGTCATCGACGTAAACGTAGCATTTATTTCCAATGTGTTGACGAAGGATGTCGTCCAAAGTTCTTTGGAAGATAGCCGGGGCGTTTTTAAGTCCAAATGGAAGTCTTACGAATTCGTATTTTCCATTATTTATGGAAAATGCCGTTTTCTCTATATCAGATATCTTAAGAGGTATCTGGTGAAATCCACTTTTTAAGTCAATGATCGAGAAAAATTGATTTCTGCCGAGGTTGGCGAGAACTTCCTGTATCTCCGGAATTGGATATCTATCCGGAATGGTAACCTCATTAAGCTTACGGTAATCAATTACCATACGATACTTTTTTTCGCCCGATGAATCCATTTTCTTCGGGACGATCCATACGGGAGCGTTATAGGGAGATCTCGATGGTCTTATTATGCCATCGGCTAAAAGTTCTTCGACTTGCCTTTCGACTTCTTCTTTTAAAGCCATTGGATACGGATAACTTTTGGAATAAATTGGAGTGTCATTTGTAGTTCGTATTTCACCTTTTACAGAAGTTGAATATGTCAGTTTTTTATTAGGATCGCAAAGTAAATTTGGACATTCTTCGATTAATTTCTTAAGTCTTTCTGTTTGTTGCTCGGTCAAATGTGACGTACGTAGATTAAGGTTATTAACGTCCTGTGCTATGTATTGCTTTAATGGAATAATTAGGTCAGATAATATTGTCATAAAATTGCTATCTGTGTGAATTATGGCACCTAGTTGCTTCAAAGTATCATTACCAACAATTCCGTGGAATGATTTTAATCCAGGTAATATAAAGAATTTAAGTTCTGGCGTCTGTGGTCCGAAAATTTTTAAAAATGTATGATGGGATATTTCAATATTTCCTGCTACAGAGTTTACTGAAAATAACTCGTCGTTGGGTATAGGATACTGAATTCTTGTGGATTGGATGTAATTTTTATTAGAACCGGTGTCTATCAAAAATTTTAGTACGTCTCCACACCCGGTAATAAATTCAAAGTAGGGGAGTGAAGACGGTTTTATCCTAAAAAATGGATACTGTCGGTTTGCCGAGAGTTATTCTGCGTGTTATCATTGGTCTTGATTGGGTTAACATTAGTAACTTGGAATGGGTTTGTTCCCTGTAAGTCCATTGGATTTTCTTCATTAGCTTCCCATTGTTCTATTTGGGAAGCGAATATGTCGTTGGGATCATAAGGATTGTTGGGTGATGAAAAAATATCTTGGAAGTTGCTTTCTTGATCCGCAAAATTTGTGTCAGGATTGTAAGGGTAATATGGAGTTAAAGGGGTATTCTGAAAGTTGACCTCTTGGTGAGCAAAATGTGTATAGGGGTCGTAACATGGATATTGGTAATTGACTTCAGGATAAATTTGGTTATATGTATTCGTAAAAAAGGTTCTTTGTATCTTATTTGGAACGTAGTGTTGTTGAGTCAAAGGTCGCTTTTGGGTGAAATTGTTATTTTGAAAATTTGGCCTATTTTGGAAGTTTGGCCTATTCTGATAATTTACTTGACGTGATTGAACTGATGGGTCGACCTCCATTGGTTGCGGTGGTTTTGGAGGGAAGTTTGGCCTGTTGTTAAATCCGTTTTGATTTGGTCTGTAAATATTGTTTGTAAATGGGTTTGTATGTCTATTTTGTGAAAAGGGATTTGTGTTCTGTGGGAAACTATTCGTATTTCGGAAAAAAGGATTATTATTGTTATTTCTAATGAAAGGATTGTGATTTTGTATTGGTGGCCAGTGAACTAATTCTGGGTAAAAGTTCGTTTTCTGTGGGGGAAAATTAAATTTCACTGGTCTTGGTGGTCTGGGTGGTGCATTTCTGAAACTGCTAGAGTTGTTTTGAGCATAATTCATTCTGAATAGCATATTGTCTAATTTTTGACATAAATTTAGTGCTTGTGGCAATGAAGTAGGTTCTCGTATACTTAACAACCGTGGTAAATCCCCATTAAGTCCGCGTATAAAAGTATCTAACGCTTTCTTTCTGTACGAATTGGTCATTGCTCGCAGTGATTCTTCACCTAATTCTAGGCAAGCAATCTTGTCTAGGATTAAAGATAAATGCTGGTATACTTTTTGGTAGAATTCATGTATTGTGGAGTTTCTCTGAGTCAGTGTGGTTAGTTGGTACTCTAAAGTTCCAATGTCTCTTCTGTCAGAGTAGTGCATCATAAGGCACTTCTTTATTTTACCCATTCTAAGGGAGTTTTATATGACTCCAGTGCTGTGTCGGCTTCTCCGACAATTTTGTGTCTAACCATGTGAAGAATAGCATAGTATTTGGGGGTTCCTTTAATGTGGTCATAGACCGTGAATATGCGGTCAACACTTTTCCGCCATGAATTAAATTCTCCTGGAACTCCCTGAGGCATTTAACTATGTCTGGAATCTTGTCTAATTCGTTAGCGTTTGTTGAGTTAACTTGAATTGAGTAACCTTGGTCTGACTCGGTATCTGTTTCTAAAAATGGATTATTGATATTTCTAATAGTGGTAGTAACCAACTCAGTTATCTCCCTAGCTAAGTTTTCGTTCATTGTTTGGGCTTGAACTGTACCAGAGGTAGCCGGTCCCATGCCAACGCTAAGCTTTGCTAATTTCTCAACTAAATCGTCTGGCATTTTTCCCTCTTTTTTTTATGGACACAAAGGGAAAAACAATTTTCAATTTTTCTTATGCTTTTACTTGTTCTTTTCCTAATCACTTTAAACAAAAAAAAAAAAAAAAAAAAAAATTTATTTAGCAAATTTAAACAAATTATTAATGCTATTTTTCTCTTATAGAATTTCTTGGTAATATTTTCCTTTAATAAATTTTTTCACTCTTAATTTTCTTAAAATTCTCTTTTAAATTTTTCTTAATTTTTCTTTAAAATTCTTTCTTTTTAAATATTTTTCTTTAATTAAATTTTTCACTCTTAATTTTCTTAAAATTCTCTTTTAAATTTTTCTTAATTTTTCTTTAAAATTCTTTCTTTTTAAATATTTTTCTTTAATTAAATTTTTCACTCTTAATTTTCTTAAAATTTTCTTTTTTCGTTTAAATTTTTCTTAATTTTTCTTTAAAATTCTTAACTTTCACTTTTTCACATAAAAATACACTCAGGCATATTCGTTTAGCCGCACTACTTTTATTCCACTAATTATTCAATATGTGTAAATAAAAGGCATAGCTCTGTGCAACCGTGGTACTAAAGTAACAAGCAGCATGTCTGTTTTTAAAATAAGTAACGGTTGTTTACCGTTTTTGTTTTGTTTTTGTAAAAATTTAGTACGACTGTAAACGCGCTTCATGGGAGGAGCATATTCGTATAGCCGCAGTGGAAAAAATTTAATTTTTGAGAGGAAGTAAATAACAAAATAAAAGATTTTTTTTTATAAACATTAAATAAGTAAGATTGCTTCTGTTTTTTTCAAAAAAATTTTGAAAAATAATTAATATTCGTTATTTTAGGTGAACATTAAAAAAATGCCACGTGGAGTTTACTTGACCGATCAAGAAAAAATTCAAATACATTTTTTTAAAGATCAGGGGTGTTCCATTCGTGAAATTAGCCGAAGAATTTCGCGTTCTGATAAAGTTGTAAGAAATTTCTTAAAAAAAGGAGCTTGTTATGGAATTAAGAAACCAACAAAAGGTAACCAAAAGCTGACAAATCGTCAAAAAAATTTGATTCGAGAGGAGGCTACTAAAAATAAATTAAATTCAACACAAATACAATCTAAGTTATGTTTACCAGTAACGAAAAAACATGTTGCCCATGTTCTACGTACAACACCCAATGTTGTTTGGAAGAAACCAGCGCGCAAACCAATGCTCAAAGAACACCATAAAAAGGCACGCTTAAATTTTGCTAAAAAGCATATGCACTGGACTTCCGAATGGGAAAAAGTTATTTTTTCCGACGAAAAAAAATTTAATTTGGATGGCCCAGACTGTTATAGCTGCTATTGGCACGATATCCGCAATGCAAGTATCCCCAAATCAAAAAGAAACTTTGGAGGCGGAAGTCTGATGGTCTGGGCTGCCTTTTCCATTGAAGGAAAGTCAACTCTGTGTTTCATTCCTGCCCGAATGAATTCGGAAGTGTACATTGAGATGTTAGACGATGTTCTTATTCAATTTATCGAAGATAAAATGGACGACAGTGTCATTTTCCAACAGGACAATGCGTCCATTCATGTCTCTAAGACATCCATGGCTTGGTTTGAGCAGCGAGAAATCAACATTATGGAATGGCCTGCATGTAGCCCCGATCTAAACCTCATAGAAAATCTATGGGGTATTATGGCACGGGAAGTTTACGCCGAAAAAGCGAAAGGAACTCCATTTTCTACTGTTACAGAGTTGAAGTTTAAGATTAAGGAAGTTTGGACTTCAATTCAAGGGAAAATTCTTCAAAAACTTATTTATTCAATGCCTAATAGGATATTTGAGGTTATCCAAAATAAAATATAAATATATACATAAAATGGTGGGCATACTCATTACTAAATTGTTATTATTCAAGCTCTAATTTAAGTGCGTCTAAACGAATATGCCAATTGCTTCGGGAGTTATATTTTAAGTTAATTAATATAAAATATTACTTTATGTTAACATTAAATTTTTTATCAGTATTTTGCAAAAGAAATATTGTTCTTTAACATAAATAAAAAAATTTATTTTAAATATATTTTGTGTGTACTTTACGATAAGTTTTTAAAAAAAGGTATATTGCGTCTAAACGAATGAGCCTCAGTGTATATCTTAGATTTAACTTACAATAAACATTCCGACGATATCAATTAGATTTTGAATCCTCAGCTGTATCCGTTTCCTTTTGTACTAGGGAGCCGTTGGATCACTTTTTATCCTTGATGACTCCGTTGGAATTTCCTCACCCTGATACTTAATAGATTTTTCCGTCTAAAGTAATCCAGTAGAGGTGTCCTCACTCTGATACTTAATAGATTTTTCCGTCTAAAGTAATCCAGTAGAGGTGTCCCCAAAGATCTCGTTCAAAAGACTTTAGGATCCCTGCTCGGGCGCCAGTTAATTTTTATATTATTATTTTTATTTTTTAAAAAAACAACATCGGAGCAGGCCCCGATGTTTGACTTTATTGTTCACACATTAACTTAGAACTGACTTAACATATTTTATATCTTAAATTATCAACTGCAACTCGACCGGCTGTTCTTGTTGTTTTTCTATGGATTTTATTATGCTGCTGAATGTTGTTGTTTTTCTGTATTCACGAGTCCGTTGCTTTATCGCTGGTAGACGCAGTGTCAGCATATTCTTCCAGAGCGGATGCGCGTGTAACTTTGAAATGCACTTTGGAGTTTTTAATATATGTGGCGTTAACTTATATAGTCCAAATAAAGTTGACAGAGACCTAGTCGAGTTAATATTAGAAAAAATCGATGGCCAATTTCGAGCCCATATCGACAATGAAAAAACAATTAAAGAAATATTTGATAAATTTAACAAACTTAAGCTTCTAGATGACTATAGAACTATTGATTTAAATCATAAAATTTTTAATAACAGCAAAGGTAGTCATAATAAGTACAATCAAAAACACACTGATAATTTTAACTATTCTCAAAATAAAATACATAACTTTCGGCAGTATAATTCAAATAACTATACTGAAAAGCAAAGCGATAATCAAAATTTCCGTTTTAAACAGTACCAAAATAACAATCATAACAGACCTGGCCAGCACCAAGCTAACAACAATTTAAGAACGAATTCGGGATTTTCAAGGCCCGCCCAGAATCGCTTCAATTATAGAAATGGTCAAAATCAGCATAATTATAGCAATTTCTCAAACAATACTAGTAATTTAAGGACTACCCAAACTCATTCTGACAATTCTGGTCAATATTTAAGACAGCACCAGCCTTACTACAATAATTCAGGCCAGAGTAGAAATACAGGAATTTCACAAAATAGTAATCGCAATAACACTCGAAGTCCAAGTCTTGAGCCCATGGAAGTAGGAAATGTAGTAGAAAATGATGTAAATTTTTTCCCAGGGCCTCCACGCCAAAATTACCGCTAGTAGATATTACTATAGGAAAAACTAAACTTACATGTTTGATTGATACGGGGTCAGACACTAGTATCGTTAAGCCAAATATTTTTACCACCTTTAATGAAGAACCCTTGCCAAATACACTTTGGTATAGGACCATAAATGGGCTAACTCAAATATCAACCAGGATCATTACACCAATACCTAGATAATTTAATGTCTCAGGAACCTTCTCCTGGAAGGTCGCCAATTTTACTGGTTGCAAATACGATGCTATAATCGGAGTAAATTTTCTAGTACCCCTTAATGCTAAGGTTGACTTAGAAAATGAGATTCTGACCATTAATAATCAAACATTGTTATTCAAAAATAGAAAATTTCCTACATTGCAGACGAAATACATACTTTAGAAGCAACTAATGAACCTTTATTTAACCTGAACCATTTAAATAAAGAAGAAAAATATGAAATTGAAAAGTTACTTAATAAGTACACAGATTTATTTTACACAGAAGAAAGCCACCTAACAGCGACTGATATAGTAACACATGAAATGAATACAACAATCGATTCCCCAATTTACTGCAAAAACTATAAATACCCCCAAGTACACGAAAGAGAAATAGAAAGACAAATATCGCAAATGTTAGAGCAAGGCATAATTAAAGAGAGCAATTCCCCTTTCAATAGCCTCCTTTGGATAGTACCAAAAAAGGCAGATAGTTCGGGAAAAAAACAATGGCGTATAGTAATAGACTATAGGAAATTAAATGAGGTTACAACCAGCGACAAGTTTCCCATGCCAAATATAGAAAATATACTAGACAAACTCGGGAAAGCCCAATATTTCACAACGCTAGACTTAGCAAAGGGTTTTCACCAAATTCCAGTAAAAACTACTGATAGGCACAAAACCGCTTTCTCAACTCCATTCGGGCATTATGAATACGTCAGAATGCCGTTTGGACTAAAAAATGCACCATCAACTTTCCAAAGGTTGATGAATTCCATTTTGAGGGACTACATAAATAAAATTTGCGTAGTTTACCTCGATGACATACTAATTTTTAGCACGTCATTGAAAGAACATATCTTAAGTATCCAAAAAATTTTAAATAAGCTGAAAGAACCAAACCTAAAAATTCAGGTAAATAAATGTAGTTTTCTCCTAAAGGAAACTGAATATCTTGGTCACATCTTAACACCTGAAGGTGTAAAACCAAATCGTGCCAAGGTCGAAATAATTCAGAAACTAAAACTACCTACAACCCAGAAGCAGATAAAGTCATTCATTGCATTGCTGGTTTTTACAGAAGGTTTGTAAAAAATTATGCCAAAATCGCCCAACCACTCACAAAATGCCTAAAGAAAAATTCTAAAATAAATGCTAATGATCCCAACTTCATCGTGTCCTTTGAAAAACTAAAAGATATTATAACAAACCCTCCTATCTTGAGATATATTTTAACAAGAAATTCACATTAATAACTGATGCAAGTAATTTTGCTATCGGAGCCGTTTTAACTCAAGACGGACATCCAATCAGTT
Source organism: Pherbina coryleti (assembly GCA_943735915.1). Taxonomy (NCBI): domain Eukaryota; kingdom Metazoa; phylum Arthropoda; class Insecta; order Diptera; family Sciomyzidae; genus Pherbina; species Pherbina coryleti. The sequence goes on along the minus strand of OX030950.1, from coordinate 107,369,842 downwards.
TTGCCTCTAGAACTCTTAATACTCACGAGACAAATTACTCAACTATCGAAAAAGAATTACTAGCGATAGTTTGGGGTACAACATATTATAGACCCTATCTTTTCGGTAGAGAATTCGGTTTACAAACCGACCATCAACCAATCAAATGGTTGCAGGCAAAGAATACAGGAAGGGACATCAACCCACGTTTACAGCGATGGTTAGTATCGTTAGGGGAATATAACATAAATATCGATTATATTAAGGGACAAAACAATAAAGTCGCCGATTTTCTCAGTAGAATAAATATTAATACTAACGAAATAAATTTGTTGGACTCCGAAAATTCGGGGCTCCCACTTAATAATTTGTTCGAAGAACACGTTAACAATTTAAACACTGGAGAGAGTGGTGCTAACGAGTCTGAAGATTCCTTAGCAGTTCCAACAGTACGTTCTCAAGAAGAAAATGCAAATGATCACATCCCACTCCTGAATACAGTCGTAAACCGTTTTAAGACTCAAATAATATTTCAAGAAAAAAAAGAAAAAGAGTCTGAAAAAATTTTTAAAAACACAAGAGTTTTTATTGACAAAGAGGACATAAACAACGACAATATAGCAAATATAACAAAGAAATTAATAAGCAAAGGCAAGATTGCAATTTATTCCCAGCTTAGCGATCACGATTACAATATATTACAACAAGAGCTAATTAAAATTTTTCCAAATAGGCAAATTATTAAATTTGTTAAATGCTCATATTTTGCCAAAAATATCGATGATGAAAATGAACTAAAAAAACAAATTTCATTGTTTCACAAATATGAAACAGGTCACTCCGGAATTATTCCCACATACGAAGGAATTAAAAACAAAATATATAACCCCGAATTAAAAATAACCATCCATAAAGTAATTAATAACTGCGATATTTGTAATCGTGGAAAATACGATAGGAACCCAATTAAAAATAAGTTTAGTCTAACTGAGACACCTTCGAAAATCAACGAAATAATCCATGTTGATACCTATGTTAATAGCAAAGTCTCCTTCGTAGTTTTTATAGATAAATTTTCGAAACATGCAATTAGTTTCTATTTACCAGACAGAAATCACCAAACTATTATTAGGATATTGAGACAATTTTTAGCAATAAAAGGTAAGATAAAAAAGTTCATTTTCGATAACGAATTTAATTCGCAAAGTATTCGAGATTTCCTGAATAATGAAAACATTTCTTTTCATGCTACCAAGCCCAACAGTCATACTGGGAATTCAGACATCGAGAGACTAAATAATACGCTAACTGAACGAATTAGGATTTTAAACACGGAAGAAAAACTTCCAATAAAAACACAAGTCCTTAAAGCCCTTAGGTTTTATAACACTTCTTACCATTCCACAATTAAAACGACTGCACTGGAAGTTCAGGAAAATAAAGTAGATCATAAAATCATTAAGGATAGATTAATACAAATGAAAAATAATACTGTCAACAAAAGAAATAGTACAAGAGAAAATTATATAGAAACAAGAAACGAAGGTTTTATTAAAAATTATAAAAGTTTGAGACATAAAAACGAGCCAAAATTCATCAGAGCTAATTTAGAAAACATTCATACTACCAACATTAAAAGACCACTTAAATTTTCAGATAACCATACTTCTAACCCTGACAATGAGCGCAGAGGGCTTTCTACAAGTGAACCAAATCAGCTCTAACACAGGATACACTATAGTCCGACTCAGAGAAGTACAGATAGTTAATAATACGATTTCGGTTTTGCATATTATAGACACTGCAGAAATCGCAAGCATAATAAATAATCTAGAGAAAAATATAGAAAATATTGGCTTAATGAACGGAGAGCTGATAGCCAGAGAGATAAGTTTACTTAGAGCCAAATTGAGATCAATTACTCCAAATAATAATATTAGGAATAAACGTGGCCTAATTAACCTTGTAGGCAGTATACATAAATGGGCTTTTGGTACAATGGACAATGAAGATAGGGAAGAAATAACCGAACACCTTAAAACTATCGATACAAATAACCATAACTCTATTGGTACTTTAAATCACCAGATAATTGTTAATGAGCATTTCAATAAGAGTATTGACCTTTTGAAAACGACCATAGAATCTGACAGAGTAAAAATCGAACAGTCACTCAAAAATATGAAAATTAGAAAAAACGAAATTATCTAACACTTACTATACTCTGATCAAATGCATAAATTAAAGTCTATCGAAACACAAATAAACATTATTCAAGATAACATTGTATCTGCAAAATTTTTATATGTTTCACCCTAATATCCTATCAACCGAAGAGATGGACCGATATAATATCGATTTTTTCAAATTAAAATTAATCAGATTAGGCGTATTGACTCTTGATAGCAATAAAATAGTAATTGCTATCAAAATACCTGAAGATTTTATTAGTTTAGATCTAAAAGTCATTGTACCAATACCAAACGAAAATTATTATGAAATTAAGGAAAACAAAGAATATTTTGTAGAAATCAATAATGTAATGTATTCATATAAAGAAAATAGTATTGTAACGGGAAATTTCGAATTCATTTAAACAAAAAACTACATATGGAAGAAATAAAAGATGATACTATTGTAGTTAAAAATGCAGATAAAATCGAATTGTTTCAAAATTGTAATGATAGAAAATTTACTTTAAGTAAAAATTGTCTAATTTCATTTAACAATTGTATGATAAATATTAAGAACCAAACCTTCCAAAATAAAAGAGAAAAAGTGGAAGAAACATATTCCTATGACAACGAAAAAGATGTTAACTTTACTGAAATAGAACAGATAAAATTTAACAAAATAATTTTGGAACATTCTGATAATATAAGATATATTGAAGAACTTAAAATTCATAAAAATGTAAATTATGCAATTGGGTTTTCCACAATAGTTATAATAACAGCAGTATTAGCTTTAGTCATTCTACTTCAAAAGAAACAAAAACAACTTAAAATCAAAATCTCAAAACAAATCCCAAGGCCACCTACAGAAGAACAGATGATTAACGAAAATATTGAAATGTTAAAAATCAAACCAGATGTTGAATCTATTCTTGATAAATACTCTACTCACCCTAAAAATTAATTTATGTTATAAATGATATCAGAAAAAATATATACTTATCAATTTTATTTTGTACTCTTATTAGGACTCAGGAGAGTCCTCAATTTATGAGGGATCCTGAGATCCCTCACATTTGCTAAAATAAGTTAAGACGCTGATTCGTCGCATTTTTGCATGTAGAAAACAGCAACAAATGTATGTGTGTATAAACATACTTATGTTTGTTTATACATACATACTAAGTGAAGCTACTTTTAGTTCATAAGATATCTTTTAAGTTAGTCTTAAGATCGAAGTGGTGGAATAAAGACAAAATGCAATGAAAACATTCTCGTTTTAATTCAACACCATAATTCGCATATATATATATATCCGTATATATCCGTCCGTGGCGTAGTTGGTTAAAGTGCGTGGCCGCTATGTCAAAGAACATGGAGACCCAGGTTCGAACCCCAGCAGCGACAGAAAATTATTTGAATTAAAATAATTTTTCTGTACGGCCGCCACCTCTCTGCAGACAATGGCAAACCTCAGAGAGTAGTCAAAATGCCATGTAAAGCATCTTGAGAATAAGAACAATTCCGTTCATCGCCGTTCGGAGTCGGCGTTAAGCCTTTAGGTCCATTTCTCGGTCAATTGTGTACAATCTTAATAACACGCACAACACAATTGATCATAAGAAGCTAGGTCAAAGTCCTTTCAAGGGCTGAAATGACCAGTTATTTATTTGTTTTATTTATGTCTGGCCGCACAAGGGCTAACATTGCAATCAAGCATGACTCGCTGAGGGTCTGGCATGAGCGACTTGGTCATCAAAATCTCAATCATGTAAGAAATTTTTTGAAGCGAAATGAAATCGAGTTTTCGGATACAAATTTCAATCGCGATGGCTGTGCGTTTGGAAAACAGCATCGGCTAAGTTTCAGTTCACGGTCCGAAAAATCAAAAATGTGTGGCGAGATTTTGCATGCTGATGTTTGTGGCCCAATAGAAATGGTATCTTCTGGGGGGTCCAGATATTTTTTGATTTTCAAAGATGAGTTTTTACATTTTCGATTCGTATATTTTTTGAAAGAAAAATCAGAAGTTATAGATAAAATCAAAGTTGTGGTTAAAATTTCTGAAATGCATTTTGGACATCGTGTAAAATTTTTACAAACAGATAATGCCACAGAGTTTGTTAATTTACACATGAAAGAGTTGTTACAAGAAAAGGGAATCCAGCATAGACGCTCAGTTCCATATGCTCCTGAGCAAAATGGGTGCATCGAACGAGAAAACCGAACAATAATGGAGTCAGCGCGGTCAATGATACATACAAAGCAGTTGCATTTTAAATTGTGGGCAGAGGCGGTAAAGAATGTAGTTTTTATTTGGAATCGAACTGGAACAAGTTCACAAAAAGACAAAACACCATATGAGCTATGGTATGGTAAGCCAGCACAGTTTGATCATTTTCAATTATTTGGTTCAGAGGTTATTCCCACTCTTTGCTGCCGAAGAGGTGATTGGCTATCACCGCCCTCGCCGAAACCACTGGCACGTCCAGGAGTGTCGCGACGCCACTGCAGAAAAGGACGCCGCCTACAAAGCCACCCTGCAGTCGGTTGCAACGCGTGCTGCTAAAGAACGATACAAAGAGAAGAGGAGGGAAAAGAGACGCATTTTCCCGTGAAAGAAAAAGGAAGCGGAAATACGTGAGTGTGAGAAAATTGAGATGCATGGTGACAGGAATGAGGTCCGAAAATTTTTCAAAAAAATAAGATGCCTGGCCGATGGTTTCAAGACCGGCGCCTCTTTCTGCAAGGATGAAAATGAAAATCTAGTGAAAGATATCCAGAACAAGGGCTACAAGGTGTGTAGCTTCTGAGTCTACTGTCAGCTTCTGAGTTAATCGGTCATTCGTTTCTCAGTATGTCTCAACTTAGATCTCGGTGTGAGATTTGTAACAAATCGACGGCTAAAGTTGCAGCTCTTTGTGCAATGTTTGCAAAAGTATTAATCACAAATCTTGTGCTAATATCGATGACAATCAATATGATTGCATCAATAATCATCCTAATATTACGTTTAATTGCTCGAACTGCATAAATAACTCGGCTAATTTCATGGATATTATAAAAAAGTTAGTTGAAGACGTGAGTGTTATTAAAGCCTTTTTAGGCGCTGAAAAAACTCAATACGTTCTGATCAAAAACGATATTGTTGTGCCGAACAAGGAGTCGTTAACCCCGAGCTCTATTGCTTGCCTAAATGCTCACACTGTTGGTAGTGTTGTTGTTCCTAATGCTTCTTCTGATAAAGTTTTTGTTCCTGCTGCTGCTGCTGTTTCTTCTACGATTTCTTCATTGCCTGCTGCGGAAAGTCTTGCAAATATGCTCTATAAACCGGTTTTGAGTGATGTTGAGTTGCCTACTTCTAAGTCTACTGCTGCAGCTAGTTCAATATCGTCGTCTGCGTTGTTGCTGCCCACGGCTGCTAAACTAGCCTCATCGATTGTTTTATCTCAATCACTCTCTGAGGAAAATGCATCTCTAGCTTTGTTGTCTCCATTGCCTGCATCCGTAAGTTATGCAGATATGCTCTCTAAACCAGTTTTGAGTAATGTTGAGTTGCCTACTGCTAAGTCTAATGCTACTGCTGTTTCAATCCCATCGTCTGCTATGCTGTTGCCCGCTAATGCTAAACCTGCGTCTTCGATTGTTTTATCTCAATCACTCTCTGATGATAATGTTGATAGGATTGATGTAAACAATAAATCTTCAAATTATAAGCGCAAAGTTGTTGTTGTGTTGAACACAAACTGCAATCTTGACGCTGCTGATAAGAAACGCTGGCTGCATGTATCTTCGTTTAAGCCATCGGTTACTGAAGAAAATATTATTGATCACGTTATGTCGCAAGCTCATCTCAAAAGATCTCAAATTGCGTGCTATAAACTAGTTTAAAGAGAAGCTCCCATTAACACCTTAAAAAGAATAAATTTTAAAATAGGAATCTCATCATCTGAATATAGCAAAGTATTCAATGCATCGCTTTGGCCGTTAAATATTAAAGTACGACCGTTTTTAAAAGAGTTTTTTCTAAAGGAGGGAGACCCACTTCAAATAGCTTAGAATTAAGTGAAAGTTGCCCTAATGATAATCTGCGTTTAGAAGTTTTTTATCACAACGTTTCTGGCTTGCGAACTAAATCGTCAACTATTTTTGCTGCTTCGTCTCATTGCGAATTTGATGTGATTGTCTTAACTGAAACGTGGCTGAATGATGATTTTTACGACAACGAATTTTTTGAACACAATCAATATCAGGTCTTTCGGAAAGATCGCGATGCCGTGAAAACTGGTTGCCAGCGTGGTGGAGGTGTCCTGATTGCTGCCAAACGTACGTTGCAAGTCTCAGTAATCCCTCTGGCTATCTCTGATTCACTTTTGGACCAGCTTTGCGTCAGAATTAATGGTATTTTGGATGCTCTTTATGTGTGTGTTTCATACATTCCTCCTACTAGCTCAATTGATTTATATAAATCTCATATCGATAACATTCGCTTTTTGGAAGCCAAGCATCTAGGTGATAACCAGCTATGTGTTTTGGGTGATTTTAATTTAAGTAAAGTGACTTGGTCTTTTATTAACACTGATATAGGTCTTAATCCTTCAAATGTTCACACTGATCTTGAGGTTTTTGTCATTGATAGCTTTTTCGATTTAGGTCTTATACAAATCAACAGTTGTTTTAATAAACTAAATAAAATTCTTGATTTAGTGTACATTAGTAATAATATAAATTTTAGCATATGTGAATCAGTGTTTCCAATATCTATATCTAATATACATCATACTGCGCTTTCCATTGAGTTAGGTTTTTACACATTTTTAATACATAAATCTAACAAGTTTGAATTTAACTTTAAAAATTGTGATTTTGACCTTGTAAATAGCATGATTTGTGACATAAATTGGGACTGTGAGCTTAATGCCATAAATATTGTAGATGCTTTTACTTTATTTAAATCTAAATTGCAAAATATTTGCCTGCATTGTATTCCGCGCATTATAAGGAAATCACTAAAACTTCCCTGGTATACACCTGGGCTAATTAAGTTAAAAAATCGCAGAAATAAATTTTATAAGAAGTACCTTGCCACTAAAAACATTTATATTTTTCATAAATATCGTCATTTTATGAGAGAATTTAGTTTTCTTAACAATTATCTATATAAGCAATATATTCTGAAAGTTTAGACAAATATTATATCAAACCCTAAAACATTTTGGAGTTACATAAATTCAAAGAGGAAAACATCTCATATTCCTAACTCTATGTTTTATATGAATAAAACATCAAATTGTGGCCAAGAAACGGTAAATCTATTTGCTGAATATTTTCAGAATGATTTTGAGCCAATCACCGACTACGCTGGTGAATATGATTGTGAATCTTTTCATTCCATTGACTTGGGTTCCTTAACTTTAAATGACCTTGACGTTATGGATGGTATTCGTAATCTGAAATATTCCATGAAGTCTGATATTGATGGGTTTTCCGCTTTTCTTTTTAAAAATTGCTGCCTATCTCTTGTTAAACCCCTTAAATTAATTTTCAATAAATCGCTTGATGCGGGTATATTTTTATCTGATTGGAAGATTTCATCGATTACACCAATATTCAAATCTGGCAACAAAAATAAAATTGCTAACTATAGGCCTATTTCAAAACTTTCAACATCGTCCAAGCTCTTTGAATATATCGTCAAACAAAAATTATTTTTTGCAGTGAAAAGTCTAATTTCACCTTTTCAACATGGCTTTGTTCCATGTCGCTCGACGGTAACTAACCTTGATAGCTTTTCAGAATATTGCATTTCAGCGTTTGTCTCAGGCTGCCAAGTTGATTCAGCTTACACTGATTTTTCTAAAGCGTTCGACAAAGTTTCACATTCTTTATTGATTAATAAATTGGCTAAGCTTGGTCTCCATTCTAAAGTCCTGAAATGGCTAAGCTCTTATTTGATTAATAGAAAAAGTTTTGTAAAAATTGAAAATTTCAACTCCCCTGCGTTTATAGAGACATCTGGAGTTCCGCAAGGAAGTATTGTTGGGCCGCTATTATTTATATTATTCATCAATGATATAACAAATGTTGTCTTGCACTCTAAATGTTTACTTTTTGCAGACGATCTCAAAATTTTTCTTAAAATTAACAATATGTCGGATTCATTCTTATTGCAGTCTGACATTAATGCTGTTTATAATTGGTGCGTTCAAAACCGACTATGTCTTAACATTGATAAATGTTTTTATGCCACGTACTCTAAGTCAAATAGCCCCAGATCCACATCTTACTCATTGTCTTACCTTCCGCTAATTTGTGTTAAGGAAGTTAAAGATCTAGGCGTAATGTTCGATGCCAAATTTTCATTTGTAGGCCACTTGGATTACATTATTCCCAAAGCCTATGCTTTATTAGCTTTTCTTCGACGAAATAGCTCAAATTTTTTAGATGCTTACACTTCAAAAGCAATCTATACTTCACTAGTTCGGTCAAAGCTGGAATATGCTTCTCTCATTTGGAGTCCTTTTTACGATACCCATATCATACGTCTTGAGCGCGTACAAAAGAAATTCATTCGTTTTGCCCTTAGAGCTCTTCATTTTGAAGATCCTATTCCGTCTTATAATGCGCGATGTTTACTCATACATCTAAAGTCTCTTCAAAATCGACGTACAATTGCTTCACTTTTATTTATCTCCGATCTTATATCGGGTGCTATTGATTGTCCCGCGTTGCTTGAACAAATTAATTTTAATGTTCCATCAAGAACTTTAAGAAATTCGGATGTATTCTATTTAGATACACGCAGAACAAATTATGCTATGAATTCTCCTCTATACAGAGCATTATCAAATTTTAACTTATTAGCTTCTAAGTGTAATGTTGATTTCTCTGTGCCTAAATGTGCAATGAAGCAATTATTGAATTGTAATTTTTGATGTATTACTATACACAAAATTGTTAGTTTTAATTTATTTTTTATAATACATTATGATCTTTTCTCTTATCATATTATTATAATTATTGCTAGTCTGTAAGAACTTGTTCATTGACTGAATTGAAATAAATAAATAAATAAATAAATAAACACACTGATGATTTGGAGGGAACACTTCTCTAGGCTTCTGAATGGTGACGACGACAACAATCCCACCAACAGAGATGATATCCCGGATACCCCAATTGTGGACGACAGCGTTGAAGTTCCGCTGCACGACCATAGTGAAGTTTTGAAAGATATAGCTCGGCTTAAAAACAAAAAAGCCGCAGGAGCCGATGGCTTACCTGCTGAGCTCTTCAAGAATGGAGGCGAAGCTCTACTTAAATGCATTCATGAGCTCCTATGTAGAATATGGTCTGAAGACCATCGTAAACCAGCTGATTGGACCTTATCAGTGTGGCTTCAGACCTGGCAAATCCACCATAGACCAGATATTTACACTACGACAAATCTTGGAGAAGACCCTTGAAAACCAAATCGACACACACCATCTTTTTGTCGGTTATAAAGCCGCCTTCAACAGTCCAATAAGGAATCATCTTTACTCCACCATGTCTGAATTTGGTATTCCTGCAAAGCTCATCCGTCTTTGCAGAATGACACTGAGCAAGCAGCACAGTTAAAATCGGGAAGGATCTTACTCCTCCATTTGATACCAAACGAGGTTTCAGACAAGGTGATTCTTTTCGTGTGACTTTATCAACCTTATAATGGAGAATATCATCCGAGCTGTTGATTTCAGACGCAGTGGGACAACGGCTATTACTTTGAGCTGAGTAGGCAATTGAGAAGCAGAGCCCTCTCTCGACGAACAAAATTCACGCTCTATAAGTCACTAATCATGCCCGTCCTATTATATGCAGCACAAACCTGGACGTGGAGCAGTTCTGATGAAAAGACTTTAGGAGCCTTCGAGAGAAAGATCCTTCGTAAGTTCTTCGGACCAATCTGCGTCAATGGCGTGTACCGATGGAATCACGAGCTGTATGAGCTGTACGCTGACATCAACATAGTAAAGCGCATTAAAATCGAGCGGCTCCTCTGGCTAGGTCATGTTGAGCGAATGGAAACAACGCTCCAGCGAAAAAAATATTCGATTCGGTGCCCGGTGGTGGTCAACGCAGAAGAGGACGCTCAGATCTTCGTTGGAAGGATCAGGTGTTGGATAACATGACCACGCTTGGTGTTTCGAACTGGCACCAGCAAGCAAGTAAGTAAGTAAGACAAAATAAACTTAGACGTGGCTGAATGAAAAACTGATCAAAAAATGTTCAACACTATCCTAGCAGAGTAAGAATTCCATCAAGAAATAAATGCTCAAGCAACCAAAATTGATGCTGGTATTATTAAAAATTTGGCGACAAAGCTTTTAAATGTATTAAACCGTGTAAATTCGGATGATGGAAAATATATTAAACCTGCTCGCCGCCTTTTCGTTTTTGACAAACTGAATAAATTGAACTTTTTAATAGACACGGATGCAACAGTTTCAGTAGCACCAGCTTCAAAATTCAAATCACTTAAAACAAATTCGGGTATAACTTTAACAGCTGCAAATGGCTCTTTGACATTTTTGGTTCCAAGCGTTTCAAAATCGATTTAGGTCTACGTCGCGATTTTGATTTTCCATTTCTCTTAGGGAATGTTTCAACACCAATTATCGGAGTAAACTTTTTAGAAAAGTTCGGTTTAGTAATTGATATTAAAAATAGATTAGTAATTGGTATCACAACCAATTTAAAAGTCTCTGGCACTTCAGGTTGTTGCGAAATATACTCTTTAAAATTACCTTTAATCGAAAATAAATTTACCTATCTTCTTAATCAATTTTCTTCAATCACTTCTGAACCAGATTACACCAAACAGGTGAAAAACACAACAGTTCACAGGATTGAGACAAAAGGCGTCATACCATATTCACGACCACGCCGCCTAGATCCTATACAACTTAAAATCGCCCGAACGGAATTTGAATATCTGGTTAAAATCGATTTATGTAGACCTTCGAGTTCTACTATCGCATCTCCTCTTCACTTGGTTCCAAAAAGGACACAAACGACTGGAGACCATGCGGAGATTACAGGAGACTCAAGTGCATCACAATTCTAGACCGTTACGTGCATACCACCAGATACCAATGGCTGAAGAAGATGTACATAAAACTGCAATTACAACTCCTTTCGGAATGTTTGAGTTCGTACGAATGCCATTTGATCTACGAAACAGTGTTCAATCTTTCCAACGTTTTATAAATGAAATATTCTTCGGTTTGGAAGATGTGGATTTGTGTGTGGATTTTGTGTTTACATATGTTGATGACATATTAGTAGCGAGCAAAAATGAAGCAGAACATCTCGAACACCTCAAAACAGTTTTTACCCGACTAGACCAGTACGGATTAAACTTAAAAGCTACAAAACTTTTGGCGTACTTTTGGCGTACGTACCTTCTCTTGACTTTCTAAGTTAACAAATTTCTTGTACGGGTATACAACCTTCTAAGGATAGAGTTAAAGCAATCACAAATTTTGATAAACCAACTTCGATCACGAAATTCAGAAATTTCTTGGTATGGTTAATTATTATCACTGTTACATACCGATGCTTGCAGCAGAACTAAGCCCATTGCACGATTTGCTTACATCTGCTATAAAAAACAAACTCAAACAATTGACTTGGACCGATAAATCTACTTCTGCTTTTGAAAATACTCGATCACGTTTTGCCCAAAATACTTTACTTACACATTCTAACAAACATGCTCAATTATCGCTAGCCTTCGACGCATCAAATGTTGCAATCGGAGCTGTTTTACAACAATCTACTACAAACTCATGGGAACCACTCGCTTATTTCTCAAAGAAATTAAGTTCAGCAGAAACAAAATACTCCACTTTTGACCGAGAACTTTTAGAAATTTACCAAGCCCTCAAACATTTCAAACACTTCCTTGAAGGACGAAATTTCACAATTTACATCGATCATAAACCCTTAACTTACGTACTAAACTGTAAAACCGACAGATCTCCAAGACAAACACGACACTTGGAATACATTGCACAATTCACGAACGATATTCAGTACCTAACTGTCAAAAATAATACAGTAGCAGATAGAAAAATTGACTCGATATCAACACACGACATTTATTTCTCAACACTATACAAAAACCAACAAACTGACCAAACACTTAAGACTCTTATTTCGTCTTCGAATTCCAAATGCAATTTGAAAGAAATTCATATTCCAATTCTAAATTCATTTGAAGTCACTCTTCTCGACCTTATGTTCCAAATTCAATGAGAAAAATTATATTCGACAAAATACACTCGTTATCACATCCCGGAATTTGTACTACTAGACGTTTAAGGTATAATATGCGTGTAACAACCAAAAACAGGAGCTATTTTCAAAAAATTTTTTTAGATATAAGTTATTATTTTCTTTTAAATTTATACAGGTTATTGTACATAAAGTGTGTTTATTTATTTATTTATTTAATTTAATCAACTATTAACAATTATTGTTGTACAGTTACAATAAGTACATAAATTAAACGTAAGTACATAAAATTAATTCAACATGACTTCGTTCTTAAATGCTACCCTATTTTGGGTGATCTCAATCGAGTTGCAGATAGTGTTGAACGTCTTAGTCACATTGTAAACTGGGTCGCATCTGCCATAATTTGTCCTTTTGTATGGTATATAGAACAATTGCCTTTGCCTAAAATTTCTTTCAGGTGCATACAATTTGAAAACAGCTAGAAGTGGAGCACAATCAATGTGATTCATCACTACATCCCGGGCAAATAAGGCGAGAAAGTACTTTCGCCGGAACTCCAAAGATTTAAGTCCAAGAAGAGCACATCGCGCTTCATAGGAAGGCATAAAATCCCAGTGGAGATTTTTATTTTTTTAAAAAATTTAAAAAAAATATTTTTTTTTAAATACAATTCTGGCTTTTATATAGAGGGCACTGAAAATGGGATTGAAAAAAAAGACATACAAAACGGTTCGATGGAAATGGCCTTTACCATGTATCGGAAACAAAAAAATCAAATTAAATTTTAAAGCATAGACCATATATTAAGCATCCCCCCTACGCAAGACCCCCGGGTTTTTTTTAATTATGGCGGAAGTTGAAGTAAGAAGTTAAAAAAATAGATACATTTTCGCGCGTTTTTGTTTATAAAAAAAATAGATACTTGAATTTAGGAGGGATGCTTAAAGGATAAAGTAACGAACAAAATGCATAAAAAATCATTGAAATTGAACCAATAGACTTCGAATTATCTATCGAACCGTTTTAAAAAACTAGTTTCGAGGAAATCGCGTTTAAAGTTTTTATTTACGTTGTATGGAGTTTAGACATAGGTTAACGAAAACCGTTATAACTATGGTTTTTTTTTTAAATATCGATTTAAAAATGTGTATGTATATTCTTAAAACTATAAAGAATACATTAAACAAATAAAAAAAAAATTTTTCCGAAAAATTTACACGTATACCTTAATTCAATCAAAATATTTTTGGCCTGATATGCGAAGAGACATCAATGATTTGTCATAAAATCGTATAAATTGTCAAAAATCAAAATTAATGTGTATACAAAAACTCCAGTCCAAAAAATTGAAATAACTAAAGTCAGATTTGAATTCCTTACTATATGGATCTGGTGGGACCACTTCCAATTTCTAACAATAACCGATATATACTTACAATAATAAAAAGACCTACTCGTTGGCCTGAAGTTTACCCTTTAAGGGGGGTTATATACCCAGAACTTTTTTTTCAAATTTTTTTTACCATTTTCTTAAAGCTTTAAGTCTCAAAAATATGTGGTTAAAATTTCAAGTCGATATCTCAAAAAATAAAAAAGTGCATGCCTAGTGAATGAACCGCCTTCCAAAGAGCGCAGTGCTGGCCCTTATTTTCAAACTCGAAACCATGTTTTCAAAGTTGGTGACAAAGATTTCTTAGTACTCAGTGAACCGATCGTTTTTATTTTTTTGCAGTATTATTTTATTCATATTAATCTCGTACTTGTCAAGGGATTTTTATACCCCCACGTTTAAAAAACGTAAAAGGGGTATATTAATTTTGTCACTCCGTTTGTAACGCCCATAGGGAGGCGTGGTATGTATTGAAAAATATATATATTCTTGATCAGCACCACCACCTGAGTCGATTTAGCCATGTCCGTCTGCCCGTCTGTCTGTGATCACGATTACAGCCGTAATTTTAAAGCTATCATCACGAAATTCAATATTTAAGCTTTTATCAAAAAAATAAAGGTCAAATTCGAAAATGAGCCAAATCGAATGAAAACCACGCCTACCACCCGTACAAAGTGACTTAATCAAAACAGTAAGATCTCTTCGGATTCCACAAAAATTAATATATGGACTTGAAATTTTGCATGTTTTGATGCTCAATATACACACTGAGTATGAAATTCAAACAAATCGGATGAAAACCACTCCTACCTCCCATACAAAGTGACTATCAAAAAACAAAAGTGAATATTTTCTGTTAAAACTATAACGAAAATGTTTTTAAAAATAAACATTTTATTGATTGCTTAAGGCTTTGAATATACCTCGGTTCGGTCGTGGGGGTATTTTAACTTCGGCCCAGTCGAAGATCATTCCTTACTAGTTTTTTCGTAGCTTCGTTCATTAGTTATAGGCAAAATAATGACGAATTTTTAATCGAAAATCGTTAAATTACGTTCGGAAGTCCACCGTTTTGTGAAAAATTAATATTTTTAAAATCGGCTATGACAAGTACGAGTTTTAAGTATCTAGTTTAATAATATAAAGAGTGATTTTTTAAGTGCCTGATAACTTTTTTTAAAAAAAAAACGCATAAAATTTGCAAAATCTCATCGGTTCTTTATTTGAAACGTTAGATTGGTCCATGACATTTACTTTTTGAAGATAATTTCATTTAAATGTTGACCGCGGCTGCGTCTTAGGTGGTCCATTCGGAAAGTCCAATTTTGGGCAACTTTTTCGAGCATTTCGGCCGGAATAGCCCGAATTTCTTCGGAAATGTTGTCTTCCAAAGCTGGAATAGTTGCTGGCTTATTTCTGTAGACTTTAGACTTGACGTAGCCCCACAAAAAATAGTCTAAAGGCGTCAAATCGCATGATCTTGGTGGCCAACTTACCGGTCCATTTCTTGAGATTAATTGTTCTCCGAAGTTTTCCCTCAAAATGGCCATAGAATCGCGAGATGTGTGGCATGTAGCGCCATCTTGTTGAAACCACATGTCAACCAAGTTCAGTTCTTCCATTTTTGGCAACAAAAAGTTTGTTAGCATCGAACGATAGCGATCACCATTCACCGTAACGTTGCGTCCAACAGCATCTTTGAAAAAATACGGTCCAATGATTCCACCAGCGTACAAACCACACCAAACAGTGCATTTTTCGGGATGCATGGCCAGTTCTTGAACGGCTTCTGGTTGCTCTTCACTCCAAATGCGGCAATTTTGCTTATTTACGTAGCCATTCAACCAGAAATGAGCCTCATCGCTGAACAAAATTTGTCGATAAAACACATTTCGAACCGAACACTGATTTTGGTAATAAAATTCAATGATTTGCAAGCGTTGCTCGTTAGTAAGTCTATTCATGATGAAATGTCAAAGCATACTGCGCATCTTTCTCTTTGACACCATGTCTGAAATCCCACGTGATCTGTCAAATACTAATGCATGAAAATCATAACCTCAAAAAAATCACCCTTTATTTAATTTTTTTGTTTCAGATGAATTTAGGCGGAGCAATCTTGGTCACCTCATTTCACCTTTTTTTATTTCACAGCGCTCTATAAAAAATTCTGTATCTACCTTAATATTACATTTTCCTTATAAAAAAAAAAACTAAACATACTCTTGAATGTGAATATTTTTAGGTATAAAAACCCTCATTTAAAAATATCAATTAGGTTTCCTTAAAAAAAATTCACAAAAATTACATTTTTTTCGGCCTCTGGGTATATAGTCCCACTTAAAAGATATTTCAACCCATACAATAGCACACATCTTTGTTCAAAACTGCGTTCCACGTTTTGGTGTACCGATTCAAATTACAGTTGACCAACGAACACAATTCACTTCCTGTCTTCTTACAGAATTAACAAAACTACTTGGATCACACAAAATACACACCTCATCACCATATCAGCCACAAGCGAATGACATGATAAAACGCTTTCATCGTCAGCTAAAGACGTTGCTCATTTTCGAAAGTTCATTAAATTTAGTAAGCGTATGTGCAAATATCGAGTATCAAGAGTTATGCAAAAGTTAACTGGATAAATTAATAAATTTTGATTCACACGAAATATTGGTTTGATCAGCAATTTGTGCTGTACGGTAGAATATTTTTATTTAAAAATTGAATTGTTATGTTGGTAACTTGAGAGTACTTTCCTGCAACTTATTGTCTTTGAAATTAACTTATGCAAAACTGCTTCGATATTTACGCATGCTGCTAACTTAGCACTTTTTTGAATTCACCTTAATTGTTTTGTATAGTGTGATTTATAAAGGGTGTTTTTTTTAGGGGTTTGTTTTTCGAATAGAGATAAAACTGGCATTTTGTGGTCAAATCTGGCAACTCTAATGTAATTTATGTTCAGTTTGGTTTGCCATTTCATCATGAACAGGTTGACAAAAGAACAACGCTTGCAAATGGGCCGAAAATGAGATTGATCTCGATGCAGATTTTCATCGCAAAATTTTGTTCAGTGATGAGGCTCATTTTTGGTTGAATGGCTACGTCAACAAGCAAAATTGCCGCATTTGGAGTGAAGAGAATCCACATGAGATCCTTGAGACGCCATTACATCCACAAAAACTGACTGTTTGGTGTGCTCTATGGGCTGGTGGAGTCATTGGGTCATACTTCTTCCGAAATAATGCTGGAGAGTCAGTTACCGTTAATGGAGACCGGTATAGAGCCATGATAACCGACTACTTTGTTCCCGAATTGGATGGCATGAATGTGGATGAGTTGTGGTTCCAACAAGACGGCGCTACATGCCACACAGCGCACGTCACAATCGATTTATTGAAGGAAACATTCGATGAGCGCATAATTTCGCGGAATGGACCTGTCAATTGGCCACCAAGATCGTGTGATTTGACACCATTGGATTATTTTCTTTGGGGATATGTGAAGTCGCTCGTCTACGCCAACAAACCAGAAACGTTAGGGGACTTGGAGGCCAACATTCGTGGCGTTATTGCCGACATACGGCCCCATATGCTCGAAAAAGTGTTTGAAAATTGGACCTGTAGAATTGGCTTTATTCGAGCCAGCCGCGGCGGCCATATGCCCGAAATCATATTTAAACATTAATGGCATAAAATTATTCTTCCAATAAAGCCAAATTGATGGACATTAAAACGATTTTCTTGTGTTTTATCTCTATTCGAAAAGCAAACCCTTAAAAAAAACACCCTATACAATGTAATTCTTTATTTTTGGTAATATGAGAATAACTTCTTGCAAATTCAATTATAAAAAATACTGTTTCAATTTTTACGCATGCTGCTAACATAACACTTTTTTATATTGCCTTAATTGTTTAATTCTTTTAATCGCTGTTTTATTTTTATGTGTATATGTAAATTGTTATTATTGTATATGTAATTTGTTATAATCTATATATTTAAAAATAAGGTGCATTGTGTATGAAATTGATGTTCTCTGTAATGCGTGAACCGATTTTGTTTCTGAAAATTTCCCATGAAAGGTGACGTCAATACGAAGGTTTTTATGTATTAACGTTATTGTGCCACACCCCCTTTAACCGCCCACAAATCAATAAAAATTCTATATATCACAAGGTTTTGGTGGTATTACACTGTGGAACAAATTCAGGTTCAAATTCCGTTCATCGCCGTTCGGAGTCGGCGTTAAGCCTGTAGGTCCATTTCTCGGTCAATTGTGTACAAACTTAATAACACGCACAACACAATTGATCATAAGAAGCTAGTTCAAAGTCCTTTCACGGGCTGAAATGGCCAGTTATTTATTTATTTTTTTTTATGAAAAAAAAAAATAATTTTTCCAACTTTGCTTCATAAGCACCACAAAAATTTTCTAAATAAATTTTTCAAAAAATTTTAATTGTTGCACAGGTCTCTAGCAATAATTTGGCTTTTACAGATTGAAAAAATATCAATTAGTCGACGAGTTATAGCAAAAAAACCATATAAACAATATGCTGAAAAGCGGCATTTGACTGCAAAGTTCGAAGGTCGATTAAAAAAAATTCGAACTAACATAAACAAACGCCGCGTTACGGGTCTTCTAATTTAGCCTCTATTTTGACCCCTCACTCTCAGAATCGACCTAACTTTTGCTAACCTGAATTTGTTCCACAGTGTTATACTAAAATTTAGTAATTACTTTTGTTTGCTTGCTGTCGGAAACTGTACTAGGTTGCCACACTCCTTTTACCGCCCACAAATTAATAAAAATTCTATATCTCGGAAAGATTTGTTGGTATTAGACTAAAATTTGGAAATTTAGATTGTATGCTCACTGTCGGCAACTGTACTAAAAATGGGTTGCCACATCCCATTTTATTGCCCACAAATCAATAAAAATGCTATATTTCCTATGATTTTGGCCGTATTAGGCTACAATTTGGTAATTTAATTTATATGCTCACTGTCGGCAACGGATAATATCCGTTATATATAGTTATATAGTTTTTAAACTGGATAATATCCATCTACTATAAAACTGGGATGGGCTTTTATAGGGGGGTGTGGATCCGCCCATACAAGAAAAATTTGTAATATCGCAAAGCTTTGGAAGTAAAAGTAACAGTACTTACATTCAAACTCAAAATGGAGTTACTATTTGGTGATGTCCTGCTACTGGGAAACTGTAACGGGCAGTGAAAAATTACAGTGGTGTCAAACTATGGGTCTAAGAAAAGCTTTGAATATACTTATTATTTTCTCATATAGTTGCAGGGTGCAGCAACGCGCACAGGGAAACATAATCTGTTTAGTATTTAAAGTGAACTTTAATTAATAAAATTTGAGTCAGAATCAATACGTCAACTGTATCATTTAAAGTTTCAGCAAAACTGGGTTCAAGTGCCGTTGTTTTAAAACATTTCCACATTCATCGAAATATATTCTGGTTCAAGTACCAGAATATATTATAACAGGGTATCAAGTTCTAAGTGCTAGATAATCCAAAAGTAAGGGCAAACAAGTCCTTTCTTCAAAAACATTGATTCCACATTCATCAAAATATATTCTGGTTCAAGTGCCAGAATATATTACAACAGGGCAATCTAGTTCCAAGTGCTAGATAGCCCAAAAGTATCTAGGGATCCAGCACACAAGGCTTTCAACTAAGATAAGCCAACTCTATTCAAAATGACAACAATCCAGGAGCTCACAGCCAAGCAAAAAGTTACTGGTTGCATTATCTAGCAACTGATTTCCAACTACAGAAAGGATTCAAAGATCTGAAAACAAACTAAAGAATACTTCAAGAAAACAGCTCTCGAGGATTCGTGGGAAGAATTCGAGCAAACTGACAGCCAAATCCGTGAACTATGCAACATCGACCATGATTATTTCTCGAAAGATTACTACAATGCAGTTAAAACCTTGGTTAATAACTAAAGTAAGGAGTTTGAACGTGCCATCAAAACAACAACAGACCAAGAAGTACATCCAAATCAAAGGAAGGCAATCGATGGAGAAAATACTTCAATAAATTCAGCCGGCAGACAGCAAGCATCTACCGAACAATATTAATCCAACCAAAATCCATTTGTCAACTAAGAAGACATAATGCACTATTCAGTTCCATACCTAGATTCATAGATTTTATCAATATCGACCAAGGAATGCGTCATAAAGAAGTTATTATAACAAAGATGGGAAGACTTACAACTTTATGGCAACAACTATAAGCAACACATTATTCTATCTACGAATTATGTGATGTCCCAACTGAATTTGGTTACGATCTCAAGAGGCATATCAACATAGAAGAGTATATCCAAGTCGTAAAATTTACGCTATCTTCAAAAGCGAACGAAAATGAAAAAATGAGATCATCCATACCAATGGATAGTGGATTACAATTACCTAAGGTATCAATTCCTCACTTCAGTGGCAAATATCTAGATTGGCCACAATTCTACAACATGTTTAATGATATGATCCATAAAAGGGCGATTCCCTAGGTACAGAAAATGTGGTACCTTAAAACATTTAGGGTATTCACAAGGTCTCATAAAGTCAAATGTCTTAAATTGAAAACATTAAAATTTACAACAAGTGTGAACAACCTTCCATAACTTATTGTGCTATTTCAACTCTCAATCAGCTGATGCAAAACAAATTTAAATAAATATTTGTTATCACAATGCCAAAAGAAAGCGAAAAAGACAAAATAATTGCCAGTTTGTGCAAAAAGCATATTTTGCACGTTATTGAATACGACACTCAATAAACATAGCTTTTAGAGTTGTATTATTTTAGTACTTTTTTATATGGAAGGCAACAACCATATTTTTAAACTAGTGTAAAATTGTATTACATTATGATAATATGACATGATAGCACACCTTGTGAATACCCTAAATGTAAGTGGAGAAGCAAGTGGTCTACTTCGACATTTAACGTTGACAGAAGACAACTATCAAGCTGCATGGGAACTATTGCAAGCAAGATATCATAACGTAGCCTGATAACATCAAGCCTCATACAACGTATTATTGGTCTTCCATGCAATACAAAGGATGTACCATCGGTTATCATGCTAAAACCACTACATGACACTACAAAAGAAAATCTTCAGGCTTTACAAAACACAAACAATTGGGATCCACTTCTACTACATCTGTTGGTTGGAAAGTTAGATAAAGAAACACACAACCTCTATGAACAGACATTGGAAAATCCAAAAAGAAATCAAACTCAGTGAATTCTTACTGTTCGTGGAAAAACGTTTCCAGCCACTAGAGGCACTGGGGGGTACAAAGAGCATCCAAAATAAGGAGAAGATCCTGAATTCCCACGTCCAAGCAAAATCGAAATTTTATTAGGACCTGAATTCTATCACTAAATCTTATCGATTGGACAAATCCACCTCGGTGAAAGACTACCGTCTCTTCAAAACACTTTGGTTGGGTTGTGTCAGGAAAAATCAACGAAGAAAATCTGTCGACCGTTACGTGTGGAATTTGCACTGATGATGAAAAGAACATGGATTAAATGATGAAACGGCTTGACGAAGTGCCAAACAGTGCAAACATTCTGTCGCCCGCTGACCAGCATTGTGAAACGCACTTCACCCAGAATACTACAAGAAACTCTGATGGACGGTTTTTAGTCAGAATACCATTTTCTGGAAATCCAGACACTTTGGGGGAATCAAGAGCAATAGCATACAATCGCTTTCTTCCTCTTGAAAGGAGATTGTTAAAAAATTATGACCTACGAGCTCAGTATATTCAATTCATGGATGAATCATAGGCGGATTCACGGTGGGGAGATAAGGGCGATTGCCCCCCCCCCCCCCCCAAAGCTTTGTGAATATACAAGTTCTCTAAGCTTGTCTCAGAACATATTCAGAATAAAGCATTTGTGCCTGAGTATTTATTGAATCGCATACTGCCTTTGTACAATCATTTTTTGAACAATTCGTTATCTGCATCTTTAGATGTTCAAATAATCCGAAATGCTGTTCGTACTATGAAAGCGACGATATCGTTCTTAATGCCTCGGCGAAGCGTTCCAATACATTAAAAAAATAATGGGTAGTCGGTTACCTAGCTTGTGTGAAACTAGATGGGTCGAGAGACATGAGGGAGTTTTGCAATTTCGTTTTGCTCTTCCGAAAATGATTGAAACCCTACACCATATATCTCAGTGGCATGATTCGAAAACGTCGTCAAAAGCAAACGCTTTGAGAATTGTTCTTTGTGAGACGAATTTTTTAGTTGCAGTCGCTTGCCTCTCTGATGTGTTGAGTAACGCACAAACCCTCAGCTGTTTCCTTTAGAAAAGGCAAATTGATGTCAAATCAGCGCAGAATACGATTCAAGATACTTTTAATATATTACAGAAGAAACGAGATAAGATTTTGTGAGATAAAATTTGAAACTTTTTTTAAAGAAGTTGAAAACATTACAAATAATATTGGAGATTAAAATGCCATGTGTCAGTTTCAAAATCACCGCGCTAATTAAGCAGTAAAAGATCCCATAGCATATTTCAGACAAGCTGTTTATATTCCTATGCTGGATAATGTGATGATGGATTTAAAAATTCGATTTTCAACAACTTCTTTGGATTTGTATTAATTTTTAGTATTGTTTCCTTATTCCATTACCTCGAAAAGCAAGGTAATCTATACAAGCTGTGAGATTTTGTAAAAGATATTACATTTCCTTCAAACAATCTTCAGAGGTTTTAGAAAGGTCTTTGATTAATGAGTTGGACATGTCGCACTTGCAATGTGAAAGATAAAAGTATGATTCAAGTACTAGTGCAATGCAACTATTACACTGCTCTGATGCTGCAGTATATCCTCTTATTCATACTCTTTTTAAAATTTTGCCTTCAAGTGGAGCAACTGCTGAAAGATCATTTTCTACATTGAAGAGAATTAAAACCTATTTGAGATCTACGACAACAGAAGAAAGATTGAACGAACTTGCTTTATTGAATATTCATTATGACATTAATGTGATTGTGGATCAAGTCATCGATAGATATGCCAAAACACGGAAGCATAGATTAGATTTCGTGTTGTTATTAGATTTTTCAAACCGGGAGATTATGTACTAAGTCATTTAATCCAAAAATGTAAGCAGAAAATTTTATATTTCCCTTTTACTTTTTATATAAGTTTATATAAGTTTTAATTCATGTACACATAAAGTCACTGGAAACTGGTTAACTCCTTTCTGTTTAATATATTCGAAAAACTGGTTTTTAAAATATCGCCACTTCGAGTTATTCCACAAAACGATTTTTACATTTTACAGACTATTTTGTTGCTTTTGATTTGATTTGACGAACTACGATCGCCCCCCCCCCCCCCCCCCCCCCTCCTAAATGAAGCTTCTGGATCCACCACTGGGATGAATATATATCATATTAAGATAACATTCTTAGCTCCCAGTACTATATTCCTCATCATAGTGTACTCAAACTGGACAGCACCATCACAAAGTTACGAGTCGTCTTAGATGCTTCCGCAAAGTCATCGTTCGGAAAATCGTTGAATGATTTAATGTTCACTGGACCTACAGTACAAAGCGAACTCTTCTCTATTCTTCTTCGCTTTCGGATGCCGAAATATGTCTTTACAAATGACATCGAAAAGATGTATCGACAAATATTGCTACACAGTGTTCCCAGATTAGGGGATTTTCCCCTAGATTTAGGGGTTTTTTCGGTTTAGTAGAAAATTTAGGGGTCAAAAATCTTTAGGGGAAAACTTTAGGGGATTTTAATATTCTGTTAGGGTTTTTTGAGAATTTTTAGTAGTTTCTAAAAGAAGTGACAGCATCAATTATGAACTGCTTTTTTTTTCATTTGATGCACCCTTTTGTGTTCTATTTTTCATTTTTTTTTAGCTCTTAAAAGGTTTATTTTGTCAAAGTGAGTCAAAACAATTGCGTACCATCGAAACAATGCTGCTGATTGTTTGTCGAATGAGCGAAATAGCACCAGAATATGTGTGAAACGTGCGGCTGTTTTAAATTCTGACGACGAGAAAGCATATATTTAAATTTGTTGTTTTTTTTTTTTGTATTTTTTAATGACTTAAATACTATTGAATTTGTAACAACCAAAAAAAGAAATGTTAAAAAAAAAATTTTGAAAAAACGTGGAAGTATGTCACTAAATTTATTAAGCAGTTTTTATTTTACTAAAAATTAGTAGAAAAAATCTAACTAGTTCAACCTAATTACAATCGAAGAATTATACTTTCATAAAATATTGTATATCTGCCTTATATTTCTTAAAAAATTGGCTGCACAAAGTTGCGCATAAGATAAAACACTTCATTTAAAATAAAGCTTAAAAAACAAGTTTTCCTCAAAACGCACTAATTTTCAAAACGAATTCTGTTATAGAACTAAAAGATGTTTGTGAAAGATGTGTTTATTCTCCCACCTTTTGCCATGTTTCCGTCTGTCCGATTGTCTATCTGTTAGTCCAAAAATTTATTTTGATATTGTATTTATTTACATCAATTCAACAAAGTATTCAATAAATTTAACTAACTCAAAAAAATTTTAGGGTTTTTTTTTTATTTTTAGGGGAAAATTCAGCAAATTTTTTCAGATTTAGGGGAAAGAAGCTCAATCTGTCTGGCAACACTGTTGCCACATGAAGACGAGAAAAAATATCAATTAATTGTTTGGAGAAATAGTCCAATGAAACCGATTCAATATTATCAATTGAATACGGTAACTTATGGAACCAGAGCTGCACCGTACGTAGCTACAAAATGCCTCCAACTCGGAAGAGAGAATATGACATCATTACCATTAGGTGCCAAGTTTTTACAAGAAGATTTTTACGTAGACGATGGCCTTGGTGGATCCAACAACTTGTTGATGGCAATTATAATGCAAAGACAAGTTCAACACATTCTACAAACAGCTGGCTTCAAATTGCGCAAGTGGTGCGCAAATCATCTCAAATTGCTCCAACACATTCCACAGGATGACCAAGAAGTCAATTTGGATTTTACAAGCAATAATGTTGAATCGATTAAAGCTTCTGATATGGGTCTGATATGGTTACCAACCACAGACATTAAGGTCAATCTTAGCAATGGGAAAATAATTTCTAAGATAAGTGTAATATCAGATTTGGCACGACTATTTGATCCATTAGGAATCTTAGCTCCAGTAGTAGTCACTGCCAAAATGTTCATTCAGGAGCTGTGGCAACTAAAATTATTGTGGCATGAAGCTCTTCCAGCAGAACGGCACTATAGATGAACTAAATTCCCTGACGACTTGCATGAATTACACAACTTTAAAATACATCGCCATATTCAAAAATGGCAACGCCGTGTTCAACGAACGAACGTGTTTTTCTTCAAGCTGTTAATCAATTTTCTTATACCGATGATATCGTAATTATCAAAAAAAGCGCAGCAGTGCGTTATATAAACTCGATTAATATCAATAATTCAGTAATTATATGAATTATTGCATGAAATTATCAATTAAAAGCAATTTAACTAGCTGCTAACATTTTTCACCTATACATGCTTATATACGTACAAATACATGTAATTTAACCTCAAAAAAGCACACTTTAAGTGTTCGGAAAACAATCGTCAACGCATACATAATTATATCCGTCTGCTTGCCAATGCGGCCAGCATAACCTCAATGGAATCAGAATGCGAAATCTGCAAGTCAAGGTGAAATACCTTTGACAATTTTATCGCCTGCAATGGATGCCAAAAAACTTTTCATTCCAAATGCATCAACTTCAATGCTAAAATAAGTGACGCTTTACGTAGCACCACGCCCAATGGTTTACAATGGTTCTGCAGCCAATGCAGGAATCAGTCAATATCAGTGCCTATGTCGGGGTATATAGAACTACACGCCTCCTCAAAACGGATTGCCAGCGAATTTTTTTTTTTTTTTTTTTTTTTTTTTTTAGACTAAACCAACGCTCAGGGGATGCCCCCTATAAATGCGTAAGCATTGAGTTGATTCGGAAGAAGGGTGATAGTTTAGTTGGAGGGTGGAAAGATTGAGTAGTGTCGGTGAAGATTTGTTTTGAACCTACACAGCTGGAAGCCATCGGGGAACATACTCGCAGTGAGATTATTCCACAATCTTACTGTGCGACCGAAAAACGAATTATCTCTGTAATGCGATGAACCAATAGAAATTGGACATCGAGGCGATGGTATAGGGATGGGCTTGGAGTGCTGACCGAGTGGACCTGGGAAATACTCGTGCTGGTGGTGTTAGGTCTTGTACCTCCCTTGAACACTTCCTATGCTCATACCTATATAGAAGGCAACGGTATTGCGTCGATGTCCAAGAGAGTTGAGAGAAGATGAAATATTTTCATCCCCTATCAAATATATCGCACGTCGTTGAATTCGGTCCAGAAGCTCCAAATAGGATTTTGAAGCCCCTGCCCAAATGTGCGAATTGTACTCCATTTTCGACCTGATGTATAAAGTCTAGATCATGCGGAGATCAGATGGGGTGAAATATCTTTTGCACCGTTTTAAAAAGCCTAGGCACTTGGCCGCTTCCTTCGACACATCGAAAATAGAATCATTCCAACGAAGATCGGATCTTGACGATATGCCCAGAACGTCAACAGCATCTGACTCCACAAGATTCACATCGTTCATTTTAAGGGGAGCTAAGGGGCAATTCATTCGTTTGTGGGTTAGCAGACAACACTGGATCTTGCTTGCATTAAACTCAACTCTATTAGCACGACCCCACTCAGAGATTTTTCTTAAGTCGTTAAGAAGTGTGTCATTCATATTTTGCCTCTTTCTCTCTGAATAATCACGGGTTGATTATTTTTGTATTTATATTTCACTACTGAAAAATTAGAAATTTTAAATTAAAAACGCACGGGTTTCAAAAATGCACAGTACTCCTTTAATGACCGACGTCAAAGATAATAATACAAGTATTAAAAAGCATAAACAAAGTTTTATATGTTGAGAGCGAGAGGCGCTGCTCACAAAAAGGGAAGCTATATAAACTAAAAAACTTGACGAACACCGCTGTACCGACATTCGCACAGGGTGTTTGTTTACTGGCGTAAACATGCCGCCCGCCTTGCAAGGATGCAACTTTGTGGTACCAAGCACCTTGCCCAGATAACACCCAACCAAAAATGGCATGCCAAATCCAGATGGGAAGATCCCAGGCTGCATTACTCGGGCATACACATCGCTCCCAAGCAGAATACGGACCGGCGATGACACGTAGAAGTTGGGATCGGCCAAATTCAAATTTGGGAATCCCTGCCTGATCCGCTCGTCGATGGTCTTAATTGGTGTCACGACCTCCAACCGCCGCTCGACCCTAGCTGTCGTCTCAATGTGGACGCTGGAGTCATGCTGACCCCGGATCACCAGAGTGCACACTTCCGTGCCATCAACCACAGACGTCGGCAGCCTCCACTTTGAAACCAAAGTTTTGGCTATTGTCGTCTGAGGGAGACAGGCATCGAGAATCGCGCGCTCAGAGACGAGACGACGATTTTCCCAGGTCCGCACCATGACAGTGGGGAGCAGCGAGGTGACGAGTTGGAGGGTTTTGGATGTCGGTGGCTCAGGTGGAGATCGCTTCGGGAAGTGGTCCCTAGCCGAAGACGCTTTCGGTGCTTGCGACTGCAATCTCCTTTTAGTGTGTGATGTCGATGGCTCAGGCAGAGATCGCTTCGGGAAGTGGTCCCTAGCCGAAGACGCTTTCGGTGCTTGCGACTGCAATCTCTTTCTAGGGGGGACCGCTTCGGGAGGTGGTCCCTAGCCGAAGACGCTTGCGGTACTTGCGACGGCGGTCCCTGCAAAGACGTACGTCTTGGCTGGTAGCCCCTTGGCCTTGAGCTGATGGGCTCATCTTGAGCATGAGATGTTGCCTTTTAGGCTCGGGAATGCCTACCACGGGGCCTCCTGGAGTGAGCCCGACCAGTTCGGACTCGTAGACGCGAGTGGAGCAAGCTGTGGTGGTCTTCACCACAATGACGACATCTTCCATTGCTCCGACAGTCCCTTCGCATATGAGAGCTAGAGAGGCAGTTGGAGCAGTGAAAGTTTAGTAACATTTTAGCCATTTTCTTAAAATGCGTCTTAAAACTCTTTACACCTGCTTCCCAAAGGCCTTCCATATGGGGAGCACCTGCTGGAATGAAGTGCCATGCAATTTCTTGCTGCATGTACTGAGCTAAAAGAGCATCATGAGATGCCTTCAGAAAATCTTTAAAATCTTTCTTTAGTACTTTGGAAGCGCCAACAAAGTTAGTACCATTGTCAGAATAGACCTTTGCTGGGCAGCCGCGTCTAGCAACAAAGCGAGAGAAAGCCGCTAAAAAGGTGGCAGTTGACAAGTCGCTTGTGGCTTCTAGATGAATTGCCTTCGTAGAGAAACAAACAAATAAGCACACATAGCCCTTACTAATTCGACAAGACCTACCGATGTAGCTTTTTATGTCGAAAGGACCAGCGAAGTCGATGCCAGTGGAAGAGAATGGACGTGAAATTATTTCACGTCCACGTAATTCAAATAGAATTAGAACCATTATTTGAGTTCTCTGTAGCTTTTTATAAACAACACAAGTCTTACAATTGTGCAAGGTGTTCTTTATCAGGTTTTTAGCACGTGGAATCCAGTATTGCATTCGTAACTGACGAAGTTTAATTTCTGCGTTGTCAAGACATGTTGATTGTTTGACAAATGACGCACGAAAACGTGGATGCATGCGATGAAGAAAACGAAAGACATAAGCTAACACTCTTAGACCTCTCGAGAGAGAAGAAAAACGCTCCAAAACGTCTTCGTATTGAGCAAAGTATGCAAGGTTTACCTTTACAGCTTTACGCTCAACAAACGTGTCTAAAACTGCAGGTTGAGTTTTTCTTTGCCAAGACGAGCGTTCGAGTGAAAGCCATGATGGCCCATGCCACCAAAGATCGTTATCGATTAGCTCTTGGGGTGTAACGCCACGTGTGGCTAAATCCGCCGGGTTTTCATGTGACTCTACATGAAACCAGTTTCTTACGCTAACCTTGTCTGCTATTTTAGAGACTCTATTCACTACAAAGGTTGTCCAGGAACAAGGGGACTTACAAAGCCAGGCAAGTACGATTGTGGAGTCTGACCAACAATATAATCGATGCCTATCTATTTCTAGGTGTGATAACAGGGTGTCAACCATATCAGCGAGCAGTGTTGCACCGCAAAGTTCAAGACAAGGTAATGAAATCGTCTTGACTGGGGCCACTTTGCTTTTTGCGTAAAGCAGGTGAGTGACAATGCAATCACCTTGCTTAACACGGATATAAACAGCTGCAGCATATGCCTTTTCAGAGGCATCAGAAAAGGCATGAAATTCCATCTCAGAATTGGGTTAATAACTAACATTACGCGGTATGCGAATGTTATTAATGCTTTCATAATCCATCAGAAAAGTTTGCCAAGTTTGAAAACTGTAGGCAGGAATATTTTCATCCCAATCGATTTCATCCAACCAGATACGCTGCATAAGAATTTTAGCTGTTACCACAATAGGTGCCAGCCAACCTGCAGGATCAAAAAGTTGTGCGATGACAGATAGAACCTCGCGTTTGGTGTAGGATGTTTTAATTTCTAACTGTTTGGCAGTGAAATAAAACAAATCGGAAGTGGCATTACAACGAACACCCAAAGCCTTGGCGCAACTAGCATCTTCTAGCTTTAAAAAGTTTTCTCGCAGAAGATGCTCTGTCGGTACGTCTGCTAAAAGGTTAGATACATTTGCAGTCCCTTTACGCATTGCAAAACCGGCAGAGTCTAGAGCAGCTATAAGCTCATTTCTAGCCTTAATCGCGCTTTCCACGTCATGAGCTCCTGCTAAAGCATCATCGACATAAGTGAAATGCCGCAAAATTTGAGCAGCAAGAGGGTACTGCTGTTGAACATCATCTGCTAATTGCAGTATGGTTCTAATGGCTAGGTATGGGCGCAGTTTACGCCGAAGGTAACAATTTTTAGCTCATAATCCTGAATAACATTATCAGGAGAGCTTCTGTATAGGATTCGTTGGAACGCAGAATACTTTGGATCAACAAGGATCTGGCGGTATATCTGCTGAATATCGCCATTGAAGATATATTTAAAAAATCGCCATTTTAATACCAGAAGCGTCAAGTTAGCTTGAAGAACTGGACCTGCGTGCAGGATATCATTCAAGCTTACACCGTTAGAAGTTGAGCTTGACGCATTGAAAACTAACCGAACTTTCGTTGTAGTACTCTCTGGCTTCAACACCGCATGATGCGGCAAATAATAGTGAGATGGTGAAATCTCAAACTTAGGAGGCGAGACCCGTTTCATATGATCCGATTTTAGGTAATCCTTCACCACTTCAACATATTACAACTTAAATTCTGGATTTTTAGTCAATCGAGCTTCGGCTCGAAGGACCAATGAATAATCACGGGTTGATTATTTTTGTATTTATATTTCACTACTGAAAAATTAGAAATTTTAAATGAAAAACGCACGGGTTTCAAAAATGCACAGTACTCCTTTAATGACCGACGTCAAAGATAATAATACAAGTATTAAAAAGCATAAACAAAGTTTTATATGTTGAGAGCGAGAGGCGCTGCTCACAAAACGGGAAGCTATATAAACTTAAAAACTTGACGAACACGCTGTACCGACATTCGCACAGGGTGTTTGTTTACTGGCGTAATCACTCTCAATCTCCAAAGAGCTCGGCCGTTTTTTGAACGAATATGAATGACAAATGCTGCTGTCATCCGCAAAAGAATGAATTGGGTTATGAGTCAACGACAGAAAGTCGTTCATAAAAACCAGAAACAAAGTTGGAGATAGGACTGAACCCTGCGGTACTCCTGCATTGATGGTGTGCTCTCTGGACGAAACGCCGTCAACAACGACACGGATAGATTTGCCATTAAGAAAGCACGAAATCCATCGGGCAAATGTACTACCGACTCCATATGCGATTAGTTTAGACACGAGCGCTTTATGCCACACTCGGTCAAACGCCTTAGAAATATCCAGAGCAACAACTCTACTCTCACCGAATAAATGAACGCATGGTTAGCGAGCCTTCCGGAAACCATATTGGCGATCACTGAGAAGTTCGTTGCGCTCCAGATAGTTCATCAGGTGGAAGTTTATTACACTTTCCATGACCTTGGAAAGTGTAGAGCATATCGCAATGGGTCGATAGTTTGCAGGGTTCGTGGCATCGCCCTTTTTTGGTACCGGCTGGACATTTGCGATCTTTCAACAAAACTTTGAGATGTTGAAAAGATTGCGCAAAGGCCGAGCTAATGTTGAAGCACATTTTTTAAGTACAATTGGTGGTATGCCATCAGGTCCAGAGGCTTTGTTGATGTTGAGATTTGCAAGGACCTTTTTAACTGATCTCGTTCGAAAATATATATCCCGCATTGCAGAAGATGTACTTTCAACAAGAGGCAGTGGCTGATTGCTAACCGAGATTGTGGAGTTATGTGCGAACAATTCAGCCAACAGGTTCGCTTTATCAACCGGGTCAGTGAAGATTTGGTCATCTTTCAAAAGAGTTGGGATTGACGAAGAAGTCTGGTTCTTCACTCTCTTTACAAATGACTAAAAGTTTTTGCTTCCTTTGGAGCAGAGAAGAACCTGTTCTCTGACGCGTATTTCGTGAAGAAACTTTTCGCGCTTTAAGACTGCATTACAGCGATTCCTAGCTTGGATGCGAAGTCTTTTAGTATCAGCATTCATGTTGGAACGCCAATTCAGAAAGGCTTCCTCTTTGGACCTGACTGCAATCCTGCAAGTCTCATTAAACCAGGAGTGGTCTTTTGGTTTAATGCTTCTCATCTTATTGGGAATGAAAGACCGCATACCCAATAAAATAATTTCCTGCACCATTAACGCCGCGGCGTTCACATTTATATCAGCGAAACATAATTTCCAATTGAAGTTGTGTTAAAAATTATTTAACGCAACCCAATTTGCTTTTTCATAAAACCAAGCAATTCTCTTCGGGGCTTTAGGCGTAGAAGTGCGTAGGCTAGAATATGGTCCGAATTACCAAGAGGTGCATTGACACTCACTTCATATTTTTCATGATGTGAAGTCAAAAAAAGGTCTAGGACTTTTTCGCTCTGCAAGCCAGCTCGTGGAATATAAGTTGGCTATTTCACAAGTTGAATCAATTGGTTCGATTCGGCAAAGATTTCAACATATTGGCCTTCAGGTGTCGATTGTCCTGAATGACTTAGCCAAGCCGGATTGTGGACATTGAAATCGCCGGTGACAACGATTTCGCTATCAGGGAACAACCCCAAAATGTACTTAATCGAATCGGAGAGAGAGCCCAGTTTGTTCAAAGAAGGCTCCCTCCCTAGATTCGGACTTCTATAAACGCAACAGAAATGCAGTATGTGCGAACGCACTCTGAACATCACCCAAATGGAGCTGAACTCCGGATCGGCACTGCCCAGATCACGCAGGCACTGGTATGCTATATCTGAACGTTTAAAAAGAGCGATGCCCCTATGTAGAGAAAAAAATGGTAGTAAGCGATACCCAGGGATATTAAAATCCAGTGGATCTGCATCCTCACTCACCTGGGTCTCGCCTAGTGCCATTATTTCAGGCCTATTGGTAGTACAATGTGCATATACTGAGAAAAAATTTTCACACATTGCAAAAATCTATGCGAAAATGACTCGACATTTTCGCACAGTGCAAGCTCAATACAAATTAAGGTACTATAAGGAATTAGTTGAGACTGCAAAAAGAAAAAAACACTGCGAACAAAGCGAAGTGTGCAGAGGTAAGTGTTATGCCTTTAACTCAGCACAATTCTGCCCACAGTGCAACTTCTTTCGCTGTCGCAACTAATGGGAGTGGATGGAGGAGATGACGGACACGAAAAAACAACAAGTAGTCACAAGGCGAAGAGCATAGAAAAGCCCTTCGCGTGGTTAAGTAGAACTCCAGCGATGTTGTTGTTGTTGTTTGCTGCTGCTGGTAGCTGGTCGCAAAACCGGTTTCTGGCTACTTTGTTAATGTTGTATTTTGTTGTATTTTTTTGTTTTGTTTTGTTTTGTTTTTTTTTTTTTTAATTTTTAACACTCTTTAGTTTAATTTGCAACATTATTTGCAATTTTTAACTTGAACTTTTTTTTTTATTTTTTGTTTTTAAAGTTTGTTTTAAAATTTAATTTAATTTAATATTTCACATTGTTAACAAAAAAAAAAATAGACAAGACATATAACAGACACATTATATAAAAAAAAATACAAATTGACAAGGGGACGACTGAGAGGCACGTCTGTGCCCCTTGAATCTCGCCTGCTCAGCCGAATCTTCAAAGGCTGTTGGCGCAGAAAGCCTTCCAACAAACACTGGCAGGACATTACGGTCAAAACCACAAAAAAAATCTCCTCAACGTATAACATAACACAACGATGCACACAACAATGCAAACAAAAATGCGGCACCGAGCACATCTGCTGAACCACATGCTTTACAGTCTCCAGTCTGTGCACCGACATCTCAAGCCCAAAACGGTATTCCATTGCAAAGTCTGTCAGATACCTCGTCCGCGCTCGCCTCGCACTATCACTCTGTTCCTGATGTCAGCCCGCTACACTCACTTCAGTCCAAATCCACTCATCCTGTTATCACCCTTACCGAAGAATCGAATGAAATGCTGTCGACGTCTAAGATCCAGCCGGCAGTCATAAATGCTTCGCTTCCTGTCGTTACTAACAGAAGTACCGAATCGTTACCCCATTTTACATCATCAACTAATGACACCGATAGCCTAACAAACTGCCCAGTAAGTCGAGTTGAACACTTAGTTAGTCATCTTGAATCCGGCCATCTAGTGCGGCATTCAACGGAGTTATCAGCTCAGCCTCTTGTGTCCACAAACCGTGGACCATTGGTTGAGCTTACTGTAGTACCTCGGCCGCCACGGAAAGACATTTTTATTACAAAGTTAGCTGGCGCTACCACTGTTGAAAATATTAAAGCCTATATTCACAGTAAGTTGCCTGCGCCAAAATCAGCGCTAACATGTATTAAGCTCACCCAAGGTAGTCAACAAGATATCGCCTCTTTTAAAATGTGTATCCGACCCGGATTATATCAAGATGATGGGGAAGGACTTTTGGTCATATGTTGTTATCAGGGAATTCATTCCGCGCCCTAGAACAGTCTCCACATCTAACAACCCAGACTCATAGCAACGCCTTCACAGCACCTACGTCCCCAATAAACTTCTACACTGCAATAGAAACACAAGTGTTGCTACAAACGTCGCTCATAACTACTCCCTATACTTCCATAATGTGGGTGCTCTCCGTTCAAAAACTTGTCAACTGTACAATGCGGCTAGTTCACATGAGTTTGAAATAATTGCTTTGGTCGAAACATGGATGACGTCACACTTCTTCTCCAGCGAACTATTTGATTCAAGCTTTATTGTATATCGCAGAGATAGAGTGCTGGAATCAGGAGTCTCACGAGGTGGAAGCGTTATCTTCGCAATATCATCGAAGCTCACTAGTAGAGAAATTCAACTTCCACGGATAACTTCAAGACTCGAACAAATTTGGGTATCGGTATCCTTTCAAAATTCAAATACATGTAACAAAAATGAAATAATATTTATCTTAAGTAATATTCCTCCCACAAGCTGCTTGGATGTATATCGCGATCATCTTTGACATTGAGTATATAGTTAATAAATTAAACCAAACTCCATGTGTTCTTGGGGACTTTAATTTAGGAACTATAAACTGGAAATTTTGCTCCGAGAGAATATTATTTTGCCATTCAATGTTAGTAGCATTATAGAGTCCACACTATGTGACACTCTATATTCATTAAACCTCTCTCAAATCAATTGTTTTTTTAACGATATTTTTAGAATACTTGATCTCATTTTTGTTTCTAATGATTTCAGGTATGAGCTTTCTAAGTGTGACATGCCACTCACAAATGAAACAGTTCATCATAAGACGCTTGTTCTAAAATTCACTTTTTATTAATTTGATAATGAGAGTGTTGAGCGAGAGTTATCTTATAATTTTCGGAAAGGCAACTATGAGGCTCTTAATACGTATTTCAATTCGGTTGATTGGGACTTGGGGCCCTACTCCGTATTGCGATGCTTAAGTCAATGCGTTGCGAAAATGAAATGCGATACGCATTCAAATAGCAAATCGCACGTGGTTACCGCACTACTGAGTACCGATTACGGTATTTTGCGATTTTAATTTTTCGCATCGCAATACAGAGTAGGGCCCTTGGTGTTAGAGCGGGACAGCTTATACAATATGTACTCCGAATTCAAAAATGTCATTCATTATTTCATTATTTCTACCAATTAATTCTAGGACAATCAATCGTAAACATCCGTGGTTTAATAAAAGACTTGTTAATCTTAAAAACCTAAAAAATAAAGCCCATTTACAATTTAAAAAGACAGGACTTGCGACTGATAGAGCTATCTTCCTTCAACGTAGACGTAAATATGAGTTCCTATCAAACTTTTTATATAAACAGTACATGCCTTCTGTTGAAAATGACAAAAATCCAATACGAAATCTTTTTGGTTTTATGTTAATTCTAAAAGAAAAACATGCCGTCTTCAAAACTATATGGAGTTTAAAGGTGCCAATGCCGATGACCCCAGAGGTATAAGTGAGCTGTCCGAAGACTCTTTCAGCTCTATATATAAAAACATAGATACAGAACCTCAGTTGGTAAATTTTTCATATATAAGACAGTTAGACAACATTGACATACCTCTAATTCAAGCCGAAGATGTACTCTTGTCTCTCGCTGACCTTGACTGCAGTAAAAGCGCAGACTAGGAAATGCTCCACCAATTTTTATCACTACGCCATAAGCAAGATTTTCAACAGGTCACTTTTACTTACTTACTTATCTGGCGCTTACAACCGTAAGTCGGTTTTGTAAGACAACAGAAATTGCGCCAGCTATTTCTGTTCTGCGCTTGCTGACACTAGTTGGAAACACCAAGCGTGGTCAGGTTATCCAACACCTGATCCTTCCAACGAAGATGTGGGCGTCCTCTTCTGCGTTGACCACCACCGGGCACCGAATCGAATATTTTTTTCGCTGGAGCGTCGTTTTCCATTCGCTCAACATGACCCAGCCAGCGGAGCCGCTCGATTTTAATGCGCTTAACTATGTCGATGTCAGCGTACAGCTCATACAGCTCGTGGTTCCATCTAATTCGTTACTCGCCATTGACGCAGATTGGACCGAAGATTTTACGAAGGATCTTTCTCTCGAAGGCTCCCAGAGTCTTTTCATCAGAACTGCTTAACGTCCAGGTTTGTGCTGCATATAATAGGACGGGCATGATTAGTGACTTATAGAGCGTGAGTTTTGTTCGTCGAGAGAGGGCTCTGCTTCTCAATTGCCTACTCAGCCCAAAGAAACACCTGTTGGCAAGAGTTATCCTTCGCTTTATCTCAATACTGACATCGTTGATCCCAGCTAGACGAAGTCCTTAACAACCTCGAAGGAGATGTTGTCAACAGTAACGTGGTTTCCAAGACGCTGGGACTTTTTATTTGTTGACACTAGGTATTTCGTCTTATCTGCATTCACTGCAAGACCCATTCGACTCGACTTTTTCGCTAATCTGGAGAATGCTGCGCTGACTTCGCGCGTATTATGGCCAATGATATCGATATCATCAGCATACGCCAGCAGCATAATACTTTTGTAGAATATCGTGCCACTGCATCTCAAATCAGCAGCTCGGATGATCTTCTCCATCATCAGGTTGAAAAAGTCGCACGATAAGGAATCACATTGTCTGAAACCTCGTTTGGTATCGAATGGAGGAGTGAGATCCTTCCCGATCTTAACTGTGCTGCTGGTGTTGCTCAGTGTCATTCTGCAAAGACGGATGAGCTCTGCAAGAATACCAAATTCAGACATGGTGGAGTATAGATAATTCCTTATTGGACTGTCGAAGGCGGCTTTGTAATCGACAAAAAGATGGTGTGTGTCGATTTGTTTTTCTAGGGTCTTCTCCAAGATTTGTCAAAGCGTAAAAATCTGGTCTATGGTGGATTTGCCAGGTCTGAAGCCACACTGATAAGGTCCAATCAGCTGGTTTACGATGGGCTTCAGTCTTTCACATAGTACGCTCGACAGGACCTAATATGCGATATTCAGAAGGCTTATCCCACGGTAGTTGGCGCAAATTGTGGTATCGCCTTTCTTGTGGATTGGGCAGAGCACACTGAGCTTCCAATCGTTTAGAATGCATTCTTCCGACCATATTCTGCATAGAAGCTCATGAATGCATTTAAATAGAGCTTCGCCTCCATTCTTGAAGAGCTCAGCAGGTAAGCCATCGGCTCCTGCGGCTTTGTTGTTTTTAAGCCGAGTTATAGCTTTCAAGACCTCACTATGGTCGGGCAGCGGAACTTCAACGCTGTCGTCCACAATTGGGGGTTTCCGGGATATCATCTCTATTGGCGGGATTGTTGTCATCGTCACCATTCAGAAGCCTAGAGAAATGTTCCCTCCACATCATCAGTGTACTCTGGATATCTGTCACTAGATTCCCATTTTCATCCGGTCTTGAAACCATCGGCCAGGCGTCTTATTTTTTCGAAAAATTTTCGGACCTCATTCCTGTCACCGTGCATCTCAATTTTCTCGCACTAACGCATTTCTGCTTCCCTTTTCTTTCGCCTGAAAATGCGTCTCTCTTCCCTCCTCTTCTCTTTGTATCGCTCTTTAGCAGCACGCGTTACAACCGACTGCAGGGTGGCTTTGTAGGCGGCGTCTTTTTCTGCAGCGGCGTCTTTTTCTGCAGTGGCGTCGCGACACTCCTGGTCATGCCACTGGTTTCGGCGAGGGCGGTGATAGCCTATCACCTCTTCGGCAGCCGTACGCACAGAGTGGGAAATGTGATTCCACTGCGCGCATATATCGTCGATCGGAGGAGTGCTTTCTTGAAGCAGGAGTGAGAGTCGAGTAGCGAAGTCTTCGGCTGTTTGTTTTGATTGCAGCTTTTCGACGTCTAGCTTTCTCTGTGCTGGATTACGCGCATTCTTGGTTGCGCACAGACGTGTACCGATCTTGGCTACGACAAGATAATGATCCGAGTTTATATTGCCACCACGGATCGTGCGTACATCTAAAACACTGTAAGAGTGCCTTCCGTTAATCAAAACGTGATCAATTTGGTTACGCGTCTTTTGATCTGGAGACAGCCAAGTTGCTTTATGAATATCGAGATGCTTGAATCTAGTGCTACTAACGACCATGTTTCGCGCTGCGGCAAAGTCAATCAGCCTCATTCCGTTATCGGAGGTATTGTCGTGGAGGCTGAACTTTCCGACTGTTGGACGAAATATATTTTCTTTTCCCACCTTGGCGTTGAAGTCACCAAGCACGATTTTTATGTCGTGGCGGGGGTGGGGGGACTGCGCTCATAGGCCTCTTCAAGGCGCTCGTAGAAGCTGTCTTTGGTCTCATCGTCCTTATCTTCTGTCGGAGCGTGCGCTCAAATCAGGCATATATTGAAGAATCTTGCCTTGACACGGATTATGGCAAGTCGTTCGTTCACAGGTGTGAATCGCAGGACATGATGCCGTAGTCGCTTGCCAACCACGAATCCGCATTCAAATTCGTGCTTCTCCGCATGGCCGCTGTAGTAGATATCACAGGATGCTTGCCGTGAGCAACCCTGACCTTTCCATCGCATTTCTTGGATTGCAGTGATATCAGCTTTGTATCTTTCTAAGATATCTATCAGTTGGATAGAGGCACCATCCCAATTAAGGGTTCGGACGTTCCAGGTGCATATCCGTAAATCATTGTCAGTTTTTCGTTTGCGGTCGTCATCAGATTTGGGGATAATTTTTATCTTATTTCTTATATGTTTCATTGAAATTTTGTTTTTACGTGTTGGGCTTCAAACCCAACGCACAACCCTTTAAAGGCAGGGTGAGCCCCCGCTCAGATTAGCCGTCAAACTAACGGTTTGCCGTTCCTAGTGGACACCACGTAGAGGTTTGAGTCGACTTGAGACGAGTTCGACAGGTCACTTTTAGAGGGTGTTTTTCTAGATGAATGGAAAACAGCATTCATTTCACCAATTTACAAGTCCGGGCATAAACATCTTATAGAAAAGTATAGACCCATAGTAAAACTTTCCGTCATTCCTAAAGTTTTTGATAAAATTGTTAACAAAATGTTGTTTAGTCAAGTACAAAACATTATCTCAACCCGACAGCATGGTTTTTTCCCAGGTCGATATACGAATACTAACTTAGAGGTATTTTCGAATTTCTGCATCAATCTAATAGAGATGGTCTCACAGGTTGACGTATTATATACCGATCTATCCAAAGCCTTTGATAGCCTACAACATACAATTTTATTATTCAAGCTTGAAAAAATGGGAGTTCACTCGCGGTTGTTAAGGTGGATTGAGTCGTATTTAAAAGGTAGGAAGTTAGTGGTTAAGGTCGGCGATAAAATATCAAGAATTATAGATGCCAAGTCTGGTGTACCTCAAGGGAGTCATTTGAGTCCTCTGCTATTCATTCTAATTATTAATGATTTACCTCAAATCTTTCAATTTTGCGAGAGCCTACTCTACGCCGATGATCTAAAAATTTTCTACTGCATTGAAAATGAGGATCATTGTGACAACTTACAAAAAGACATTTATTCTCTAATAGAATGGTGTAGATGGATAAACTGTTTGAAGCTGAATTTTTCAAGATGTTATGTCTTAACGTTTTCCCGCAAAATCACCCCTATCAAATATAATTATATGTTTGATGGCGAAACATTTTCAAGAAAAGACCAAATTAACGACTTAGGAATATACTTTGACCCAAAGTTTAGTTTTGATGCGCAGCACGAGTATGTCATATCCAAGTCAAATTCCAGTCTAGGTTTTCTTAAACGTAACTCTAGAGAGTTTTTAGACCATTCACAGCTAAAACTATCTTTTCAAGCTTAGTTAGGTCAACCCTAGAATATGGTAGCATAATCTGGGACACGGCTTACAAAAACTCAATCAACAGAACTGAAAAAATCCAAAAGCGGTTCACGCAGTATGCGTTACGCCGTATGTACACGTGGGATAATATGCCCGATTACCGAGAGAGGTGCCGGGTGCTTAACCTACAGACGCTGGAGGAAAGGCGAAAAATCGCTAATATAACATTTATTAAAGACATTGTTGATGGAAGAATAAATTCTCCGGAACTTTAATCCCTCATCCCGTTTCACATTCCTGCTCGTTTCCTCAGAGAAACGCAATTGTTTTATATATCTCAACACAGAACCAATTATGGCCTTAATGAACCATTGACGAGATGCCTAACGGAATGCAACTCGGTCGCTAATATATTTGACTTTAGGGTGAATAGATATATGTTCAAGAAGCAATTGAAGGAGGTTATTAATAGAGTGTAATAATTGTTTCCGAGTATTTTAAATAAAGATTAAAGTAATTCAGTGCAATATTATACAAAAAATCCATACGGAGTAAACCTGAATAATTGAAATTATGTAGAGATGATCTGATTAAATCAAAATTGTTTATAATTCGTTTATTAATTTTATTTAGTTTTAAGTTTTTTTTTGTAATCTGTAAGGGCAAAGCCCGGTAGATGAAATAAATAAATATATTTTTGATGGTAAGGAGGTGAAGTCTGTTCAACACCATGTCTTTGGAGATGCTTCAGAGAAGGCTTTTGGTGCTGCTATTTTCGTACGATCGATTCGCGTTGATGGTGCAATAATTGTTCGACTTTTGTGCAAAATCACGAGTTGCCCTTCTGAAAAAAGATACGCTGCCAAGAGAGAGTGCAAGAGTTAAAGCAGATCTAACGCTAAGTCACTCTCCAATATTCTTGTGGACGGATTCAGAGATCGTTTTACACTGGATTAATTCATCATCCTCATCATTTCAAACATTCGTCACCAATCGGATTGCAATCATTCAAAAAACAACAATACCCGAGCAATGGAGATATGTCGCTTCACGAGACAATCCAGCTGATCTCATTTCACGAGGACTTTCTCCAAAATCAATAGTGACATCCAATTTGTGGCTATACAGACCTATGTTCTTGCACGGAAAAGAAGAAAAATGGTCAAAGAAATTCTCCAAACACCTACCAATTCAGCCTGAATTTGAAATGAAAACCACGGTTCTAACAACAACAGAAGATACACGGTTCATCTATTTAATTAACCATAAAAATCCATTTAAAAAACTACAACGAATTGTGGGTTATATGCGGCGCTTTATCAACAAATCACGACGCAAACACAACAAAACAACAGGTGATTTGGCAGTAACTCCACAATAAATGGAAATGGCATTATTGACTATAGTCAAGAACATTCAACTGTCAGATTTCAAAAATTAAATCCAACTGAAAACATTGTGGTGCACAGATGCTCCTAGCGACTATAAGACAAAAATGTTGGCCTATAAAAGGAAAAATAACTGCAAGAGTCACTGTTCAACGTTGTGTTCAATGTACAAGAGAAAACCCAAAACTTCTGAATCAAATTATGGGCAATTTACCAGCTTCAAAAGTAACTTCTGCAAGACCATTCATCAATGTAGGGGTGGATTACTGTGGTCCAGTTCAAATTCATTTCAAGATCAGAGGTAACAACTAAACCTCTGCACAAATGCACTCGTTTTTTCCACAACAGTAGATCCAACAGTGCAGATCCAACAGTGCGTGTTATTAAGTTTGTACACAATTGACCGAGAACCGGGCCTACATGCTTAACGCCGACTCCGAACGGCGATGAACGAAATGGTTCTTGTTCTCAAGAAGCTTTACATGGCACTTTGATTACTCTCTGAGGTTTGCCATTGTCTGCAGAGAGGTGGCGGCCGTACAGAAAAATTATTTTAATTCAAATAATTTTCTGTCGCTGCTGGGATTTGAACCCGGGTCTCCAGGTTCGTTGACATAGCGGCCACGCACTTTAACCAACTACGCCACGGTCGAAAAGAAAACATACTGTAAATGTATAAAATAATGAACGTGGCAGGAGGGTTATCTGAAGATCATGCAGTTTTCAAGTTAACGTTACCTTTATGTGAACCTTTACTTACTTACTTATCTGGCGCTTACAACCGAAGGTCGGTTTTGGCCTCGTATAAGAAATTGCGCCAGCCATTTCTGTTTTGCGCTTGCTGGCGCCAGTTGGAAACACCAAGTGTAGTCAGGTTATCCAACACCTGATCCTTCCAACGAAGATGTGGGCGTCCTCTTCTGCGTTGACCACCACCGGGCACCGAATCGAATATTTTTTGAAGTGAACAATGAGAATATTGAGGAGTGAAATTTCAAGGTCAATTTACTTCATTTCGTTACACGATAGAGAAGAAAGATATGTTTTACAGTAGAGAGAATGAGAGAGATATACATTGTATAAAAGACTGAAAAAAATTTCTTTGTCAGCGCTGAGTATTGAACCTGCAATCTCACTTTTATAAAGTCAACGTGCTATATGCTGGGCTAAGGTCTTGATATATAAATGTAGTCTACATACCAATTAATCAAACTACTTTTGCTGTAGATGCCCAGCGGGAGAATAAACAGCGCTCCTAGCGGGAAAATATAACAGCCTAATTCATAAACACATTTTAGAGGTAGTGTAACTTTAAACAAGAAAACGCTATTCATAAACATTTTCGCAACCATGTTTTTTGTTTGTCTTTTCGTTTAATATCAAAGACATGCTCCATATGCGCCCTTTGCAGCATTTTTTTATGTGGCGGCCATTGCAAATCCATTGGAATTCTTAATTTTTGTAGAGATTTTCTTTAGTTCAGACAGAAACCTTACAAACATGAGCAGCGAATGAAAAAATGTTTATGAATAAAGCCCAAGAATGATAGAAAAATAGATTGCGCAGATAGTAAAAATAATTTTCTACGATCTGCGCATCTACGTTACGATAGACTTACGATATGAGCTTACGATATGGCTTTCTGCCAAGTCTTGTTAAAAATATGAACAAATATGAAACAATGGCAAAAGATTCAAGAAACAAACTTGGTCTAGCGTGACGTCATGATCGTAAAAAATACTTTGTTCGTAGCTAGAAATGTCAAAATGAAAAGTAAACAACATAACGGACCTGCGAAATGCGTAATCTTTTTTTCTATCATTCTTGAATAAAGCGTAGTATGCTGTAGAAACGAAAATTTCTTAGCATTTAATTCTACACCCGAAATATTAGTGTAGAGTCAAAAATATTTGTATGGAGAAAAAAGTAACTACAGTACGACCTTGCTCAATGCAACTAATAGAAATTCGGGCAATTGACATAGTTAACGTTGAAGAAACGCAATTAAACTTCTAAACATAAAGCTTTATGTCTCTGAATCTTAGATATTGTGGGTTAATGCACTTTGTATCCTTAAATATTGTTTGAATAGATTTTTCATTAAAAATGTATTTTACAAGCAAAGAAGAACTGAAAGAATATAAGATAAAAGTTTATGCAAGTTTACGCAAATGCAAGTTGCGATAATTGTGCAATTCTTTTTTTTAATGTTGCGTTTACAGACAATGAGTCAACGATGTACAGCCTTATTCAATAGATTTCCTTACACAACCGTTCGAAGCTTGTTTAGTTACGCATTGTTTGAGGCTTTACGCAGCCTCTACGCAATTTTGCTTAAGTTGTTATTCATAAACATTTTTTCATTCGCTGCTTAAAATATACACATTCAATAGTATGTTTAGTTTTTTTTTATTAAAAAAAAATTAATATTAAGGTAGATACAGCACTTTTTTTAGAGCGCTCTGTGAAAAAGGTGAAATGCGGTGACCAAGATTGCTCCTCCTAAATTCATCTGAAACAAAAACATTAATAATATTATTAAACTAGATACTTAAAACTCGTACTTGTCATAGCCGGACTTCCTAACGTAAAGTAACGATTTTCGACAAAAATTCGTCATTATTTTGCCTCCCACAAACAAAGTAAACAATAACTAATGAATGAAGCTACGAAAAATAAATCCTATGACAAGTACGAGATT
This sequence comes from Pherbina coryleti, assembly GCA_943735915.1. Classification (NCBI taxonomy): domain Eukaryota; kingdom Metazoa; phylum Arthropoda; class Insecta; order Diptera; family Sciomyzidae; genus Pherbina; species Pherbina coryleti. The sequence continues at coordinate 107,325,826 of OX030950.1, read as the reverse complement.
ATTGTGAATAAAATAAGCCTGCAAAAAAAATCAAAACGATCGGTTCACTGAGTTTCGAGAAATCTTAGCATAATAGCCTTATTATATAATATAAGATTATATAAAATCTTAACTAATATTTTATTAGAATACTAACGTTGGTATGTATATCCTTAATTCAATATATGAATATAACCTCTATGAATTTTGCTCATATTACACATATTAAATTATTATTCATAATATTGCGATATAAAATTATATAGAAACCCAAATTCATGAAGTATATGCTGTCGCCCATGACGCCAACTTGACACTGTGCGCAAGAAAAGTTGGAATAAGTTCTTTCAATAGATAACTATTTTATACATATCTTAGTTATTTAATTTTATATCGAACTATTTACTATTAATAATAGTAAGTATAATGTGTGTGTGAAAGTTTTAGTTATCTTTTCACATTTAAAGTTTTGAGCAAAAAAGTATTTATAAGGCTTAATTTTTTTAAAGCAAAAATAATAACTAAAATTTGTCCCATAGTTTTTGAGTACAAAATAACCGGTAATTTTTGATTTTTAGTTTTTAAGGCAGAAATAAAAATGAAAGTTAAGATCAAGTTTACAGTTGAGGTAGATTTATTGTTGTGACATTGTTCTGTGAAACTCCTTATTAATATGCCAAAAAAAATTTTTGAAAAACAAATTTATAAATGCACCTGAAGCTCCCATTGGCAAAAAAATCGCTCATTGTAGTTATGTAAAATAAAAAAATCCCTTTTTAAGAAATTATTCTCTTAATATGCGGAATATGCATCACTTGATTTTCTCACGATCATACTCTCGCTCTCAAACTTTCAATAAAGCTACGCTCTGAGTTTTCTCCCTAGTGCAGCGATGGGTTCTATTCCAGATAGAACTCTACGCCACGTTACGTTGCGTAGCTTTACGATTGCCTAATCGAGCCTTTACACTAAAATCGTTCTTATTCTAGAAAAGAAAGAGTGTATACAAAGAAGAAGTTTCACTTCTTTACTGTATACACGGTATGTATACTGTATCTTTTTTCGCTGGAGCGTCGTTTTCCATTCGCTCAACATGACCTAGCCAGCGGAGCAGCTCGATTTTAATACGCTTAACTATGTCGATGTCAGCGTACAGCTCATACAGCTCGTGGTTCCATCGAAATCGGTACTCGCCATTGACGCAGATTGGACCGAAGATCTTACGAAGGATCTTTCTCTCGAATGCTCCCAAAGTCTTTTCATCAGAACTGCTCAACGTCCAGATTTGTGCTGCATATAATAGGACGGGCATGATTAGTGACTTATAGAGCGTGAGTTTTGTTCGTCGAGAGAGGGCTCTGCTTCTCAATTGCCTACTCAGCCCAAAGAAACACCTGTTGGCAAGAGTTATCCTTCGCTTTATCTCAATACTGACATCGTTGATCCCAGCTAGACGAAGTCCTTAACAACCTCGAAGGAGATGTTGTCAACAGTAACGTGGTTTCCAAGACGCTGGGACTTTTTATTTGTTGACACTAGGTATTTCGTCTTATCTGCGTTCACTACAAGACCCATTCGACTCGACTCTTTCGCTAACCTGGAGAATGCTGCGCTGACTTCGCGCGTATTATGGCCAATGATATCGATATCGATATCGCCGAGATATGGTTTTTTTAACACATGGCCTAAAACAGCTGTTTTTTGAGCTTTGCTAGTGTGCCGTAGAGCAGGGGCGGTGGTTCCGAAATTTGAAAATCATCTAGTATTCATGCCAACTGTCGATGATCAACCTGGCGCAGCGATTCCGGAGACCCGTGTTGACGCTGATTTGGCGAAATTTCATGGAATTACCCATATAAAATATGAAAAAACTGAGTGGTATGTTTTTATTGATTCCTCTAAAATAAGCTTGAAAATTGCACTTATCAATAAAGGAAAAAATCTCCCAACGAATCCAATAGCATATTCCGGGAAACTAAAAGAAAATTACTCATCAATGAAATTAATTGTATAAAAAATAGAATACAATGAACAAATTTTTTGATTTCCGGAGATTTCAAAGTACTTGGCCTTCTCTTGGGATTACAACAACGTTTCACAAAGTTCAATTGCTTTATATGCGAATGGAACAGTCGAGAAAGGGATTATACATATATTGAAATAAAAACTCCAGATTGTATATTTTAATTATTTAATACAATATTAATTTAATATAAAATAATACACGTGAAGGGTGTTTTATAAGTTTTTACAAAAGAAGGAAAAAATGGCAAAAATAAGTAAAGAACAAAATGGGAGACAGAATAGAAAAGTATGTCAAAATTAAACCCAGTGAACAAAAGAACAAAAATAACCCAGTAAAAAAGTTAAGTAACTGTTACAAAATTATCATATTCTTAACACTCCCACTTTTTGTTATATTACAAATTTAAATAAGCTTAACTCCCATTAATAAGCAAAGAAATTGAAAACGTTCACTCGGTAGTGCCTTTGTGAAAATATCTGCAATCATCTCATTCGTCGGCACATATTGTAAATCCATATGGCACGTCTGGAACTTTTCACGAACGAAATGATATCGCACATCGATGTGTTTCGTGCGCTTATGAAACTCGGGATTTTTTATAAGTCTGATGGCACTTTATTATCCATAAAAAACATAGCTTTCTCACTCCTTTTCAGTGGAATCAACTCTCCTAATAATCGTTGCAATCAAATCAAAACTTTCACTGCTTCTGAAGCTACTACGTACTCCGATTCGGCGGGGTGAAATAAGGCTAACGGCAATAAGGCCGAATTCGGCTTTATTTCGCTTTGTGGCCGCAAATTCGTCCTTATTTCCATTTGAAAAAGAAATAAAGCCAATTTGGCCTTATTTCCCTTTAAAAGGAATCAATATTAAAACGCCATTAAATAAGTTTTTAAGTTTTATTTAATGAAAAATTAAAGATATAATAAAGTATTGGAATAATTATTGTACTTTAGGGCCCATGCTCCTTTTTTTTCTAAATATGCATTTGGAGCTCCTAAATCTTATGCTGCAAAAAAAGGTCGGTCTCAAATGGTTTATGAGATAGAAATCGTAAAAGTTTGAAAAATGGACATATTTTGGAATAATTGTACTCTAGGTACACGCTCATTTTTATTTTTTTCTTTTTTTTTGTTTTTTAAATGTGTATGTAACTTCTTAATCTAATGCTGCAAGGAGATAAAAATCGTGAAAGTCCGAAAAATTTACATGTTTGTTATATAGAAGACTAGGATATCTTATTCTAATAATAGAAATATACATATATCCGTTTAAAGTGAAAAATATGATCGTTTTAATGCTAAAGAACATACATCTTTTTGTAAGTAATCGAGAAAAATATGTAAAGCTAATAAAAGTTATGAATGAAAATTTATGAAATATGCGCGATTTTTATTAAAATTTTTCATGACGTTTTAATATTATAAGGAATGAGCGCCGCAGGAATATCGCCGCGATTTTTAATAAAAATTTTTCACCTGCTCTTACTCAGGTTTATAATATGAGCGCCAAAGGATTCCCCATTCCTTATGATTTTAAACTTAATCGCGCATATTTCATAAATTTTCATTCATAACTTTTATTAACTTTACATATTTTTCTCGATCACTTACAAAAATATGTATGTTCTTTAGCATTTAAACGATCATATTTTTCGCTCTAAGCGGATATATATTTCTATTATTAGAATAAGATATCCTAGTCTTCTATATAAAAAATATGTTCTCTTGCAAATTGAGTACCAACGCTGAGTCCAGTTACTTTTCAAACAACAGACGACAGGGTGCGTACTTTTTATTAAAAACAATAATAAAAAATAATGTTTAGTTTGCAAAAATTATTTTTCGGCCTTATTACCATTTTTCTGAATTTTTTTTAGGCTTTATTTCCTTTTCAAATGGAAATAAAACCGAATTCACAATTCGGCCTTACTGCCGTTGCTTTATTGCACCCCGCCCTCCGATTCAGTAGTTGAGAGTGAAATCCACTTCTGCCGACTGCTGCACCAACTGATTTTGCCATAATTTAAAAGAAAAGCATACCCTGACGTTGATTTTCTTGTAATAATGTCACCAGCATAGTCTGCATCGCTATATCCACATAATTGTTTGCTCCCGCCAGTAATGTACAGGATTCCAAAATTAATTGTACCTTTTACATACTTTAAAATACGTTTAATTGCATTCTCGTGAGCTAATTTTGGATTTTCCAAGTAGCGACATACATTGCCAATAGAGTAACAGCCAATTGTCTATATTGAAATTGACTTTCTTGCGACCCGTCAAAATTATTCAGTACCAGGTTTGGATCACTAGGAACAGTTACCTGTCTACAATCTTCCGCTTAATATTTCTTTAATATACTTTGTGCATAGGCAGCTTGATGAATGAAGATGGTGCCGTTACAATTTTGTTGAATTTGAAAACCTAAAAAGTATCCAAGTTTCATTACTTTTATTTCAAATTGTTCTTGAAGATGCTTAACAACCATCTTGATACGCGAATTATCGTTTCCAACGATTATACCATCATCTACGTATATTGCAAGAATAGTTGTACCTCGTTGTTCATGACATACAAATACACATGGATCTGAGTCACTAACCTTAAATCCGAACGTTTCAATAAAGGACTTAAATTTGTTTTAGCATGTTCAAACCGACTTCATTTAACGTGTTATTCGAAAAAAGTTTTTTTTTAACATCATCCTTCATACTGCTTTAACTAGTTTCAAACTGTCAGTTAATTTGTTTATATTTTGAAAGAAATAAAAAATTGTTTATTAAAAAATATAAAAAAAAAATAACAAAAAAATTCAAAAATTTGTCAAAGAATTGAGAAAAATTAGACAAAAAATTTATTTGTTTACATTAAAAACTTCAAATTAAAAAGCTCTTTTCAGATTTGGCTGCGTTTAAAAAGCAAATGAGCTTTTCTGACGTAAGCAAGAACACAAACCAGTGATTTAACGAGTTTCGAAACGTGTTAAAGCATTTAACACGTTAAATTTCCAACAACAATTGTACGCATTTAACTTCATTAGAACTTCACTTGAGAACTCATTTTTCGATTTAACTTTATTAAATTGATTTAACATAATTAACTACTCGGTTTGAACATGCTATTATTTCAACATCGAGAAGCCATACAGACTTTTTTGCAATTTGCAAACGCGACCATTGTCATCGTTGAAACCAATTGGCTGTTCCATATAAACACTCCCCTCCAGATCACCGTTCAGAAATGCTGTTTTAACATCGAACTGTGTAATTTGCATTTTCTGAGCAGCTGCAATAGATAAACTTGCTCACAAAGAAGTGAACTTCACCACTGGACTAAAAGTTTCCAAAAAGTCGACGCCATATTCCTGTGCAAATCCTCGAACCACAAGGCGCGCTTTATAACGCTCAACCGAATTGTCTGAATTTTTCTTTATTTTATAAACCCACTTGTTGTCGATTACTTTCTGGTCTTTTGGTTCATCCACTATAAACCAAATCTTATTTTTTAGCAGTGAATCAAATTCGTATTGCAAAGCTTCTTGCCATTTTTCTTTATCTTGAGATTCAGTTGCTTCTTTATGTTTTCGGCTCTTGAGCGTTCATAAACAAAGCCTTTGCCATCAATGAGTTTAAACGATTTCGAAGTTTCGAATCTAATATATTATTTTCACGAATATCTTTTAAAAAAAGTTCTCGTGGTTTTCTTATTTGTTTGGTTTTCTTCTCCACGGCCTTCATCACCAGCAACTTCTTCTTCATCTTCAATCACTGTAGCTAAAGCTGGCTCCTCAGTTAAAAATTGTACATCTCGTGCTATTGTGATACAGCCTTTTTCATCCATCACTCGAAAATCTTGGCTGTCTTCATAACCAACAAAAATACATTTTTTTGCCTTTGCACCGAGCTTCTTTGTTTCGGTATATGAACGTAAACCTCTGAACCAAATAATTGAAAATGATCAAACTGTGCTGGCATACCATACCATAGCTCATATGGTGTTTTGTCTTTTTGTGAACTTGTTCCAGTTCGATTCCAAATAAAAACTACATTCTTTACCACCTCTGCCCACAATTTAAAATGCAACTGCTTTGTATGTATCATCGACCACGCTGACTCCATTATTGTTCGGTTTTCTCGTTCGATGCACCCATTTTGCTCAGGAGCATGTGGAACTGAGCGTCTATGCTGGATTCCGTTTTCTTGTAACAACTCTTTCATGTGTAAATTAACAAACTCTGAGGCATTATCTGTTTGTAAAAATTTTACACGATGTCCAAAATGCATTTCAGAAATTTTAACCACAACTTTGATTTTATCTATAACTTCTGATTTTTCTTTCAAAAAATATACTAATCGAAAATGTAAAAACTCATCTTTGACAATCAAAAAATATCTGGACCCCCCAGAAGATACCATTTCTATTGGGCACATCAGCATGCAAAATCTCGCCACACATTTTTGATTTTTCGGACCGTGAACTGAAACTTAGCCGATGCTGTTTTCCAAACGCACAGCCATCGCGGTTGAAAGTTGTATCCAAAAACTCGCTTTCATTTCGCTTCAAAAAATTTCTTACATGATTGAGATTTTGATGACCAAGTCGCTCATGCCAGACCCTCAGCGAGTCATGCTTGATTGCAATGTTAGCCCTTGTGCGGCCAGACATAAATAAAAAAAATAAATAACTGGTCATTTCAGCCCTTGAAAGGACTTTGACCTAGCTTCTTATGATCAATTGTGTTGTGCGTGTTATTAAGATTGTACACAATTGACCGAGAAATGGACCTAAAGGCTTAACGCCGACTCCGAACGGCGATGAACGGAATTGTTCTTATTCTCAAGAAGCTTTACATGGCATTTTGACTACTCTCTGAGGTTTGCCATTGTCTGCAGAGAGGTGGCGGCCGTACAGAAAAATTATTTTAATTCAAATAATTTTCTGTCGCTGCTGGGGTTCGAACTTGGGTCTCCAAGTTCGTTGACATAGCGGCCACGCACTTTAACCAACTACGCCACGGACGCCACAAGCCAGACATCCAAACAAGCCAGACAAGCGGCCAGACATAGGCTCGATTATGTTGAAGTGGTTCAAAGCTGCACTTCACTGAAAAATTTCGGATTCCCGGTGTGATTGGTTGCATTGACGGCACCCACATTAAAACTGTGAAACCGCATCAGGATGAACATTTGTTTTTTATTAGGAAAGGCTGTTTTAGTTTAAATGCTATGATTGTTCGTATATCATTAAAGGTACTTATAAGAGAAAATAACCATAATATTTTACAGATATGCGACTACAAGATGTATGTAAGGGCTGTGGATGCGTGTCACCCCGGTGCGTGTCATGACGCCTTCATTTTTAAATTAAGCAACGCCCGACTATTTTTTCTTTCTAAATATGGAAGTGGTGAACGTGGTTCTTGGATGTTAGGTGACTCGGGGTATGGAATTGACCCCTTTTTATTAACACCATACAGGGATCCGAATGATCGAACATCACAGCACAGATTCAACCAGCAGCATTGCAAAGCTCGTAATATCGTAGAAAGAGTCATCGGATTACTTAAAAGCCGTTTTAGGTGCCTGCAAACAACACTTCCATAGATTTGGAAGATTTTGAAGTAGAAAAAAGTGAGACATCAGAAGTAAGGCAAGACGAAATCGTTGAAGAAAGTAGTACTTTTATAGAAGCTGGTCAAAATATAAGAAATAAAATAGCTAATAGCTTAGTAGGATTAATTTAATAATGTTATTTTTATTTCAAAAATATAAAAACTCAGTCTTTTCAAAAACATAAAAGCCTAAAATATACATTTTTTATTTAAATTAAATTATTAAAATAAAATTAGGAAAAAGCTTCGCTTCAAAAAAAAAAGAACTAAAATATAAAAATCCACATATTCCTTAAAAATTAAATAAAAACTTAATATAAATTCAGGCAGGTACCTATGTAGCAAAAAATACTGTTTAACTTTACTTTTTCATTTTTTTTAGTTAAGTTTTTCTTTTTCTAAGAAGCTAGGTCAAAGTCCTTTCAAGGGCTGAAATGGCCAGTTATTTATTTTTTTTTTTTATTTTTTCTTTTTCTACTTCCAAAATTTGTATTTAAAAAGATCAATTTTGGTTTGGGCATGTTTCTCCATTTTCACGTAATGCGATCTGCGAAGCTCATTTTGTTCGGCTTTTGCAGAATTGTTATGCGAAACCAGGTCAACAAGTTTTTCTAACGACCTGTATACCCGTTTAATGCTGCTCCTGTTTTCGCCCAAAATTTGCACTTTTTCCCTTGTGCTTTCCAAAACCAACTTCATTGCATTGGAAATATTTCCAACTGCGGTCGCCTCCGTTGACATATGTTTCTTGATGCTGTCCTGCATAGTCTCATAGCGAATTCTTTTTCGCTGCGGTTGAGACTCTACATTGCTTGGCCCTGCCGTGTCATCCACATCGGAGCAACTTGAAATATTGAGGTCTTCGGTTGCTTGTGGTACTTGCTCGCATGTCGGTTGAAACGATGTGGATGTAATTGTACCAAACGACATGGAATTGGGAATGCCATCGACAGTGGTGTAAATTCCACAAATTTTGGCAATCGCGTCTTCGGTAGGTGAAATTACGAACTGGTTGAAAGGGTTTCGAATTTATTGTGGGAAATTTTTTTGCGGATTGTTCCTTTCCAATCTGACCAGATCTATAAAAAAATAACTTAACTTTTTGCCAACAAATTTGTGATGAAATGTGCGGTAAAGTTTACCTTTTTCCAACCATTAATGTCTTTTTGAGGAGGTTCACTGTTCAGAATGTTGGTAAGTTCTGCCCACAAGGATTCGGCCGTGATTCGATCTCCTTTCATAAAATTTTTGGCAAGATCGTGGTGTTCTTCCATGAAATTCAAAAAAATTTTTTCTTGGGCAGAGTTCTGGTGTTTTCCCCTAAAGTTGAATGTTTTTAAACTTGTTAAGAATTTATTAAATGAAATACTCACATTTTTTAATTTAATATTTAATATTTATTATATTAAAGAAGCAAAAACAGCTTAAGACAATGTTGCTTGCTGTTACGATTTCAAAATCACGAAGAAATAGTGGAGCGATATCATATCGAAAGAAAACAGCCGAAATCGATTTTTAGAACAGGGTATTTCGTACCGATTTTAAGTTCGAAAAAGTGAAAGCGGAATGAAACACAGAACATGGAAAAACAATTTCGGCACGAATTCACTCCGAAAACGATTTACAGAACATGCATGAATGTTACAAAATTATCATATTCTCAACAACGTACTTTAAATTGCCACATCGACAATCCAATATCATTGGAAAAATAATATAATTGATGAAGCTTTAGTTCCAAGGGAGAAAATTCTTCTTCCCTCTCTACATCTAGAGTAAGGTGTAGTCAGAAACCTTGTAAAGGCTATGGATAAAGAAGGTGAAGGATTTAAGTACTTTAAGGATTTAAGTAGGATAAAAAATAAATTTCATTTCAAGATAAAAGAAGGTAATAATAAAAAAAAATTTTGTTTCGTAACAATTTTTTATCTTTAGGAATTTCAATTGGTCCCAACATTAGAGCCATTCTAAACGATCCAATGTTTGAGAGCAATTTAAATGTCACCGAAAAAGCATGGCTGAGTTTAAAGGCTGTCAAAGAAAACTTTTTAGGTAACAATAGATCAGAACACAACAAAGACTTATAGAAATGATTTCGACTTAAAAAGAAATGAAAGTCTTAATGTATTTGAAAATTCACATGTTTCACAACCATCTTGACTTTTTCCACTAAATATGGGAGAATTGTCGGACCAACATGGAGAAAAATTTCATCAAGATGTGCTTCACATGGCAAATAGATACAAGGGAAAAAGCTTGATTGATGCTTGCAGAATATTGTAAGAGTGTTAAGCTAGATGACTTGGAAAACTCTTACAGCCGTCATCCAAAAAAGAAAAAAATTACTAATTAAATTACATTGAATAGTTATATACAGTGGCGTTCAGATGAATAGCACAGCACTGAAATTCAAAAATGTTTGGATAAATATTACTAGTCTATAATTTTAGAATCCGGAAATCTCATTATCATTCCTATATGAACTTTAAACACTGCTTCCAAATCTTTACTTAATTTTTCCTATATGGTCGAATTTGTAAGATACAGTTTGAAATTTTAGATGTAAAATATTTTCTAAAATACAAAATATTACTTTTTATTTTATGGTGTGTAGCAGAGAACTGCAACGGGTGATTGATAAATGTTCACACATAAACCAACACCCAAAAAAGTGAGATGTTGTGCTCAACAGATCAAACTTGTCGCAAACACTTACATTGCCTGATGATTTTAAATCAATCAATCCTGTGGTTGTATACGACCATTGCGAATAAAATCAGAAGTTGTACTTGAACCTTTCACTTTGGATGAGCATAAGCCAATCGAACAAACACATTTGCATCAAACAAGCATTGAGCATGTTTGTTTTTGCAGAATGATTTGATCGAACATAGAAAACGAAGCGATTGCAATGAAAGCATATAAAAATGAAAAAGAATAAAATCAACGAGTGTACCTGATTGCATATTCTGCAAAAGAAAGTTCAATGTTATGTATATTTTTTTTTTATTTTAACTTAAAGGCGATTAAACAAAACTAAATTCAGCTCTTTAAAAGGAACAAATTAAAGCAAATGAAATCCATATAACTAAAAATAAAATTAATTTTCAAAATTTTTGTAATATGAGTGTAAAAAAAGTAAACTGTCGACTGATTTTGGCCCAAGTCTGTTTCTCTTCTCGTTGATGATATTGCCTGCTAAAGAAAAAGCTCGTTCAGCGGCTGCACTGCTAGCAGGTATTGAATGTATTTGTAACGCTAGCTTAGATAGATGCGGATAATTTTTTTCGTGTGTTTTCCACCATTTCATTACATCAAAGTCTTCACTTATTTGTACTTTTTCCTTGCTATATCTCTCTATTTCTTCTCTAGGAGTTTCAACGGTTTCCAGTCTTGAGTTTTGAAATAAGTCAGGAAAAAAAAAATGTGTGATCCGCTCGGACGTTGACTGATTTGGAAAAGTTGAATCTGAGGCAATTGAGAGGCTTTGTTCAGGAAATGAAAATTGTGAAACGGATTCAGCAGGAGGAGATAAATCAGTTGGTGTAGAAGTGTATGCTAGCTGTGAAATTGAACTGCTTATGGTATTTTCTGCATAATTCATTTGAGAAATGCAAAAATTTTGAATCTGAATTGAATCATTTGGTTGCATATTTACAGCTGGTGGATATAAAAAACATGCTGATTTATGCCACATACTCAAATTATTAACCCATATATAGTCAATTTTATCAAAAATTGTTTCCTTTAATGCAGCAATAGCAGGTACATCTGCAACATCCGGCACACATAAACGTTTAATATTATTTAGTGATGGTATTACATAAAACAAAGAGGGGGAGCTACTAAGTTGCATTTGCTTAAATATGATTTCAAAATCTGCGCAGAGGTACATTAGCACCTTTAGTGTGGAAATATTTATTAGTAGAAGTCGTTGAGTTTCTTCCTTTTCTCTCAGTATTTCGTTAATTTTGAACCAGTTATCAACAATGCTTTTGAACATTACAAAATTTGAGTTCCAGCGTGTGGGACACGGGGTTTTTAAAGATGGGGGTAACATGTGCTGCAAATTGGCTTTTTTAAAATATTTTACAATTTTCTTACAATTTTCTTACAATTTTCTACAACGTCTGCCAGCTCTGTTGTTTCTTCGAAAGACTGATCTAAAATATTTGCCAATAAATGGCTGCTGCAATTCAATCGCTGGTTATGTTCTAAAGCTTTGACAATGTTCTTTCCTCTGTCCGTTACAAATTTTACAGCATCAAAATTATTAACATCGAATTCAGAAAACAGACTCTTTAACTTTGTGAGTATGTTATGGCCTGTTGACCTCTCAAAATCCATTGATTTCATACCCAAGACAATATCAAACATTTTGCACTCTTTTTGGTAGTGCAATGTAACTCCTAAAAAATTTCTTTTGACATAATCATCAGACCACATGTCAATTGTTGCAGATGCTCCGCCGCTTTTTACAATATCACCTATTTCGCCTTTGACTTCATTTTTAATTTTTTGCGCTTGTTTCTGCGCATTACGAGAAATCGTTGTTGCATCCGGAAGTAGATCGTTCATATCAACATGTTCGCCATAAGTTGCTCCTATTTTAACAAAAAACTTCACTAGCTTTTGGAATCCCGAACCGCTGACAGACGAAAATGGACGACAATCTTCAGTGATCCATGCTGTACAAATATCGATGGTGGCCTGTTTGTCTTCTGGTGTTGCGGTTTTTAGTAATTGCGTCTTCTTAAGCGCTTGGCAGCACTTATGCCGGTTTAAATTGGACGATTGACTCACCGAATATTTTAAAATCTTACAGCAAGTGGAACAGTAAACCAATCCGCTCAGAAGGGTTCCGTCTTCTTTATATATTTCCGAAAGTATATTCCATATAAAACTTCTGCCCTTGTGTCGCCTGGCCAAAGTGTAAACACCTTTAGCGAGTTGATCTGATACATAAGCTTGACAATCGGACATTTTAATTGAACTCAACACATGCACTACATACGTATAACTGGCTTCACGCAAGCAAACATTTTTTCCATGTGCTTCATATTCACATCCATTTGATTGTTGCTTTGTAATGGTTCTATTCATGCAATTTGTGGGTGCTTTCATTGCAATCATTTCTTTTTTCTTTACCGATCAAATCAGTTGGCTTGAAACAAGCATGAAATTAAGAAAGTAGATTGAACTTGTTCGATCAGCCGACTGAAGCACAGTTAGAATGAGCGCTTTTTTGTATGATGCTGATTATATTCAACGCTTGGGTTTGGTTGCCGTGATCTGAAACTTTTGCATATGATTAAATCAGCAAAAAAGTGATTTTTGCAGTTCTCTGGTGTGTAGTTTAGATTCTAAATAAAAAAAACTAGGAATGGTCAAAAACGATTAAAACAACATGTATATTGTAAATTTGACCATATAGCAAAAAACTGAGTACAGATTTGGAACCCGCGTTAAAAGTTCATATAGAAATGAACATATTTGAGCTTTAGTGCGATGCTAATTAGCTTCACGCCACTGTACCTCATACAAATAATTATATGTGCATAAATATTTCTTTGCGTTTTTCCCTCCATCTGGAATAGTACAGTATTTTTATGTATGCAGTTTGTTTTTGTAATTCGTTGATATTGTTTACCAAATTTTAGCATGCAGTTCGTTTTCCATTTAATGTAACGTTACATGAAAAATGTGTCGGTGCATTGAATGAGCAGTAGTAAAGAATTATATGTGCATAACGCATTTAATTGGTGTTTGGTTGCTTAATTGATAGCTTCAAGTGCTCGCATTGGAAATAATTGTTGCGAAATACTAGGCAAGGTTTTTTCCTTTTAAAATCAAAAAAGTTAATTTAACTATTACGTGTAAGATATTGAAAATGTCTCGCGGAACTAGCCTTTCTGAACATCACCAGGGAATAATACTGGGAATGAGCGAAAATGGAGCTGAAATAAAAGAAATTGCCAAAAAGCTTAATCGCCACAGGAACACAATAACAAATTTTTGAAAATGTCCTAGTAGTTATGGCACAGCTAGACGGAGTGGTAGGAAAACCAACATTGACGCTCGGTGTAATACCCAAATCGCAAAAGCGCGTTAGGTCGGTCGCGCTTTGACAGCTTAAGTAGAAACAACGAGTTGTTATGAAGCAATCCATAATTCGACCTCAAGCTTTGATCGTACTTTGTATCGTAAATATCGTCGAATCTCGTAAGAAGGGGTAAAGTACGATCAAAGCGCGAGCTGCTGTAAAAAGTTGAGAACTATTCAACTTGGTCGCGCGTTTGACATTTGCCGATAGCACAGGGTTGTATTTTCATTGATTTAGCTAAATATATGAGCATTGTTGAGTTGCAGTAGTAAAGACATGTTTGCATGGGATTTGTTGTTTCATGAAAATATTTTGTATTGAACGTAATTTAATTTTGATTTTTTTACAAGATAAATCATTCATAACATCAGTGGCTGCTTATGTTACGGTTGTTGCTTTGTTTGAAGCGAATATTTTTCAGTACCTGCTTGATTTGTTGTTGATGCTGTTGTTGTTGTTTATATGTATGTGAATTTGTACGTGTTTTGTTGATGCTGCTGTTGTTTATATGTATGTAAATTTGTATGTATAAGTTAGGCGTTTGCTTGTTTATTTTTAGCAAACACTTTTCTTTTCAATAAAAACAAGTTTATTAAAAGAGTTTTTTATTTGTGGTTTATTTTACTATTAATTTAAATTATTTATAAAGGTAGTTAATGTAAACTTATTCTATTATTTATTAATTGAGAATGGTTAAACCAAACCACTAAGCACGTTGATGAAGACTAAAGACTCGGTAGCTGAACTAAGCTAAGCTAAGCTTAGCTAAGCTAAGGTAAGGTAAGGTAAGCTTTACGTGTGTCACTAACACATGCAAAGCTTAGCGAACCATCGCGCCAGACGCATTGTCAGCACTTCTGGCACACGCTTATGTTTTTCTGTGTGCAATTATTATTTAGCCAAAAAGAAAAACATGTAATTAATGTGTCAGCAATTTATGTTATTGTTTGAATAAATAAAACAACGATTGCAAATTTGTTGCAACATGATTCTGAAAATTATGAAGTAAGTATGAAAAATATTGTGCAATCTAGAATTGTTAAAAATAACCCAAAAGAAAAGACTTATTTCTGAGAATTATGAAGTAAGTAAGTAAGTATGAAAAATATTGTGCAATCTAGAATGGTTAAAAATAACCCAAAAGAAAAGACTTATTTGCTTGCAATGCAAATAATGAAATGCAATTATAATTAAATATTTTGTTCCTTAACTCCTCCGCCCTCAAATTCGAGCGTCCTCGTTCGATGGAGTTGTAATGAATAATTTTGGCAAATCTTGTATCCTTACTTCATTTGTGGTTTGGTTAGTTTTCTCTAATTTTACAAATTTTCTTTTTATTTTTATTAATGTAAGTATAATAATTAATACAATAATGACTACCATTATTGTATTGGTAGAAAAATATATATCATTTTTAATTTTTAATAATTTTATGTCTTTAGTTTCATTAGTCTGAAACTGTTTAATGTAATCTAACGATAATATTTCTTCTATTTTACTGTTATTTGCCATTGGTTGCAGTATTGCAGGTAATGGGTTTCTTTCTGTTATTTCTCTTGACATAAATATCTTATTATCTATTTCAATGCTTGTATTATGGTGCTTTATTAAATATGATCCATTAAGTTTGACATTTTGATTATTAAATTTTATAAAACCATGAAAATCATTTAAAAATATTACATCATTTGAGATTTCTTCAATTGATTTAATGTGTTCATTATTTATCTTAACACAATCATCGATTTTACTTTTTAGCAGATGTGCTATGCACGTGCCATTTGTAATATCATTTACTACTTTTCTTGGACAAATTGTCATATTATTGTATGTTTTACACTTACTTTTTTTTCCATATATTTTGTTTTTACATAATAATATTGTTTCATATTCTATTTTATTTATTAATTTATTTTTCTTTACTGCTCTTATATCTAAAGCTCTACAATCTTCTTTTTCTGTTGTAGGCAAGTTTATAATATAAATTAGAGATTCAACACTGGATGCTATTTTTATTTCCGCGAACTCTAGAGCTTCGTCTAAATTAATGAAAGGTATGTTTTCATTTTCCAGGAAATTTTTTGTGATTTCCATTTCTTTGTCGGATAAAATATACGAATTTATGATATTTGATTTTGCCCAGTGTATGGCATAGGCAATATTAATGAGCTCTTCCTTAATTGTTTCTAATTCATATTTAGTTTGCATGATTAAGTCGTTCTCTATATCTTTATCTTCCTGAATAAGCTTAGTTATTTTATTTGCATTATTAATGATTTCGTTAATTTTTTCATTAGTTAATTTATTTATTATTACTTGCCTGTCATTATTTTGCAGTATGTTATTTATTTTTTCTACTAATATGTTATAATCACCATGGTCTGGATTCCCTGCGATCCATTTCCATGCTGATCCTATAAAGTCTAGTGATCTTTTGTAAATTTGTCTGTTTATTTTTATTCTATTTAGATGAGTTTTTGTTTGATTGAGTAGTGTTACTAGTATGGGTTGTAAAGGATGATTTTTCATGCGTCCGGTTATTGTTTGTAAGTTGTCTATGGTATTGTCGTAGTTCCTCAATTCGATGATGTGTACAATTCTAAAAGTCCCAGTTTGTAACTTCGTTGGTCCAGCGTCTACAGTTATTAGTTGCGAAGCCGAGTAATCTAGTATTTGAACGTTTGCTGTTGTCAATATTGCCGTTGCAATTAGTCTAGAAAATATGTCAGTAAATTATATTTGGTATGTGTGATATATTTATTTTATTTATGTAAGAAAGATAAATATGATTCTTAATTTTTGATTAAACTCTTGTGAATTACCCTCCCTGTTTCTGTTATAATTGTTGAGGATCTGTTTTCTTTCACTATTTCTTTCTTATATCTGGCTGTCAACTTAGTACCGTATCTTTTGTTGATTTTCACATAAATAGTTTGTCCTGGCGTGTAGTCTTTGGGGTTGGTTCTATCTTTATTATGGAATTTAAGGTCTTTTTCCTGTTTGTCTCTTAATCTCTGAATATTGTTTCGTCTAGCTATTTCGTATTGTTCTGGATTTATGTAAACTTTTCGTCCGAAAAAAGCTTCGAGTGGTTTTTGCCCTGTTGTCGAGTGAATAGAAAAATTGTATTCATAAACTGATCTATCTAATAATTCTTCAAATGTTCTGTCTATGTCTTCTGTTTTGAGGCATCTCAAAATTTCGGAAAGTGTAGAGTGGAATTGCTCCACTTGTCCATTTGCTTTACTTGTGTGTGGTGGTGTCCTATAAATTTTTATCCTTAGCTGATCTTCGATCATGAATGTTATTGAATTTGAATTAAGTGCTTTTTCATTATCTATAATGATTGTCTCTGGTATACCAAAAGTAAAAAGTAGCTGTCTGAGTGGTTCTCGTATGTCTTCTGTTGATCGAATATTTGTCTATTGCTGTCAATACTAATTTCTTTTCAGCTATATAAATGTCAATGTGGAGGATTTGACCTGGATATTCGGGAATTGGCGTTCGTTGTATTATGGGTTTGTTTGGATGTCTGTCGTATTTGTTTTCTGCGCAAATTCTGCATTGTTTAACAATTTTCTTTACCTTGGCGAACATTTTAGGGAAATAGAATTTTTGAATAATTTGGTTCTTGTTCTCATTTGCGTTCCTATGAGCTCTTTTATGCTCGAGGATGATTTGTTGTTCTTGTTGTTCGTCTGTTTCTAAGTCTTGGACTTGTGTTTGTGTGAATCTGATTTTAAAGGTATTGAAATGTAAGGGATATAGTTTTTGAATTTGACCTATTATTTCTTCAGAGGTAAAAAGTCCGTTTATAACAGAGGGATTTAAGTATCGTTTCAGAATTTGTTTTAAGTCATCTGTTGAATAGTGGTACCTGGTAATTGTGTGTCTATGAAATGTTGGAAAGGGAATTAAAAATTCATAATTGTTTTTGTTTCCTGTTAAGAGCCATATCTGGTTCTTAAAAACATTGATTGGGGCTTCAGTCGTTGGTATGAGGTTGTGTCCTGAACTGTCGTCGGAGTGTGTTGCTATTGTCAGAGAGTTAAGTTCTGGGGGTCGTGAAAGTGTATCCGCTACAATGTTTGTGCGTCCTGGTTTGTATTTTAGTTCATGGTCATACTCTTCTAAAATTGCCTTCCATCTTTTTAATTTTGAATTGTCATTTTTGTTACTGAGCGCATAAGTCAATGGTTGGTGGTCAGTAAATATTTTAATCTTTGCAGTACCATAAAGGTAGTTCCGGAGAGATTTCAATGCCCAAATTATGGCAAGCATTTCCTTCTCATTAACTACATAATGCTCCTCTGCCTTACTTAACGTTCTGGAAATAAATGTGATGGGTTTCCCGTCCTGTTCTAACACTGCACCGATTGCGTGTTTTGAAGCGTCAGTCGTCAAATGGAAATCTTTTTTAAAATTGGGGTAAGTAAGGATTACTTCATCTGAAATAAGCACGTTTTTTATTTTATTGAATGCGTCTTTTGCTGAGTCATCTAGGTATATTAGAGTTTTTTTTTATTGATTCTTTGACACTCTTCCATCTTCTCCTCTTAAGAGATTAGTCAGAGGTTTGGCTATTTTGGCGTAGTCCTTGATGAATCGTCTATAGTAGCCTGAGAGGCCAATGAAAGCTCTCAAGTCTTTTAGCGTTTTAGGGTAGGGAAAGTCAACTATTGCCTGTACTTTGGTAGGGTTGGTTTTGATACCGTCCGACGAGATTAGAAATCCTAAAAATTCTATTTGTTTCTTGAAAAACTCGCATTTGTCTATTTGTACTTTCATGTTGGCTTCTTGTAGAGTTTTGAAAATTTCGTGTATGTCTTCGGCATGATTTCTTTCGTCTTGACTGAATATGATAATGTCGTCTATGTAAACATAGCAGATTCGGCCAATGTGTTTTCTTAGAATATCATCCAAGGCACGTTGGAAAATTCCAGGGGCGTTTTTTAGGCCAAATGGCAAGCGTGTGAATTCATATTTGCCATTTTTCACCAAAAAGGCAGTTTTCTCTACATCAGATTCCTTTAATGGAATTTGGTGAAAACCGCTTTTCAAGTCTATTACCGAAAAGATACTATTTTTTCCTAATTGAGCTAAAACTTCATTGATGTCGGGAATTGGGTAACGGTCGGCTATTGTAATTGCGTTCAGTTTTCTGTAGTCAATTACCAGTCTATATTTTTTTTCGTTCGATGCGTCTTGTTTTTTGGGAACTATCCATACCGGCGAATTGTATGGAGAGCGTGATGGTCTGATAATTCCGTCATCCAACAATTTTTGTATTTGGCTTTCTACCTCTTCCTTTAATGACATTGGGTAGGGATAGTATTTCGTGTATACTGGTGTGTCAGAGCTTGTTCTAATGGTGGCGACTACTTTTGTGGTATAAGTTAACTTTTCGTTTGGATCGGAGAAAAGGTCTAAATGTTGGTGAACTAATGTGTTCATTGCTTGTTTTTGTGCTTCGTTCATGTGGCTGTTTCGTATATCAATATGGTTTACGTCCTGAGAGGTTAATTGTCTGAGTCGAATTTTAATTGAGTTATTGATTGTCATAAGGTTGTATTTTGTATCAATGATGGCGGATAGCTCTTTAAGACTATCATTTCCTAGTATAGCATGAAATGACACAAGAGATGGAAGAAGAAAGAATTTTAAATTTATATGAGGCAGATTAAACAGGTTAACGTAAGTGTGGTGTGTAATTTTTATTTGTCCACCTACTGAATTTGCAAAAAAAATGTCGTCGTTTTTGATAATTTTTTTGGCGAGCTGTGGCTGTAGGTAGTTTTTGTTGGATCCTGTGTCTACTAAAATTTTCAAGATGTCTCCACTCTTCGTTCTACACTCGAAATAAGGCAGCGAAGAGTTTTTTAGTCTAAAAAATGTATGTCCGTGAAGTCAAGTGCTTCATAACTGTCAGATTCATATTGAGGGTTGTTTTGATAGTCAAAATTTTCAGAAGCAATCTGTCCGTTATAACTGAAAGGATCGTTTTTTCCTAAAGAATAATCTTGACTTTCTTCTTGGCTGGTAGTCATGTGAAAATTTCTTTGCATCTTAACTGGTGGATTTGTAAGATTTCCTTGTTCATGTCTTTTGCCGGCGTATTTAAAATTTGGTCTGTTTGCGTAGTTTACGGCGTTGGTTCTAATACTTGGGTCAATGTCCATCGGCTCTGGTCTTTGTGGAGGTTTCGGTGCTAATGGTCTTCCGGGTGGGTTGTGATATTGATTATTGTAAGTCCTATTAAATGACTGGTTTGGCCATTGAAAAAATTGTTGCGGAACATTTTGCGAGAATACTTGTTGTGTTCGTGGCGTATAAGCCAATTGTGGGTGAAATTGTTGTTGCTGCGGAGAATTTGAGAAGTTTTGTGGTCTATATTGTGGATTTTGCTGTTGGAATTGTTGTTGCTGCGGAAAATTTGAGAAGTTTTGTGGTCTATATTGTGGATTTTGCTGTTGGAATTGTTGCCGTGGCGGCAATTGAGGTGGTAACCAGCTTGGTTTTTGTGGTCTTTGGATTCGACCCTGATAATTGTATGCGTGTGTTGCCCTAAAGTTCTGATTCTCCAATTTTAAGCATAAATGGAGAGCTTCTGGTAAATCTGAAGGTTCTTTCATGCCAAGCAGTCTGGCAAGGTCTCCTGAAAGTCCTCTTACAAACGTATCTAATGCTTTTTCCCTATATGTTTGTGATAGCATTTCCATAGATTCTTGGCTCATTTCTGTGCATGATATCTTATTCAAGATTAAAGATAAATGAGAATATACCTGAGAATAGAAATTCTGTACTGATTGCCTACCTTGTATTAAGCACGTCATCTGGTATTCCAGCGTACTTAGGTCTCTTTTGTCGGCATAATGGGTAGTGAGGCATTTGGAAATTGCTTTCCAGTTTAAGGGGGTATTATATGATTCAAGTATTTGGTCCGCTTTTCCTACAATTTTATTTCTGATCACATTTAATATACCAAAATATTTTGGTCTGCCTATTTGGTCTTCATAAATCTTCAGTATTCTTTCGACACTTTTCTTCCAGCTGCTAAATTCTATTGCATTTCCATTAAATTCCCTTAAGGATCTGACTACGTCAGGTATTTTGTCAATTTCTGATAATTCGTCTCTATATCTGTAATCTATGGTTTGGTCCGTTATAGTTTCTGTGTTTGGTCTTGCTAGATTCTGTACAATGGTGGCGCATTCGGTTTGCACTACATTTATTACCATATTTTTTATTAGTTCTGCTAGTTCGGGTGACGGGTGGATTTGAGTGGGATTGGGATTGGATGGTTGTTGGGTTTGGTTACCTAACACTGGTGGCCTGATCAAATTATTCTCGTTGGCCATATTGAAATTTTTTTTTTTTTTTTTTTTTTTTTTTTATTGTTGATAAAATTTTATATATAAAAAAAAATTTTTGTGTGTAACCCTAATTAGAATTTCCAATGTTTTTTCGATTTCGATGAAGTGTAATGTTTTTTTTTTTTTTTTTTTATTTTATAGATGAATTTTATTTATAACTGATAAGGTCCGGCTTCTAGAGCTACAACTTACAGTCAATTTCAATTTTTATATTTTTTTTTTTTTTTAAGTTTGTATTTTTTATTCTGTTGTTTTTGTATTTATTTTATGTTCAATTTTTTGTTATACACTGGAGGGTCCGGAGTTCGGATTCGCAGTGTTAGAATTTTGTTAATTTGAAATTTTATTTATTTCTTATTTTATAATAATTTTTCCATAAAATATTTTATGTTTGCTTATTAGGAAGTTTATTTATTTTATTCTAGCTACAGATATTTTTTTTTCACAATAATAAAATTCTATCCTTCAAATTTCTAATTTGATTTTATTCTTTTGAATTTTTTCACAAAATTTAAAATAGACTTTATATTCTTAACTTTACTTTTTACTTTATTCTAATTTTACTTTTATTTCATTTCATTACAGGTAATTTTAACTTACAAAACTAGGTGAGTCCTCATCTTCAACTTCGATCCCCGCATGTTTGTCCTTTTTGCTTCCTTCCTTGTTTAATGATGGTCGCTACTAATGGTCTGCCTGGGATACCGGCTGCTGTGCTGGGTAGTGGTCGATAATAGCTCAAGTGCTTGTGTTCCAAAATTGCGATGAAACCGTTGCTGGTGTCTGTTTTTATTGTTTCATTGCAACAACCTTGAGTTAAGAGTGGTGCTTTGGGTGATTTACTTTTCTGCAACAGTTTTTGATATCACTTTTTCTTTAACTGCACTTTTTTTCCTGCACAGTAAAGTTAGTGGTATTTTTTTCTGCACTATTTTTTTCAGTGGCACTTTGTTTTATTTTAATTCTGCAACAGTTTTTTATAGCACTTTTTCTTTGACTGCACTTTCTGCACATTAAAGTTAGTGGTATTTTTTTCTGTGCTTTTTATTTTCAGTGGCACTCTTTTTTACAGTTTTTCTTATCACTTTTGCTCGGGCGCCAGTTAGGCGTTTGCTTGTTTATTTTTAGCAAACACTTTTCTTTTCAATAAAAACAAGTTTATTAAAAGAGTTTTTTATTTGTGGTTTATTTTACTATTAATTTAAATTATTTATAAAGGTAGTTAATGTAAACTTATTCTATTATTTATTAATTGAGAATGGTTAAACCAAATCACTAAGCACGTTGATGAAGACTAAAGACTCGGTAGCTGAACTAAGCTAAGCTAAGCTTAGCTAAGCTAAGGTAAGGTAAGGTAAGCTTTACGTGTGTCACTAACACATGCAAAGCTTAGCGAACCATCGCGCCAGACGCATTGTCAGCACTTCTGGCACACGCTTATGTTTTTCTGTGTGCAATTATTATTTAGCCAAAAAGAAAAACATGTAATTAATGTGTCAGCAATTTATGTTATTGTTTGAATAAATAAAACAACGATTGCAAATTTGTTGCAACATGATTCTGAAAATTATGAAGTAAGTATGAAAAATATTGTGCAATCTAGAATTGTTAAAAATAACCCAAAAGAAAAGACTTATTTCTGAGAATTATGAAGTAAGTAAGTAAGTATGAAAAATATTGTGCAATCTAGAATGGTTAAAAATAACCCAAAAGAAAAGACTTATTTGCTTGCAATGCAAATAATGAAATGCAATTATAATTAAATATTTTGTTCCTTAACTTATATAAATAGATATCAGTTGCTTTAGTTTTTTTTCGTTTGTTATTGTTTTTGTTAAACTTCATCAATGTAATACAACATATAACACAGATGTTTATTTATTGTATAAATAATATAACTTCTACGCTGATTAGATATGCAGGAACATTTATTTATTAAACATAATAAATTGTAATTGTTTTCTTTATTATATAAATAATAAAGCATATAACAGCATATAATTTATTTATTAATAGCGACGGCTATTAAAATATGGATAGCTAAAATGAATAAAGAAATATAGCCATCATGTACTTCTACCACATACATTGTGATTTGGGGATTTCAGACTTTGTGGAATTTTTTTGGTTTGACTGCGTACAGTGGCATCATCTAAGTGACAAACGCACGACATGCTAACGCGACATTATGATTTCAAAATTATAAGGTCGGGCGTTTTGACAGTTCATCCCGTAAAGTTGACCAAAGTACGATCAAAGTACGGTCAAAGCGCGACCGACCTAAAGCGCCTTTGCAACTTAGCCTTAAACGGATAATTCAACATCTAGTAGTGGAAGGAATGAGTAGCGGACAAATAAAAAGTCGGATGGGGCTTAACGTAACAAGAAGTAGAATAGTTCAAATATAACATGAAAATCCTAAAGTAACACATACTTCCATGACGCGACAACCTAACTTTTTGCCTCGACATATTAACGCACGTTTGCCTTCGCTACCAAGCACCAATTTTGGGATGAGGAATGGCGTAACGTTATCTTCAGTGACGAAAAAAAATTCAATTTTGATGGGCCTGATTGTTACAAGAAGTATGGGCAACATAACGATCAGTTGCGGCGCAACTGCCACCTGTGTGTCTAGGGGGAGGATCGGTGATGATCTGAGCTGCATTTTGTTATGAAGGAAAGACTCCATATCAACATAAATGAATGCTGAAACGTACGTTAGTTTATTGGACAATGAACTAATACAATTTGCCGGCCAACTTTATGGCGATAATTGGACTTTTCAGCAGGATAATGTGCCAATACACTGTGCAAAGCATACAAAAGAGATTTTTACAGCCAGAAATATACCATTTCTGCAATGGCCACCAATAAGTCTAGACTTAAACCCCATCGAGGATCTCTGGGGAATCCTCTCTGGATAAGTATATAAGAATGGAAGGCAATTTGAGACAGATAGAGAGTTAAAAATAGCAATAGAGCAAGAATGGCAGAATATCAGTCCATCCCCCCAAAAATCCTTGATTAATTCTATGCCATTCCGACCGAGCCAAGTTATTTTAAAAAAAGGAAAGCATACAAATTACTGACATGAAATTTTATTTAATTATTTTTATTATTAAGCTTGAAAATAAAACAAAAAACACACATACTTGAGTTGTGCTCATATAATTACTTACTATGAAGAAATGTTTTATGTTAATTTTTTATTTAATTTAAAGGACAATTGAATAAAGTCGTTGTTATGTTATGTTACTGTTGTCATAAATAATATAACTGCAAAAGCAGAATTTTGAAACATTTTTATTTTAGCGCAAAAACAATTTGACCAATGGTGCACATATAATTATTTGTATGAGTTACATAAGTCGGTATATATAATATTTATTATAAAAAAAAAAAAATAAACAACTGGCCATTTCAGCCCTTGCAAGGACTTTGACCTAGCTTCTTATGATCAATTGTGTTCTGCGTGTTATTAAGTCTGTACACAATTGACCGAGAAATGAACCTACAGGCTTAACGCCGACTCCGAACGGCGATGAACGGAATGTTCTTATTCTCAAGAAGCTTTACATGGCATTTTTATTACTCTCTGAGGTTTGCCATTGTCTGCAGAGAGGTGGCGGCCGTACAGAAAAATTATTTTAATTCAAATAATTTTCTGTCGCTGCTGGGGTTCGAACCCGGGCCTCCAGGTTCGTTGACATAGCGGCCACGCACTTTAACCAACTACGCCACGGACGCCATTTTATTGCGTGTTAAAGTTTATTTTACGCGGTCATAAACATAAAAATAACAAAATGAAATTTATATTAACTAACTCATACGACATGTTGCACAATTGCTGATTTCTAAAATACTTTAAAAATTTATTAAAAATAAACCAATGAAGCGATTTTAATGAAATTTTGCAGAACTATAGTAAATATACAAGGTGGCGCAAAAGTAATCCTCCTATCAGAAAATGCTATAAATTTTGCGATTGGCCCCTAATGTCAGTTCTGTTTTGACATTTGTGTAGTAAACACATGCGAAATACACGTTAATAAACAATGTTACGCTACACTGCTCCAGAACGCGGAATTAATCACCACCAATAGGAAGATGATTTTTCATCAAAAATAATCATGAGTGATGAGGCCCATTTCCATATTAGCGGGTACGTAAATAAGCAAAATTTACGCTTCTGATGCACTGAAAATCCTCGTGTAACCCACGAAGAGCCATTACACCCGCTCAAAGTCACTGTATGGTGTGCTGTTTTCGCTGGAGGAGTCATCGGACCTTTTTTCTTCGAAGACGGTTACTGTGAAGGGTGAGCGCTACAGAGCAATGATCAACGAGTTCTTTTTGCCGCAACTTGATGAATTGGGATTGGAAAACATGTGGTTCCAACAGGACGGTGCAACGGCACACACTGCACGTGCCACAACCGATATGCTGAAGGATGCATTTCCCGGGCGCCTAATCTCCCGATTTGGCAATTTGCACTGGCCAGCAAGATCGCCTGATTTGACCGCTCCAGACTTCTTTTTGTGGGGCTTTTTGAAGTCGCGGGTTTATGTCAAAAAGCCTCAGACTCTTGCAGCTCTTAAAGACAATATCCGTCAAGAATGTGAGGACCTATCGCCGGAAGTTTTGGCCGAAGTGATGGAAAATGCCATAAAAAGGGCTCAAATGACAATCAACTGTGGCGGCGGCCATTTACATGACATCATATTCTCGACTTGATGTAAAAAAATTAAAAGACCAAATAAAAATAATCCACAAGAAGAATCAGTTTTTCATTTTTTTTTTAAATTACAGCCAAAAAACATCGGAAGGTTATTTTTGCGCCACCTTGTATTATATTTTATCAACAAATTTGTTGGTTGTAACTGGACAAAAAACTTCAAGGATATAAAGGATTTTAGAATACAAAGGATCATATCTTTTTTTCGTCAACATTTTCTATTAAAATGTTTTTCATTTTCTTTACTTTATTCTCTTTAATATGATACCAAATTTGTTAATATTGTTAATGTATTGCAATATTATGTGAATTTTTTAATAATATGATACCATAAACTTCTTTACTAAACAATTATTCAAAGATAGTTATCCTTTAAAATATAAGTCCTGTAGGGACCAAACTAGAGTTGACCCAAAAAAAATAATTGCATATTCGTGATCAGCGTACACGAAAATATAAATAACCGATAAAAAAGTGGGCGGGGTTTTTTAAAAGTTGTTAATTGTTGTACAGTGTAATTTAACTTATAACACAGTGCAACACGAAAAAAATAACCATATACGGACACCACTACGTGATAAAAGACTAAAAAAAAAAGACCCGTGTCTCCCAATTTTTCCCAAAGTCATGCACTTTTTTGTTTATGGGCCGCCAAAGATTTGGGGCCTCGGTATCATTTTCGCAAAAAAGTGATCATTTTCTCGGGCTCATATCTTGCAAACCGTTCAGAATTTCGATTTACTCTCTGAGGCAAAGTTGTAGCTCTTGTCATAAAGAACATATAAAATCAAAAACTTCACCTTCCAGATTAAAATCGCAAAAAACTTAAAAAAATTCGATTTTTTTTTACCTTTTTTCCCGTGTTCAGGTCCATAGGTAGCAAACCGTTCAAAATTCAAGGAAACAATCAACTACAAAAATTTACCTAAGATCTCAATAAACAAATTTCTAGAACATATAAACTTCCTGGGAATTATTCTTAATTATTCTTATTCTTATTCTTAATATCTATTACAAAAATATTAAAAAAAAGTATTCGTATTATGTTTATAATGTTGATGGCCCTGGACTTGCAAATCGCGCTCTCTTAAGTTGTGGATCCAAATCGTCGTCCGAATCGTCCGGATCTTCATAAGTAAACCACTTGCTGTACTCATTGCTGTAAATTCTGTAGTACGATCTGGAGTTGGCGGCCTTGGTGATACAAAATTTTCAGGTGCAAGCACTGGTAGTGTGGCTGTTGCAGTTGCTTTATAAATTTTGTTCTTCTCAGCATGTCGATTTAGACGACATGTGTAATTTACGCATGAATAGCAACTGGTTGCATCATGATCACCTGGGCGATTAATCCAGTTTACCGGCTTACAATACTTCATAGCAGAGAATGGAAAAAAACCGTACCTTATACGTAGCGCTACAAAAGCGATCAAAAACTTTTTCTCTCTGCATTCCGTTTGTTGCTTTTCGGTTCAAACAAAAGCACTAGCACCATAGTGCAGAAATGAGAGATCGGAACAGAATCGTAGCGGATTGTTTTTCGAGCATAAACCAAAATTTGCTGCGTTGAGGTTTTTACTCGCCATCGCTAACTGAAACCGTACCAAATTACAGTTCGGTTCTGCAGTTGTTCGTTAAAAAATGTTATTGATTTTGTTATTGCTACTGTTATTGGCGCCAGCGTCTTCCAAAGAAAATTTGTGGGTCGCTGATATCGAATCTGATGTCAGAATTTTAAAATTCAAGATGGCTGATAGGGTTGCCACCTAATTTTTTTTTATTTTTACGAATTCGATGCTGGGGCGAACACTAGGTAAAAATGGGTCACTGAATCCGAATTCGTTGTCAGAATTTCAAAATTATGAAATTTTTAACCCTTTAGGGTTGCCACCTAAAAATTTTGAAATTCTGACAACGGATTCGGAATCAGCGACCCATTTTTACCTAGTGTTCGCCCAAGCATCAAATTTGTAAAAATAGAAAAAAATGAGGTGGCAACCCTATCAGCCATCTTGAATTTTAAAATTCTGACATCAGATTCGAAATCAGCGACCCCCTAGAACTGTAGGATCGTGTTTAAAACTTTTAAAAAAGCATATGTTTAGGTGGCAACCCTATAGGGTTAAAAATTACACAATTTTGAAATTCTGACAACGGATTCGGATTCAGCGACCCATTTTTACCTAATGTTCGCCACAGCATCGAATTCGAAAAATAAAATAAAATTAGGTGGCAACCCTTTCAGCCATCTTGAATTTTAAAATTCTGATATCATATTCGAAATCAGCGACCCCCTAAAACTGGTAGATAATATTTAAAATTTTTAAAAAAGCATATTTTTAGGTGGCAACCCTATAGGGTTAAAAAATTTACAATTCTTAAATTCTGACAACGGATTCGGGTTCAGCGACCCATTTTTACCTAGTGTTCGCCCCAGCACCGAATTCGTTAAAATACAAAAATGAGGTGGCAACCCTATCCGCCAATTTCAATTTTAAAATAAAAAATCATCAATTTTTGTCCAAGTAGTCCACAGAATCCTAAAAAGTCCTAACACGATTAGCGTTTCCCACACAAGCTCATTGAATTATTTGGATACTTGCAAAATGATTGCACAAAGAAACGCAGAAACGAACGAAACAATTGGTACGGTTTTGGTTCTTGTTTACGTTGGCGAGCAAAAACCACAACAGAGCAAATAATGTTTTGTGCTTTTTCAACACAACTTTTCCATTCTGTTCCACTCTATCTCTTCTGCGTGTTAAGAGTAGCGCTTGTGATTGAGTCGAAAAGCGATATACGATTGAGGAGGAATAAAGGTAGCGCTTGCTAAAAAATGCAGAACAGATCAAAAACGAACCGATCGTTAAGGTTTTTTTCCATTCCCTGCTTCATAGTACCTCTGCCTCCACTCAACCATGCCATGAGATTGTTATAACATTGGCGACACACTGTACAGTGCGCGAAATTTGCTTAGCCGCACATGATTTTACATCAATACGAATTAAAAAACAAGTGTGGGGTTAACTGAATAATGAAAGACTTTATTTTTTGTTTTATTTTGTAGAAAATTATTAAGAATTTGAGAGGTTTTATGTTCATATTTAAAGGAATTTAAAAAATAATTACAACGTAAGATAAATTGGAGCGAAATTTGCTTAGCCGCAGTCTTGTTTTACGTGTTATAATTGTAAGTTCTTTTTACTGCTGGAAGGTTTTAGTGATTTTTTTTTTCAATTTAAAGTTTTTTCAATATTTTAGACGATAAATCTTATTTTGGATTGATTAAATATTAAAATGGCAGAGAAAAGTTTTTTGAGTGATGTTATAAAATGCAAAATTAAGATTCTAAAAGAAAACGGGTTTCTAACAGAGCAATTAGCCGACAAATAAAAAGATCGGAGAAAGTAATAAGAAATTTTTTCCGATTAAGTGATAAATACGGCATTTCTTCTTCAAAATCTAAGAGAAAGACGAAGATAACTCGTCACCAAAGCAATGTTATAAAAGCAGAAGCATCTAAACACCGACTAGGCGCATCTCGAATAATGTCAAAACTAAATCTTCCCATTGGAAAACGAAGAGTTCAACAAATTTTAAGCACGCACCGAAACATTAAATGGAAAAAAATATCAAAACACCCACAACTTAAATCTATACAGAAAGCAGCCAGATTAGAATTTGAAAAAGACTGAAAATTGTCGCAATGTTATTTTTTTGGATGAGAAAAAATTTTATCTTGACGGACCCGATGGATTTAGCTGTTATTGGCATGATTTACGTGTAAATAACCCACCAATAATGAGTTGGAATTTTGGCGGTGGATCAATTATAATATGGAGTGGTTTCTCTTATTATGGCAAGCTTAAATTATGTTTTATTTCTACAAAAATTAATTCTAAAAAGTATATTGAAATGTTGGACGAAGTTCTTATTACTTATTTGGAAGAAAATGCTGACGTTGACTTAATATTTCAACAGGATAATGCCAGCATTCACGTTTCACACGAGCCGAAGGATTTTTTTCATCAATCTTAATACCATTGCTTGATTGGCCACCTAGAAGTCTGGACTTGAACCCGATTGAAAATGTTTGGGCATGATTTCACTAGCTATTTAAGAAAACTGCTGCCAATATTTAACGATATCGGAATTAAAAATTGCAATTTTGCAGGCGTGGCTAGGTTTAGAAATAAATGTACTCAAAAAATTAATTGACTCACTCCCTGAAAGAATTTTTGCAGTAATTAATACAAATAGAGGTCCAACTAAATATTAATTGGTCAAAACACTGATTTTTTTTTTATAAAACATTTTATTTTTAAACATTCGACTCGGTGCGGCTAAGCAAATTTCGCTCGAATTTATCTTACTTTGTAATTATTTTTTAAATTCCTTTAAATATGAACATAAAACCTCTCAAATTCTTAATAATTTTCTACAAAATAAAACAAAAAACAAAGTCTTTCATTATTCAGTTAACCCCACACTTGTTTTTTAATTCATATTGATGTAAAATCGTGTGCGGCTAAGCAAATTTCGCGCACTGTATTAGGTGTGTAATTTTCACCGGTCAAGTCCACTTCGTCGAAAACAATGTATATGCTCTTTTGAATTCACTAGTTAAAAGATTATTTTCCTTCTGAAATCTTGTAGATGTTTTTTTTCTGGTTTGATGACCGCAAACGTAGCAAAATAAATCAATTTTTTCACACTGCATACTGAAACTGTCAGTTGCCACTGTTGTGTACGAATTATGTTGTAGCACTTTATATAACTTTCACCGCGTCACTTTTTTCACTTTTGCGTGCTACCTAAACAATGTTAAGAATCATCTCTAGGAAGTTTATATGTTCTAGAAATTTGTTTATTGAGATCTTAGGTAAATTTTTGTAGTTGATTGTTTCCTTGAATTTTGAACGGTTTGCTACCTATGGACCTGAACACGGGAAAACAGGTAAAAAAAAATCGAATTTTTTTAAGTTTTTTGCGATTTTGATCTGGAAGGTGAAGTTTTTTTGATTTTATATGTTCTTTATGACAAGAGCTACAACTTTGCCTCAGAGAGTAAATCGAAATTCTGAACGGTTTGCAAGATATGAGCCCGAGAAAATGATCACTTTTTTGCGAAAATGATACCGAGGCCCCAAATCTTTGGCGGCCCATAAACAAAAAAGTGCATGACTTTGGGAAAAATTGGGAGACACGGGTCTTTTTTTTTTAGTCTTTTATCACGTAGTGGTGTCCGTATATGTGTGGTGTCCGTAAGACGAAATACCTAGTGTCAACAAATAAACAGTCCCAGCGTCTTGGAAACCACGTCACTGTTGACAACATCTCCTTCGAGGTTGGTAAGGACTTCGTCTACCTGGGATCCAGCGTAAACTCTTTCAACGATGTCAGTATTGAGATAAAGCGAAGGATAACTCTTGCCAACAGGTGTTACTTTGGGCTGAGTAGGCAATTGAAAAGCAGAGCCCTCTCTCGACGAACAAAACTCACGCTCTATAAGTCACTAATCATGCCCGTCCTATTATATGCAGCACAAACCTGGACGTTGAGCAGTTCTGATGAAAAGACTTTGGGAGCCTTCGAGAGAAAGATCCTTCGTAAGATCTTCGGTCCAATCTGCGTCAATGGCGAGTACCGAATTCGATGGAACCACGAGCTGTATGAGCTGTACGCTGACATCGACATAGTTAAGCGTATTAAAATCGAGCGGCTCCGCTGGCTAGGTCATGTTGAGCGAATGGAAAACGACGCTCCAGCGAAAAAAAATATTCGATTCGGTGCCCGGTGGTGGTCAACGTAGAAGAGGACGCCCACATCTTCGTTGGAAGGATCAGGTGTTGGATAACCTGACTACACTTGGTGTTTCCAACTGGCGCCAGCAAGCGCAGAACAGAAATGGCTGGCGCAATTTCTTATACGAGGCCAAAACCGACTTACGGTTGTAAGCGCCAGATAAGTAAGTAAGTAAGTAAGGTGTCCGTATATGGTTATTTTGCCATGACTAAAAAAATTACACACAGCGTAATGAAACAATTGAAATAAAAATAAATTCTTGGATTTTACATTTTGTAAACAAACTTATATGCGTATTTTTTTTTTTTTTTTTTTTTTTTTTTTTTTTTTTTGTGAATTCCAAGTGAACACTGCACGTAACTTGCGTTGTTTTTTTATGGTAAAATTTGTTGGTTCATAGGTTGCAAACAAATTTGGGGCAGGTTTTCAGTAAAAATTTTAAGGATTATAAAATAAAATATTTTAAGTGGTAACGCTGGTCTGCATTGCGAAAATTTTTATTGCTCTCAGTACCGACCAAAACCAATATTGCTTGCTAGGTGATTTCAAATAAAAGGTTTTTTATAACTACTCGTTAATATTCGGCATATACAGTGATGTGCGATGAAATAGAGCCACGCAATTGCTGATGATAACCAAAACCAATCTTGCTTGATAGGTGATTTCAAATAAAGGGTATTTTATTACTACTCGTTAATATTCGGCATATACAGTGATGTGCAATGAAATAGAGCCACACAATTGCTCCTTGCCCAATTGCACAAATGCTCTGAACCAAACGTAGTTTAAAAATCACTTGTCCCATGAATATTATACAGTTGTTTTTGAATACAATTGCGATTTTATTTTTCGCTAATCTGTGAAACTGTGATATTGTTGCATTTTAAGTGTGTGCGTTAAAATATAGCCAACGAATATAACTAAAAATTTTTTAATTTAAAAAGATCATTTTAATAAAATTTTACTACAGAATGTGAGTAAGAGTTCTGTTTTACGATTTTAAAATAAATTTTTGTGTTTCAAACAATTAAGTCTAAAAATAGGAAGAGCCAAGCACTGCAGTTCTGAAAACCGAAAAATTATAAAAAATTTGCGTAAACAAGGTAAAAGCCAAAGGATAATAACCAGTATAGTTAGCTGCTCAAAGAAAATGGTTGAGATCGGTTGAGAACGCACAGTTTACACAAAAAAAGACACCAGAGGAAAACAACCCAAAATAAGTACCACTTTCCAAAGACGAATCCTACGTCACGTAAAAAAAGATCCGTTTAAGACCTCTTCCGCTCTCAAGAAACAATATTCCTTGGACGTGGACACTTAAACGATTCGAAAACTTTTAATTAAAAACGGATTGATGGCGCAACCTGCTCGGAAGATACCATTGATTTCAATTCGCAAAGGATTATGCTGATTGGCCAACGAGCAAATGGCGAAACATTCTTTGGTCAGATAAAACCAAAATTAATTTATTTAACTCAGACCGAGGCAGCATTTCGATGAGAAGACCCCCCAATACCTCCCTCAAGACACTATAAAAACCTGTTAAACATGGCGGTGGGAGTATAAAGGTTTGGGGGTGTTTCTCAAATAATGGCACATGTCCCTTATTTCGCTTCGAGGGAGAGATGGATGCTTTAAAATATACCAGGATTTTGAGTGAAACCATGATGCCGTACGCAAAGTTAAATAAGCTGCTTCGATGGGTGTTTCAACAGGATAACGACCCGAAACACATCGAAGCGGGCAAACGAATGGTTAAGACAAAAAACATCGAAGTTTTAAGCTGTCCACCACAGTCGCCAGACCTTAATCCTGAAAAGATAATCTTTGGAGGTTTATCAAGGATGCATGGGAGAAAATTCCAGC
Organism: Pherbina coryleti; assembly: GCA_943735915.1. Classification (NCBI taxonomy): domain Eukaryota; kingdom Metazoa; phylum Arthropoda; class Insecta; order Diptera; family Sciomyzidae; genus Pherbina; species Pherbina coryleti. The sequence goes on along the minus strand of OX030950.1, from coordinate 107,292,323 downwards.
TACTAAGTGCCAAAAACTAGTGGATTCGATGCCTAGGCGTTGCTCAGCAGTTATCATAAATAATGAATACTCCACCAAATATTGAGGTAGAAATAATTATATTTCAATAATTTCTATTGATTATACCATAAAATTTTAAATTTTCTAATCACAAGTAACTATTCAAGTATTCAAGTAACTATTCAAGTAAAATCAAGTAACTATTTCTGGCTCTATTTCATGTCACATCCGAAAGAGGACATATCATTGAATTTTGAATTTTTTAGTTTATGTTTCACACTTAATTAATTAGTGTACTTATATTAATTAAATTAATTGTTCTTTTTTACCTATTAAAAGAAAAAATTAAAAATGCAAAGTTTCCTAAGATTTTTTGATTTAAATACTTTTTATAGCACTGGCTCTATTTCATCGCACATCACTGTAATGCAGAGACCGGTTTTAGTGTGCATTATGTACTTAAAATAAAAAGTTTAAGATATCTTCTCAATTTTAAAATTTTGAACAAAAAAAGTATTTTTTTAGGCTTTTATGTATTTAACCTTAATCGGTCCCTTGTGTAAATTTTACACACACTTTTCAACTTAAAGCTGATATTTCTTGAATATAAGTTCATAAAATCGAGATAGAATTTTGTTTGGTATTTTAAAAAATCTTTTTTTCTTAAAAAATAGATAAAATAATGAATAATAAATAATTTTTAACGACAAGATCGCATTCATTTCATTCATCGATGAAAATATGGTTCTTGAAAGTGTGTAAAATTTACACTCAAGGAACTTATTCGTTTCTCGAAATAAGGGACCGATGAAGGTTAAGGCAAAAATTAAAATAAAAATTTGCCCCATATTTTTGGAGCACAAAATAACCGGTAATTTTTGATTTTTAGTTTTTAAGGCAGAAATAAAAATTGTAGTGTAGTGTATTAGCAGGATAGTATTTATTATCGTGTATTGGCAGGATAGTATTTATTATCGTGTATTGGCAGGATAGCCATGTGGAGAAGGAAACTGTGTGTAAAAATTCCTATGTTGTGTGTAGTGTATTATGTGAAGACTTGTGTATTAGAGGCGCACACGCCTTTTCATTCAGACGCAAGATTTTTTCTTGTGAAGCCGCAAAGTCTAATTAAAAGTGTGAGATATTTTTAGTTTTAAAGCCACATAGGCAAATTGTTAAAATCTGTCTTTATTTTTGAAATATCCCAGTTTATATACAATTTTTACCACTATTATTCTTAAAACTATTCTGCCAGTATTTTCATACCTCCTCCCTTAATTTTTGTTTTTAACATCGATCGCCAATCAATTTCATTTTTGGTCGATCACATAATTATTTACATATTTACATATTTTATATATTAACATATTTTAATTTTTAATGCAAAACAACAATAACAAGTGCATTTATTTTGGCCTTGAATTAGAATGTGTCGTTAGCACTATTGTAACATAATATTCCTTCTGGGCAATGCACTCATAATTTTATTGTTGTTGTTGTTGTATACGCTTGTGCCAAGCATTGAGTTATGTTAAGTACGACTAGCGGGGCAAACCGAAGGGGATGAAAAGTATTAAGGTAAGCATGAAAAATGCTTATCGGAAATTTTAATTTTTAAGTGCAAGCTTTTATGTGTTTGCGTATTGTTGGTCTTTTTATGAAAAAGTATTGGGGAGTAATAGTGACTTTATGAGTACACTACAAAATGAAAGTTAAGTACCGTTGAGGTAGATTTATTGTAGTGACATTGTTTTGCGAAGCTCCTTATAAATCTGCGAAAAAATTCTTCTGAAAAATTTTAAAAATGCACCGGAAGATCCTGACCTAATTGGTAAAAAAATAACATCAAATAAAAATAATCCCTTTTTAAGAAACCATCCTCTTAATATGCAGAATATGCAACACTTTTTTTTTAAGATCATGCTCTTGCTCTCACACTTTCTATAGATTTAAATGCAATAAAATTAACAAAATTCAATTTTTTTTCCATGTATAATGGCTTCATTAGTAATAGCAAACATTTCCATTTAATATGGAACACAACGTTGTTCAAGAGACTGCCTCTCGACTGGCTTCGCAGTAGCGCATTCTGTCACTCCAATTTTCCAAGACCTTGTTGATGGTTTCGGGCTGTAGCTTACGGATTGCTTAGATGATATTGGCCTTACGTGTTTGAATCGTTTCCAGATTTTTGTCATAACCTCGGTCCCTTCACGGTTCCCCAAAAGTCCAAAGGGGTCACATCACAGCTCTGAGGCGGCCAATTGACATCGCCAAAACGGTTGATAACACGATTTGGGAATTTGGTGTGCAAAAGATCGATGGCAGTGTTGGTTGTGTGGCATGGCGCGCCATCCTGAATGAACCAGAGGTTGTTTAAATTCATGTCTCGAATTTCAGTAAAAAAAAAAATTTGGTTAACATGGCTCTGTAACGTCCACCGTTGACCGAAACGTTTTTCCCAGCCTCATTTTCAAGGAAAAATGGTCCAATGATGCCACCACTCCACAATCCGCACCAAACTGTCGACAATAACGTGCGGGTCCTTCCTATGTAAGATAGATAAAGAGAGATAGCTATCGATATACGTTATCCCCCTAACGAAGGTAAAAATTAAAAACTTTTGTGTTTCATAATTTTAAATAATTTGCGATACTAGCACATACATAGTTCTAGTTAGATAAAATTATAATTAGATGTAATAAAAATTAGATATAATTATAATTAGATGTAATTAAAATTTGATATAATTATAATTAGAATTATCCTCTTATTAGATATGTTATATAATTTTGACAATCACTTTTACACAGAAAAAAGGCCGTCACATTAGAAGGGGCCTAGGGGGGCATCGAACCTAAATCCACCACTGGTTACATATTAATATAAATTATCGATTATTTAATATTTAACATTTTTTTCAGGAAAACAGTAAGTGTTGATGCATCAAACGACACTTCGGAGCTGGGAGAGTCGACATGCTCTGAAGCAAAGTAAGAAAAATTGCAAAGTTTTTGGGCTGACTGACGGGAGTTGTTCAACAATATGGTTGACTGACTATAAGGAGTGCGTACGAAATAAATGGTGAACACATTTTCGGTAAAAAAATCAAGACGCATGGATTAATTTGTTTTTTCAATTATTTATCTATTAACGAAAATTAAGTTCAAATTAATTTTTTACACTGGCTTACAAATATTTAGTTTTTATTTATAAATTTTTTTATTTTTTCGGGGATGCCTTCCATTAGGGGTTTAATCGTACTATTTGGTACCATTTTAGCGCTTGTAGCCCACTTTCTTCTAAAAACTTTTGCATCCTTCGCAGCTCCTTTCGTAGCCTTTAAATGCCGCTTAAGGCCCATATATATTTCGATCGGACGGAGTTCTGGACAGCTAGGTGAATTTGCCTCCTTTGGTACAAACGCTACATTATTGTTTTGGTACCACTCAATACCTTGTTTGCTATAATGACAAGACTTCAAAAGAATGTAGAATCTTCGTGCTTTCTTAAAAATGGAAGAAGTCGTTTTTGTAGACATTCCTTGATATATACTTCAGTATTTATCGTGCCAGTTGTAATGAATGAGCTGCTTGTTTGTCCACAAGTGCAACACCAAAAATTTCTTCGGAAACTTTGTCATTTTTTAACTCTGTACTCTTCTGCAACATTTCCTCCACTATCTGCAATATAAAACTTCTGACCAGGTAGCTGTAAAAAGTCGGCCAGCACGTAGGTACACATCATCCATAACACAGCAACCATTATTTGGAATGAAATTTCTTAGTTTGGAATTTTTAGCTCGCAGTATTGCTTCCGAATTCTTTTTGGAATTTCTATCGGGCACTTTTTGAACTTTGTACGTTTTGAGTCCTGCCTCTTTTTTAACTTTTCTTAGAGACTCTGAAGATTCAGAGATTTCTCTGAAGAATGTCTAACATTTTCTTTGCCTTCACGACGTCCGCAAACCCATTTTTTTTTTTTATATTTTTTTATAACTCTAGAAACTGTATTACGGGAGACCTCTGCCTTCCTAGCAATTGTTTTGTATGGACGTCTTTAATTTTCGTTGAAAATTTTAATTATATTTTCGCGAACTTTTTGTTGGGTCGACATTTAAAAAAGAACTGAAGGAACGATTGACGTTATATTAAGCACATGGTTTTTGATGGCACTGACAGATGTCAAAATGTCAATGACATCTAAATGTATTCGATACAAAAAATGTTTTAAGCATAAAATTATGCACTATTTATTTCGTACGCACTCCTTATAATTTATGGTTACTATGCAATAAGGTACCCCTACAAAAAGTTTCAAGTTTGTTAAATAAATTCCACGTTACCTATTTTTTGTATACATATTGGGGCTGACTGACCCACTCTGTTCCGACATTAAACTGACTGACTGTCATAACCAGAGCTCGGATAATTATGCTGGAAAAAAGTGCAAATTATGCATGCAATATGCCTGAAAAAAAACTGTCAAATATTCTCGTAAAAATGGATTTAATATTTTTAATATTGTTTTTTTTTTTTCAATCATATTTAATAACTATCAATTGTAAACTTTTTGTGACATATTTATAAATGCTTTAAGATAACAAAACAAAAAAAAATTTTTGTTTTAATTACTTCTTCAGCCGGTAGAGTGCGATGAAATCAAGCACTAACAAAAATGACTTGTCCCGCTGCTGCAACTTAATGTCAGAAACGGCTAATCTGAAACAAAAAAAATCAAATTGGTGACAACCTCTTACGTGGAAAGTAACCACATTTAGGGAAAAAAGTCCTCTATGTAAAAGGGTGTATCCAAAATTTTCAAATAATTTTGCGTTTTTCAAAATTTTTTTTTTTTAAATTTGTATATTTTTTTTATTTTTGAATTTTTTTATGAATATGTATTCATCTTCAACATCATTGGTTTATAAATCGCCATACAAAATATCTTATTTTTACCAAGGATTGGAGAAACATTACGAGTTAGGACTCGCTTGAATTTCTCTAAAAATTGTTTTCTTTTTATTAAGCCTAAAGTCGACAGAATATTTTCAATTACGCCCAAGCGTATTTAGTTCAAGACCAGAGAACTGCAAGCGATACCATTTTTGAAGTACCGGAGAGGGTTAATATGTATGACCGACCCCCATTAATTTTGCAAAAGCAAAATTTTTTTTCCTTGTAGACCTATTCTCTCCGACCACTTCTTAGGGGAGCTCCCATACAAATTTCATGATTTTTATATATTTTTTCCCTACCTACAAAAAATTTTTGAGCGTAAAAAATAAAAATTAAGAAGTAACTTTTATTTCTATAAAAAATAAAAATTGAGAAACAATTTTTATTCTTGAGCAAAATAATAAAAATTAAAAATAACTCTTATTCTTGAATAGAAAAATAAAAATTAAAAAATAACTATTATTTCTGATGAAAACACTTAAAATCATCGTAAGATCATTTTTATTGTTGAGCAATAAAATTAAAATCTAAAAATAATAATTAAACTTTGAGTTTTTGGATATCGCTTATAATAATTACGATCCCTGCACAAAAGACCTTCAAAGTTCGGGTTTAAAGGGTAGTAATGCAATTTGTAATGGGAGGACGATCCTCACAAGGCAACGCGTGAGGGTCAAGGGGGCGATCTTCACATGGCAACGTGTCTGACTGCCTCAACCTGGTGAGGCCAGCATTATCCATGTCGAACTCGTCTCAAACCTCTGCGTGGTGTCCTCTAGAAACGGCAAACTGGCAACCGTTAGTTTGACGGCTAATCTGAGCGGCGGGCTCCCCCTGCCTTTAAAGGGTTGTGCGTTGGGTTTGAAGCCCACCACGTAAAAACAAATTTCAATGAAAAGTTTAAGAAAAAAGATAAATATGATCCCCAAATCTGATGACGACTACCGCAAACGAAAAACTGACAATGATTTACGGATATGCACCTGGAACGTCCGAACCCTTAACCCTGCAGTAGTCGCGTACCTAAATGTGACGAGAGTGGTCGCGCGGATTACATATGTAATCCGTTTTTTAAAGTTTAAAATAAGAGATGGCAATTTGAAAATGCTTAGTTATTTGTTTTAATTTTTATTATCACTCTATTTTATATTCTATTTATTTAAAACAACAACATAAACATAATTCTTATAGTACGTAAAATCAATGAATATCGATTGCAGACAATTGTGAAATTCATAATTTTGCATGACTGGATTACATATGTAATCCGTGCGACTACTGCAGGGTTAATTGGGATGGTGCCTCTATCCAATTGATAGATATCTTAGAAAGATAGAAAGCTGATATCACTGCAATCCAAGAAATGCGATGGAAGGGACAGGGTTGCTCACGGCAAGCAACCTGTGATATTTACTACAGCGGCCATGCGGAGAAGCACGAATTTGGACGCGGATTCGTGGTTGGCAAGTGACTACGGCATCATGTTCTGCGACTTTCCATAATCCGTGTCAAGGCAAGATTCTTCAATATAAGCCTGATTTGTGCGCATGCTTAAAAAAAAAATAAGGACGATGAGACCAAAGACAGCTTCTACGAGCGCCTCAATATTTATAAAGAAACTTGGCTGTCTCCTGATCAAAAGTATCGCAACCAAATTGATCACGTTTTGATTGACGGAAGGCACTCTTCTAGTGTTTTAGATGTACGCACGATCCGTGGTGCCAATATAGACTCGGATCATTATCTTGTCGCAGCCAAGATCCGTACACGTCTGTGCGCAACCAAGAATGCGCGCAATCCAGCACAGAGAAAGCTAGACGTCGAAAAGCTGCAATCAAAGCAAACAGCCGAAGACTTCGCTACTCGATTCTCACTCCTGCTTCAAGAAAGCACTCCTCCGATCGACGATAAATGCGCGCAGTGGAATCATATTTCCCACTCTATGCGTGCGGCTGCCGAAGAGGTGATTGGCTATCACCGCCCTCGCCGAAACCAGTGGCACGACCAAGAGTGTCGCGACGCCACTGCAGAAAAAGATGGCGCCTACAAAGCCACCCTGCAGTCGGTTGTAACGCGTGCTGCTAAGGAGCGATACAAAGAGAAGAGGAGAGAAGAGGAGGGAAGAGAGACGCATTTTCCGGCGAAAGAAAAGGGAAGCGGAAATGCGTGAGTGCGAGAAAATTGAGATGCATGGTGACAGGAATGAGGTCCGAAAATTTTTCGAAAAAATAAGACGCCTGGCCGATGGTTTCAAGACCGGGGCCTCTTCCTGCAAGAATGAAAATGGGAATCTAGTGACAGATATCCAGAGTACATTGATGATGTGGAGGGAACACTTCTCTAGGCTTCTGAATGGCGACAACGACAACAATCCCGCCAATAGAGATGATATCCCGGAATCCCCAATTTTGGACGACAGCGTTGAAGTTCCGCTGCCCGACCATAGTGAAGTCTTGAAAGCTATAGCTCGGCTTAAAAACAACAAAGCCGCAGGAGCCGATGACTTACCTGCTGAGCTCTTCAAGAATGGAGGCGAAGCTCTATTTAAATGCATTCATGAGCTTCTATGCAAAATATGGTCTGAAGAATGCATTCCAAACGATTGGAACCTCAGTGTGCTCTGCCCAATCCACAAGAAAGGCGATCTCACAATTTGCGCCAACTACCGTGGGATAAGCCTTCTGAATATCGCATATAAGGTCCTGTCGAGCGTACTATGTGAAAGACTGAAGCCCACCGTAAACCAGCTGATTGGACCTTATCAGTGTGGCTTCAGACCTGGCAAATCCACCATAGACCAGATATTTACGCTACGACAAATCTTGGAGAAGACCCCAGAAAAACAAATCGACACACACCATCTTTTTGTCGATTACAAAGCCGCCTTCGACAGTCCAATAAGGAATCATCTATATTCCACCATGTCTGAATTTGGTATTCCTGCAAATCTCATCCGCCTTTGCAGAATGACACTGAGCAACACCACCAGCACAGTTAAAATCGGGAAGGACCTCACTCCTCCATTCGATACCAAACGAGGTTTCAGACAAGGTGATTCCCTATCGTGTGACTTTTTCAACCTAATGATGGAGAAGATCATCCGAGCTGCTGATTTGAGACGCAGTGGCACGATATTCTATAAAAGTATTATGCTGCTGGCGTATGCTGATGATATCGATATCATTCGCCATAATACGCGCGAAGTCAGCGCAGCATTCTCCAGGTTAGCGAAAGAGTCGAGTCGAATGGGTCTTGTAGTGAACGCAGATAAGACGAAATACCTAGTGTCAACAAATAAACAGTCCCAGCGTCTTGGAAACCACGTCACTGTTGACAACATCTCCTTCGAGGTTGTTAAGGACTTCGTCTACCTGGGATCCAGCGTAAACTCTTTCAACGATGTCAGTATTGAGATAAAGCGAAGGATAACTCTTGCCAACAGGTGTTACTTTGGGCTGAGTAGGCAATTGAGAAGCAGAGCCCTCTCTCGACGAACAAAACTCACGCTCTATAAGTCACTAATCATGCCCGTCCTATTATATGCAGCACAAACCTGGACGTTGAGCAGTTCTAATGAAAAGACTTTGGGAGCATTCGAGAGAAAGATCCTTCGTAAGATCTTCGGTCCAATCTGCGTCAATGGCGAGTACCGAATTCGATGGAACCACGAGCTGTATGAGCTGTACGCTGACATCGACATAGTTAAGCGTATTAAAATCGAGCGGCTCCGCTGGCTAGGTCATGTTGAGCGAATGGAAAACGACGCTCCAGCGAAAAAAATATTCGATTCGGTGCCCGGTGGTGGTCAACGCAGAAGAGGACGCCCACATCTTCGTTGGAAGGATCAGGTGTTGGATAACCTGACTACACTTGGTGTTTCCAACTGGCGCCAGCAAGCGCAAAACAGAAATGGCTGGCGCAATTTCTTATACGAGGCCAAAACCGACCTTCGGTTGTAAGTGCCAGATAAGTAAGTAAGTAAGTAATGCAATTTGTAATGCAATTGCAAGTAATTTTCTGCTATAATTGAGAAAAAATCTAGAAATTTTGAAATACATGTCACCAAATGATTTTTTTATATAATAAAATATAAAATATTTAAAAATATTAAATAAATAAGTTGAAAACTGAGATATCAACATTCGATAGTATCCTATGTGACAGCCTGGATAATGTGAACAGCCCTCATAAAAATTAGTTACGCGCTCCGTGCTGTGATCTAAAAAAAATTGATATAGTTGCAGTAATACGAATTTTAAGCTAAAGAACAATAAAATCAGCGCATATACTGCAAAATTTACTTTAATATTCAGTCAATTTGCAGTGTTTGCGCTGTTTCATTGCGCTCATGCGTTGGCTCATACTCATACTTGTTTTATACAACACCGATATGTACTGCTGAAATCGAAGCAAACATCGCATAGTGTTTGGCATTGGTTTGATCGGCTACTCCAAAATAATTGCGTTGGAAGTAAATTCGATAGCGCAGAATGCGTTGCATGGTATCAGTGAGATTGAGTCATACAAAAACCCAGTATTAATTGAGTGTCAAAGCAATTGCAGTGTAACGCTGCAGACCTCTGTTCAAGACCTTTCGATTCTTAAATATGTATTCCTTTGGCGACGTACGAAAAGTTTGCTTTGATGAAAGACAGCTGTTTTCGAATTTTGGGTAATACAAAAATGTTCTTTGCTTTTCGAATACTTTCTGCGTCATTTTCATTTAAACCATCGACAACTGATTTCACAGCCTCAAAATTATCGGCATTGTATTCGCAGGCAATCAACCACGTTCGGTGAGTCGGTAAAAAATGTTGCAACCATGTTAGAATTAACTTTTTCCAGTTCCATGATGTTCAATAAATAAGATTTGCCGCGCTCACTTTCGTTATCCAGTATTCCAAAAATTACATTGGCTACCATTATTTGTTCGACGTCAGTCGTTTCATCTAAGGACACCCAAATGTGTTTTCCAGCAGCTTTTAAACGAAGCTTCTCAATCATTTCTACATACAAAATAGGCACATATTTGCGACGTAATGTGCTTTCATCTGGAGCTGAATTTAAAGTGTGTTTCGCGATAAACTTTTTTACTGATGGGTGATTAACTTTGAACAATGGAATGTTGGCTTCAAGTAAAGTTTTACATAACTCCGTGTTGAATTCTGATAACTTTGGTCCAGGCTTAGGTTGATATTCCAACATCAACGATTGACTCGAGCTAGATACGGAATTTTTCTTTTTTCTTCAGCTTCTTTGTGTTTAGCTGATTCTGTGACTGAATACTGTGACTGCACAATACATAAAACAAAGCTGATCGATCTGGCTTGAATATTTTGTTAAATATTTATGACACTCGCAAAATAAATTCGCTATTCGTCTCTTTAACTTTCGGCATAAAGCTTAAATTTTAAAAATTTTTTAAATGTTGACCCACAAGCTGAACGGATTACTCAAAATTGAATTTTAACCGCTCACACTTGTGTTTTTTCTTTCTTCGTTAAAAAATACTGGCTGTCAGACATAATAGTCATAACTAGCGACCACCGGTGCGCGTTGCTGCCCCCAGAAACTTTAATGATAATAATAATAATAATAATATTCTAAAAATTTTTGCCGTTGTTTTAAGCGCTCTATAAAGAAGAGGCATTATGTTGTCAACAGACGCTCTATTAAGAAGAGACAGAAGAGAGCGAAATGTGAGCAACGAATAGTTTTGCTCTGAGTTTGAAAACGTTGTTCTCAGCTGCTGTTAATAAAAGAAAAACCAACATAGCAACCACAATTGTATGCAATTATATGCAAACTTTAATAAGCTATAACTTAAAAAATATAAATTTTTAAGAAATAAAAAGTCCAGTTTGCACATCTACAGGTCTAAACCTATCAAACCATATTAAGTTTATTAATATTGGACCTGTTCTTAAAAAGCCTTACGCCGGACAAAATTTGGGTTTGCGTAATATATATAAGATGGTCTATGTACCATGATATAATAATACAAGGTAGCATTGACAGTTGCTTGGGAAAACATCTCCTGTCAAAAAATATACTCAAAAAGAGAGCGCTCACAATCGGCCATTGAAAACACAAACAATGTTGAAATGTGAAGTAAAAAAAAAACAACAACTTCAGCAGCTGCACATGTATTTTCACAAACAGTTGTTTTTGACAGGAGATGTTTTCTTGTAGAAGAGAAAATAAGCAGTTGTCTATGCTACCTTGTAGAAGGCAGTAGAAGTTGCTTGGGAAACCATCTCCTGTCAAAAAATACTTTCAAAAAAAGAGCGCTAACAATCCGCCATTGAAAACACAAACAATGTTGAAAACGTTGAAGTAAAAAAAACAACAACCACAGCAGCTGCTGATGTATTTCCACAAAAAGCTGTTTTTTAACAGGAGATGTTTTCTTATAGAAGAGAAAATAAGCAGTTGTCAATGCTACCTTGTATTATTATACCATGATGGCTATGTACTACAAATAAAGTGCTGCCAAATTAGGATAATGCACCACAGGGTGCACCAGGAGCTTCATAAAAGCAAATATGAATACAAATGTTAACGAAGTTGTTAAAAATAAACACAAACATGCATTTTGAGCCGGAATATTCTATTCCGCTGAAAAATTCTTCTTTGGCTGAAAATAGGAAAAATTATGCAAATAGGCATGCAAGATGTCCGTACATTATTATCGGAGCCATAGTCATAACTGTTATTTATATGCAATTTCCAACCTGTATAAACAATTTTCAACTTTTTTTAAATTCATTTCATTACCACCGAAAAAAATTACATGTTTGATAGCAACTATGACCCGCCTGTTCTACAGTTAGCTTGACTGATCGCAGTATGTATGTGTACACAACTGCGATAACCAATTGTCAGAAAATCAGCTTTTTTAAATTGAAAAAATTTTTTTTGCGCTGGATCTTAGTCTAGAAGAGTCGAGCCCTTGATATTGTTGCTGTTAGATGCGCGCAAAGTGGATGATGAATTAGACAAACTGTTGCTATTAGCAGTTGATTCACGAGAGGGGTTAATGACCTTAGCCTTAGATCGTGTTATGGTAGATTTTGCTGCAATTTCAGCAGACTACGGTTTAGTTTTAACTAGAGAAATTTTAATCATGCAAGAGTCCCATTTATAAAAAATGTTAGAGTTAGATATCAGTAGATCAAACAATACTTCATTTAAGTTAGCACACTTAGTATGAAGTTTTGCACAGCTCAGTGCGGACGATACATAGTCATTGCCGACGAACTGCATCGCGCACTGGGGTTTAAAGATAGACGTCGCACAGTGATGCGATTGGTACAAGTTAGACGGAAAATATTATTTTGTGGATTTTTTTGGTAGTTTTCGGTGTTTTAGGCATAGGAAAATACAAAAAACCTGTTTCAGAAATTTTGGACAAGGGGGCGTGGCATCTGCCATACAACTGAAACATAATTTGCGCTATATCTTAGAAATAAGACAAGCTACATTAACAAAATTAAACGTAGAAGTTTTGTATATAAGGTGCAAAAAGTGAAGAAAATTTCGATGCGATTGAACAAGTGGGCGTAGCAGCTGCCATGCAACTTAATCACATTTTTCGCTATATATTAGAAATGAGATAAGCTACGATAACAAAATTAAACGTAGACGTTTTGTATATAAATTGCAAAAAGTGAACAAAAATTTCGGCGCGATTGAACAAGTGGGCGTGGTAGCTGCTATACATGTGGACTTTACTTTGGTCCATAACTAAGATATGAGAAAAGCTATGAAATATTTCGATATTTAAGCTTTTCTCTGAAAAATGAAGGTCAAGTTCGAAAATGAATCAAATCGGATGAAAACCACGTCTACCGCCCATACAAAGTCACTTTATTAAAAAGGTATAATGTCTTAGAATTCCACAAAAATTTATAGAAAGACTTGCGTATGAGCTTCGATATTTAATATGCACTCTGAGTATGAAATTCAACGAAATCGGGTGAAAACCACGCCTACCTCCCATACAAAGTGACTTTGAATATACTTTGGTTCGGTCGTGGGGCTATTTTAATTTCGGCCTAGTCGAGGATAATTTCTTACTAGTCATGAATTAAATTTACAATGAATATTTAAAGCACTAGCTGCTTGGGCTATCGACTTATCACAATTACAAAAAACAGTTGAAATCTGGTTTTGAAATGAAAATAAATAACATTTTTATGACCACCAAACAGGTTATAAAACACGGAAACCGGCAATTTGCGCCCTTGGCACTTTTAGAGCTTAAATAAGACATAATAATGGTTAAATAAGACATAATAATGGTTAAATAAAAAAATATATTTTTGCAAATATAAAATCGTCCTTTTTTTTATTTTACAAAATATTTTACCAATTTTTGGGTTTTTTTTAAAAAAAAAACCTCAGCTAAAATATTTTTTTTTTATTTAATATATATTACAATATTTTTTTTTAGTGTTAAAATATTCTGTTATGTGTTGAGTATATTTTAACACCACATACAGTCTAGTCGATCTCAAATTCAATACATTTCATACAAAACGGTCAGGACCTAGTTTATACATGCATTTTTAGGACCATCAAACAGGTTAAAAAACAAGGCAACCGGCAGTTTGCGCATCTTGGCACTTTTAGAGCTTAGAGTAGACATAATAATGGTTAACTAAAAAAATACATTTTTGTAAATACAAAATATTATTTATATTTTCCAAAATATTTTACCAAATGTTAATTTTTTACGCAGTTATATCGATAAATACTTACATTGGCTACGTTCCGCAATCACAACTGTTGTGCAACTGTTGTGCTCAACATGTTGAGTAAATGTATCAGAAAAATAAAATGATACCAAAAACTGACAGTTCTCACAACATGTTGAGCTGATCAGAAATTGATACTTACGCGTTCCGCAGGCATTTACTCAACAGTTGCACAACAGTTGTGATTGCGGAACGTAGCCATTATATACAAAAACTTACATTATGTGCAGCGAGTAGACGTGCTTTTTTGGTGTCCGCAATTACAACGCTCTTTTAACTATAATTTTTGGCCAACAAGACCAAGTTTTCGCATTCTTACTACAAACCTTAATGTAACCGTGCCTTGTAACTTTTTTTTTACAATTTAAGTCGGAATATTATTGCAAAATTGACTTAAACATTTTTTAAATAAACACTGAACTTGGAAAAAATGGCAACTTCAATAACCAAGAACACCCGAAGTGCAACAATCGGCCGCAAACTTACTGTGCCGTCTCCTCTTGCAGGCAGTCCTCGTGTGGATGATTCAACAACACCTACACACTTGAATGCAGATTTTAATTCTAAGCTTAACTTCATTAGAGAGAGCATCGTTGATCAACTTACGGAAGCTATAAAATCTTCAGAGGGGAGGGTCATGGAGAGGATTGGTGAAATTTCTGCAGAGCTGATGAATTTAAAGTTCTCCTTGAATAAAGTTATCGAGAGAGTAACAGTGGTTGAAGCTGCTTGTGCTGAACTGAGTTTGCTAAAGGTGGATATAAATGAACTCAAAAAACAAAATGAAACTCGTAAACTCGACAGTGCAAATGATTCCACTCATGCTCTTGTGCTGAATGATGAGGTGAGCGCATTAAAAGCTCAAGTGGAGAAGTATGAGAGTGATGCTGTCTCAACGGACGTCATCATAAATGGAGTGCCTTCTTCTGCCAACGAGAACCTTGTGACTATTTTTGAAAGAATATGCTCTGTAATTAACCTTGATACTCCTATGCTACGTGATATCTTTAGAGTGAGAGCCAACAACAATAACAAAAATTCCTCGATCATCGTAAAGCTTTCCTCCTCATCTGAGCGCAACAATATATGTAGAGCTATTGCTGAATTTCGGAAATCGAACAAGAGGCAGCTGAGACTCAATGACATCGGGTGTGGCGGAGGTACTAGCTTTTATGTTCATGAGAGCTTGACTAAAGCTAATCGAACAATTATGCTCTATGCCAACCAACGTAGACGCGAAAACCGGTTGGTTGCTGTGTTTTCCTTGCGTGGGCGTGTATTCGTGAGATCATGCCGTGATAGCGATGCGAAATTGGTTCACGACAAGGAGAGTGTAGATTGCGTCGCTGGACCATCGAACCTGAACTCATAAATTTAACTGATAAGTTATTAAATGTGTACCTTATAATTATTTAAATTATTTTATCTAAATTTCGTTTTTCTTAAAACGATGTTTTCTTTAGTACTACTCTCTCATCTCTCGACTTACTTGTACCTATTTTCTGATGTTTTTTCTCATATAATTTATATTTATAATTTATTTTACTTAAGTTTTATTTTTATTATATTCTGCGTAACAAATCTCTCTCATCCCTCGACTTACTTGTGTCTCTTTTCTTATCTCTTCTCTTTTCATCTTATCACTTTATCTTCTTTAAGGTTTGAAGCTGTTTCTGACTTATTTAGTGTTGACCAATTTTGATGTATCGTCTAATGGTGCTGTTGATAACTACAAAGCTTTAATTCATGTTCTATGTAAACAGTATAGTGGATTAAATGTAGTACACTTTAATGCGAGGAGTCTGAATGGACTGAAGCTTGACCATGCAAAACATATTTTTGAGAACTCTCCTGTTGATATTGTGTGTATTTCGGAGACTTGGTTTAGGAGCGACATTTCTGATTCTCTATATAAGTTTAATGGGTTTAAACTTTTTCGTAATGACAGGCACGGAAAAAGGCGTGGTGGTGTGGCTGTTTATTGTAGGTCTAGTCTTAATGTTAAACTTGTTAGTAAGAGTACTGATGTTGTTGAATTTCTTAATGTTGAAATATCTGATAATAATACCAAGGTATTAGTCTCTTGTGTTTATAATCCTAATCGTTGACATAGTTTAGAACCATACTTTACTGATCTTACTAATAAGATAATTGAGTATGATTTTTATATTGTTTGTGGTGATTTTAATGTGGACTTGTTACGAAATGACTCTGCTACTGATAACTTTCATGATTTAGCTACGATGTGTGGTTTAAATGTACCTAACTTTGACACTCCAACTCGTTATGCCAAAGATTGTGAGCCAAGTTTGCTTGACATTTTTTTAGTCTCAGACTCGTCCCTACTGTTTAAATTTGATCAAATGTCATTTCTATCCGATCACGACTTAATTTTTTGTTGCCTAAATATCTGCCTTGATAGAACTTCTCAAACTAGTTTTTCTTATTATGACTATAGATCTATTGATTTCAATGCCTTATTTGATGATTTATGTAGCATGTGCTGGAACGACTGTTGGTTCCATGAATCAGTAGATGAAAAACTAAAAGTGTTTATGTATAATTTAGATGTTGCTTTTACTCGTCATGTTCCTTTACGTTCGATTCATGTCTCCAATAATTCGTGTCCTTGGTTTACCAATCGCGTTAATCTGCTTATTAAGACCCGAAATAAACTCTTTTCGAAATGGAAAGGTAACCGAACAAGTGTAAACTGGGAAAACTATCGAAGTGCTCGTAATGCAGGGACTTATATGCTAAGACAGGCAAAAAATTAATTCTTCTACACTCAACTAAATCCTAACTTAAGCTCCAAACAGTTATGGCAAAATATGAAAAAGTTTAGAGTAATTAGCAAAGAGCCTAGTGAGTGCAAATATGACCCGGCTGTGATTAATGACTTCTTTCTTGCCTCTGGTTTGCCTATTGTTAACAATATTGATAGTAATACAGAAGTATCTGAACATGAAAATAACTTTCTTTTTCGCCCTTTTGAATTTTCAAATGTCAACGAAGATTATGTAGCTAAATGTATACTGAAGGTAAGCGCTAATGCAGTAGGAATTGATGGAATGACCATCAAATTTGTAAAAGTAGTAATTTCGTTAATATTAGCGCCTCTAACTCATATTATTAATCATTGTTTGACTTCTTCTCGTTTTCCTGAGCTGTGGAAAGCCGCCACAGTAATTCCTATTGCAAAATCTGCAGACGCCTCTGAGCCTAAAGACTACAGGCCCATAAGTATTCTACCTGCATTGGCAAAAGTATTTGAAAGAATATTGTTCGACCAAATATCTGAACACCTACATGTTAACAAACTGTTATCACCACTGCAATCTGGCTTTCGGTCTGGTCACAGTTGCTCTACTGCTGTATTGAAAATTATTGAGGACATAAGACTATCTTATGCTCAGAACTTTCTAACCCTTCTCTGCCTTATTGACTCCTCTAAGGCATTTGATTCTGTCAATCATAATTTGCTCTGCAATAAGCTTAAAAATAACTTTAACTTTAGTGTAAGTGCAGCAAAATTATTATCTAATTTCCTAGGAAATAGAATGCAATGTGTAAAAATAGGAAATGTATGTTCTTCTCTTAAATTTTTCAATACTGGAGTTCCCCAGGGGTCTATCCTAGGTCCCCTCCTTTTCTCTATGTTCATTAATGATGTTTTTTCTGTTTGCAAATATGCCACTGTCCATGCATACGCTGATGACATACAACTTTATCTCTCCCGACCCACTTGGCTCTTGGAAGATTTGAAATACAGGCTGAATTCTGACTTAGATTCTTTGAACAAGTGGGCGCACAACAACTTACTTTGCATTAATCCTCTAAAATCCAAATTATTAATTGCGAGAAGTGAATCAGCTTTGTACTAAATTCGCAACTTACTTGTAAAGACCATATAAACAAGACAGTAGGAAAAATATATGGGACGCTGCGTTATTTACGAACTTCTATTGATTTTACACCCCTCGAAACTCGACGCAGACTTGTTGTTCAACTCATTTTACCTCACATTACTTTTGCAGATGTTGTGTATAGTCAACTTGATTCACTGTCGCAGCATAAACTTCTTGTTGCATTCAACTGCGCTGCTAGGTATGTTTATGGGGTTCATAAGTTTGACCATATCTCCTAAAAAAGTAAAGGTATTCTTGGCTACGACCTGATGGACTATTTAAAAATACGAAATCTGATTTTCTTACATAAGCTAATTCATACTAAAAGCCCAGAATACCTTTATGAAAAGCTTCAGTTTCTTCAAACAGCTAGGTCTATTAATTTAATTGTTCCTAGGTACTCATACCTGAAGAGCAGTAGATTTTTCTTTGTAAGCACCATTAGACTTTGGAATTCTTTACCCAGCTATTTAAAATTAATTTCTTTAAGAACCTGCTTCAAAATTGCAATTTATGACTTTTTTCGTATTCAAAATCTATAGTCTGTTATATTTTTTTTTTTTTTTTTTCATTTCTCTGTAAATCTTTATTATAACTTTCATACTCTATTTTTCTTTACTCTCTAGTTATTAAGTTAGTAATTTAATTAACTAATTAAGATTTTACTTTGCCCAACATAAATTAATAATAGTTGATCAAAAACTGTATTTAGTTAAGATTTTTTTTTTTTTATGAATACTTTTTGCCACTCTGGTGTACTATAAAAGACTTCGTCTTATTGTACAACCTTATCTAAATAAAAATAAAAATAAATAAAATAAAATAAATAAATACCATTTTATAGCGCGAACATTTTAAAAGATAGGTTATTCAACATATTTTATTTTAAAAGATCTTATCTTAGTCATAAAGTATGCCAATTTTGAACTCTTGAATATTGGGAAATATTTAAAAAAATAATTAATAATTAAATAATTATATACTAGAAAACTCTTACTTACTTATCTGGCGCTTACAACCGTAAGTCACTTTCGGCCTCGTATAAGAAATTGAGCCAGCTTTTTCTGTTCTGCGCTTGCTAGCGCCAGTTGGAAACACCAAGCGTGGTCAGGTTATCAAACACCTGATCCTTCCAACGAAGATGGCGGCGTCCTCTTCTGCGTTGACCACCACCGGGCACCGAATCGAATATTTTTTTCGCTGGAGCGTCGTTTTCCATTCGCTCAACATGACCTAGCCAGCGGAGCCGCTCGGTTTTAATGCGCTTGACTATGTCAATGTTAGCGTACAGCTCATACAGCTCGTGGTTCTATCCAATTCGGTACTCGCCATTGACGCAGATTGGATTTTACGACGGATCTTTCTCTCGAAGGCTCCCAAAGTCTTTTCATCAGAATTGCTCAACGTCCAGGTTTGTGCTGCATATAATAGGACGGGTATGATTAGTGACTTATAGAGCGTGAGTTTTGTTCGTCGAGAGGGCTCTGCTTCTCAATTGCCTACTTAGCCCAAAGTAACACCTGTTGGCAAGAGTTATCCTTCGTTTTATCTTTATACTGACATCGTTGAAAGAGTTTATGCTGGATCCCAAGTAGACGAAGCCTTTAACAACCTCGAAGGAGATGTTGCCAACAGTGACGTGGTTTCCAAGACGCTGGGACTGTTTGTGTGTTGACACTAGGTATTTCGTCTTATCTGCGTTCATTGCAAGACCCATTCGACTCGACTCTTTCGCTAATCTGGAGAATGCTACACTGATTTCGCGCGTATTATGGCCAATGATATCGATATCATCAGCATACGCCATCAGCATAATACTTTTGTAGAATATAGTGCCACTGCGTCTCAAATTAGCAGCTCGGATGATCTTGTGCTGCTGGTGTTGCTCAGTGTCATTCTGCAAAGACGGATGAGCTTTGCAGGAATACCAAATTCAGACATGGATGAATACCAAATTCAGATTATAAATGATTTCTTATTGGACTGTCGAAGGCGGCTTTATAATCGACAAAAAGATGGTGTGTATCGATTTGGTTTTCTAGGGTCTTCTCCAAGATTTGTCGTAGCGTAAATATCTGGTCTATGGTGAATTTTCCAGGCCTAAAGCCACACTGATAAGGTCCAATCAGCTGGTCTACGATGGGCTTCAGTCTTTCACATAATACGCTCGACAGGACCTTATATGCGATATTAAGAAGTCTTATCCCACGGTAATTGGCGCAAATTGTGAGATCGCCCTTCTTGTGGATTGGGCAGAGCACTGAGGTTCCAATCGTTTGGAATGCATTCTTCCGACCATATTCTGCATAGAAGCTCATGAATGCATTTAAATAGAGCTTCGCCTCCATTCTTGAAGAGCTCAGCAGGTAAGCCATCGGCTCCTGCGGCTTTGTTGTTTTTAAGCCGAGCTATAGCTTTCAAGACGTCACTATGGTCGGGCAGCGGAACTTCAAAGCTGTCGTCCAAAATTGGGGATTCCGGGATATCATCTCTATTGGCGGGATTATTGTCGTCGTCGCCATTCAGAAGCCTAGAGAAGTGTTCCCTCCACATCATCAGTGTACTCTGGATATCTGTCACCCATTCCCATTTTCATCTTTGCAGGAAGAGGCCCCGGTCTTGAAACCATCGGCCAGGCGTCTTATTTTTTCGGTAAATGTTCGGACCTCATTCCTGTTACCATGTATCTCAATTCACTCGCACTCACGCATTTCCGCTTCCCTTTTTTTTCGCCTGAAAATGCGTCTCTCTTCCCTCCTCTTCTCTTTATATCGCTCCTTAGCAGCACGCGTTACAACCGACCGCAGGGTGACTTTGCAGGCGGCGTCTTTTTCTGCAGTGGCGTCGCGACACTCCTGGTCGTGCCACTGCTTTCGGCGAGGGCGATGATAGCCAATCACCTCTTCGGCAGCCGTACGCATAGAGTGGGAAATGTGATTCCATTGTGCGCATATATCGTCGATCGGAGGAGTGCTTTCTTGAAGCAAGAGTGAGAGTCGAGTAGCGAAGTCTTCGGCTGTTCGTCTTGATTGCAACTTTTCGACGTCTAGCTTTTTCTGTGCTGGATTGCGCGCATTCTTGGTTGCGCACAGACGTGTACGGATCTTGGCTGCGACAAGATAATGATCCGAGTCTATATTGGTACCGCGGATCGTGCGTACATCTTAAACACTGGAAGAGTGCTTTCCGTCAATCAAAACGTGATCAATTTGGTTACGCGTCTTTTTATCAGGAGACAGCCAAGTGGCTTTATGAATATTGAGATGCTTGAATCTATTGCTGCTAACGACCATGTTTCGCGCTGCGGCAAAGTCAATCAGCCTCATTCCTCGCAATATTATAGGAATTATCGTGGAGGCTAACTTTTCGACTGTTGGACCAAAGATATTTTCAGGCTTATGTTGAAAAATCTTGCCTTGAAACGGATTATGGCAAGTCGTTCGTTCACAGGTGTGAATCGCAGGACATGATGCCGTAGTCTGTTGCCAACCACGAATCCAAATTCGTGCTTCTCTGCATGGCCGCTATAGTAGATATCACAGGATGCTTGCCGTGAGCAACCCTGTCCCTTCCATCGCATTTCTGGGATTGCAGTGATATCAGCCTTGTATCTTTCTAAGATATCTATTAGTTGGATAGAGGCACCATCCCAATTAAGGGTTCGGACGTTCCAAGTGCATATCCGTAAATCGTTGTCAGATTTATCGTATTGTCAGATAATCGTCGCAGATTTGGGGATCATTCTTATAATTTTTCTTTTGCGTTTCATTCAAATGTGTTTTTACGTGGTGGGCTTCAAACCTAACACACGACCCTTTAAAGGCAGGGAGCCCGCCGCTCAGATTAGCCGTCAAACTAACGGTTGCCAGTTTGCCGTTTCTAGAGGACACCACGCAGAGGTTTGAGTCGACTTGAGACGAGTTCGACATGGATATTGCTGGCCTCACCAGGTTGAGGCAGTCAGACACGTTGCCATGTGAAAATCGACCCCTGACCCTCACGCGTTGCCTTGTGAGGATCGTCCTCCTCATACTAGAAAACTAGACTAGAAAACTCATAAGCAAAAATTTTAAGAAATCACCTTTTGCGCCAATTTTCAAGAATTTTTGCATTTTTTGTAGAAAGCTCAGGTAAATAAAAAAATTATTCCAGAGATCAATGGATATTATTTAACAGTTTTAAATATTCAGAATGTAAAAATTCCATTTCGAATTTTTTCCGTCTAGCATGCTGTTTCGCATCACTGCGTCTTAAACGGAGTACAGTGAAAGTCGAGACAGCGAGGAATATAATCACGTCAGCACGCAGCGATGATTCGAACTGAACTGAAAGAAGCATTTGACGAACGATTAATTGCACGAAATGGACCTGTAAACTGGCCACCTCATTAGTGCGATTTGACGATAAAATTTTTTTTGTTGATATGTAAATTCAGTTAAATATTTTAAAACATGTTCCTTTTCTTTATTTCAATTTAATAAAGTTCCTCTGTGATTTAATTCAATAAATAAATTTCAACTGAACTCCTGTAAAATTATTATACTTCTATATTTTTCAAACTTCGAGAACAATCTCATTTCATTTCTCTGTTGCATTTTTATCGTCTTAGTATATATATAAAAAGTAGTAATACGTTTTCTTAAAGGTAGTAATTTCAAAGTTAACATTCGGCTTTTCTGACGGGAATCGCCCTCGATTTTTTTATAATAACTAATAATACATTTCTTTAAACATGATAATCTTTCAAATAGTTTGGTGTGCTTCTGGCTCGGTTTGATTTTCTTTGAATTGGCTCATCTTCTTCATCTGATTCTGAGACGTCATTGATCGGTAATGCTTCGGGAGGCTGTTGGATTCTTTTCATGTCTTCAACTGCCACCACTCCTTCGTAAAACCTTTGTGTTCGTTGTAATTCTGGGTAGTCTGCTAATCTATACCTATCACTAGGGAGAATTTCTGTGACTATATATGGTCCTTTATAGCTTGGTAGTAACTTTGTTGAATCTCCGGTTTGTCCAGGTTCACGTCGTATCATCACTGAGTCTCCAGGTAAATATTTTTGTGGCTCACAACGTCGCTTCTTAAATCGTAGCCTTTGTTTCTGTTGATCTGCTCTAATACGCACAATTGCCGCTTTTACAATACATAAACATACACAATACATACACAATACATCTTCGTTCATAATTAAACAGTAGTTTAAATGGTGTCGTTTTCTAGACAAAGTGCACTGTGCTATTAACGCTCCACTGCACCAATCCAATTTGTTGGTCCCAATCACATCCGTTTGGTTTTTACAAAGTGTAGCTATCATTGGGTTTCGGTTCTTCGGTTTAGTCTCTCGACCTGTCCGTTGGCTCTGGGGGTCGCTGTTGCGTTCAGTACATGTAAAATATTATTTTCGTTGCACATTTTTTCAAATGGTGCACCAGTGAAGGTAGTGCCTCTATTGGTAATTACTCGATTCGTTGGACCAAATATACTCATCATTTCCTTAAAGGATTCTACCGTAGTTTCAGATTTAACATTTCGTACAGGTTTAAGCACACAAAATTTTGTAAATCCGTCTATTATTACTAAAATATACAAATTTCCATATTTTCCGCATACAAAAGGGTCCCAAATGATCGGCATGAATCGTGTGAAACGGTATTCCAATCTTGTCTATCGGATGTAAGAATCCCTGTTTCTTACCAACTGGCTGTTTGTGGTATAAGCACTCAAAACACGACCCAATAAAATTCTCCACGTAGTTTTTAAGTCGTGGAAACCAATACTTTTCTCTGAGCATCTTTGCTGTGGTTGAATATAAAGTTAATACTGGCTTATCAACAAGCTTGCTCCTCAGTACGTCGAATGCATTCTGTTCCGACTCCGTCCACATCCATGGAACTTCTTTTTTTGTTAATTTAGTTAAAGGTTTCGCTAAAATTGATTATTCTTTGATAAATTGTCGAAAATAATTCCTTAGTCCTATGAAGCGCCTCTCTTCATGAACGTTCGAAGGGATTTTAAATTCAGCAACAGCATTTATCTTAGCATCACTTGGTTGAAAAACTCCATTTTTAATTTGATATCCCAAATATTCAACGCTGGTCATTAAAAAATGGCATTTTTTTTATGTTGAGTTTTAAATTTGACTGTCGTAAAGCATTTAAAACAATGACTAAATTGTTCATACCTTCGTCAATAGCTGCAGAGGGAATTATTATATCCTCAAAATATCCCATTGCAATTGTAAAACGTAGAGGACATAACGCAGAGTTCACTAGTTTTTGAAAAATAGCTGGCCCGTTCGAGACTCCAAAGGGCATCCTCAAAAACTCGTAATGAACATCAGGGGTCACAAATACTGTCAAATGTCTCGTACTCTCTGCAATCTTAACTTGATAATACCCACTTTTAATATCAAGAATAGTAAAGTATTTCATGCCTTGAAGTCTATCGATTTGGTCATTAATTAATGGTAACGGATATTTCATTTTCTTATTAACTCGATTTAACGCATAATAATCTATGCATATTCTCTTCTCACCATTTTTCTTTCGGACAATTGGAATTGGATGTTATCGGAGTGTTATTTTCCAATTGAATCGAAAATTCTGTACATGTTGCACAACCTGAGTTGTTATATTTCTGAGTTAATATTTATTTGATCTATGAAAGTATTACTATTCTCATCATTACCTTTATATTCTTTTTCGTAATCTGAATTATCAAAAACGCAAAGCTCACCTTTGGTTACACGCTCTCTTTCTTTGAAAACTGCATCAGTTGCAGAAACATTTATTATTGGTATGGCGAGTCCATCGTTATTTGAATTACACAACTCGGAATGATAGGAAACCCATTTCGGTTTTTCGTTGAGTCAATAAAAATATTTTGTTCAGCACTCAATTGCTCAGACACAGTGACCGTGATGAAGCCAACATGATTTGCAGGCAGAACGGTTGCTTATGTTGCCCAAAAACTCGTTTTCAAGATTGGAAGATCCGGAATTTGGATACGGTTTAACTCGTTTTCATCTAGATTATATTCCTCAAAAATTCTAAGAGTATCTCCTTTCTTTACATAGGTGATGTAGTCTTGGTCAGTGAATGGATGTCCTACCAGCAACGGAATGTCAAGTGTACTATTGGATGTCACATATACTTTAACATTAGCTTTTGCTTGATCAACTTGGATTATAGCATCGAATACACCTTCAGGACAAACTCGCCCACCACCTACGCCTATGATTACTGTTCCATCACTAACAAGATTCATTTTAAATTTAAGCTCATTAACTGTTGATTTTTTCATCAAGAGACATTGGCTACCAAAATCCACACAGGATTTTACCTTTTCACCGTTTATAATAGCATCAAAGTAAATTTTAAGATTTTTATTGGGAATGTCACCCTCGTTTGTAGTGTTCGTTATTTAACTTTCTAGTGTGCTCTTCTCTGTGAATTTTCTTTTATCAATAGTCATTTTTTCGTTAGGACAATTTTTACGAATATGTTATAACAATTTAGACACATTACTGAAGATGTACAGTTTTGTTTGACGTGTCCTTTAGTGTTACATCGGAAACAAATAATATCATTCGCGTCTTTGCCATTATATTTTTCCACTTTAATTTTTGGAAAAATTGAACTTACAGTTGTTGGTTTACGTTCTTTTGTGTCGTCAAAACCCATCGTACGATAAAAACAACGGATATCGGTTATCATTGAGTTAGAATTCAAGGCAATTTTTCCAAGCAAAAATGTCTTTAATTCGCGGTCATACAAGCCTTGAAGTATTTGTGATTTAACTTCATTAAATGGCAACAACAACTTGTCGCAGTATCTCTTCTTTTTAAAGTAATAATCAAAAATATCTTCATTTTTGTCCTGTTTGTAATTTTAAATTAAACTCCACTGGTTACCAACGTTCGTTTCGCCAATAAATGTTTTGCCAAATTCATGTTCGAACTGCTCCCAAGTATTGAGGTTAAGTGCATAAAACCAATCAGCAGCCGCCCCTGTCAAGTTTGCTCGCACGAACTGAAATCGAAATGAATTTGGCCAACCATGCAAATCAGCTTACCCTTTAATGGTTTCAATCCATTCAACCGCTTCATTTTCCCCGGTTATACCATTAAACTTCTTAATGGAACTGTGAAGATCTGGATCTAAAGTTCTTCTAACTACCCTGGATCGTTATCGCCTGAATAAGTGCCGCATTTTGTTCCAACAATCTCGACAACATGTCACACACACTATCATCCGTAGGGGCGTTTGCATCCTGTCGATTTTGTCCTGCTTGTCCATTCTTGACTGGAACACCAATGATTGCATGTACCTCGCTCGCATTGTACTGGCCAACCACCGTGTTGTCACCATCGCTCTCAGATTGGATGTCACTGCTTTCACTCATTATGGAGTCCTATTATCCCACTTCTGATATAATAAAGTTCATCTGTGATTTAATTCAGTAAATAAATTTCAACTGAACTTCTATAAAATTATTTACCCTTATCATCGTCGTCGAAAACGACTAAAAAAACATGATGCGACTCAAATTGGATCATGGTAAGTCGTTTTACGACGTCGACTGTCGAAAAACGGCAAATCTTTTACATTTCTGCACTCGTTATAGTTTTTTCAAATCATCGTAAATTAAAACGATGCGTTATCTGTAAAAATAAGTTTGATTTCTGTCGCCTAAAATTTTACCAACGACAGCTTAAAAAGTAAGTTTGTTTCTCTTTTACTTTAATACATTAATATTAAAGTAAAATTTTTTTAACTTTAAAGATGAAAATAACAAACGAATATCAGTTTGAAAAGCTGGTTTCGCTAATGGAGGAAAGAGTTGACTTGACCAAGGCTTTCTCCAAAAACATTTCTAAAGTTGATTTTAGAAAAGAGTGAGGAACCGTTGCAGAAATTTTAAACAGCCGCTGACGATGAACGCACTGAATTTGTATTTCGGCTTCGTAGTACTGCAAGCAAGTATCTAAATGCATCCTTGTTCAATCTAAAGTTTCGCACAAATCCGAGTATGTCTCATATTCATAAGTTAAATGCAAGAAATTTGTTTTTTGGCAGCTTACTGTGCGATTGGTAATTCAAAAGGATTTGAGCGTTCCCTTATGCTCTGCCTTAATTTCACTAGCTCGCGTTTTTTACTTCTTCATCCTCGTCAGAGCTGCAAAAAAAAATGTGCCACGCTGTTCATTTTAAAATTTGCAATTAAATTTAATTCTTCACTTCACAGAAAATAACAAAATCACAAACGAAAATTTTTTTAGTAACTATTTAAATGACAGCTTTTTGTAAAAGATTTTTTTTGTTCACTAGTCGTTTAAAATACTGTCGGTCGAAAAAACACGGTGATCCAAATAAATTTTCGAGACGACGGAAAAAACGACAGTCGTCGTAAACGACTGACGACAACGATGATAAGGATAATTATACTTTATTTTTCAAACTTAAAGAACAATCTCACTTCTTTTCTCGGTTGCATTTTTATCGTCTTAGTATATATATAAAAAGTAGTAAAACGTTTTCTTAAAGGTAGTAATTTCAAAGTTAACAAATTAAAGTTCTCTGGCTCAAAAAACACCCTTTATGGGAGATTAATCATTGCTATTAGAAATATATACTAATAAAGTAAATAAAATTTATCTTACCAATGCACATGATATTAAACACAAAACCGTTTTGAACACTTTTGTTAACAAGTTGGTCAGGTAAGCTGTCGAATCCAACATGTCCACATTGTTTAAGAGTTCGGAGATACTCATCCTAGAAAATAAAATTTATTACGATTAATGGTTTTTATTATTTATTTAAAGAAATGTTTTTCAAACTTATTGAATAATTTGACATAGTGCACATTTAGCGAATTTAACTGATGGCAACTGCTGTGGGAGCGATCACCAAAAATTGGCGGAATGACACAATCTTAGCTTAGTAGCCCTCTAATGCATGATTTTTACGTGCGAAACGCTCACTTTGACAATAATTACAAAATGCACTAAGCTAGAAAAAATTTCCGTTACAAAAAATGTTATCCGAAGTGCATAGAATCGATATACAATCTATGATTTGACTTCTGAATTTGGAAAAAAGGTTCTGAGTTCTAGATTTGAATACAAACGTGAGTGTGCCTAAAGGCATTGTTATGCAGTAGAGGGTTAAAATTATAGTCACATGGAATTCCAGGATTTCCATTTAAGAAGTTTAAGAATTTTTATCAAAGTATTTTTGTAAACTTAAGCCTAAGAATATAATTTGAATTGCAATTAAAGGTAAAATAGTTTCTGCTGAAGCTTAAGAATAGGTTTGTTTTTGTACTCACTTCTAGCAAAGTTCGAGTAATAGAGAGAAATAATATGATAGTCAGAATGATCAGAACGTGCTGGAAAAATGTAGAAAGAAACACTATCGAGCAAGGCAGATTTAACAAGGTAGTCTCTTGTCGGAGAGGTGGAAACAGCAGTTGTCAAACACAAGAATATAAAAACAAAAAAAAAAAAACAGCAAAAAACTGTTTGATTTTATTCGTAAAAAGCCGATTTTGACAGTTGCTGTACCCACCGCAAGAGAGAATTTCAACAACTAACACTACCTTGTTCAATATACCTTGCTATCGAGTACCTTCAAGTTATTCGAAGAAGATACGGAAACCGACCTAATGAGACAGCAGCACTTTCCACAATCAAAAACTTAAAAACTTAACTAAACTCAAAAAATTATTTAACTGATAAAAGTCAGAAATAAAATCATTTATAAAAAAATTTTCCAAAAGAGGGGAATATAATTTTCAGAATATAATATGTGGCGGCCGTGGCGCAATGGGTAGAGTGCGTGACACATACGCCAGAGAACTCTGGTTCAATTCCATCTGACACAGAAAGTTTTTTCAATTGAGTTAATTTTTCTGTTCGGTCGTCACCTCTCTGCAGACAATGGCAAACCTCAGAGAATAAATAATGCCATGTAAAGCTTCTTGAGAACATACACATTAGCTGTTCGGAGTCGGCACAAAACTAGTAGGTCCACTTCTCGATCAATTGTGTTCAAATATTTAATAACACGCACAACACAATTTGATCATAAGAAGTTCGGTCAAAGTCCTTTCAAAAGCTTTTATATATTTATTTTTATTTATATATTAAATAAAAGTTTATTTATGTTTTAATTTTCGGTAATAGAATTATTGAATATTAAACAAAGTGGTTGACACAAAACGGAAGTACAACTGCTCAATGGTCGATGAAATTCATCAATACCAGATAGATCTAATAGCTGAAATGCTCTCTTAAAACGAATATTCTAACTATCTGTAGTTAGCACATCGTCAAAAAGTCTTCTAAGAGTATTACAAATACAATGAATTTGTTATAAGTCTGAACATAAGAATTTATCATCGACTAATATAGCTAAAATAGCTTCTGGGCGAAATAAAAGGTTTAAGACATGGTCCTACTTGACGCGCTCGGTATTCGAATAAAAATTTAAAATTTTTTTACAGGAAAACAGTATAAGATATTGGAAACATTTTTTTTGGTGTGAATTAAGGGGA
Organism: Pherbina coryleti; assembly: GCA_943735915.1. Taxonomy (NCBI): domain Eukaryota; kingdom Metazoa; phylum Arthropoda; class Insecta; order Diptera; family Sciomyzidae; genus Pherbina; species Pherbina coryleti. Next base: position 107,263,139 of record OX030950.1, on the reverse strand, counting down.
GAATTACTAGAAACGTATCGTAACTGAAAATTTTTTTTTTAGCGACATAAATCTTTTTTGAAAAAATCTTTAACATTTCATTAATCATTTACATTAATTTCATTAATCATTAATCATTTATTAATGTAACACAAGGTGCAATAAGTCCCGATACTAGCTACTAGGTGGCACCTCTAACGAAATATCGATATAATATTTCGATAGTTCCAAGCTTCAAACAATACGAGTAAAAATTTCATGACAATCTAAAGTTTAGTTCAGAAGTTGCAGTGATTTAAGTGACGCTACTGTAGATATTTTCAAAATAATGGATCCAAAGCAATTCCGTGTGTTGACTTATCACTGTTTTTTGGTGGGAAAAAATACCGGCCAAGCTAAGCAATGGCTTCGAAAGTTTTATTCGGACTCTGCTCCGTCATGACGCCTAAATGAGGCAGTTGTGTCACAAAACATAAAAAGTACACAAAATGGTATTGGCCGACCGAAAAGTGAAGGTGTGCGAGCTAGCTGAGGCTTTGAAGATATCGAAAGGCAGCGTGGGAACAATATTACAGGAACATTTGTCGATGAGAGAGCTGCTTTCTCAAATGGGTGCCGCGTTTTCTCACACCGGACCAAAAACAACAACGTGTCGATGATTCGGAGAGCTGTTTGGCACTGATTACAAAGAATAAACATGAATTTTTGCGTCGGTATGTGACAATGAATGAAATATGGATCCACCACTACACACCGGAATCAAAACAGTCGTCAGCTAATGGAGAGCAACCGATGAAAGCAGGCCAAAGCGTCAATTGCGCATGGAATTTTGTTCATCGGCTATCTCGAAAAGGGAAAAACAATCAACAGCGATTATTACACAGTTGGAGTGTTTGAATGATGAAATCGCGAAAAATCAGCCCCATTTGAAGAAGAACGAATTCTTTTTTCGACAATTCTTTCCAAGACAATGCACCGTGTCACAAATCGATGAAAACGATGGCGAAAATCCACAAATCTTCGAATTGCTTCCTCATCCACCGTGTTCGCCAGATTTGGCCCCCAGCGACTACTGGCTCTTTGCTGACCTCAAAAAAATGCTTGCCGGCAAGAGATTTATTTATTTATTTATTGGCCAAGCAAGGCAATTTACTTATTTTAACAGGTTTTATTTTTATTTTTTTTTCTCTCCGCTTTCCTTGTTTTGGTGTTCGAAGATATGCAGTTCGATGTGGGCATAATCCGCCGACCTAAATGACATGATTTTACGAACACGTCAAAAAGAAAAGGCAAGAAGAAAAGAACAAATAAAAGTAAAGGCTACTTACTTAAATACTAGTATATTTTTTACATATTTAGTAGTAGAAAAGGAAAGAGGAGAAGGAAAGTAAAAAGAAAGAAAGCTCAAAGATTGGGTTGATTAGGAAGAGAAAGAGACTTGGATAGAGATCGCTTGAATGAGGATTTAGACATGGAAGGTGAGTAGTGGTCGGATATACTATTAAATTCTCTACAGCAACGGCTGATGGGTTCATTACTTGCATATGCAGTATGATGCTGATATTCAATTAACAGCCGAGTATGTCTTGCACGTCTTATAGGGTCATTGAGGGTAATATTATTAGAGATGAATTCGCAATAAGTTCAGAACATCGAAAGTAAAGCATGTAAATAAATAAAATAAATAATAAATAACTGGCCATTTCAGTCCTTGAAAGGACTTTGACCTAGCTTCTTATGATCAATTGTGTTGTGCGTGTTATTAAGTTTGTACACAATTGACCGAGAACCGGACCTACATGTTTAACGCCGACTCCAAACGGCGATGAGCGGAATGTTCTCGTTCTCAAGAAGCTTTACATGGCATTTTGATTAATCTCTGAGGTTTGCCATTGTCTGCAGAGAGGTGGCGGCCGTACAGAAAAATTATTTTAATTCAAATAATTTTCTGTCGCTGCTGGGGTTCGAACCTGGGTCTCTAGGTTCTTTGACATAGCGGCCATGCACTTTAACCAACTACGCCACGGACGCCATTGATAGCGGCATCAAATTTAAAAGGCTGAGTGTGTGTTCATACGGTGGAGCTACAAGGACAAGTAGGAGCGAATAGGACAAATTGCTTTTGTATGGATTCGATTCTATCACTATGGGATTCAAAAGCTGGATTCGAAATAATGCAGCCATATTCGACCACTCCAAGATCAACTATATAATATTAGTTCGATATTGTTGAGGCAATAGTTGTAATTCGTAACTTGGTTTCTGTGGAATATCCTTCAACACTATGGACAAGTCGGATATGAAGATATTGAAGAGAAGAAGGCCAGCCAAGGTGGATATCTTGCGGTACTCCAGAGGAGACTTCGATTTTCTTTGAGAAGATTCCTTGGAATTTAACATATTGGGATCTACCATGGAGATAAGTAAATAATAACTTAGTAATAAGTACTAAGTAAAGATCAAGAGAAACCGAATTTTTCTAATTTATTTATTAAGATGCCATGATCAACACGATCGAAGGCTTTACTGAAATCAGTATAAATATAACCATCTATTTGGTCTCCTTTCTCCATCTTGCTTAAAACGTCAGAAACCATGATCACGAGGTTAGTGGTGGTGGATCGACCTTTTCGAAACCCGTGCTGGTGCTCGTTTAGTCGAGGGTTGGCAAGGCGCGTTAGCTTTTCGCATATAATTTTTTCGAATAGCTTTGGGATGGCGTTTTTGTATATTGGTATTAGGTGGGAAGTTTTCCAATAAGAGGGAAACACTACAATAATACAGAGTAACACTACAGAGTAATTTGTTAAATATTATATATAAGGGCAAAAGTAGTTGGTCTAAGCATCGCACCAATAACGTGGGGGGAATTAGGTCTTGTCCAGGTCTTTTGGTTTCATATAAACCCTTTATTGCGCTTGATATGTCTTCTTTCGTCAAGCTGAAGTTTTCAACTATGTGTTGTGAATTCGGAGTGGGGGGAAAAACATCAGACTGACAAAATACCTCCTTAAAATTATCCGTAAAGAGGTTACATATTTGCTGAGGGTTGGAAGAGGTAACATCACTTTTATACATGGATGTAGGGTAACCGGCTGATTTTCGCTTCAAATTGACAAAGTCAAAAAATGTTTTGGGGACCTGGACAATTTTTTTACATTAAACAAATGTCTTAGTTTCTTACCTACATATATCTATGTAGTTTTTATTTCACAAAAATAGCAACTATCTATATATATAAAAAAGAGCTTATGTTTGTTAGGCCGCAATAGACTCCTAAACTACTCATCCGATTAGAATGAAAATTTGTGTATAGAAGTTTTTTGGTACGGTGCGTGTTCGTGGGCTATCAATTTTGATCCACCTTGAACACCAGAGGGCGCTGTAGTACAAATTTTTTAAAAAACTGCCTAAAACTCACAAACTGCTTATGCGATTAGAATGAAAAGTGGTATACAGTGGGTTTCATGTACGCTGAGTTTTTTGCTGCTATCTTTTTTGACCTATCTTGAACACCAGAGGGCGCTGTAGTACAAATTTTGCGCAAAACCACCTAAAACTCCCAAACCGCTCATGGGATTAGAATGAAAATTGGTATATAGTAGTTTTCAGGTACAATGAGTTTTTTGACAGTATCTTCTTTGAACCACCTTGGACACCAGATGGTGCTGTAGTACAAATTTTTTACAAAACCGCCTATTTTTAGTTGTTTTCTTAGGTTACATATGCAAATATTTACAAAATATAAAATATTTCTTAAATTTAGTAAAACTAAAAAAATTTTCGTTATTTTGACATCAAAAACATGAACATATCTTGAAAAGTATGGAAAATTTTACTACTACGATATATTTAATGCAACATCGTTGCTCAAAAATGAGATAAAAACAATCAGAAATTTAATTTTGTGACTTTCGATTCAAATATCTCCGGTGCTTTTTTATACATTTTGTTAAATTTTTTTTTTGTCTTAAAGCTTCATCAAAGTACTATGAAAACCTTATATCAAAAATACCGTTAGTTGAGTATATATATTTTAAATATTTTTTTTAAAAAAGGTCTGAAATTTTGGAGTTTTCCTCAAAAAAAGGCTCAAAATTTGTTTTTGTTGTAAAAATAATTTAAATTCAAATTCGTAAATTCAAATGTTCAAAACCTGTTCAAAAATTATAACATTTATAAGTAAAAGTTATTTCAATTTTACGCAAAAATTAAAAAACAAGGCCTACCTTTTGATTTTTTTGAAGAAATTTTTTTTTCCAATATTGTGGTTTCATATTTTTAAATAAATTTACAAGCTAAAATAATAATTTATTAAAAAAAATTATCTCAGTATCTCTTGCCAATCAAAAGTTATAGCCAATAATCTATATTCAAAATATATAAGTTAACGTAACAAACATTCAAACATTCAATTTAACTAGACAAATATCTAAATCTACGAATAAGAATATGCTGACACCATGTCTGCAACTGCACGCGTATCCGCTGCAGCTTAACAAAGCGTGGGAAGCAACGTCAACAATTTTAAGAACAATAAAACAACAAAACAACAGACGGTAGCAGCGCAGCTTAGGGTTTTATATTAAGCAAAACAAATTGTAAGTTTAGTCTAAGTTTGAAGTGAAAATAAAGAAGTCGCGATTTCGCGCATAAAAAATATTTTTTTTAATAAAATTAAACATCGTTTAATTTAATTGGCGCCCGAACAGGGACCCAGGACGCGATTCGTTTATTAATTAAAATAACAAGTGAAGCTTAAACCGGAGTTAAGTACCCCGTCGCGAATCACATATAAATCGCAATATTAAAGGGATAAAAGCGTAAAACGGAGTTAAGTACCCCGTCATGAATCACACTAAAATCGCAATATTAAAAAGATAAAAGCGTAAAACGGAGTAAAATACCCGTCGCGAAATCTTAAAGAAAAAAGTGTTTTCCTTTTCCTGGGTCCCGAACCTAAGGACATTGAGGGTTGGAGTCAATAGACCTAGCACACCACGATAAGGAGTGCGGCATAAAAGTACGGATCCTGAGTCATCGTTGGAACGAATAAAAGGGAGTCAATCCACACCGCCGTCGTGGGACAAGCAATGTTCCTGTTTATATTTATGTAAGTTAATTTAAGTGAAGAAAAGTTACAAATAGAAAAAAATTATATAAAAGTTTAAAAAGAAAAAATTAATAAGAAAATAATTATTAAATATAACATAGTAAATGAAAATGTAATCAGATTTTTTTAAAGATACAAGACGCAAAAATGATATAATTTAAAGAAAATTTTTAAAAAATTAAAAAAAAAGGCGAAAAAAGGCTTATAAGATAATTATTATTAAATAAACGAAGACTATAAAATTTAAAGGAAAATTTTTAAGTTTTAAAAAAAAGAAAGAAAACAGGTTAATAAGAAAATTATTTAGAACAAAAGAAAAAGAAGTTTAATAAAAAAGAAAATTATTATTAAAATAAATCAAAACGTAAAATTTAAAGGAAAAAAAGAAACTAGAAACGAAAATGTCAACTGAAGATTTAAGTCAGACTTTTGATAGGCTAAATTTAGCATCAGGTTCCACTACAGGACAAAGACCCCCTACCCAGTTTTTTGACAAATAATATGAAAACAGAAATTAGCGAATTGGTAGTTAAAACAGTGTCAGATCTACTCAAACCTGCCGAAACAGACAGTAGAAATATAGAACAGAATTACGACTTTACAGACGTGACTAGTTTACGTGACGCAGACAAAGTACCGGACATTGTAAAATGTCTAAGAGAATTCTCTGGACACCCAGGTGAATTCAATTCGTGGAGAAAATCGGTCGACAGGATATTAAAAATCTACGACTGCCTAAAAGGCACTACTAGATATTATGCCATTCTTCATGTCATAAGACACAAAATTGTAGGAGAGGCTGATACCGCTCTCGAATCATATAGGACTCCACTTGATTTGGCCCTGATTAAAAAGTGCCTTATGATGCACTACGCGGATAAGCGCGATGTTGGTACCCTTGAGTACCAGATGGCTTCCTTAGCCCAAAGAAATAATACGGTTACCACATTTTATCAACAAGTGTATCAAATCTTGTCCTTGATACTGGACAAAGTTGCGTGCCTGGACTTAAGTGAAGAAAGTCTCAGAGCAATGACAAACACATTCCGAGATAAGGCTTTGGATACCTTTATTCGTGGCCTTAACGGGGATTTACCCCGATTATTGAGCGTAAAAGAACCTACATCACTGCCACAAGCCCTACATATGTGCCTTAAATTGGACAATATGAACTTTCGATTACAACACGTCCATAATTTCCCACCTCCTAGACCACCACGAGCTCCCGTCCAAACTCCAATACCACCAAAACGCGATTTTTTCCCAGAACTAACTAACTTTCAACGAGACTCTTACCATCGACAGCCGAGGTTAAATCCAGCTCCTTTTACAAGATACCAACAATATAATTCTCCAAGAGAACAGCATAATTTTCCAAGACAACAACAGTTTGGATTTTCAAGACCAACACAACAACCAATCTTCCAAAGACCACAACAGAATTTTCAACAGACTCAATTTTTCCAAAAACCTCAATTTGGTCACTGGAATCCACAAGGATTCAATAACAGGCCACATTTTCCACCCAAACCTCCAATACCGATGGAGGTCGATCCATCGATACAATCTCGACAAATTAACTACCAAAACAGACCGAATTTTCAACAAAATAATTACTCACAGAAACGCCCAGCTGCTCAGCAACCACATAGCCCAAATAAAATACAGAGAAATTTTCACATGAATGTAGACAGCCCTAATGAAGCCGAAATAAATTCACAAGAAGCAAATCCCCACCATAATCAAATTTATTCAGAGCATACAGATAATTACCAACACGATTATGACGGAGACCATACTTTCGAGTCCCAGCCTGAAGAAGTAGATGAAGTTGATAACGTTTATTTTTTAGATTAGAATCCTCTTCACTCCCATATTTCGAATTTTTGGCCAGGAGTGGAGATACTCTCAAATTTTTAATAGACACAGGTTCTAACAAGAACTATATTCAATCCACCCGAATAAGAAATCCTATCTCAAATAAAAAACCCTTTTTTGTAAATTCAGTTGCTGGAAATATTCCCATAACTCACCATACCTTTGTTAACATTTTTGGAGCAAAAACCGAAAAACTAAAATTCTTCATCTTACCTTCACTGAAAACTTTTCACGGTATCATTGGCAACGACACATTAAAACAACTTAGAGCAGTAATACACACAGACAAAAGCTATATGACAATTCTTTCAAATACCAAAATTCCCCTTAAACAACAAGCCACACAGGATGTCAATAGTATTGAGTTGCGTACACCACATTTACTTCCTCAACAAGAAATGAAACTAAATAGTATAATACGAAAATGCCCTCACCTATTTTCTGATCCAGATAACAGGTTAACGTTCACAACAGTAGTTAAAGGTGAAATTCGGACTACAAACGATACACCTATCTACTCTAAAGCCTATCCGTACCCGATGGCACTTAAACATGAGGTAGAAAAACAAGTTGAAGAACTGCTGGCGGACGGCATAATCAGACCATCAAAATCACCTTATAATTCACCGGTTTGGATAGTTCCAAAAAAATTGGACGCTTCTGGCGAAAAAAAATTCCGCATGGTAATTGATTATCGTAAACTTAATTCGGTAACAATCGCAGACAGGTATCCAATACCTGAAATTAACGAAGTTCTATACAATCTTGGTAAAAATTCATACTTCACAATAATTGATCTAAAGAGTGGTTTTCACCAAATAGCGCTCAAGAAATCAGATAAAGAAAAAACAGCTTTTTCCATAAATAATGGAAAGTTTGAATTTAATAGACTCCCCTTCGGATTGAAAAATGCGCCTTCAATATTTCAACGCGCTCTCGATGATGTCTTGCGACAACACATTGGTGTCCGTTGCTACGTCTACATAGATGATATCATCATATTCGGAAAGAGCGAAGAAGAGCATTTTGAAAACCTTCAAACCATATTTAAAATATTAGAAAACGCCAACTTTAAAGTTCAAATCGACAAATGCGATTTTTTAAAAAAGGAAGTTGAATTTTTAGGTTTCATCGTTTCTAAAAACGGACTCAAAACTAACCCAAAAAAGGTTCAAGCAATTCTAGAACTTCCACAACCAAAAACATTGAAAGACCTGAGATCCTTTCTAGGGATGACAGGCTACTACAGAAGATTTATTCAAGGCTATGCCAGTTTAGTTAAACCTTTAACTTCTCTCTTGAGAGGAGAGAATGGACGTTTGTCCAAAAATATATCAAAAACTAAAGCAATAGTTATGAACGATCAAGCGATAGAAGCATGGGAAAAAGCTAAAAGCATTTTAGTCTCGGAAGAGGTTATGCTTTCATATCCCGATTTCCAAAAAACATTTGAACTAACAACAGATGCTTCCAATCAAGCGTTAGGAGCCGTTCTTTCGCAAGATCGCAAGCCAATTACATTTTTATCCAGAAGTTTAAATAAAACTGAAGAATCGTATGCGACCAACGAAAAAGAAATGCTCGCAATAATATGGGCACTGACGTCGCTACGCAGTTTTCTTTATGGTTCAAAGAAGATAACAATTTATACAGATCATCAGCCCCTGACCTATGCACTCAGTAACAAAAATTCAAACTCCAAGATGAAACGCTGGAAAGCGATTCTCGAGGAATACAATTACGAGCTACACTACAAACCTGGTACCTCAAACGTGGTAGCAGATGCCTTGTCAAGAATCCCTACATCTCAAACCCATAAATTTGATACTACTAATTTAAATTCACTCACTCCTAGCCAACATAGTCACGAAAGTTCTGCAGAAAATCTTATTACAAGTGTCGAGATACCAATAAACGTTTATAAAAATCAGCTATTCATTACCTTAGGTGATACAGAGACTTACCGATTCAAAATTGTTTTTCCGGGATATCATCGTCATCTTATTACAAATTCTGATTACAATGAACGAATTCTTGTTAATATCTTAAGACGATATTTAAACCCATCCGTTATAAATTGTATCAAAACGGAGGAAATTTTTATGGGTATGATACAAAGAATTTTTCCCATACACTTTAGTAACTATCGAGTCAGATTCAGTCAAATACTAGTTCAAGATATTAGTGATGAAAACGAACAAGAAGATATTATACTCCAAACTCATTCTAGAGCCCATAGAAATGCGCTCGAAAATAAAGAGCAAATATTACAAAAATACTATTTTCCAAGTATGATGAACAAAATCAAAAGAAAACCTAAGTTATGTTCCATATGTAAACTCAACAAATACGAGAGACACCCAAACGAACCAAAACTGAATGAAACTCCTTTACCGAAATACCCAGGACATACCGTGCATATTGACATTTTTTCCACGGACAAAAAAATAATGTTGACAGCACTTGATAAATTCTCGAAATACGCACAAATTAAACTAATTGAAGGAAAATCCATAGAAGATATTAGAAGACCATTAAGAGAACTTCTCTTTTTTTTCGGAATTCCCAAATCTGTTGTCATCGACAATGAAAAGTCTCTTAATTCCGCTACATTAAGTTTCATGATGAAAGACGAACTAGGCATCGATGTTTATGTCACACCACCTTACAAGAGTGAAGTAAACGGACAAGTAGAGCGTTTCCACTCTACACTAGCAGAAATCATGAGATGCATCAACGCTGAGAATACTCATAGAAACTTTGAGGAATTGTTAGAAAGAACTGTTAACGAATACAATCACAGCATTCATTCCGTTATAAAGAAAAAACCCGTTGACATATTTTTTGGTAGAAATGTTGAATTTGGACCACAAGACTATGACAGAACTCGACAAAATAATTACCAAAAACTTTTACAGAAGCAACAAGCAGATCTGAAATATCATAACAAAAAAAGACATACAATTAAACAATACACACCAGGCGATACAATCTATGTTAGACAAAATAAACGTTTAGGTACAAAACTTTCAAAAAGATACAGAGAAGAGAAAGTCAAGGAAAATAGAAATACGACTATAGTAACAGAAAGTGGTAAAATTGTTCACAAGAGTCATATACGAAATAGAATTTTTACTTAAAAGTATTCTCTTTTACTTTTTAGAGCGCATCTTTTAATCGCATCATGCGAGATACAAATATTGGACTATACAAATGCACAAATTGTTACCATTGAAACAGGAACAGCCAAATTAGAAATAGGAAACTATAAAATTATTCACATTATTAACCTGACACAATATGATAAAATTATAAAAACTTTAGAAGACCAAATTATTGAAAATCTACCAAGACATGATAACGCAAGACTTTTTCTATTACATGAAACAGCTCAAATAAATTCAATACTTAATGGACTAAAAGTAAATCGAAATAAAAGATCATTAAATTTCATAGGGACTGCCTGGAAATGGCTGGCAGGATCCCCGGATCACGAAGACTTTCAAATAATAAGTAATAAAATAAACAATGTTCTCGAAAATAATAATAATCAGTTTATTATAAATAAAAACAGCTTAGAAAACATTAATGAGATAACTCATGTTACAAATACAATTTTGAAAACTGTTAATTCAAGTAATATTATAAAAAATGAAATAACTCAAAATATTGAAAGGAAAATTAAAATTATAAAAGATGATTTAATTAATATAGATTATGCCATTCAATGGGCAAAAGTAGGAGTAATAAACTCATTTATTCTTTCAAGTCTAGAAATGAATATTTCAGAAAAAGTTTTTAAAGAACAAAATATGCCATATGTTAATTTAATAGAAGCTATTGAATTTGGAGAGGTAAGAATAGCCTCAGATTTTTCAACTATTATTTATATAGTAAATTTACCTAAAACAGATAGAGAGAATTGCCAAAAACTTTTAATTAAACCTATCAAACATGAGAATATTACCTTAAAAATTCCTTTTGAAAACATTATAGTCTGTAAGAATTATGTATTAGAAATAAGAAAAATATGTAAAACCTTAAATGATATTGCAATTTGTAAAAAAGAAAATTATAATAACATTACGAATAACCGCTGCCTACCACAAATTCTAAAAGGTCAACCATCGGTCTGTACAACAATCAACAACCAACACATAGCTTCAGCAGAAGAAGTTCTACCTGGAATTTTACTTCTTAACCAATTCCAAGGTGTTATAGAAATAGAAAACAAAGAAATAAATCTACAAGGATCATTCCTAATAAAATACCACAACGCAACAATAAAAATTTCGAACCAAACTTATATTAACGAAGAGATTTCAATAGTCAACCCACAACCAGTAATAGTACAATCTGAAAATGCATCTACCAACTTCGAAGAAATCATTTCACTCGAGATGCTGAAAGAATTGCACACAAAAAACACAGAAAAAATCGATTTGTTACAGACGGAACACAACACCAGATTCATTACAAGTCTAGGAATCTCGACCAGTGCAATAGTCCTACTAATCATAATAATCGCTTGGATTTGCTTCCTAAAAAGAACAACACCGATCAAAATAATTTCCAATATCCAAAATAGTCATCCTGAGGAACAACAAAATACTCCACAAGATAATGACAGCCAAACGATTAATTTGGAAAGTAAGGTGAAAAGGTTAAACCAAATTCCACTCTTTTAGAAAAAAAACCAAACGAGGACGTTTGAATCTAAAGGGGGAGGAGTTAACGTAACAAACATTCAAACATTCAATTTAACTAGACAAATATCTAAATCTACGAATAAGAATATGCTGACACCATGTCTGCAACTGCACGCGTATCCGCTGCAGCTTAACAAAGCGTGGGAAGCAACGTCAACAATTTTAAGAACAATAAAACAACAAAACAACAGACGGTAGCAGCGCAGCTTAGGGTTTTATATTAAGCAAAACAAATTGTAAGTTTAGTCTAAGTTTGAAGTGAAAATAAAGAAGTCGCGATTTCGCGCATACAAAATATTTTTTTTAATAAAATTAAACATCGTTTAATTTAATTTATATACAATGTCCATCTACTAGAAAACTGGGACGGGCATTATACCTATAAGGGGGTGTGGCTCCACCCATACAATTAAAATTTGTATTATGGAATAGCTTTAAAAGTAAAAGTAGCGGTATTTACATACAAACTCAAAATGGAGTTACTATTTAAACTGTAACTGTAACTGGGAAACTGTAACGGGCAGTGGAAAATGACAGTGGTGTTAAACTATGGGTCTAAGAAAAGTTTCGAATATAATTATTATGTTGCGATGTAATTGCTGGGTGCAGCAACGCGCGCCGGGAAAAAGCTAGTTTTTTAATAAAATAAAGAAAGGTACTTATGCAGTACTACCCACTGAATCATAAGCGAAGGTTTTGCGTAAGGTGAGAGATTTGCGAACGTTTTTGGGCAGAATTTTTTTTTCATTTTTGATTTTTTATTTTGTTGCTTAAAAGTGCTTGCTATAGAAGATTAAATTCGTGAAAACTTGTCCCATAAATAAAAACTGAACTTCTTTTTCGACATTCATAAAAATCTTATTTAGGGTCAAAAAAGACTAATTGTTTTAGCATTTAAGTAGGTAAAAATGCCTTGTAATTGAACCATTTTAGTTCATAAATGAGTGCAGAAATGAATCATAAATGTTTCTTTTTTGCATTCTCAAATTAGTTCAATCATAATAATTTATTTTTATACTAATCATAAATATGTAATATTTCTGAACAAAAAAGGTTCGTTTTCTAAAGGCAATTCAGTCCGTCGATTGATTCAAAAAAGGTTCTTTAAAAGTGCCGAAAAATAACTTTTCTTGGTCGTTTTTTAAGTAATTTCCGAGAGACATTTTAGTCCGACGAATGATACAAAAAAGTTCATTTATAAGTGCCCAAATTGAACGTTTCTACCCGAAAAACATCATAAATAAATTCGAAAACTATAGTTTTGGAGTGGCGTCCGAGGCGCAGTGGGTAAAGTGCGTGACCCATACGCCAGAGAACCTTGGTTCAATTTCATCTGAAAGAAAGTTTTTTCAATTGAAATAATTTTTCTGTTTGGCCTTCACCTCTCTGCAGACAATGGCAAACCTCAGAGAGTAAATAATGCCATGTAAAGCTTCTTGAGAACATGCACGTCTGCCGTTCGGAGTCGGCATTAAACTAATAGGTCCAGTTCTCGATCAATTGTGTACAAACATTTAATATTAATAACACGCACAACACAATTTGATCATAAGAAGTTCAGTCAAAGTGCTTTCAAGGTTTAAAGTGGCCAGTTTTTTTATTTTATTTATAGTTTTGGTTCACTCGGTATTAATACTACACAAGTACTACTTTTGATAAATACTACTTTTTACTATCTTTATGATAAATTAAAATGACATAAATTTCTTAATCATAATCATATCTTTTTATGGAAATTATCGATACGTAATAAAAAATATGCAATAATAAAATTTATATTGCAAAATTATTAATTTTTTAACTCATTTCTGAACAAAAAAAGGTTCGTTTCGAAAGGCAATTCAGTCCGGCGATTGATTCAAAAAGAGATAATTTCCGAGTGCTGTAAAATAACTTTTCTATGGTTCTTTTTTCAACTCATTTCCGAACAAAAATGACAATGTATGATTCTTTATTTAACTCATTTCTGAAAAAAACAAGGTTCATTTTTGAGAGATATTAGTCCGACGAATGATACAAAAAAGTGCTTTATTTCATTTATGAGTGCCAAAATTGAACGTTTCTACCCGAAATGGTTTATAAATGAATTCGAAAACGGTACATTTTATTCACTGGGTTAAATTACATTTTGAGTTTTTTTTCCAGTCTTTTAAACACATCTTTTATATCTTTTTATGATTATTTCTATGTTTGTACTTTCAGATTTTTTTGGGTATTTCGTGCAAGAAGCCTTGTTGAATTTCCTATCTTTTTTAAAATACTTCCATGCTTCAGAGTTCATGTCAAGCTGTTGATAATTTAATACATTTTGTAAAAAAGAATGCATTGTAGCATAAGTATGGTTGCACTGTGTAACCTATCACGCTTAAATTGCATTGTAATGAATTGTAAATTCATTCCTCCAAAAAGGGAGGTGTTGCATAAGTATGGTTGCACAGTGTAACTTATCACGCTTACATTGCATGCACAATACCAAGTGTCTAAGTCGCCGTGGGAATATGCTGCCTCAGCATATCTCACCTGACTTGCGTACATTGGATGTGTCTGTGTGTGTGTGCATGGCTGCGCTGTGCAGTAACTAAGCAGCATAAGAAAACAGAAAATAAAGTTTAGTCTTTATTGACTAAATTGTTTCATGAGTTCTACATAACATGGCGATCCTGCCAGTGTAACAACAATTATAAGCGAAGAATTATAAGTGATTTACATATGTAAAAACTTGAAACAATTAAGACAACCTTCAAAGCAAGGAATCGCGAAACATGTGTATTGTTGAAACTCAAGTGATTTACATACTTAAAAACTTAAAACAATTAAGAAAGCCTTCAACGCAAGAATCGCGGAACAAGTGTAAGTGATTTACATATTAAAAAAAAATGTCGTGGTGGAAAAAATTCTTTCCACTATTTCATTAGTCTTTGCCGGTTATGAAGTGGGCAAAACTCTGGAAGAAAAAGACAATGACGAAATAATAAAAACATTGAACATTGAAAAAACAAAAATAAACAATGAACAAATTTCAACTAAGAGTGACGAAATTAACTTAGTGGAAATCATACTTATAGTAATATCAATAATGATATTAATAATATACATCATTAAATTGGTATGGGGAACGATAAAAAAGGACTCAATGGCATTGCACGCGAGCAAAACAGAATTTAACATCGATCTAAAAGTATAAGCAACAACAACGAATTCAACATCGATCTACAAATAGAACATTAACAACAACAAAAACAAGACCCAAAGAAGAAAGAAAACAACAATATTTGGAGTAATAAGTAATTATATTATAAAAACGATTTAAACACTGACAATTCATTGTAAAACAATTTATTTAATGATTATGATTAAAGAAAGAGAATCGAATATATAAATATTTATATATAGGTATATATGTATATCAACATACAATTTCATTTTTTTTAAATCAATCTCAATACGGCTAGAAATCTTATAAGTAATGAAAACACTTTAGCAGCTTTAATTGCAAAATTAGAATCAACTGTCAAGGGTGAATCAGGAGCAGTGTTAGCTGCAAAAAATTAATAATGTGAAATAAAACACAAAGTCAGCTAATTGCTATACTAAAGAGATAGAAGAGCTGACAAAGTCGCTGGAAAATGCGTACATCTACGATGGATTAACACCAGAGTTGGCTAACAAGTACTCGACAGAAGTTGCAGTCAAAGCAATGACAAACAACTGCAACATCAGCGAAGTAAAACTTATTATGAAAGCGGGGACATTCATCGATATGAATGATGCCGTGTCAAAATTTGTCGCGAGTTGCACTGAAGCAACAGGGCAGCAGAACGCAATTCTAAACTCAAGAGGTAGAAATTTCTCGGGCTATAATTTTCGTGGACGATCCCGTGGTCAATGGAATTATCAAAGCCGAGAACGCGGGCGCGGTAACTCCAATAACAGGGGTCAAAATTTTCACTATAATAACCGCAGACCACAAAACGCCCATGTAAATAACAGTAGGCGATATGTGCGTGTAGCACACGATGACGCGGAAAACGCGCAGTCCCCCAGTACTTTATAGAAAGGAAAACAAATACCAGTAAAATCTTTAACATCAATTTAAATTTAACATCCTATATCTCAATACGAACATCATTTAACGAGGATGTGTCAACATTCTTAGTTGATACAGGGGCGGATATTTCTGTACTTAAAGAAGGACAAATAAAATCTGAAATATGTAATAGACAAATTTTCAAAAACTAGCCTACACGGTAAAGTAGTAGCAGATTTAAAAATTAAAAACCTACTGGTTCCACACGAATTTCACGTCGTTAATGACGAATTCCCAATTCCATCTGATGGAATAATTGGTCTCGATTTTGTCAAGAAATACAATTGTATACTTGACTACCAACAAAGTCAAGACCTATTAATCTTAAGACCAAATAACTTTGCTGAGATTTCAGTACCAATGCGAAACTCGCCAAGTGTTAATGCAATATCGATACCAGCAAAGTCTGAGGTAATCAGACAAATATTCATACAAAGTATGGAAAAAGAAGTGTTAATCCCAAATCAAAAAATTCAAGATGGTATATATATTGCAAATAGCAAAACGACGTTTATTCGAGTGATAAATACAACAAATAAAAACGCATTAATACAAAATTTACATATTAATAATGAAAGTCTAAACGACTATGAAATTGCTACAATTAATAACAGTCAGAACAATGACATAAAGTTGAAAAAATTGTCCAAAAATTTTCCAGACTTTATAAAATCAGATTTATACAAACTCTGTTCTGAGTTTGTTGATGTAATTGCGCTCGAAACAGATAAAATTACAACAAATAACTTCTACAAGCAAAAATTGCGTTTAAAAACTGATGAGCCAACATATATAAAAAACTACAGAATTCCGCATACCCATAAAGCAGAAATAACCAAACAGGTCGACAAATTGGTCAAAGATGAAATAATAGAACCATCAGCTTCTGAGTACAATAGTCCTATACTATTGGTACCGACAAAATCCCTTCCGGGTAATTCTCAGAAAAGATGAAGACTAGTTGTAGATTGTAGGGGGATTAACAAAAAATTAACAGCAGACAAATTTCCATTGCCAAGAATTGATGATATTCTTGACCAACTAGGCAGAGCAAAATATTTTTCTTGCCTTGACTTAACGTCTGGTTTTCATCAAATATAACTAGATGAAGACTATCGGGACATCACTTCTTTTTCGACGGATAAAGGGTCATTCCGTTTTAAACGCTTGCCATATGGTCTCAAAACTGCTCCAAATTCATTCCAACGAATGATGACGATAGCATTTTCTGGTTTAACACCAGCACAAGCTTTTCTGTACATGGATGACTTAGTTGTACAAGGACGGTCTCAGAAACATATGTTAGATAACCTAACAGAAGTGTTCACAACGTGCCGAAAATACAACCTTAAACTTCATCCTGAGAAGTGCTAATTTTTTAGAACCGAGGTTACATATTTGGGTCATAAGTGTACCGACAAAGGCATTCTTCCTAATAATAGTAAATTCCAAATAATTTTAGATTACCCAACTCCCAAAAATGCCGATGAAACCAAAAGATTCGTTGCTTTCTGCAACTATTATAGACGATTTGTTCCAAACTTTGTTGAACATTCCAGGCTCTTAACTAGACTTTGTAAAAAAAATGTAACCTTCGAATGGACCATAGAGTGCGAAAATGGTTTTTAATATTTAAAACAATCACTTTTAAGCCCTTAAGCCCAAATATATTAATGTATCCGGATTTTGACAAGCAATTCTGTATAACAACAGACGCAAGTAAATACGCATGTGGCAAAAGGCGAAACAAATAAATCCACCATAGAACAAGGACTAGCAGCTATTCATTGGGCCATTGTCTACTTTAGGCCATATATTTATGGTACTAAATTCTTAGTCAAAAGTGACCACAGACCTTTGTCGTACCTGTTTTCTATGAAGAATCCATTCTCAAAATTAACGAGAATGAGATTAGAACTCTAAGAATACGATTTTACTGTGGAGTACCTGAGGGGTAAAGAAAACTATGTCGCAGACGCATTGTCGCGAATTGAGTTTAAAGACATACAAAATATAAAACATACAGCCATTCGAATATTAAAAGTAACAACTAGGCAACAATCGCGGCAACCGCATAAACAACAGGAATTAAATAATAGAAACTTGTCAGAAGAAATTGATGTATATGAAGCGTTCAGTAGCAAAAATAGAAAAAACAGCGCAAAGCTAGCAATTAAAGGCGACTGTATAAAAATAAATAAAAGGTGATCACCAAGAACATAAACGATCTTCTCACTAATGGAAAAATCGACATAGATCAATTATTTCCACTGCTTGAAAAATTAGCAAGTGATAACGGATTAAAAAAGCTGCAGCAGTGAAGAAGTGATGATATATTTGAAAAAACCCGGGTTGCAGAACACAAAATGAAAGGAAATGCACTACTGAAAAAATTAAAAATAGCACTGACGCCACAATTCATTAAAATAACAACAACAGGTGAAATACACAAAATATTACAAAAGTATCATGATGATCCAATCACTGGTGGCCACAGTGGGATCACACGTACACTGAAAAAAATTAGACAAGCGTATTCCTAGAAAAATATGACACAAGATGTTACTAAATATGTTAAAAAATGTTTCGAATGTCAAAGAAATAAAGCGCACAAAAACATCAAAGAGCAAATGGTAATTACTGATACCCAGCAACTGCATTTGATATAGTTCTGATAGATACAGTTGGCCCATTACCAAGATCGGTAAATGGAAACGTTTATGCCGTCACAATAATATGTGATTTAACAAAATATTTAGTTTCAGTACCAATTGCAGACAAAAATGCGAAAACCGTCGCAAAAGCAATTTTTGACAATTTTATACTGGTGTACGGTCCTATGAGAAAAATAATCACGGACATGGGTACCGAGTATAAAAACCAGCTATTTGACGAGATTTGTAAACTGCTAAGAGTGGAAAAAGTAACTTCCACGGCTTACCACCATCAAACACTGGGTACGGTGGAAAGAAACCACCGAACATTTAACGAGTATGTTCGATCGTACATTGCATTAAACAAAGCAGATTGGGACGAATGGCTTAAGTACTATACGTATTGCTACAACACTACACCATCAGTAGCGCACGATTACTGCCCATTCGAACTAATAAGTATTCGGCAAATCTCCAAATAATTATAATTTTTTTTCAAGCCCACAAGTAGATCCAATCTACAATGTTGATGTATACGACAAGGAAATCAAATTTCGCATCCAAAAAGCCCATAAAAGAGCTAAAGAAATAATTAAAAAAAAAAGGAAAAGATTCTTTATGATAGAAACAAAAATAGTCTAGACCTATTAGTATGAGAATAAGTACTGCTTAAACAAGAGGGCCATAAGCTAGATAGTTTGTACAAAGGTCCATTTAAAGTAGTTAGGCTCGACAATAAAAATAATGCGGTTATCGCAGACGACAATAACAAGATCAGCACAGTACTCACGGACAGATTAAGGAAATATATACAATTGTAATAACAAAACAAAAAAAAAAAAAAAAAAAAAAAAAATTAAATTTCTATTTCTATTTTCTAGTTTCTATTATAATATCAGATTATATAATCTTTTGAATCATTTTGAATGAATGAAAAATAAAAAAAATCTAATTATAAGAATAAATTTAAATTTTTGGTTTGTAATAAAATAACTAATAATTCAATCTAAGCATAGTATTAATTATAAATTAAACATAAATAATTAAAATACATTATAATTAATAGGTAAAAATAATATAATACATATGCATAAAAAAAAAAAAATATGTAATAAAAACAAAAATTAGAAAACAAAAGAATATAAGAATTAAGAATATAAGGATAAACTGAAATTATTTTTAAATTTTATATTTTTAAAAAAAAAATTGTAAATTCATTCCTCCAAAAAGGGAGGTGTAGCATAAGTATGGTTGCACAGTGTAACCTATCACGCTTACATTGCATGCACAATACCAAGTGTCTAAGTCGCCGTGGGAATATGCTGCCTCAGCATATCTCACCTGACTTGCGTACATTGGATGTGTCTGTGTGTGTGTGCATGGCTGCGCTGTGCAGTAACTAAGCAGCATAAAAAAACAGAAAATAAAGTTTAGTCATAACTGAGCACTAAAACCTGATGTTTGAATTGTTTCATGAGTTCTACATAACAGCATTATTAAATAGAAATCACATTTAACATTAAATACGCCAGCACCATGTAAATGCTGTTTTAACGAAAGCAAGCAAAAAGAAATGACCAAAGCATGTTTAAACGAGCTCAAATAAAGCAAAATGAAATAGAAGCCAGATATGAAATATTAGTGAAATGTAAAAACGTAAGAAAAAAAAAACAGGGTCGCTCAAATGCAATAATGAAAGTGGTTTCAAGAATTTATATGAAAATTAATATATTTCTAAACTATTTGAGCAGTCGAATAATTCGAGCCAAAAAAACCGGTTTTCGAATTATTCGAAAATTTTGATTTTCAAAAAAACCGGTTCGAATAATAAAAAAAAAACCGAAACGCCGAATAATTCGAACCGGTTTTGCATACCCTATTTACGGCGCACTTTTTTTTTTTGAGGTACGGTCTAAATACATTTTTTTCTTTGTTATTTTCATTTTGAGTCAATATAATTGACTCAGAGCTTAGGACTATAAATAAACATCTTTTAACATAACAATAGACTGTAGAGAGTATAAAGTTAACAGAGGCTCTTTAAACTACTGAGAGTGTCTATAAATAACCATATATTAATATTATAATTTGAAGTTTTCCTACAGATCCACAGAGTAAGACTTAACAGAGGCTTACAAAAACATTCGACAGTGTCTAAAAATAGACATCTGTCTCTTTTATATATATATATACTAGCAAATACCCGCTGCTTCGCCGGCGATAAAAATATTAAATATCATTAAAAACTTTAAATCTTAAAATTTAACAGCCGTATTCATATTGCAGTGGGAAGAGTGTAAATAATGGTTTGTGTATTAGATAAATTCAGTGACTTGTTATTTATTTGTCGCAATTTCGTCAAGATTTTGATATTTAAAAATCAATAGTTTTTCTAAGCCATCTGCACTGAAATAATTGTCATTTTATTATTTTTTTTTTTTTTATAAATATTTTGAAATCTTTGACAAATTTTCTTGTTTTTATTTTCTTTTTTTTGGAAATTTTTTATATATTTTGAATTTTCTTGACATATTTTCCAAATGTTTGAAATATTTTGAAGAATTTTAATTATTTTTGACAATATTTGTGCTCAAATGAGAGCAAATAATTTAAAAACTGCTTTATGAGAGGTGTGTTATAAACCTTAAAAAAAAAATTAAATTTCAACCATATTTAAAAATCCTCTAATTTATAAACAAACATTTTCAAACACTTTTTGACATTTTGTTTGTTTTTGATACATTTTGAAATAATTTGATACATTTTTGACAATATTTTTTGTGCTTAGATGAGAACAAACAAATTTTTAAAATGCTTTATCGAGGGTTTATTGAAGGTTTCAACCATTTTTAAAATTCTCTTATTTATCAAGCATTTAAAAGAGCTTTTGAAAGCTGTTGAAACGTTCAACATGAAAAATGTTTTTAAATTTTTTTTCGATTTTTTTTTCTTATGAAGGCTTTGTAAGAGGCTCATAATTTTTTATGAATACAGCCGTTTGAATTTCGGTAAAATTGTATATTTGTGTTGGAGCGACTTAGTAGTTCCATCCGAATAAAGTAACCAGCTAACTAATTTAATAAAAAATAACTAAAGTAATAAACTTTCTGTATCTTCCTGATCATTTTTTTTCATGCATTGGTTCACTTTTCCTAGCGCTGTGACTATTGGGGTACTCACAGTTTTGTTTTATCTGGTGTGTTAACTAAGCCGTCTGTTAACTCTAAAAGATTTTGCCATGTGGTAACTATTTTTGATTTTGTTTTGCATGTAAAAAAGAGATAACACAAACTGGTAAAATTGCCTTGCTTTCCAACATGTTTGTTTTTCGTAGCAAACTGGCATTTCTGAAAGGTATTTTTATTTTATTGAAAAATCAATAAATTAAAGAAAGCTTCTCTTTTCAAAAGGCGTGTCAATTTTAGAATGAACTACGTGTAGGGGTTCTCACAATTTGATGGAAGTATCGTTTTAAAGTTACTATATATCAACTTTAGAAGAGATCTGTAAATACCCCATATATAAAAATCTCGTTTAGCTATACGTAAAAATATCAGCTCAGAGGTAAGAAAAATATATGACGGCCTTAGAGAATTGTTATTTTAAAATTAAATATATCTTTCGTTTAAGCTGATAAATTTCATCAAAACATTTCAACAAAACATCGACACGGAATTTTTGTCGATGCTTTTATAAAAGTGGCAGTATTTTTACATTCAAAAAGGTGGCAGCATTGGTACCGCACTCAATACATGTTGCTGTCTTTTTTTTTCTTTTTTGTGGACCATCCCACCGGATAAAAAGAATCAATTCTCTTCTCCAATATAGATTCTAGAATTGATTATTTTTAACACCCCATCGGGAAAAAGATGCAATTTTATATAAAAAAAGAATCAATTCTCTTCTCCAGTATATATTCTAGAATTGATTATTTTTAACATGCTGATGTCCTACAAAGAATAGTATATTCTTTTCTCGCTTCAAGTGGAATCGCTACAGAATCGTTTTTTTTCACTTTTTAAGTAGATTCTTTTCATATATGTAATCATGGTTGAATAAATTACGTTGTCTCGTGGCTGATCGTACTCTCTTCTCAGTACACATAATTGTCAAAATCAATGAAAAGCTACAACAACAACTTCATCGGCTTTGCATGTTATCAATTTACGCATTCAGATTTTGTATGAGTTGTCAACTTCGATTCGACATTTATTGGAACTCGCTCTCACCCATGCGACAACCTTATTTATTAAACCATGTATGTAATACTTCAATATTGGCAGCAAACTAAATTTTTAATGAGTTTCGACTACGAAATCAAAGAGATATAGCCTACATAAGATTTTGTTGTTTGTATTTATTAGTATATTTGAATATACTACTACTATACGTCACAGGGGCGGTTATTTAGAAAAATGTCTACCCAAACATAAAACAAAACAAAGCATACATATTTGTTTTGCATAAAGCATAGGTACTCACCATTATAAAACAATTGGTGAAATATGATAAAAATTTAAAAAGAAAAATTCACGCAAACAAAATTTAAACCATAAAAATTAAAACAACAGAAATTTTAAATGAAATTTTTGACAATGAAAGCACCGCTCCTGAGTTTTTTTGTTATAAAATTAAATTTCGAGTACATAAAAAAAATCAAAAATAAATAAATAACTGGTCATTTTAGCCATTGAAAGGACTTTGACCTAGCTTCTTATGATCAATTGTGTTGTGCGTGTTATTAAGTTTGTACACAATTGACCGAGAACCGGACCTACAGGTTTAACGCAGACTCCGAACGGCGATGAACGGAATGTTCTTATTCTCAATTAGCTTTACATGGCATTTTGATTACTCTCTGAGGTTTGCCATTGTCTGCAGAGATGTGGCGACCGTACAGAAAAATCATTTTAATTCAAATAATTTTTTGTCGCTGCTGGGATTAGAACCCGGGTCTCCAGGTTTGTTGACATAGAGGCCACGGACTTTTAACCAACTACGCCACGGACGTCAAAATTTTGGGTACATTCACAGTACAGTGTACTGCCAATATAGAAGTATTACATATATGATTATTTTAAATAAAATGTATTAACTTTCGGAAATAAGAAAACAAATCAAAACAGACTGATGCTTTTCTCACTTATACCAGAATTTGTTTAGAATCAGTTCGTTTTTCACTTATCAAAAAAGCAAGCAAGGAATCTAAAAAATATATTAGAAATAATTATATGGGTCGTAATCGATTATGGCTGGAATAAAAACGAATCAGTAATTTTTTGCTTGATAGATTCCAATTCATAGGTTTTGCTATAAATGTATATATTCTTTGGAATACATTCTAAAATGTTTGCAATAGAATTCATTCTATTTACGATTTTTGTTTCTAGAATCCATTTTCATTTTGCCGGTGGGACGCTGACGTCCTACAAATAGTATTAATAGTAGAGCTTTAATGTACTACTGTACATTCTTTTCTCGCTTCCATATGAATAGCTACAGAAATCGATTCTTTTATTCACTTTTTAAATGCATTCTTTTAAATAAAAAGTATTCATTTTCGGAAATGAGAAAACAAATCAAAACAGACTGTTGCTTTTCTCACTTATGCCAAAATTTGTTTGGTTGATATATTCGTTGATATATTGGTTGATATAAACTTTTGATAGATATATTCCAATTCATATGTTTTGCTTTAATTTATATATTCTTTGGAATACGTTCTAAAATGTAAGCAAAAGAATCTATTCCATTTACAATTTTTTTTTTTTTAATCAATTCTCCTTTTCCCGCTGGGTTGTTGACTTTTATATATGATGCTCAAAAAGAGTTTGAAAATAGAGCTTTTGTCTCACAGCGATTTTGACATATTGTTCTATCTCATATATTCGTCAACATTAGAGTGCTGATATATTGTTATATGAGCGAGAAAATATATGGAGGATATTAAATTTCAAAATAAAAAAACTCAGGAGCGGTGCTTCCATTGTCAATAATTTTTATTTGAAATTTTTGTTGTTTGAATTTTTTGATTAAAATTTTGTTTGTTTAAATTTAATCATATTTCAGGCGTTCTTATAATTGTTTTATAATGGTGCGTACCTGTGATTTAGGAAAAACAAATATGATTTGTTTTCTTATATGTTTGGGGCAAACGTTTTTATAACAACCGCCCCTGTGACGGTTTGACTTTTTATTTTTTGTGTAGTAATTTTCATATATTCAAATATACTAACACAAACAGCAACATCTTATGTTGTTATGGCTGTCTCTCTTCGATTTCAGAGTTGGAATACAGAAGTATTACATATAAATATGTTCTACCTTATTAGCTTTGGGCACAACCTTTTTTTGAGATGCACAGAGCTTTAATGAGAAACTTTTTTCTCTCTGAGAATAAGAATAAAGAAATTGTATGGTTATTCTCCTTGAATTTTAATTAATTATTTAAACAATGGTTATTAAATTTATATATCCCATGTCCCAACTGGGCACCATAGCTATCCTAGAGAAAAATAATTTTTGAAATAGCGCCTGCCATTCTCAAGCTTTTCGCAGCCGAACATACGTGAGTCTTCTTTTATATAATAGTATAGATATATATATGCAGTGTTGCGCAAAACAATAGCAACAAAATCAGTGCGCTGCTACAAAATCGTGTATCTTTTTTAATATTGCGAACACACGAAAATTATAATAGGAACCAAAGCACATATTGATACATCATATAAAAAACAAACCATATTCAAATTTGGTTTTGTTTTTTTTATTAAACTTAATATTAATGTGACTACATTCAATTTGTATAAGTCCAAAACAAAAGCAACAAAACTTAAAAAATGTAAAAAGAGAACAGAAGTTCCAAAAATTATTGGTAAAATTTATTTTATTGTAAAGCACATGTTGTTTGTGAGTCATAAATATTTTAGCTTAGATTTGTTTTTGCGCTAATTGTGACATTGACTGTTCCATTTATAATGGCACGTGATAAATACTATAAAACTCTAAAATAACAAATTATTTCGAATATAAAATGGGAAAATCGCAAATATCTGTCGCGAAGCATTTTGATATTAATAGGTCAATAGTTTGTAGATTAATAAAAAAGTATAACATCACAAAAGACGTAACAACGGTATATTCAGGAGGGCTCCCGCGGAAGACATCACTGCGTGATGACAGGAACATTTGTGGCGTGTTCAAGCGAAATCCATTTGCCACCTCCAAAGAGGTTGTTCGGACACTTGATTTAGATATCCATCACAGCACTATTTGCAGAAGAGCCGTTGAGAACGGTTTAAGGAGTTACAGACCGGCAAAGAAACCTTTGCTTACAGCTAAACATAAACAAAAAAGGTGAGGTGTTATAATTTAAACAACTCTGTCTGAAATTGTGACGATGAGCTGCAATATATTGTTTTTAGACTCAGTTTTGCAAAAGAGCACCTAAGTTGGACCGTTCAAAAATGGAAAACCGATTTGTTTAGCGATGAATCAATCATTAATTCAGAGGGGATGTGCACTGTACGGCGCGCCCAAGTACACGACTTGAATCCCGAAACTGCAAAATAAATTTTAAGCACGGAGGCGATGGTATTATGGTCTGGAATGGCTTTTTCTATGATGGAGTCGGACCATTTCATAAAATCGATGGTATTATGGATCAATTTGTATATAAAGACATTTTAGAAAGCAAGATGCTACCATATGCAAAGTGGAATATGCCGCTTCAGTGTACGTTTTAGCACGTCAACGACCCGAAGCCCACTTCAAAGCTCATCAAAGATTACATTAGAGACAATGGGATTCAAGTCCTTGATTGGCCGGCACAATCACCAGACTTGAATCCCATATAAAATCTTTTTGGGATTTTGAAGAAAAGAGTTCCTGGTCGAAGGTTTTCCAATAAAATTGCACTGTGTGAAGCCTTGAAACTTAAATGGGAACAAATACCTAATACCACTATATCTAATTTAATAGAGTCGATGCCGCGCAAATGTGCAGCGGTATTCAAGAATAATGGGTCTTACACCAAATATTAATTATGTTGCTATTGTTTTTCACTCAGACAAATGTAATATAGTCACATTTATTTTAAATTTAATAAAAAAAACAAAACCAAATTTGAATATGATTTGTTTCTTATATGATGTATGAATATATGCTTTGGTTCCTTTAATAGTTTTTGTGTGTAACCAATATTAAAAAAGATACAAGATTTTATAGCAGCGCACTGATTTTGTTGCTATTGTTTTGCGCAACACTGTATATATGATGAGAATATATAACAATTGTAAGTTTTGTTAAAAACTTCCGAGAGCCTAATTAATAGAACACAAGTGTAACAGAGCTTAACACAGGCTGCGTATAACAGTTTGATAGCCAACAGAATTTTAACATAAACGGGGAAGAAGTTATGTTTTTACAGAGTTAACAGATTGAGTGGGAGGAAAGTCAACACTAACAGTGTCGTCCAAAAAATAGAGTGGAGATACGAAAGAAGTTTGAAATTTTGAAACTGAGAGCAATTAACGGGTTATATCCAGTCCACTCTGTTTCAATCCCAAATGCCCTTATAAATGTCCCTAAAATATTTTTTTTTACTGCAAAAATATGAGTGCCGTGTGCAAAAATTACGGGTCCTTTCCAGATTTTTTTTATGTATAAATAGGAAAACGGAGTTAATTCGGCCTCTCTAATTTTAACTAGTTTGCACAAACAGTTAATTTAGTGAATGTTGGCTTTTGTATTTATTTTAAAAGGTTTTTATTAATAAATTCAATAAATTAAAGTAATGAAATTCATGAAATAATGCGGAATACAAAGAAACGCGTGTATGTAGAGAAAAATTGAATTTAGAACAAGATCAAAAACGGTAAAGAAAAACAGTGATGAAAAAAAGTAATGAAATTCATGAAATAATGCGGAATACAAAGAAACGCGTGTATGTAGAGAAAAATTGAATTTAGACCAAGATAAAAAACGGTAAAGAAAAACAGTGATGCCACCAGGGCAAAGGTTTCAGTGTTGCTTAGTTTAACAAAATAAATATATTAAATTGTTACTCTTAACACTCCTCCTCAATTTAAAAAGTTTATTCATTTTGCAGCTTGCAAATCTTTAGTCCAAGTCCCGATCGAAGCATATTAAACTGAGGTTTCGGTAAAGGCTTTGTAAGAATATCGGCCAGTTGTTCCTTTGAGCATACATATTGAATTCCTACCAACTTTTTCTCGTGCAAATCTCGTACAAAATTGTATTTAACGTCGACATGCTTAAGCCGCTTATGTTCCCATCTTGAAAGCAGGTGAATACACGGTTGATTGTCTTCGAATATTTTTGGTGGATCGTCGCTGCTAACATTAAAATCAGCTAGAAGATTTTTGAGCCATATTAACTCAGCAGATGCCGTAGCAAGGGCTATGTATTCGGCTTCTGTCGATGATAATGCAACCAATGTCTGCCTTTTTGTTGTCCACGAAACCGTGTTGCCAAAAACTTTCAGCAAAAATCCAAATGTAGACTTTCTATCCGACTCACTTCCAAAATCAGCATCCACGTAACACGATAAATATTCTCCTCCTCCTTTTTTAAAGCATAGACAAATATCTAAAGTTTCCTTGACATAACGTAAAATTCGCTTCAGTCCCTTCCATCGAGCATTTGTTTGTTCGTGCTGATATCGGCTAAAATAGTTTACAGAGTATTTCAAATCTGGCCTTGTAGTTAACATGGCGTACATTAAACACCCGACAAGTTCCCGGTATGGCTTTGAATTGTCAAGAATTTCTTTTTCACCATCTGGTATTGGCGTTACATCCATTGAAGTGCCAATCGGATTGCAGTCCTGCATCAATCAACGTTTAATCAATCGTTCAAAATAAATTCGTTGATTTAAATAGATTTCATCACCAACTCGTTCAATACTAATGCCCAGAAATGATTTTGGTTCACCTAAATCCTTCATACGAAATCTGGTTTTTAATGCGTCTTTTATATTTTCGATTTTCTTAAGATTATTTCCTGCAAGAATAATATCATCAACATATAGTAAAAGAAATAGGCATTCGTTTCCACATTTCAAAGTATACAAGCATTTGTCAACTTCAGATCTTTTAAAATAAAGTTCCTTCATATAAACGTCAAAAGTCATGTTCCACGCTCTAGGAGCTTTCAAACCCATCTGGTATTTTCATATAAACCTCTTCCTCAATTTTCCCATGCAAAAATGCATTTTTTACGTCCATATGAACTGCAAACAGATTATTTTCCACTATTATTGACAAGAGAGTTCTAAAAATTGTCAATCGGGCCACAGGGGCGTAAGTTTCTTCGTAGTCATATCCTTGTCTTTGAGCACAGCCTTTTATTACAAGCCGAGCTTTGTATCGTTCGATATTGCCTCTATTGTCACGTTTTATTTTAAATAATAGGATTAACGTGTTTGTTTTCAGGTTCGTCTATATTCTCTGTATCATCAATGACCGTCTCCACGAGAATTTCTGATTTTGTTCCGTCTGTTGTATTTTCTTTTTCATCATGATGAATCCACTGTTCGCTGGGTAAACTGTCAAAAACAAATTTTGTTTCGTCAAACACGGCGTCTCTACCAAAAATTATTTTCTGGTCCTCAGGGCTCCAAAA
Organism: Pherbina coryleti; assembly: GCA_943735915.1. NCBI lineage: Eukaryota > Metazoa > Arthropoda > Insecta > Diptera > Sciomyzidae > Pherbina > Pherbina coryleti. The sequence goes on along the minus strand of OX030950.1, from coordinate 107,234,075 downwards.
CTTGTAGCCATTGGGGCAGTACTCAACAAAATAACATTTAATTGATCTTGAATCGAACTTACCAGCTACAACTTGCTTGGGCATTTTTAGATAAGCGATACATCCAAACACTTTAAGTTTTCTATAACTTGGCTGTTCATTGAACCACAGTGTAGCAAGAATTTTTCCATTTAAAGATGACGTTGGACTTCGATTTGTTAAATAAACTGCAGCTTGAACAGCTTCTGGCCAAAACGCTTTTCCTAAATTACAATTCAACAGCATACATCGTGCCTTTTCCAATATAGTGCGGTTCATGCGCTCTGCTACCGCGTTCTGTTGTGGAGTGTATCTTATTGTGAACTCGAATTGGATACCTCTACTTTCGAAGAAATTCTTTATTTCTTTCGAAATATACTCTCGACCATTGTCGCATCGAAAACGACTTATTTTCAAATTAAAATGTGCGGTCACCATTGCTTCAAAAATTTTAAAATGTTGTAATACTTCAGATTTTGCTTCCAAAATGTAACTTGCAGTAAAGTGTGTGTAGTAGTCGATAAAAGTAAGTACATACCTTTTGGAGTCATGAGATGTGGGACTTATAGGACCTATAATATCGCTGTGAACCAGCTGAAGCGGCCTTGTTGCTCTTTTACGCTGCTGATTATGAGGCTTGTGAGTTTGTTTGCCTTCAATGCACACTGGACATAAATCCTTAAAAGGTTTTGAAAAATCAGTTTTGATTTCATTTGTTTGATTTTGTAATTTTCTTAAATCATCAAAATTGAGGTGCGCCATTCGCTTATGCCACATTTCATACTCATCACTTTTCTGGACTAAATTAGCAGTGACTACCTTTTTGAACATTAGCTCGTACAATTCTGTATTTTTCCGATTAGCAACTGCTACTGTACAACTACCTTTTGTTATTAGTCCACATCCATTTTCAAAAACCACACGATACCCATTCATTTCTAGTTTTCGAACTGACATTAAATTGTATTCGAGATTCGGTACAGAAAGTACATCCTGTACAGTGATTGGAATCTCTGTTCCGTTAACAACACTCAATAGTTGTATTTCACCAACCTTGTTTGCGTGCAAATATGTTCCCGATTTTGCAATCCTTATTTTAATTGGAACCACAAGATTCTTTGCATTAGTCAATGAAATACTACTGCTTATCAAATGCTCTGTAGCACCTGAATCAAGAAACCACTTAACGTTGCAATCAGCATTTATTTTATTCGAAGCAGAAAAACAGAAACTATTCGATATTGATGTTTTTTCGGATGCAGTGGCTGCGTTTGCGCTTTGGGTGTTCTTTGTTTTTAAATCATTTAGCCTTTTCCTGCAGTCAGCTTGTTTGTGCCCTACTATTTTGCAATAATTGCATTTGAATGGAAATCTTGATGTTGAGCTTTTTCGTGTCTTTTGCCCGGACTGTGAAGTAAACGCTGCTGAAGATGGTAACTCGACTGAGTTTGAATTCTTCAAACTATTAAACTTTAATTCTTCATCTGGAAGTCTGTTCTTTACAAATGCAACTGTTAAATTTTCACTTGCCAATGTTTCAATGGCTGTCACGACATTATCGTACTCGGAAGGCATTGTAAGTAACAGATGACAAACAGTGTCAACTTCCTCTAACTTTCCGCCTGTAGAACGCAGGCCTCGCACCAATTTATCGAATCTAAGAAAATGATTTGCAAGTGTATCATGTTAAACATTAAGTTTCATGCTCAGGAGCGACTTGCGTATAAGCAACTGACTCGCAATCCCTTTTCTCTCAAATGTATCACACAATGCTGTCCATAAATCAAAAGCTGTCGGTTTATCCTTTGCATATTCAAGATGACTATCAGCAATCCTTTGAATAATCTGCGACTTGGACTTTCGGTCTCGTTTAATGTGTTGTTCCAACTGCGATGCTTTCGATGCCTGATCAGCGATGTCTGCAACCATTTCTGGATAAGCATTCTCCACATATTTCAGCAAATCCATTTCACACAATAGTGTCTCCATCCGAAACTTCCAATTACTGAAGTTGGTTCCATCGAAGAGTGGAACCCTGAATCTTTCTACATCGTCATGCATTTTTAGGTTAGGTTCTGCGCTGCTTACTTCAGTTCTTAATTTGCTTTAGTTTACTTGCGATTCCTGGGCCCATAACCTGTTGGCTTTTGTATTTATTTTAAAAGGTTTTTATTAATAAGTTCAATAAATTAAAGTAATGAAATTCATGAAATAATGCGGAATACAAAGAGATGCGTGTATGTAGAGAAAAATTGAATTTAGAACAAGAACAAAAACGGTAAAGGAAAACAGTGATGCCATCAGGGCAAAAGTTTCAGTGTTGCTTAGTTTAACAAAATTAATATATTAAATTGTTACTCTTAACAGTGAATTATGCATTTAATAAAGTGGAAAAATTTTAATTGTTGAAACAAACATCTAATTGAAAATTTGAAAAAAAAAAACAGACATTATAAGAAAAAACAACCAACTAAGAACTATGTTAATTTGTAAAAAATAAAAACAACTGTCTAAAACACTCGTATTTAATCATATTATGAAATAATAATGTGAAATAGTTTTTTACTGGTTAAATTTCTAATCATAAGACTTAGCTTTAAATCAATAATATTTAAAAAAAAGTTCAAGAGATATTCACTGAACCAAAACGTACTAATTAAAGATAATGAAAAAATTATAATGAAAAAATTACTACTGTATAAAACCTATACAAAAAAAAGATTCAGTAGTTTCGACTATGTCGTAACACAAGACGTAGAATTATTCAATTCGCTTTTGATGACATCTATTTTAAAAAATATTTAGCAAAATATTTATTCCATACACCTGAGCATATGACCTTTAAAAGAGTGCCGGAGAGGGTTAATGTGTATGACCGACCCCCATTACTTTTGCAAAAAGAGCATTTTTGCCTTTGATACCTATTCCCTCCGACCACTCCTTAGTGGGGCTCCCATACAAATTTTATGGTTTTTGTTTATTTATTCCATACACCTGAGCATATGACCTTTAAAAGAGTGCCGGAAAGGGTTAATGTGTATCACCGACCCCCATTACTTTTGCAAAAAGAGCATTTTTGCCTTTGATACCTATTCCCTCCGACCACTCCTTAGTGGGGCTCCCATACAAATTTTAAGGTTTTTGTTTATTTATTCCATACACCTGAGCATATGACCTTTAAAAAAGTGCCGGAAAGGGTTAATGTGTATCACCTACCCCCAATACTTTTGCAAAAGGAATATTTTTGCCTTTGACACCTATTCCCTCCGACCACTCCTTAGGGGGACTCCCATACAAATTTTATGGTTTTTGAATATTTATGCCATACACCTGAGCATATGACCTTTAAAAGAGTGCCGGAAAGGGTTAATGTGTATCACCCCCATTACTTTTGCAAAAGGAATATTTTTGCCTTTGGCACCTATTCCCTCCGACCACTCCTTAGGGGGGCTCCCATACAAATTTTATGGTTTTGTCGATAAAACCGATAAAAGAAAAACATCAAATGTTGGCTTTATATTTCATGTAATTGTGTAAAATTTATATAAGTTAGAGAGTTCTAACATGAATTTCTGTCGCATTGAGGATCAAGCAGACCAACAAGTGCTAACATCAACATTGTACGATCAGTACTTTAGGCCCACCAAAGGCTCAAAAAGTTATATAAATACCGACACCTGATCACTATCAACCACCCTACTTACCTCCGAGAATAACGTATTCTACGTCAAAAAGATAAAAAAAAATGCATGAAAATCAGCATTATCCTTGGTTCAACGGCAAAGATTTTAAATTTTTTGATGCAGTTTGGAAGAACTTTTTTTGGTAATATTATTTTTTACCGTTTTTTTTTTTTTTCTTTACAACCATACCAGCCGAAATTTTTACGAAAAACATGATTTTTGGAGGTAATTTCAAAATGCTTTAGCTCACTGGCGGTTAACGTGACAGCCAAAATATTTTAGGAATCGTCATAAAATAGATCAAGGTTCATTTTTAGTTGGTGATATTGACACTTTTTTTTTTATGGAGGTCGAGCCACCTTAATATACATACATTAGAATAGAACTTGATTATCAGCCTCACATATGTGAGCACTGCTCTAATCAATTGATATAGGCTCATTCCACCAGTTTTCGCCCAATTAAAAAAAAAAAAGTCGCAACATGTTCTAGAAAAAAATTGATAAAATTATATGTTGTTTTTGTGTTAAAGTAGGTAACAAAAAACATTTTTTTAATTTTTTATTTTTAACCGTTAACCAGTGGTGGCGCTCGAAAAATTTTTGGCGGGCGCAAAAATCACGATTTAATAGTTTACGGTTTCATTTATATCTCCGTTCCTGTAATTGGTATTGACTTAATTTAAAAACTGTTTGACAGATAACAAATTGACGCAACTTCTAATATAAAATTTAAGTTCGTAAACTTATTTTTTATAAATAATAAAATTCACCAAACTTATGCCAAAAATTGGTTTTTTTTTCGATTTTCATCACCCTGTTTCAACAACTTACAGGGTTGCCAGACCTAAAATTTTTTACAGTTTCTTCTTCTATTACCTTTTAACAAGATAAGTTGAAAAAATTAATGAAAATGTGTAAATATTTTTAGTTTTACTGCTTTGAAAGTATGGATTTATGAGAAATGGCACAACTTCAGGACCCTGTATCGGCAAAAGTGCACATTTTAAAATTCAAAATTTTGTTTTCTATTTTAATTTCATGTATTGACAATACACTGAAAAAAAATTGGGAGGGTGTTTTGCCTTGTTTTTGAAAAATGATATTTTGAAAATTATGGCATAACTCAAATAATTGAAAAAAGCAAGATGTTTAGGTGCCTCCATATCAAAGAGTACACAAGCAAAAGTTTTAAAAATCAACGTATATATTGTTGAACTCACATTTAAAATAGTCCTCCAATTTGGAGAGGCTGCTTTAATATTTGTTGGACTTATGAAGTTTTAAAAATTGGGTTTAAATTTAAATTGAAGAAAATGTCTTCCATTGTTGACCCCGTATCTCAAAAAATGCACATTTAAAAGTAATGAAAATCAACACAAATATTGTATAGATGTATTGTTGTAATAATTTTACTAATTTCGAGAGGGTGTTCTAGTTTTTTTTCAGGAAAAATACGTTTATATAAACTCTGTTATAAATGAAATAAAAAATAATTTTAAGAAAATGCATGCTTATAAGTTGTTTATATTCGTTTTCCATCATTTTAGGTTATTTTATGATATTCCTTTTTTGCTAGGTTGGCTTAAAATAGATTCTACTTCCCATATATTTGAACCTGATATGAATCTAGTCTGAATTCTTGATGTACTGACTGGTATAAAGCTGTTTTTGTCTGGTTTTTGGAACCGTTCGAGCGTCCATGAAACTTTGTGCCAAATCGGCTTCCGTGTTTCGTATTTCTGCGCCATCGACATAAATAAATGTGATTCCGGGAATATGGGTTATACAAAAATTTAACATTTGCGGGACAGTTTGTATGTCATTATATTCCAAACTTGCTTTAGCGACAAGTCTTTTTACTGTACCACCTACTCCATCGCATTGTCCCTTTCCATGGCATGTGGCAAAAAAATGCCATTCGGCATCAAGATCAAAATCTTTTTTTGGTTGCATAAATTACTAAAGTTTTTTTGGTTTTTATACTGCCCTGCAGCTCCATCGGAAAAGTAAACCAATTTTGAAACAGCTGGAAAGAGCTCCTTAATTTTAGTAATAAGTTTCTTTTGAAATGAGTATACAGCTGAAGTATCATGACTAAGACTATCTGATAAGATGCAAAAACTTTTGGATTTAATGTTAGTATCTTTCTTGTGGTATACTACGAATGGATGAAGAGTTGCCTGTTTGTTCACCCAGTGATAACTTTGAATTTCATCCTGTATAACGAATGTAAAATTTACTGAAAGGTCGCCCGAGATACGTACTTTTGAATAAAAACACTTCTTTTCTGTTTCTTGTCCAAATTACGACTCACTTTATTTACCTTCAATGCTTGCTTATAATATTTTGTTTGTTTTCAATCGAAGCTCTTTTAGCAGTACGTGACTTAAAATGCAAATTAAGCTAAAAGATCTTCGACTGTTTGGACTGTGGTGGATCAAGTTGCACTTCACAGGGTGCAGACATAACTCCCGTTACTATACATTCATTTTATTAAAATAAAAAAATAAATAACTGGCCATTTCAGCCCTTGAAAGGACTTTGACCTAGCTTCTTATGATCAATTGTGTTGTGCGTGTTATTAAGTTTGTACACAATTGACGTAGTTGGTAAAAGTGCGTGGCCGCTATGTCAACGAACCTGGAGACCCAGGTTCGAACCCCAGCAGCGACAGAAAATTATTTGAATTAAAATAATTTTTCTGTACGGCCGCCACCTCTCTGCAGTCAATGGCAAACCTCAGAGAGTAGTCAAAATGCCATGTAAAACTTCTTGAAATTACGTTCATCGCCGTTCGGAGTCGGCGTTAAACCTCTGCCGTGCAAAACAAAAAACAGTTAACTGCCGTGTAAAACATATGCATAATCATAATCTCACTGATAATGATAGGCTTGTACATTGCGTAGTAAGGTATAATATACGTGTAAATTTTTCGCGAAAAAATAAAATTTTTTTTTTTGTTTAATGTGTTCTTTATAGTTTTAAGAATATACATACACAGTTTTAAATCGATATTAAAAAAAAACAGAAGTTATAACGGTTTTCGTTAACCTATGTCTAAGCCCCATACAACGTAAATAAAAAACTTTAAACGCGATTTCCTCGAAATGGCTTTTTTAAAACGGTTCGATAGATAACTCGAAATCTATTGGTTCAATTTCAATGATTTTTTTTTTTGCATTTTGCAAGTATGTATTTTTTTTTTATAAACAAAAAAGCACGCGAAAATGTACCTATTTTTTTAACTTTTTACTTCAACTTCCGCCATAATTAAAAAAACCTCCGGGGGTTTTGCATAGGGGGATGCTTAATATATTTCAATTTTTTAAGCAAAAATGTTAGCATATAAGTAATTAACTTTTGCATGCTGCAATAAAGTATATAACAACAAACAGACAATAGTATGACATAAAATTTTAGATTAATAAAATAACAATATAATATAGAACAATAGAATACAAATTAAAAAAAAAAGAAAAATTGGAAATAAAGATTGCATATCTCAATATTGAGCAAAATCACCGACTAACACTCGTGCTGAGAAGACGTTTCTTTCCGCAGTTGTTTTGTTTGATCTGTGCCTACTTATTCCCGATTTTTCGCTCTCTGCTAATTTAATATATATATTATTTTTTTTTCTTTCGATATCTCCGTTATCCAATAAAATCTAGTGTGGTGTAAAAAAGTGCGTGGGTATGCCTACAGGGCCGCCTAATATAGAGGCAAATCGGTTCGCTATGCTTGCCGATACACCAAATAAAAAACGTAAGACTAGTAAAATGAAACCATTTGAAAGCTTCCCTTTACTCTCTTCAGTCCAACAGCCTGACCCAAAATTTATTGTTGTTAGTGCTACCAATAGTGAAAAACCTTTGTCCCAATATTCATGCTTTGCTGTACACAAATCTTTAAACCTTATTAGCACAGATATACTAAAAATATCCGAACTTCGCGACGGCAGCTTGTTAAAAAAAAAAAAAAAAATAAATAACTGGCCATTTCAGCCCTTGAAAGGACTTTGACCTAGCTTCTTATGATCAATTGTGTTGTGCGTGTTATTAAAGTTTGTACACAATTGACCGAGAAAGGGACCTACATGTTTAACGCCGACTCCGAACGGCGATGAACGTAATGTTCTTATTCTCAAGAAGCTTTACATGGCATTTGATTACTCTCTGAGGTTTGCCATTGTCTGCAGAGAGGTGGCGGCCGTACAGAAAAATTATTTTAATTCAAATAATTTTCTGTCGCTGCTGGGGTTCGAACCTGGGTTTCCAAAGTTCTTTGACATAGCGGCCACGCACTTTAACCAACTACGCCACGGACGCTTTCGATTGAAAGAAATTTTGCAAATAAAAACAACAACGAAATGCTCAATGCGTGAAGCGGTAATGAAATACAAAGAAAAACTCACCCCCGCTACCACTTCACCATTATCCTACTCTAATATAGCAACACAACCTGATCTCAATAACCGCTCTAATAAGTCAATAAACATCAAAACTAGCAATAAAGACTCACAGACAACTGTTGTTAAAGTATGCACAGAAACAAACAATTCAACTGTTCCCACTTCTACTCTAACTCACAATAACACCTCTTCTACTGAACTGATTTCAGCCTCTCCAAAACAAAAATCGGAATTGCACTCAAACGTCTCTCCACCGCCATTCTCTTACTCAACATCTAGCCACCCAAACACCAGCTCAATACCCAAACCACAACACTCAAACTTCTCTTCTCACGACTCACTCAATAACTCAACCATGTCTCTCTCTTATTTGAAAAACCACCATACCAATATCAGCTCAATTACTAAACTGCTCACAAATTCTTCAACTGACAATTCAAATATCTCACAATTCTCGCCCCCAGCTCCTCTATATAATGCCCCTGTTCATTATACGACGATACCATCTGATGAAGTGACAGTATTCACTTGATAACTTAAATTAATTTCATTTTTATTTTTATGTCACTCAAAATAGTACAGTGGAATATAAAAGGCTACTCAAATAACTACAATGATTTATCCATACTTATAAAAGAACTATCTCCGGATATAATAGTTATACAAGAGACCCATGTACCGTTTAATTTTACAAACACATATACCCCAAAACAATATCACGGATACTTTCATAATCTAAATCAAAATTTAGCTGCCAAACAAGGCGTTGCAATTCTAATTAAGAAGCACATCCCACATAAATTGAAACCCATAAGTTCTCCTGTCTCCTCAATTGCTGTAGAGATTAATCTAAATCCTACTTTAACTATTATAAACAGTTACTTACCACCTGATCAAAACTTTACATATAATGACATAATCCTTATTTTACATTCTATTCAAACACCATTTATCCTAATGGGTGACTTCAATGCCTGGAGTCCTCTTTGGGGCTCAAATAAATGCAATAATTAGGAGGAAAGGTTATAGAAGACGTTATTCTGAGTGAAGATCTTATCATTCTGAATGATGGATCGGCTACCCACTTTTCTACACACAAAACATTTACCCATATTGACCTAACAATCTGTTCAGCTCAATTGGCACCTAAATGCCTATGGAAAGTTCTTGATGACTTATGTATATGGAAGTGATCACTTCCTTATATTCACTGAAAATACATCTAACCTTCATTTTGACAAAGTTAAGCCTAAACCTAAGTTCAAAACAGATCAAGCTAACTGGTTACTGTTTCAGAAAACTTGCAATGATAATCTTTCTGATCCCTCAACCAACATAAATTGTGAAGCAGCTAAGCTACATAAATTAATACGATCGGCTGCAAATGTGTCTATTCCACAAACAAAAAATGTTTATGTAAAAGCCACGGTTTCATGGTGGAACAAAAACCTCAGTATGTTAAGAAATAAAAAACAGCTCCTTTGGCAAAATTACAAACGCACTAGAACTGACTCCACCCTAATCGCTTACAAAAAAGCAAATGCCACATTCAGAAAACTTCAAAACTATCCAAGTCTACTAATCTACAACAATTGACAGCAAAAATCAATCCCAAATCAAGCACAAAAAAGATCTGGTCGGATATTAAAATGTTTGTAGGAAATAAAAGCTCTAGCCCAATTAAAATTTTAAATACAGTTACAAACACAATAACCTCTTCTATTGATATAGCTAACTATTTTGGATCTCATTGGTCCAAAATCTCAGAAAACACTAACTTTCACCCAAATTGTATAGCCCAAAAGCAAATTTTTCTTAACGATACATATACTCCTTGCATCATTTCTATTGCAGGAGAAAAAATCGAGCAAAAAATAACAAAATTAGAGCTTGAAAAAGCTCTTTATACAACGAAAGGCAAAAGTCCTGGTTTTGATGGGATATCGTATCCAATGCTCAGAAATTTACCCAATACTGCCAAAAATCGACTACTTAACCTATACAATAGTATTTTTACAACAGGAATATATCCTCAGAGCTGGCGTACTGCAATTATTGTGCCTATACCCAAACCACACAAACCCCTTACTGAAGCAAGTAGTTAGTTTGTCACCAAAAATAACCTTATCAGCTCGAACCAAGTTGCGTTTAGAAAAAACCAGTGCACAACTGATATACTTCTGCATCTTAACTATTATGTGTCTAAAGCCCTTTCGAATAAAAACCATGTTACTATTCTAGCAACTGATTTTGAAAGAGCGTTTGATCGCATCGGTGCTCATATTGTTCTACAACAACTCAAAACTTGGAAAGTGGATCCGAAGATCTTTAATTTTGTTAAAGCTTTCTTGACCAGCCGCAAGTTTCGAGTACGAATTAATTCCAACCATTCCGAGATGTTCCCACTTTATAATGGGATCCCTCAAGGATCCCCTCTATCTGTTTCCCTCTTCATCGTAGCTTTTGATCAATTAAGTAAAAGTTTTGATAAACACAAGCATTTGGAGCACTCAATTTACGCCGATGATGCTATTATTTTTTCTAAGCAAAACTGTAATAACAGAGTAAAAATAATGTTTACCGAACTGTTAAATAACATAAAAACTTGGAGCGAAGTCTCTGGAGCTAAGCTTTCAATTGAAAAATGTAAAATATTGCATATATGTAAGAAAAAAAATTGTTCTAATATAAGTTTAAGTTATGATAACATTTTTATCGAGCAAGTCCAGTATCTTAGGATCCTTGGTGTTATTTTTGATAATAAATTTACATTTAAGAAACATTGTTTAGAATTAAGGAAAAGCCTAGCTGCCCGGTTGAATATAATAAAATATTTAACGTCAAAAAATTGCTATATTCACACATCCACTTTAATAAAAATTACAACTTCTCTTATTCTCTCAAAATTGACTACGCCCTTCCGATATATGGATGGTGCGCCAAAACAAACTTAAAGCAGTTGCTTGCACCTTACCGTACAGCAGTTCGCAGAAGTCTAGGAGCTTTTCCTACCACGGCGGTAAAGAATATTCTTACCGAGTCTGGTTTGCCAACAATAAATTATCATGTAACTTTTCTTACATTCAAACTCATTTCAAAACTTTGTAACACAAACAATGGAATCCTCATCGACGATACAAAAAAAGTACTTTAACATCGAAAAGTCCCTAAAACCAAATCAACAATCCACCGATGTATTGATCTATCGAAGGAACTACAGTTTGATTTTCGTCCACGTAAAACACGAATATGCAGCGAACCCCCATGGTGCTTAGACAATTCGTCCTTTTTATTAAGTTTGCACACACTACCAAAGTGTTCGACAAATGCGGTCAAATATCGACAATCCTTTTATGAAGTCGCCAGCTCCTTTTCTAACTGGAATTTTATATACACGGACGGATCTAAATCCCAAAACAGTACTACTTTTGCTGTAGTACAACAAAATGGTGAACTACTAATATCCGGCTCTATTGGACTTTACTGCTCAGTCTTCACCGCTGAAGCATTAGCCATCAAACTAGCTGCTGAACGAGCAACTAATTGCAAGGGCAAGTTTGTTATTTGCACTGACAGCTACAGTACCATACTGGCTATCCAAAACATAAGTCACAATAGTAGCATAATAGCTGACATAAGAAATATATGCATAAAACATAAAAATAAAATAAAAATAATGTGGGTTCCTGGACATGCAGGTATTCCAGGAAATGAGTTTGCCGACAAAGCTGCTTACGAAGCAAAACGTGCACCCAACTTCATGTTTCATACTACAGAAGCTAATGATATACTAAGGTTAATTGAAGAACATCTTTCCTTAACCAAAAACGAGGAATGGCTAAACTACAATCACCGATATAAATTGTTTAACGCTGATGGGAAAAAAGCTGCATATCCTTCTACTGCCGCAAGACAACAAACCCAAGTGTTTACCCGTCTACGTCTCGGTCACACTTAAATTACCCACCAACATCTCATGACCGGTGAACCACCTCCCGTCTGCCAGTATTGTAATGTTCCAACTTCCATCGAACACATCCTAAATGATTGCAATCAACTTTCCAACACCAGGAAGTCTATTTTTGGTAACCATACACCTACAGATTTCTTAAAACTCGTCAATTTTGAAAACATTCAAAATATCGCAAAATACCTAATAAAATGTAACCTATTAAACTTAATTTAACTTTATATTATATTTTATGTATTATATGCTATAAAACAACACTTAAATATCTTGAATTATCTTGAACTATTGAATTTTTATAAATGAAACCTTTTTATTTTACTCTTTAATAATCTTTCGAGCCGAAAGCCCCGGCAGCTAGCGCTCCTATTCTCTTTTAATTATAATAATTAATTATTGTAATTACTATAATAAATAAAAATAAATAAAAATTAAGATGCTTATGGGAATAAAATTGATATGTGTAGTTATTAAAGCTTTTTTTTTTTTTTTTTTTTTTTAAGTGAGATTAGAATAAAATTAGATTAAGAATTAGATTAGATTAGCATTAGAGTGAAGAGTTAGAGTTAAATGAAGTATTCTAGAATTAAACGCTTAAAGGCTCTTTGATTAGAAACAAATTTCAAGTTGTTTGGCAGTGAATTCCACAATCGGATTGCGCTGACGAAAAACAGTCTACTAGATTGTAAGTAATTGTTACTTGGAATCAAGAGGTTCATACTTCTATTAGACCTGCAAAACTGAAGTTTCTCAAACAAGCAATGTAGTTGCCACGTATATAATATCTTGTGCAAAAATATACAATTTCTTGCTTCAAGAAAACGAAATAGACAACGACCTAGTAATTTGGTTCGGAAAAATGATACATGATCGAATTTTTTTAGACCGTAAACATACCGGGTAGCATTGTTCAGAGCAACTAGTAGTTTGTGTGATGATCGCAAATCTAAATTGCTATAGACGACATCCGAGTAAGTTATAATTGGCATCAACAATTGCAAGACTAGTGTTTGTGTTCAGCGTTTGGTTTTGGGTGAAACACCGAAAACTTCACAACTGAATGTGCTTGCTGTGTTCAGCTTTTGGGTTTTTGGGTGAAACACCTAAAAACCACCGAAAATTAATTGTTTGTTTTGCTTTGGGTGAAACACCGAAAGCTTTATTTGGTACATAAACCAATTGCTAACCAAAATAAGGAGCACTAGTTCTTGATTGCATTTGTACTGTTCTTAATATTTATTGATTTCTCTATTTATACTAATTTTCCTTAAAATACAATATGTAAAAATGTTAACAAATCATTTTATATATATACAAGACAATAAAAATAACAATAACTGATATTATACATATTAATAAAATTAATTAAAATGTTAATTTGACAATATTAAAGTTTAGTGACCGACACGGTCAGTCACCTGCTTAGTGCAATTCAAGGCTAAGCTAACGGCATGCAGTTTTCTGCTGACGGTTGTTTTTTCTGTTTTCCGTTGTCGCTTGTTTGTTGGTCGCCAAGGTTGTTGTTGTTGTTGTTGTTGTTGTTGTTGCTGTTGTTGTTGTAGCGACTGATGGTTTTAAGTTGCAAATATAGTTTTTTTTTTTGCAGGTATAAACAACTAGTTTGCGCCTCGTTTCAACAGGGACAAAATCAGCAGTGATTCTCAAATTTCTTAAAATATAGTAAACTTTGCTTACGCAGGAGTTAATGTGATCCACACACGACAGGGAAGTGTTTATTTGGAACCCAAGATTGGTAGCCTTACTAACAACTTTTAATTCAACATTGTCGATGTATAATGAAGGAAAACTTAAATTTGAGAAGTGTGTTTTAGAGATCGGTAAGACGTAAGATTTACAAGGGTTCAGTTTAAGCTTATTAGTGCTCGCGAATTCTGCTATTGTGTTTAAGTCTTCATTGATTCTGACACATAAGTCTTCTATGAGCCCGATAGGTCTTGACAGATATAATTGCAGATCATCTGCATAGGCATGCATTGTGACGTTGTTGCACTTAGCGAAAATGTCGTTGATAAACATAGAAAACAGCAGTGGCCCAAGGATCGAGCCCTGGGGAACTCCGCTGCAAGTGTTCTTGTATGTTGAAAAGTTGATCCCTACTTTTACTCTCTGGGTTCTTCCGCCTAAGTAGCTATTAAGAAAGCACACTGCACTGTTTGAAAATCCAAAGTTGAATCTGAGTTTTTTGCATAAGATCACATGGTTGACGGTGTCAAATACCTTGGAAAAGTCTAGTAAGCAGAGCAAGGTCAGATGCCCCTTATCAAAGGGTATTCTAACATCATCCAGGATTTAAACGATAGCAGTAGAGCAGCTATGCCCAGGACGAAAACCCGACTGAAAATCTGACAAGAGGCCTAGTGTGTTTATGTGGTTAGAGATCTGTTCTGCCATTAATGACTCACATACCTTTGAAAGTGAAGACAGCAAACTAATCGGTCTAAAGTCAGCTGGTTCACGAGCATTTGATGTTTTTCAGATAGGGATAATAGTTGCTACCTTCCAGATTGCAGGATAACATGAGGTTGTGAAGCAGTGATTGATTATGTGCACCATTGGGCTGAGCACATAAGGCAGTATAAGTTTGACAAATTTTATGTAAATATCGTCTTCACCAGAAGCATTCGACTTTATTTTCTTTATGCATCTTGCGACATCTATTTCACCAACCGCGGTAAATTCAAAAAGAGTAGGACAGTCAGGGGCAGAGCTACTAAAAAAGGCGGATTCAACAGGTTCATTGGAGATCGAATTTGCAACAAAAAAAATCATTAAGCCGATTTGGATCAATCTGACAGGAGGCTACGTCCTTACTGGAGATGCCGATTCCTTTTAAATTGTTCCACAGTTGTTTTCTGCGGCAGTGTTGGATTTAGCTTAGATAAATAAAATTTCTTTTTTGATAATCTGACGGCAGAAGTGCTATCATTTCTTGACATTTTATATGCCTCCCAGTTTTGTGCTGTTGGGTTTCGTTTCCACCTTCTATACATCCTGTTTCGTTTTCTTAATGACATTTTCACGGATGACGTGAACCAGGGGCATGAAATGTTTGTAATTCGACGAGAACAAATCGGAACATGTTCATCATAGAGTTCAGTTATTTTTTCAATAAAGAAATTTAATTTGTCATCAACCGTGTGTAAGAACCAGCAGTCAGTCCAGTTAATAAGAGCCAAATCAGCAAACAGCGATCCGTAATCAATGGACTTAAAATTGCGAAAAGAAAAAGTGCTATCAACAGCAGCAGATAACTGGTTAATGTTCAACGTACAAAAAATTAGGTCATGATCTGAGACGAATGACAGTTGATCAAAAAGCAAGACTGTGGACAGGTCAGAAACAACAAAAAGGTCTAGTAAGGTAGGGCATGCATTGTTGGCTAACCTTGTAGGATTAGTTGTATTAACTATATTAAGACCCGACTGAGCCAGTTTATCGATGAAGTTTATGCAAAGGTTATCGTTAGCTAGAATGTTTAAATTAAAATCACCGCATACAATGAAATGTTGGAAGTCTATTGCACAATTTGAAATCTCATTGAGTAGAGGCTCAAGGCTACAGCTACTGTTCGGGTTATACACACACGAGAGAAAGACTTTAGTTTTGTTATTATGAATTTCAACAATTAAATATTCAACCTCAGAATCACATGATTTAGCAAGTACTTTTACATTTAAGTATTTTTTGCAATAGATTGCAACACCGCCGCCTTTTTTATTATGTCTATCGTGCCGAAACAAATTCAAGCCACTAATATTTAGATAAAAAATAAAATAAATAAATAACTGGCCATTTCAGCCCTTGAACGGACTTTGACCTAGCTTCTTATGATCAATTGCGTTGTGCGTGTTATTAAGTTTGTACACAATTGACCGAGAAATGGACCTACAGGCTTAACGCCGACTCCGAACGGCGATGAACGGAATGTTCTTATTCTCAAGAAGCTTTACAT
Source organism: Pherbina coryleti (assembly GCA_943735915.1). Taxonomy (NCBI): domain Eukaryota; kingdom Metazoa; phylum Arthropoda; class Insecta; order Diptera; family Sciomyzidae; genus Pherbina; species Pherbina coryleti. The sequence goes on along the minus strand of OX030950.1, from coordinate 107,218,021 downwards.
GGCGTTTTTATTACTCTCTGAGGTTTGCCATTGTCTGCAGAGAGGTGGCGGCCGTACAGAAAAATTATTTTAATTCAAATAATTTTCTGTCGCTGCTGGGGTTCGAACCTGGGTCTCCAGGTTCTTTGACATAGCGGCCACGCACTTTAACCAACTACGCCACGGACGCCACTAATATTTAGATAGGAATCATTATATTCCTTATGAAACCACGTTTCAGACACGCATATTATGTCAACCGAAGAATTAACAAAGACATACTTAGTGCAGTCCATCTTAAGATCATTAAGGCTTCGTGCGTTGAAATGAACTATTTTTAGGCCAGAACGTTGTTTACATAAGATTTCAATCATAGTTTTTTTGGCTATCATCAGCGCATAAGAAAGTGTTATTCACTACAGGCATGGATTAGTAAACGAACATAAGAGCTATAAACATTTAATTTAAAAATATCGAAGGAAAGAAGTAGAACAAGGCAGAGGAGAAGAGAGAAGTATAGAAAAGATGGAAAAGTTGAGGATATAATTTTAAAAATATGGTCTAATTTGATTTTTTTGTTTCCGATACATGGGAATGGCCATATCCATCGAACCGTTTTGGATGTCTTTTTTTCAATGCCATTTTCAGCGCCCTCTATATAAAAGCCAGAACTGTATTTAAAAAAAAAATATTTTTATAAAGTATTTTTTATGTACAATAACCTGTATACATTTTTAATAAAAAAAAATAATAACTTCTTATATCTAAAAAAATTTTTTTTACCTTAAATATCAAGATGTTGATCCGGAATATATACAACCTAACATCATACCTGGCAATTTATTTGTATTCTTATATATTAAATTTAAAATCCTTGAAATTAATATTAAAATGTGTAATGAAATGTATAGTATATAACTCAACTAACAATTTGTTGAATTTTTTAAAATGCTATAAAGCCTTAGGGCTTAGCATTCAATAAATAATAATAACTAGTAAGCCCGTACGGCGTTAAAACACCAAAATGCGCTCACAATATCTTTGTTGTGAGGCTCAATAGCACATCTATTCTGTCGTTAACTAAAATTTACCGTAGCACGTCTCCTGAGCGAGTTATAATGCTATACGATACTAAATTTCTGTTAGATAAGCTGCTATCTTCACGACCTGACCTTCCGTGCGTAGAATTGTGCTTATCACCTAATACAGATGTCTTAAGAAGAGGTATAGGAAGTTTGAATTAGCTGTGCAAAGTATGCTCTCCTTCAAAGGAGCTGGCGGCGATGCCAGTGAAAGCTCCTGGAATAGCGATTTAGCATGAGCTTGCTATTTTGTGGCTAGTGTATAAATATAAAATATATTTGTACTTTTTTCGCTTCGCTCAACTGCTTTAATAATACAATAGAATGAAATTGGAAAATTTGAGAAAAAAAATTATCACATAGTTTTAGGCATTAAAAAGAACACTGACTTTCTTCGTAGAAGATTGTTTTAGTTTTTCTTGTTTAAATACACAATTTTTAAGAAAAAGTAAGACCTTATTGCACATCTACAGAGCAAGACCTTTCTATTGATACCCTCTTTATAAAAATCGCATTTACGGTATATATTTGATGGTCATCACAAAAAAAGCGCTTGCGTATTAATAATATAGATAATATATGAGGAAGAAAATGTAATAATATTTATAATTTTCTTCCTCATATTTAATATTTATAATATTCCATAACACTGCAAAAATATTTGCGAGATGAGATTTTGCGTCTCTGCACTATTTTGCAATATCTGAGAATATAATTTTTATTCTTTTTTTACCGTTTATTATATTTTTAATGTATATAAATTCAGTTTTTTATTTATTTTGATATTGCTTTTTATAAAAATAGGAATTTAGCATGGAATTACAGGTATTGATCGCTTGCGATCATACAATTGTCCTGCTAAACCTAAGTTAATAAAGGAATATATAACTTCTTCTTATATTCTTTACCTATGGTTACTCTTTTGTTTATTTTTGTCGGAATAGCATTTATATTGTATTTATGCAATATCATATGACCACCAAAGCCCAATAAACAAAAAAGTAAAAAAGTTTCAAATTCACTTCTAAGAGGATCGGAAATGATATAATAAAGCTGCACGGGTGTGTTTGCAAGACATTCGTTTGTTATTTGCATGCCCACTCTATTCAACTCTCATCTTTAACAGCATTTAAACACTAACAATATAGAGACCAAGAACAAATAAGCATAAAGCATATCGAAAACAAGAGAAACGAGAACTTCTTCAAAGCAAGCATATAAAGTAAAATTGAAATGTGTTGATATGCGCGGTGCTAGACACTGGTTAACAAAAAAAAAAACAACAAGTTGCGCACAAATAATGTGTGTTGTTATTGTTTTGTGTTTAAAAGCTTTTTCTGCTTCATATCAGAGCAAAGAAAAGAATATCGAATGTTGTTATTTCTCTATAACATATTTGTTTTACTCGGTGTGCTCGTTGTTTTTTGCATTGATTTGATTGTCTCGATTTGATCGTATCGAATATATAAAGCATTTAAAAATAATGAGAAAGAACATATCTTGGTGATAAGCTAACAAATGCTGTAGAGTGAGCACTTTTTTGTAAGAGAATGCTGTATTGTTTGCTTATAAAGGGTGTTTTTTTTAGGGGTTTGTTTTTCGAATAGAGATAAAACTGGCATTTTGTGGTCAAATCTGGCAACTCTAATGTCATTTATGTTCAGTTTGGTTTGCCATTTCATCATGAACAGGTTGACAAAAGAACAACGCTTGCAAATGGGCCGAAAATGAAATTGATCTCGATGCAGATTTTCATCGCAAAATTTTGTTCAGTGATGAGGCTCATTTTTGGTTGAATGGCTATGTCAACAAGAAAAATTGCCGCATTTGGAGTGAAGAGAATCCACATGAGATCCTTGAGACGCCATTACATCCACAAAAACTGACTGTTTGGTGTGCTCTATGGGCTGGTGGAGTCATTGGGTCATACTTCTTCCGAAATAATGCTGGAGAGTCAGTTACCGTTAATGGAGACCGGTATAGAGCCATGATAACCGACTATTTTGTTCCCGAATTGGATGGCATGAATGTGGATGAGTTGTGGTTCCAACAAGACGGCGCTACATGCCACACAGCGCACGTCACAATCGATTTATTGAAGGAAACATTCGATGAGCGCATAATTTCGCGGAATGGACCTGTCAATTGGCCACCAAGATGGTGTGATTTGACACCATTGGATTATTTTCTTTGGGGATATGTGAAGTCGCTCGTCTACGCCAACAAACCAGAAACGTTAGGGGACTTGGAGGCCAACATTCGTGGCGTTATTGCCGACATACGGCCCCATATGCTCGAAAAAGTGGTTGAAAATTGGACCTGTAGAATTGGCTTTATTCGAGCCAGCCGCAGCGGCCACATGCCCAAAATCATATTAAACATTAATGGCATAAAATTATCCTTCCAATAAAGCCAAATTGATGGAGATTAAAACGATTTTCTTGTGTTTTATTTCAATTCGAAAAACAAACCCCTAAAAAAAACACCCTATACTTGAAAGAATAAAGTAAATAGAGAACAATACAATCAAATGCTCGATGCACTTTATTGTATCAAATACATTCATGCAGCTCTTTAATACAAATCATGTTTCAACAGTTTCTCCATCCATAAGAAGTCAATTTGACTTTTATACAGGGTTGCCCATATTCGACGGACCCATGTTTTTGTTAAAAAAATCAAAGAAAAAAATAAAAATTTGGCGGTTGGCAATCTTAATCATTTAATTTGTTCCAAGTAGATTTGTTTACATTAATTTTTGAATATGATATCTCTCAAATGGCCGCCTCTGGCGTTGATGGCGTATTGTGCCCTTTTTGCAGCATTTTCCATCGTTTTCGCCAACATTTCGGCCGGAATAGCGGCTATTTCTTCACGAATGTTGTCCTTGAGCTCTTCTACGGTCCTTGGCTTGTTAACGTAAACCTTTGACTTCAAATATCCCCACAAGAAGAAGTCAGGCGGCGTCAAATCGGGCGAACGCGTTTGCCAGTCCAAATCACCACTTTTCGACATCAAACGGCCCGGAAACAAATTCTTCAGAAAATCGATTGTTATGCGACTTGTGTGCGGTGGAGCGCCGTCTTGTTGAAACCAGAACTGCCTCATACGCTTTCGACGAATAATTGGCATCACAAAATTGGTCATCATGTCGCGATAACGCTCCTGGTTGATGGTAACAGCATGGCCATTTTCATTTTGGAAGAAAAACGGCCCAATGACCGTTTTCGCACTAACGCCGCACCAAACTGTGACTTTTTCGTCATGAAGAGGCACTTCTTGAATCTCCTGAGGATTTTCAGTGGCGTAAATACGGCAATTTTGCTTATTTACGGTCCCATTCAATGTGAAATGGGCTTCATCGGACATGATAATTTTGTTCCAAAATTGCTCGTCATCTTCGGCCATTTCGATGACTCTTTGGGCCCATTCCAATCGACGAGGCTTGTCCGCAGGCAACAATCTTTGCGTCATTTGAATTTTGTACGGGAACAAATGCAAATCAACGCGAATAATCCGTTGTAAAGTGGACCGAGCCATGCCCAACTGCTGAGAACGGCGTTTTTGGGATGTTCTTGGGGACCTCTTCTCAACACTGGCTCGTACGGCAGCGATATTCTCGGCCGATCGCCTTGGTCGACTTTTATTTGGCCTCTTCGGATTAGAAAGAGCCTCACCAGTCGAAAATTTTTCGTATAAACGCTTAATGGTGTTCTTAGAAGGCGCACTTCTCACATTTTTTAAGTTTTTAAAAGCACGTTGAGTTTTCACAATTGACTTCTTCTGTTGAATGTAAATTTCAACTATTTCAGAGCGCTCGCGTGGCGTGTATTGTTCCATGGTAAAAATCTGCTTGGACTGACGCTTCAAACGCGGTATGTCATTAAGCGATCTGACATCTCTGTCAAAAGTTATGGCGTTGCCAGATGGGTCCGTCGAATATGATTTTAATTTTTACCTTTTATACTTATAAAAACCTGGATATTCGTTTTGATTTAATTTACTTATGGACAAGTAATGATTTCGTTATTATAGCTTGCAAATAAATATTTTTATACTGGCATGTATTTTTCCACAAAAAACTAATTGGGTTTTTAATGGCTATTCTTCATAGTAGAGACAATTTGCCAATAACTCAAGAAGACAATCTTTGTAAAATTTGTTGTGACTCCTTTAAAATAACAATTGAAAAATTTATAACAAAGTGTCAACACAGGTTTCACAAAGATTGCTTTCGGGATTGGATTAAAGATAACTCTAATTGTCCACAGTGTCAATTATCCTTAGATTCTGGATTCAAAATCAGTTAATAAGTAAACGTCGAATCTTAACCCGATTGTTCAGTCTCTTACACTGAAAATGACAACTGGGACTCGTGCAATTTCCAAATCAACAAAAAGTCGAACTGAAACTCTGCGTGGACAGCCTGTCCAGCAAAATCTTTTAGATTGGTCTATGCCGAATTCCCCAAATAGAAACATAACTATTTTAAATCCTTCAATTGAGATTGGAGATATGTCCCAAAGACTGTCCATTCCTCAGGGTTACAATAGACCAAAAAGTCCTAACCTGCAGTCGAATACAGTTGAGAACGTTGACATGACTTCGCTAGTATCTAGTTTCAAATTTAATACAAGGGTGGAATATTCCATTTGATGGATCTTTAGCAGGTCCAACCGTAGAACATTTTTTTTTACCAAATTTCAGCCCTAACGAATGATTGTCAGCATGTTAACTTCTAACTGGTTTGCGACAACAGCTTTCGGTGCGATCCTTTGTGTGAAGCTCTGCGGACTCATTTCAAAGATCTAAGAAATGACGCAGATATCCGCGAACTAATAAGAGACAGAAAACAGCGAGAGGGAGAAAATTTTGAAGATTTTTATAACTCAATCTTCAAGTTGACCGATCGTCTTCAGATACAGATTCCCCAATATGAGTTAGTAGAAAGTCTGTTGAGGAATTTGAGACCAGAAATCCGACAACAACTTTTCATGATCCAAATAGATAGTGTAGCTAATTTAAGATCCTTATGCCAGCGAAGAGAGGCAATAACCGCGATGGTTAGTCGAAGCCGTGTTCCATTTCGTCCAAATCCAGGAACAAGACATGTGACAAGACAGTGAGGTTGAATTTAAGGCCTGACCAAAATAGACGAAACGAGACGATTGCAACTTGCCGAGCGTTTGCAATCGTTATGTCCGTTTTGACATTTAACCCAAAATGAAACGAGTACCTCCAATCGTCTGAAACAAGAAGAAGACTGCTTTGCACAGCTGTTGTTGACGAGTTGAGACGCTAAAAGTTCGGTTGTTACGGAACAGAACGTCTCGTCGCAATGTTTCGTTCAGTTTCGATCAGTTACGTATGTGCATTTTGGGTTTTATCAGTGGCTTCCATTTGTTCGAACTTACTCGTTATGTCTCGTTCTGTCTATTTTGGTTAAGTCTTTAGCAATGCCGATTGTCAGGAAGTTGAAGAGGTTTGTGCTATAGGAGAAGGTAAACTTATGTGTTGGAACTGCAGGAATCCAGGTTACCGCTATCATGATTGCCTAGAAGAGCGTTCGGTATTTTGCCACGGTTGTAGAGTGGAAAATACGTATAAGCCTACTTGTAAGAAGTGCAACAATGTGGAAAACTAATGGGTGAGCGAGAGCATTAACACCAGCTCCCTCCCTGTAACAACAAACAAGACGTAAATCGTTCATTAAAGAACCAATTGGAAAAAAATTACTATTTGAAAGTCAGACAGCCTGTCGCGGCACTTTCGCACTTTTCAATTGATTTTAAATTTTGTTTTTAAAGCTACGCGGTCGCGAACTTAAGCACTCAAAATTTGTTAAAAACGGAATCATAGTTAAAACGCGAACAGCTGTTTATTTTTGCTGTGGATCCCAAGTGCACAATAGTGCCGGCGACGAGGGTTGCCACCTGCTCAGCGGACCCGGGTGTGGGTATTTATACAATGAAGTTATAAACGCGAAGGACAACGATGCAGGTGGGTTTGATAAGACTTTTTAATCAAAGTCAAAAAAGTAATCAAAAAAGTAATCAAAAAATAAATTGAATATGTTTTTATGTTTTTTAATAGCATTTGCTATTGCAATATATGCGATGTAATCGTCTGTGTCACTCATGGCACGTCTTTATTTCACGAACAATTATGAAGAATGAAAATTTGACGCTATGCTTGATGTGTGTAAGGGATAGCATCAATCCACACGTACACATGCTTGACGTCAAATGATTGACCGTGTAAGGTGCGCATTACAGTGTGGTCAAAGCAAACATTATTTTTACATAGCGGCACTTTTTGATTCGTTTTAACCCATGGTATAATAATACAAGGTAGCATTGACAACTACTTATTTTCTCTTCTACAAGAAAACATCTCCTGTCAAAAACAGCTTTTTGTGTATATCAATCTGCAGCTGATGTGGTTGTTGTTTTTTTTTTGTTCACTTCAACGTTTTCAACATTGTTTGTGTTTTCAATGGCGGATTGTGAGCGCTCTTTTTTGAGTATATTTTTTGACAGGAGATGTTTTCCCAAGCAACTGTCAATGCTACCTTGTATTATTATACCATGGTTTTAACCGAAAAATAAACAAGTTTTGCATGCAAATAAAGTTCGTTACAACCGAAAGTTCGCTTTAAGCGAGTTCGTAATAAGCGAACAAAAATGCATGGTTTATTGGAATAAAAACACGTACTTTTGAAATTGGTTCGCTTTAAACGGGTTCGCTATAAGCAAAAAGTACTATATATATATATTAAGGCGTAGTGAAATGTATGGGATGGGATTTTCGCTACGAAGCGGGACTGAGAAACTGAAAACTTACAGCATCTTAAGCAACCTGGCCGAAGGATTCTGCTCTCCGACGAATTTCGAACCGCCAAATTTTCAAAAATAGCTTTTGATATGAATGCGTTTAAGACATATTGGTTCAAAAGGGTTTTTTGCTCATAAAAAGTGAACTATTGTTCTAGATCAATGCTGTATTGTGATAAGAAGATACCATTAAAAAAATAGTTTTTTCAAAAACTTTTTTTCACCCACTATGGCCCTACCCTAAGATTTCTAAACGCAAGCTACTGATTTTTAGGCTTATTGCTCCGGAACATGAGTGCAAATTAGGTGACGTCATTTCAATGTTTATGAAGTCTATAGGTTAGGTTAGGTTGAAGTGGCTGAGCCGATAGACGACTCGTACACCTAGGCCAGTACAGGCCCGTTGTGACACCACATAATCCCTTTTTAACTAGAGATTTCCCTCCTCTTTAAACCAGTTCGAACGGAGTATGAACTTTAAGATATGCCTAATTTCCAGACATAAGACTTCGGTAAGTCCATTTAGGAAGGGATGGCCCAAAGTTGCCATTCTCCTTCTGGCCAGTGCCAGACATTCGCAGAGGAAGTGCTGAGTGTTTTCCTCTTCCTCTTCGCACATGCAGCTTCTGCAAAAGTCATTAGATATAGCTCCTAAACGGAGAGCATGCGTTCCGATTAAACAATGACCCGTGAGGATTCCTATTATTTTAGACAGGTTTACCCTGTTAAGTTCAAGCAACGAGTTGGTGCGCTTTAAGTCGTAGGAAGACCACGCTAGCTTAGCTATCCTACATGTGTCAAGTTGTTCCCAGCGTTCTTGTGCAAGGCTTAACGTTTTGCTCCTGCACCGGAGTTTGTAGGAGGAAATGGGTATACCAATAAAGTCCTCGTTTAAGAGGCTGTTAGAGGTCGTACCCTTCCTTGCCAATTCGTCAGCCAGTTCATTGCCCTCGATATCCCTGTGTCCGGGTACCCATACGAGATGGATCCTGAATAACCTAGCCATCTCGTTGAGATCTGCGGAATTTCAGCTTGACTGTCTGAAAAGATGTGGATACTTTTTCCACTGAGGTCTTTTTGACCTAGAATCTTAGCGGTTTCGTGAATGGCCATCATCTCCGAATGGTAGACACTGCAATAATTTGGGAGTCTAAAGGAAGCTTCAATTCCAAGATCCTGGGAGTAGATACCTCCCCCTACTTGTTCTTGAAGCTTAGATCCGTCAGTAAAGATTTTAATGCCGGTGGTTTTAAGGGGGGTTTTGTTAACCCAGTTTAGCCGTGAAGGGATGAGAACCTCATAGTTCTTTTCAAGGTTTAAGCAGGGCACACAGTAATCTGTTCTGTCAGGGACAGATGAGTCTAGAATTAATGTGTGACCGCAATTATTACTTATCCAATTTCCAGATTCTCTTAGTCTGAGAGCTGCTATGTTAGCACATTCTCTGGCAAAGATATCTAGAGGAGGAAGGTGAAGCATGACATTCAGAGCACTAGTTGGGGTTGAGCATAATGCCCCGGTAATACATAGACTTGCACTTCTTTGAACCTTAGCAAATTTCTGAAGTGTAGTTTTCTTATTCAGGGCCCTCCACCATACCAGTGAGCCATATATAAGTATGGGGCGGACAATTGCCGTATAGATCCAGCGTACTATTTTAGGGGAAAAACCCCATTTTTTGCCAATCGATTTTTTACAGGCAAACAAAGCTATGTTTGTTTTTCTAACACGTTCCTTTATGTTGTCATTCCAGATAAGTTTCTTATCCAGAATAACTCCTAGGTATTTCGTGCTGTCACTAAAGAGCAACCTCGTGCCGTTCAGACGCGGAGGTTCTATGTTAGGGATTTTATATTTTCTAGTGAAAAGGATGAGATCTGTTTTTTCCGGGTTTACACTCAAACCACAAGAGGACGCCCATCTTGAGAGGATTGCGAGTGCTCTCTCCATGCGTTGAAAGAGAGTTTGAGGAAATTTTCCGTTAAAGACAAGAGCAATGTCATCAGCATATGCAATAACTGAAGTCTATAATCTATAGATAAGAAGTCTATAGTCTCTATGAAGTCTATAATCTATAGATAATTTAAATAGAAACATTTTGGTATATTATTCGATAGTCTGAGTTACCTGGTTACCGAGATATATGCAATCAAAAGTCACTGTGGGATTTTTTTTAATTTTAATTTATTTTATAATTTTTATTGCGAACAATAATAATATAGAATATATTACACTGCGTTACCGATTCGACCTTTAAAACCTTTTCAGCCTAAATTCTTAAAAATTCCGAGAGAGGGACATCTTGTGATTATATCGCGATTAGTCCGACTTCATAATTCCGTCACATTTTATTTTTTAAATTTTTAAAATTAAAAAGTAGGAATTCTAGTATTTCGATTTTTAACAATTTTTTACATATGCTTAGGTTTAGAGAATTTAAAAACAAAATGCACTTTTGTTCAATAGAATTAAACGTTGAATTTAACAGTGTCAAAAGATTTTTGAAAAAAATATATATCGCAATGGGGAAATCAATTTTTCAAAAATTTTGTACAAATGTTAGTCCTTCTTTATTTTTTTAAAAATAGTACCAACAAAAATCCTTAATTTTTTTTTACAGGAATCGTTAAAACTACTAAGTACCTTTCAAAAAAGTCTAAGATAACTGAAATCAGTTGCAAATTGGGAAAATGACAGTAGTTTTAAAAAGTGTTTTTTAAATCGACAATCATCGATTTTTTTATATGGGTTCATAGCATTCAAACTGTTGCCATTTAACCAAATTATAACGAATTTTGCTCATATATGACTTGTTAGAACGCACAAGCTAAATGCCACATTTCTAGTTTTTTTAGAAAATAAAAAAGGGCGATATCTAACAAGATATCACAAGATTGCTGTGAGATAATTCTGAGTGTCTTAACGTTTGAAAAACTACTTTTTTGTGCTATTTCAATTGCAATTGTAATTTGAATAGTGAAAAGTGCAATGCGTATTTTCCAAATTATTTTCGAAGGAAACTTTATTAGAGCGCTATGCTGTTGTTATATGCAGATCTTGGACAGTTAATAAAGTATAACAATGTTTCATAAACCTGCATTCTGTAGCTCAAAGAGCTAGTGGCGAATGCAAGGTATATACATAAAACTAACAGGTAACACAATGTCGTTCGTGGGGCTATAATTTTTTTTTTTTTTTTTTATCAATGATTCCATTAGTTAATATAAAAATAAATGAAGTAGGTGGTAAGATAATTATTTATTTTAAAAGAAAATATAAGATAGATGAAGAGTAAGTAACGTATAAGAAGCATGTTACACAAAGACAATTATATTTGTAGACGGAGAATTAACTCTAGTTCATCATAGTTAAATTTTAAAAGCCACAATTTAATTTCTTTAAGGAAAATTTTTTTTAACACTTAAGCAACGAATATTATTTGGTAAGCTGTTAAACAGCCTAGGAGCTATTGACGAATATGTATTTAGAAAAATCTGTGCATTATGAGGTGGAACAACAGTTTTGTTTAGATTGTTAATTCTCAAGTTGTAGTTTGGGTTATTCCTGTTTATTAAGTGACCGTTGTTATGGAAAAATATCTTTAAGGCCTTATAAAAATATAAATGCTTGAGTGGAAGGATTCCGAGATTTTTGAAGAGTGCAAAACTTGGTTCAAGTCGGTTTTTGCGGCAAATGATCCGAATAATGTGTTTCTGAATAGTAAGCAGTGGATTGATTTTGTTACGATGTGTACCACCCCAACAGGCCAGTCCATATTCAAGTTTTGAGTGGAAAATCCCATAATAGATACATGTCATGAACAAAAGTTTTTTAAAAGATACAGTTGCCGTACAACCAACATTGCATATCGTTTTAGTGCACTTATATGATCTAACCATGTCATTTTGCAGTCTAACAAAATGCCTAAATACTTAAAAGTTGTAACACATTCAATTTTGAAACATTCCAAACAACACCTTGTTTGATCATTATAGGTTTACAAATTATTCGATGTGCTACAAGTGTACTTATCAAACATGAATTTATCGCAGGTTGTATGGTGATTTATAAAATTATCGTTTTGTAAATCTCTATCCGCAGTATTAAAAAACATTATTTTGGTTTTGTCACTTAGGATAAGCTTATGCGTAGCAAACCAATGCCTCAAAAGGCCAAGGTCATGATTTATGCTTGCTGCCAAGTCAAGAATATAATCGCTCGAGTATGTGCAAGCCATATCATCTGCAAAAGCAACAGTTTCGATAGCAAAGTTTTGGTTAAAAATTGAATTTATATAAATTAAAAAAAGTACTGGTCCCAAAACAGAACCTTGCGGTACGCCTGTGTCAATAGAGACGAATGAGCTAAATTTATTGTTTAATTTTACTCGTTGCAACCTGTTTTCTAAATATGAGCAAAACCATTTATATACCGTGCCCCTAAGTCCGCATTTATACACTTTGTTCAAAAGAATCTTGTGGTCAACCGTGTCAAAAGCAAAACACACTTTTCACTTTTTTGATCTGCTCAAAGGACACAATATTTTACTTACCGTAGGATATAACAACAGCATAGAGCTCTAATAAAGTTTTCACTATTCAAATTACACAATTGCAATTGAAATAGCACAAAAAAATAGTTTTTCAAACGTTAAGACACTCAGAATTATCTCACAGCAATCTTGTGATATCTTGTTAGATAATAAATCTAAAAAAACTAGAACCGGAAAATGTGGCATTTAGCTTGTGCGTTCTAACAAGTCATATATGAGCAAAATTCGTTATAATTTGGTTAAATGGCAACAGTTTGAATGCTATGAACCCATATAAAAAAATCGATGATTGTCGATTTAAAAAACACTTTAAAACTACTGTCATTTTCCCAATTTGCAACTGATTTCAGTTATCTTAGACTTTTTTGAAAGGTACTTAGTAGTTTTAACGATTCCTGTAAAAAAAAATTAAGGATTTTTGTTGGTACTATTTTTAAAAAAATAAAGAAGGACTAACATTTGTACAAAATTTTTGAAAAATTGATTTCCCCATTGCGATATATATTTTTTTCAAAAATCTTTTGACACTGTTAAATTCAACGTTTAATTCTATTGAACAAAAGTGCATTTTGTTTTTAAATTCTCTAAACCTAAGCATATGTAAAAAATTGTTAAAAATCGAAATACTAGAATTCCTACTTTTTAATTTTAAAAATTTAAAAAATAAAATGTGACGGAATTATGAAGTCGGACTAGTCGCGATATAATCACAAGATGTCCCTCTCTCGGAATTTTTAAGAATTTAGGCTGAAAAGGTTTTAAAGGTCGAATCGGTAACGCAGTGTAATATATTCTATATTATTATTGTTCGCAATAAAAATATAAAATAAATTAAAATTAAAATAAATCCCACAGTGACTTTTGATTGCATATATCTCGGTAACCAGGTAACTCAGACTATCGAATAATGTATCAAAATGTTTGTATTTAAATTATCTATAGATTATAGACTTCCTAAACATTGAAATGACGTCACCTAATTTGTACTCATGTTCCGGAGCAATAAGCCTAAAAATCAGTAGCTTGCGTTTAGAAATCTTAGGGTAGGGTGACCATAGTGGGTGAAGAAAAAGTTTTACTATTTTTTTAATGGTACCTTCTTATCACAATACAGCATTGATCTAGAACAATAGTTCACTTTTTATGAGCAAAAAACTCTCTTGAACCAATATGTCTTAAACGCATTCATATCAAAAGCTATTTTTGAAAAGTTGGCGGTTCGAAATTTATCGGAGAGCAGAATCCTTCGGCCATTTTGCTTAAAATGCTGTAAGTTTTCAGTTTCTCAATCCCGCTTAGTAGTAAAAATTTTCACTACGCCTTAATATATATATATATATCTCTTTTTTTTTAATTTTTTTTCCCGTCAATTTTCGAAAAATCACTTGGCACAATTTCTGTTATTATTTTTTCTCCAAACCACTTGGCACACTTCCAACTCTCTTCACTGTTCAAACCGAACTGAACTGCCAACCAGCGGTGCAGACTGACGATACTTAGGTTCCACAAGATGGGAACCTAGACACAGCCATCTTTTTTTTTCTAGCATAGAGGCGGTTTTCGCAGATACCGGTATTCACACCTGAAGGCTTTGCTCACACCTATTTTTAAAATCGTTTTACGGATTTTTTAAGGTGCATCTTGAGCAAATTTAAATAAAACCTTCTACCCACCAAGTGTTTTTTTACATCTTGGCGGCATCTATGCCAGTATTCGTGTGGCAACACTCCACACCTTCCACAGCCCACAATGGCTACCCTCATTGTGAATTGGCCAAGTGATTTTTACTTTTTTTCACAATGACAGTCCTAGTCCTGTTCGTTTTATTTGTCGCGCAATTCCGTGCGTTCAGTCACTCGTGGGATTTCAGTTTCGTCGAGCATGGAGCACAAGGAGAAACTTTAGCCAAACCGAGTTTTAGAAGTGATAATTACAGTGGTTTAATGACCACTGGAGTGCATGTGTGTGTTGGGCGCCACTCCAAACGCACCGTGATTAAGTCCGGACAAACAATATTCGTCATTTTATGACTACACATAAAATGGTCGCCGTGTAGTTTTGTCCGTACTTCACTTTGGCGCAACTAAATTTTTAGACCGCGACAAGCTAGACCTAAAACCTTTAGAACCATTTCATGTACGGTTAGAAAAATATAACAAAGCAAGAAACAAAATTTTTAAAACATCTACTGTAGCAACTGTTGCAAGCAAACAATTAACTAACAAATCAACAAAAAGGTCTACACGGCGTATGCGCAACTTTTGGCGTGGCGTTGCAATTCAGCATAAAAAACTGTCGCATTCAATTTCAGCGATGTGTATAACTAAAAATGACGTCCGTCTGTATGCAAAAGTGTCGATCTATGGTAAAACATATTTTGGTCTTCTTGATAGTGGTGCATCTGTCACTTGTGCGGGTGGAAATGATGCAATAAAACTTAAGGAAAATAAATTAGCTGTTAAAACAGCTGATGGTAATTCACAAGAAGTTGTTGGTGTAATCGAACCGGAAATGGAGTATAATAATATGAAAAAACGTATTTTGATTTATATACTTCCTAACCTTAACCATGAGTTATATCTAGGTTATAATTTTTGGCAAGCTATGTGAATTAAAATTGAACAGAAACCAATTAAAGAAATTTGCTCTGTACACAATATTGAAAACTTGAATGATACAAAACTGCATAGGTTGAGTCCAAATGAGCAGAAAAAATTTAATGCCGTAATTCAGCTTTTTCCTTCATATTCGAAAGAAGGCTTGGAAAAGACTTGAAATGGGTGTGATTGAGGAGTCAAACAGTGCATGGAGCAGCCCTGTGGTATTGGTAAGGAAGGAAGAAGGTGCAAGGCTCTGTTTGGATTCGAGAAAGCTAAGTCAAGCAACCATGAGAGATGCCTATCCAATTCCAATTATTGAAGGAATTCTCAGGCGATTGCCAAAAGCGCGATTTATTTCGGCGCTCGATTTGAAGAAGGCATTCTGGCAAATCAATTTGGATAAAAACTCTCGCGCATATACTGCTTTTACGATCCCTAACTGCCCTCTGTACCAATACACAGTGATGCCCTTTGGACTGTGCAACGCACCGTAGACCATGTGTCGACTTATGGATAAGGTCATTCCAGCACACCTCTAAAATAGAGTTTTTGTGTACATCGACGACCTCCTTGTTCTTTCCGAAGATTTTGATAGTCACTTGCAATTACTTACCGAGGTAAGTTACATTACTATGATAAGCTCATATTCGCAAAGCAGGTCTAACTCTCAACATCAAAAAGAGTAGGTTCTGTTTAAAAGAAGTAAAATATCTTGGATACACGGTGGGACATGGAATTATAAAAACAGATCCAGATAAGGTATCGGCCATAACTTCGTACCCTCCGCCAAATACGGTACGTCAAGTAAGACGGTTTTTAGGCATGGCTGGTTGGTATCGCCGATTCATTTCCAACTTTGGCGATCTTACAACTCCTATGACAGACTTACTGAAGTAAGGCAAGACATTTCAATGGACAGATGAAGCACAGACATCCTTTAATTTGATCAAAACAAAATAAGCATCAGCTCCAATATTGGCAACTCCTGATTTTAGAAAACCTTTTTGTATCCAATGCGATGCATCTTCCTGTGGTATTGGAGGTGTCTTAACTCAAGAAAACGATGAGGGAATTGAGTTTCCGATAGCCTTTGTTTCGCAGAAATTATTGCCCCTATTGTGATTTACAACCAAACTAAGTTGAGTTGTCTCGAATACAACTCAACTGAAAGACAACTGGAATTTTTTTCGGTATTGTGACTTACAACCATTTTAAGTTGAGTTGTAAGGAAGTTTTCCAGTCTTAAAATGGAATGATTCAGAAATTTTTGACAGCGGAATATAAACACAAACAGATGTTTTTAATTTGTAGTTTTTGCGTTCATAAATTTTTGTTGATTGGGTTTTTGATTAAAAAATAAAGTTTAGAAATAATTATAAATGGAAAGTAGTTTAAATTTTTATTTTGACGACAGAGAAGAAAGCAACTTAATTGTTGCGCACATCCGAAAATCGTTGCGGGATCGAAATAACCCCTTAGAATTGCCGGACTCTAAGTAAAGTGCATATTTTTCAATTACTGTTAAATAATATTTCATTTTGTAAATTTGTGATTTATTTTAGACTCAACAAAGAAGCATTTTGTTATTTTTTGGAGAAAGCCATTTTTTTTAAGCCTACTATCAATGCTACAGCAATACCACCAAGCATTATGCTATGCTGCACATAGCATATTGAAGCTATGTGCAGCACTACGATTTTTCGGAGCAGGAAGCTACCAAAAATGTACTGGTAATGACTTAAATTTATGGCTAGCGCAACCAACTCCTTGGTGTTAAGTGAAGTTTTAAATATTATGGAGTAACATATTTGTGGAACATGGATAAACGCCAAACTCACTAAAGAGGAAATCATTCTGAATATTTTCGTTGTTGTCAACAGTTGGCAGAGATTTTTCTACATTCATATTAGTGTATGTTCTTCTCTGAGGTTTTAATGTGTGGCTCAATTTCAGTACATCCGCAACGCTTTCCTCCAAAGGACTTAAACTGATTTCTTTGGACGGACCTCCACCTGTTGCTGATATATTTCTTTTTTTATTTGCCATCTGTCTTTTGAGGTTAGCTTTGTAATGAATCCACACCTTTACAAGAATAAATATAATTTTATTAGAATATATTTTGTATGCACTTTATAAACATACTCTTTGCCATTATTGTGATGAGCTCGTTGGAGGTCCGATTCTGTTAAGTTCCACAGCAAACTGCTCCCAAAGTTCATGAGTCAGTTCCTTGCTGGACCCAAAGTGGCCTTTACCTCTAGCTACATCAGGATGTCTTCCATAAGGAAAACAATTCGTTCAAACTGTTTCCTGTTTGTTTTTTCTTAAAAATTATTTGAAAAAATTTTTATTTACTTTTCTTTCTTTCTTATTGCTAATTATTTCTACTCACAAGTTTTTCGCCTTTTTTTTTAAGTGAATTGAACGAACACAACCTATAAAATGCAGTTGTCTAATTTTAACAGTTCATACAACTGCTAAAAAGTTGAGTTGTTACTCATAATACCAGTAACACACAGGAAAGTTACATACACAACTGGAAAGACAGCTTGGCAGACAACTGACAGACAAAGTTGTAAGTCATAATGCCGATTTTTTTATTACAACTCAACTTTAAGTTCAGTTGTAAATCATAATAGGGGCATATATCCTGCACAACGTAAATAAAGCGTCACAGAACAGGAATTTTTGGCCGCACTTATTTGTTTGAAAAAAGTTTCATCCTTACGTGGAAGGACAAGAATTTAAAATAATTACACAGTGTGACGAAATCGACAAAAAAAAGCACAACTAAACTTTATAGAAATTCTTAAAGAGGGACATGTTGGGAGTCCATCGCACTTGGTCTGACCCCTCAATGTCGTCACAACTTTTTTTAATTCGTTTTTAAAGTTGAAGGGTACGATTTTTGTTGCGCCGACGTTCATTGAATTTTTACAGCTATTTGCCTTATTGGAAATGAAAAACAAATTCCACTTCTTTTCAGTAGAATTTCACGTAGAATAAGGCTGTATAAAAATAAATACGATAAAATGCAAAATGAAGCGTGTAGCAAAGCAAATTCCTTAATTTTTCTTTAATTTCATAAAAAATTAGTGTTTCTATAAATTTAAATGATAGAATGCTGCGTGAATGACATCTTTTTTTCAAAAAAATTCATTTCACATAAAAATACATTTTCTCTGAATCCAAAACCATCAATATCGGTTAAGAATTGGCAAAATGGCGGCAGTTTTAACTTTCTTTTTTGTTAAAACTTTGTTTTTTCATGTACAGCCGTGCTCAAAAGAACTAGGCACCCTATAAATTCACATGAAAAAAAGCAATTATTAATCTTCAATTATTATATTCTATTTACACTTAACAAAAGAGAAAAACAAAAAGTTTTAAAACCGGTTATAAAGCCATACAGTCTACTTTATGAGATGTTCTTGTCGAAAGTGCTAAACTATACAATTTTTCCAAATTTAGTTATCATAAGTTTACTTGTCGTTTAGTCAATATAAAAACGGAAATTGAATAATATCATAGAAGTGAAATTTTTTGACATGAATTCTAGTGGAAACCGAAGAAAATGCAAACCAATTTTGCATGATGACCGCGTAAAAATACAAATATTGCATGAATCAGGATATTCGCAGAAATCAATTGCCAAAGTAATGAAGTGTTCCAGATGTGGTGTCAAGAATGCTCTAAAACGCTATGTCGAAACTACATCTCATGAAAACAAACCAAAAACAAGCCGAAAACTGGTGACAACTAGCCCTATGGACCGGCAGTTGGTGTGATCGTCCTTAAGAAATAGGAAAAAAACATCTTCTCAGCTAGCTGCTGAGTTGGAAGTCAGTTCAGGATGCAAAATCAGCTCTCAAACGGTGAGAAGACGTCTTGCAGCAGCAGGATTGCAGGAATGGTCGCCGAGCTAGGAAGAAGCCATGGCTTTCACCTAAGAACGTGGAAGCGCAACTAAATTGGGCCTTGGAGCATCAAGATTGAACTGAACAAGATTGGGAAAATGTAGTGTGTAGTCATATTTCCAGGTGTGTTTACTAAGATTGTTAGCTAATGAAAAAATTACTTTCATCACCTAAGAACACAGTTTCCATTAAAATTATACGAGCTAAAATCACGTTTATTTTTTTGATTTTTTTAGAATTTTGGAAGACCTGGTGTTACCTACGTAAGGCGTCGAGTAGGTAAAGAATATAACCCCGACTGCTTGGTACCTACTGTTAAACACGGAGGAGGCAGTATAATGGTCTGGGGTTGCATGGCTGCGAGTGGAGTAGGTGAAATGGTTGTTTGCGTGGGTCGTATGAATAGCGAACGCTACATACATACGCTCAACAATGCACTTATACCATCTTTTACACGGATTTTTGGCGATACCAACATGGAAAACGTTGTCTACCAACAAGATAACGCACCTTGCCACAAGTCCGCTACAGTTATGCGCTGGTTTTAACAAAACCACGTGCCGCGTATTGATTGGCCTGCCCAGTCGCCGGACTTAAATCCCATCGAGCATTTGTGGTCACAATTAAAACAGGCAATAAGGAAACACAACATTACATGAGAAGAAGGCCTTAAAAATGCTTTGAAAATAGAATGGGACAACATAGCTGAAGAAACCTGCAAAAACTTAGTTTATAGTATGGTGCGTAGAGTAAGGGAGGTCATAAAAATGAGGGGGGGACCAACAAAGTATAAATATTCTTTAATAAATAATTTAAAACAAACATCTTCTGCGTTTTTAGTTTGGTTGAAAACTAACAAATCGCTTTGTTTCAGGTGGTTTTAAAGGGTGCCTAGTTCTTTTGAGCACGGCTGTATATGTTTGCTATCATACAAAAAGCTCTCATTTTGTCAAATCTCAACCGATTTTGGTAATCTTTAGCTCATTGGAAAGAAAATATAATGTGCAACATACATCTAGAACATTGCAATATAGATCTTTGAAAAATGTAAGTTACTATGGAACGAATAAACATATTTTTATTTTGAATAGAATTTTTATATGAATGTGTACGAATGTATTAGACCGTAATGGCAAAAAGTAAGCTGCACACTAGAGTGTCCCTTATTTTGCGATTTTTGGAAATGTCAAGGGGCTGAAAGGTTTTTTTATGCGTTTTTATATTCTAAGAACGAAACTAAACAAAATTTTTTTTACGACAACGTTTACCCGTGCCAATCGGGCCCGAAAGTTTCGAAAAAATGCCCATATTAGACCATATTTGCACAAATTAAAAAAAAAATCTTTTCTCTGCTTTTTATAAATGTTTTACATTTTTTGGAACACATACATAAGAAATATGATATCTACAAAGTTTTTTTATGGTGGGCGTGGTTAACGCCCCTGCTGCGTCGAAATTTCTCCCGCAGCCTTTTCCCACTTTTTCATGAAGTTAGTGCAATTTAGGTATTAATATCAACAATAAATAAATACATTTTTATTATGCTAAAAGTATGATTACATTTCATTAAATTCACATTTAGGGTATTCACAAGGTGTGCTATCATGTCATATAATCATAATGTTATAAAATTTTACACTAGTTTAAAAATGTAGTTGTTGCCTTCCATATAAAAATAGTACTAAAATATTACAACCCTAAAAGCTATGTTTATTGAGTGTCGTATTCAATTATAACGTCCAAAATATGCTTTTTGCACAAATCGGCTATTATTTTATCTTTTTCGCTTTCTTTTGCATTGTGATAACAAATATTTATTTTAATTTGTTTTGCATCAGCTGACTGAGAGTTGAAATAGCACAATAAGTTATAAGAGGTTGTTCACACTAGTTGTAAATTTTTATGTTTTCAACTTAAGACATTTGACTTTATGAGACCTTGTGAATACCCTAATTATGTACTTACAAAAATTAACAATAAATTAAAAAACTAGTATTTTAACCTGCGGCGGGCGCGCAACAAGCTAATACCTACAAGCAGTCTTATTGCGGCTTTTCAACCGAAATCATAGTTTTTTTTTATAAATAAAAAATATCAAAAACCAAAAAAATATGCCCCCTGAAGGGTTAAATTTTAATAAGAAATACAAATTAATTATAAGTTTTTTTTAAGAGCATGTATTTTTTTTTTTTTTGACAGTTCGAGTATATTTTTCGAGTATTTTGGGCCACAATAAGTAGGCTTTGTAGCTGCGCTTCTGATTTTGTAAGCTCGAGAAATTCTTGAGCAAGTTATACCCCACGCTCCGCAACATCATTTACAATACAAAGATCTTTAAAATAAGTTTTTACTCTCTGGTATTCTTCATCTTTTTCCCATTCGTCAGAATCATATTTTAAAAAATTGCATGTCAAACTAAACCTACGAAATAGATTTGTTGTTCGACAAGATGCAAACCAATCTAAATCTTTTTTGTCCATTCATTCAAAGAATTTGGGTTTGCGATTGGATGATTACATGGAAACTTCTGAGCTTGCAATGCTGTCACCATACTGCGTTTTCTCTCAATAGAAACTGCATCATCGAAAAAAGCGAGTGCTACAAGTTCTTCGCCAAGGTACCAAAGATGCCGACCAAATTTTTGACTTGCAGCAATGGATATTTTTTGTTAATTGTCTTGTATGCGACCAAATCATTTAAAAAAGACAGATCCCGATCTGGAGCTTTTATGCTATTAGTAGCTTCAAACCAGACTTTGATGTATAGTAGAACTACAAAAATACAGACTTGACGGATTCCGATAATAATGAATAGCATAAAAGTTCCAAATAAGGCTCTGTCTTTTTTAATTAATTTGTATTTCTTATTAAAATTTAACCCTTCAGGGGGCATATATTTTTGGTTTTTTATATTTTTTATTTATAAAAAAAAACTATGATTTCGGTTGAAAAGCCGCAATAAGACTGCTTGTAGGTATTAGCTTGTTGCGCGCCCGTCGCAGGATAAAATACTAGTTTTTTAATTTATTGTTAATTTTTGTAAGTACATAATGTGAATTTAATGAAATGTAATCATACTTTTAGCATAATAAAAATGTATTTATTTATTGTTGATATTAATACCTAAATTGCACTAACTTCATGAAAAAGTGGGAAAAGGCTGCGGGAGAAATTTCGACGCAGCAGGGGCGTTAACCACGCCCACCATAAAAAAACTTTGTAGATATCATATTTCTTATGTATGTGTTCCAAAAAATGTAAAACATTTATAAAAAGCAGAGAAAAGATTTTTTTTTTAATTTGTGCAAATATGGTCTAATATGGGCATTTTTTCGAAACTTTCGGGCCCGATTGGCACGGGTAAACGTTGTCGTAAAAAAAATTTTGTTTAGTTTCGTTCTTAGAATATAAAAACGCATAAAAAAACCTTTCAGCCCCTTGACATTTCCAAAAATCGCAAAATAAAGGACACTCTAATGCACACCTTCTAATCTGAAGCATTTTTTTAAGAAAATTTGGAAAAAAAAAATTTTTTTTCCCGAACGTTTAAGTCTTTCTTCATAGCTTCGGCATTTACAGGCCTATCTTGTCCAAGAATGATATATCAATGATATATCGAGGCGTCCAAATTTTTTGCTCTAAAAGACATTGGGGTCGAGGACCCCTTTCTAGTACTAACCAGATTTCAACTTTTACAACATGAATTAAAAAAATAAATGTCAAATCAAAAAAGGTCTGAGCCGTTGCCCAAAACCTTGAAGGTCCTCAGTTCAATTCTTATTTGCATTTTTTTATCTTTTAAATAAAACACAGAACTTTTATAGTGGGTAAGCTTTTGCTAAAAAGTCACTTTAATTATTTTAATAAGCTACTTTTCACATATAAAACAGTAGGGTCAGTTTACCTATCATATACTTTCTCGTGGGTAAGTGCTAGAACGGGATGATTGATCCCAATGACATTTAGGGCAAAAAAGTTGGACTCCTCGAAATAAAAACATTTATATATTTTTCTTTAATGGCGTTTTCTTTTCTTGGCAAAAAATTCTGCCCTCTGAGAGTGCAGAATATTTTACATTTTGATCTACACTCAAAAAAATGTTGAACTGTTCTTAGTCGACAAAAGATCAGAAAAAATGCAACATTTTTTCAATGATGTTGAGTTGGCTGTACTGTTACTTGCTTTTTAGAACAATTTTTATAATATTTATTTTGTCATCCGTGAAAAAGCTCTGAAATTTCAATGATAACATTTAATATTTTCCTAACATGTCACTTTTTTTGTTTATTCAGTTGGTAGCATTTGAGGTCAGAATTTAAAAATCGTCGATCTTGAGAGTGAATTCTGCATTTTTTCTACTTTCGAGGTCAACATTGTCGAGAAAAGAACTCGATTTAATTTACAGGTCAGCATTTTTTTTGAGAAAAAAGCACATAAAGGGAAGAGTTCTCAAAGCGGGCAGAAAAAATGCAGAACTTTTTTGAGAAAAGTAAACGCCGAATTGAGGATTGTAAATGCCGAAGATAAACTTAAATGCTCGACAATTTTTTTTCAAAATTTTCTTACAAAAATGTTTCAGATTATATGGTGTGCAGCGTACTTTTATACACTCGTACACATTCATTCATATAAAAATTCTATTGAAAATACAAATATGTTTATTCGTTCCATAGTAGCTTTTACATTTTTCAAAGATCTATATTGCAATGCTCTAGATTAGGGGTGGGCACAATTCTTGCACGTGCTGCGACTGCGTGTAACACGGCGGCCACACCTGCAAGTGCAAGTTCGAAAAACTATATACATTCAAATAATTTTACTAACACACTCGCAATTTCGCACTTGCAGCCGACTTGCAGCGCTACTATCAACGTATTTTCAGAGACAGTGGATTTTGACACTTGCTGCAAGTAAATGTCAAAAAAGGGGACAAGAGTGTTGTTTTTGCTAATCTTTAGGAGATTTTACCCAAATTTTTCACAATTTAATACAACAAGCACACTGGTAACTTGTTTTCTTCATTTTCTTCATTTTGTAGCTTTTCCAGCTCTCGCAATACTACAATTGTAGCGAGAACCTTTGCGTTCGATGACATTTTTTAAATGAACTTGCACTTGCACATGTGGTCGCTGAAACAACTTGCAGAAATTTTCGAATTTTTTCGAAGTTAATATGTATTCTCTACTTGCAAGTGAATACTTGCACGTGTGGCCGCAGCGTAAGCAGCGTGCGAAATGAATTGCACGATGAATTTGGGGGTGAATCGGATTGCGGAATGGAAAATCCTCTCTGTAATCCTCTCACAATATGCAATCACAAGAGCGCACTTGAGATTGCGTTAGTGCAGAAAAATATGTATTCATTTCACGTACAGAACGATCAAAGCTTCAGTGTTCAAGCGAACGTCAAGCAGGCAAGATCTGTGCTTGCCTGCTCCTTAAATAGATGACGAAAAGTTTTACACTGTACAAAATTTCATGCATGCAAAATGTTTGATGCTTCTGGATCAAACTGTATAATTTTTTCATTGCATAGTTTTTTGTTTATACATTTTTTTTTCAAAATACGACTATTTATAAATCATCGACCCTGAAGTCAAATTTAATTTTTTTATTTTTTGTTAAAATCATTCAAGATCTATAACAATTTCTTTGTTTCAAAAAATCAAATCTAATATTGTATGACAATTTAAAATTTTTATTGTTTTCAGCTTTTTACATGTCCGTTAGCTTATCTTTATTTCACTTTATCCATCTGTCAATGTGTTTAATATTTATAATCCGTATACTAAACATTTATTTCATTTCTCAGTATAAATCAGAGCAAAGAAAAAATCTCTTAAACCTATAAGAAAATCTGCAAAAACACAAATAGAAAATAACATACGGTGCTGTATAGAAACCGTAAGAGCGAGAGCATGCTGTTGTGAAAAGTAAGTGTTGCATATTTAGCATATTAAGAGGATTGGATTGCTTATTAAAAGGGAGTTTTTTTTTTTAATTACTACCAGCAGCTATAAAATCGCTTTGCAGAAACAACTTTTTGGCATATTTATAAGGGTTTCGCAAGAGCATGCAACCATTATAATTCTACATCTGTCTCGTAACATGTTCTTAACTAATATTTTTTTAGAACTGAATCACCATAATAAATTTATACTTTTATTTTGAGCGTAAATACTTGAAAGCAAGTGTTGGACACAATACGTTATCAAGATATAAACATGATTAAATTCAAAATATTAAATAGTAAAATTATAAAACGCCCTTTTTTATATAAATGACATGCAACATTGATTATGAACTGCTCTGAGCGCAATGAGCACAATTCTATATAATAATCTATATTACGCTCTTCTTACGCTCTATCTCATTATATTTGTCCATGTCCCTCGTTTCCTTTACCATCGAATTTGTAAAGCAAGCAGCGTGCAACCAAAATACACGTACGGGAAAAATGCCCATACGTGTAACTTTGCCCACCCCTACTCTAAATGTATGTTACTCATCATATTTTCTTTCCAATGAGCTAAAGATGTTCAAAATCGGTTAAGATTTGACAAAATGACAGCACTTTGTACTATAACAACATATACATGGGAGTCAGTGTTTTATGACAAAAAAAAAAAAAAAAAAACGTTAAAACTGCCGCCATTTTGCCAATTCTTAACCGATATTGATGGTTTTGGATTCAGAGAAAAGGTATTTTTATGTGAAATGAATTTTTGTGAAAAAAAGATGTCATTCATGCAGCATTATATCATTTAAATTTATAGAAACAATAATTTTTTTATGAAATTAAAGAAAAATTAGAAAAGAAAAGAAGAAATAAACACGCTTCATTTTGCATTTTGAAATTTTACTGAAAAGAAGTGGAATATTTTTTTCATTTCCAATAAGGCAAATAGCTGTAAAAATTCAATGAACGTCGGCGCAACAAAAATCGAACCCTTCAACTTTAAAAACGAATTAAAAAAAATTGTGACGACATTGAGAGGTCAGACTAAGTGCGATGGACTCACAACATGTCCCTCTTTAAGAATTTCTATAAAGTTTGGTTGTGCTTTTTTAGCCGTCACACTGTGTTACAGATCATGAAAGTCTAAATAGTCCGAGAGGTGGTAGACATGTTAGGGTACGTGTTTGAGGCACTCTTAAAACTTGTATAATACTTCCTTTATGATATCTAAATTCAAAAACCAAGACCTGGCTGAGGGGTAGTGTGACCTAACCAACTATTTTTTTCCAAACAAGAAAAATATTTCACGCAAAAAATATTTTGAAGATTGCAAAAATGAACAAGCCAGATTATTTAGTCTGGGTCTTAAGGTCTAAACCCTTGCCAGGTGTTTGAAAAATTATATTAAAAAGAAATCGAAAAAATATATTTGAGGCACATTGAAATTTTAACTGCATATAATTTTTAACTAAAAATAAATATTTTCAAAAAGACAGGTCATTTCGGTGGGACATTCTATCTGCCAGGTGCTCGAGAATGTCAGAAATTGTCGACCTTGCTTAATTACTTAAATTTAATTTTATTAAAATTCTTAATTAACTTAACTTAAATTTTATTAGTATTCACAAAATGTATTAAATTAAAAAATCAAATTAACCCAAATGGCTGACCTTTTAAATCTGTCCCTAAGTTAGCGGACCGGACTTGTGGCTGCAATTGCAGTGGAACGAGGAACAAGTCTTGACACTTCTAGTATTAGTCGCCCAACTCTGGAAAGAGCCAACTATATTTCTCGGAGTAATAAAGCACAAGATATAAAAAGAGTTCTACATTGGGATTCTCAGGATAGTGACAATGAACTGGTAGGCAGGCTTGCTGTTGTGATTTTTGGAGGTGATGATTACAAAGAAGGAAAACTTTTGGGAGTATCAGTTATCGTCCACGGAACAGATCAATTTCAAGAAAATGAAGTTTTCAGGTTTGTTCAAGAATAGAGTTTAACCGAGAATATAATAGGTCTATGCTCCGACACGACAGCTTCCAACAGCGGGTGGTTGAATAGTGCCTGCATTTTATTTTATTTATTTGACTCTTAGCGCTAACAAGAGTTCACTTATAACTAGCGCAAACATTATCAAGTGTAAGGAATACATACATATGTAGTTCATACAAAAATAATAAAGCTTATAATGAAAAAAATAACAAAGCTTCTCTAAATTTTAAATTGAAATAGACTTTAAAACTAATAAAATAGTAAGATAAGAGAAAAAAAAACAAAAATAAAAAGTATGTGATTAAGAAATCATACTAAATAAAGAAAAAATAAAAGAAAAAGCGTAAGTTCCTATTGGTAAAATTAAATGGATGATAAATAACACTGTTATACACGAAAACTGTAAAAGACATCAAGCTCATATATTTCATTAAGTGGTCATATATGATGACTTTCTGCATTTACAGAATGTTTGTATCACTTCGAACTTTTAGTCAAGGACCTCATAAATAAATCAGTAAAAATGTTCGCACCTTGCCTTACTTGGTATGTCATAACATTGCTTCTGGTCAACTGATTTTAAAAACCTTTATATTATAACAAAGGTAAGACTTGCAGTTTTGTATTCAAATTTAAATAATAGAAATATAACATATGGTCGAACAAGTCCCGAGACTAACTACTAGGTGGCACCTCTAACTAAATATCGATATAATATTTCGATAGTTCCAACCGTCAAATACAGTCAAACCTGTTTTTGTGCGGTAGATAGGGACCGCAGAAAAAAAAACGCACAAAAAAAATTGTTCGGAGACTTCATAAACAGCTATAACATAAAACTTGAAGTAATCTAATAAAGAAAAATTTTTTTATGCGGTTTTTTATATCGCATAAAAAAAATCTCACCTAGGAAACGTTCTGTGAGTGCTCTCCAAGTCAAATAAATAAATAAATTACATACGGAAACGATTTAAAAAAAGTTTTAATTCCTCATTTTAAATATGAAAAATACAAAACATTTTTCAATTAAAAAAAAAAATCAAATTAAAAATAGAAATTAAAATACATAAATTCATAAGTAATCAATACTACTCGTCGTAGTCCAAAATGCGCATTTTCTTGTGATGATCTGGTTCGAAATCTTCTTGTCCATCTTCATGATCAGTTAAGATAGTGATAATGTCACTATCATTTACGGGAAACGTAATGGTGTATCCATCTTTCATCCATTGTCACATACCGACGCAAAAATTCATGTTTATTCTTTGTAATCAGTGCCAAACAGCTCTCAGAATCATCGACACGTTGTTGTTTTTGGTCCGGTGTGAGGAAACGCGGCACTCATTTGGAAAGCAGCTATCTCATCGACAAATGATCCTGTAATATTGTTCCCACACTGTCTTTCGATATTTACAAAGCCTCAGCTAGCTCGCTCACCTTACGGTCGGCCAATACCATTTTGTGTACTTTTTTATGTTTTGTGGAACAACTGCCTCATTTGGGCGTCCTGAACGTTGAGCATCATTTGTGACTTTACGACCAAGTTTAAACTCAGCATACCATCGGCAAATGGTTGTTTTTGACGGAGCAGAGTCCGAATAACACTTTCGAAGTCCAAGCTGAGCAGGACGGTATTTTTTCCCATAAAAAAACTGATAAATTAACACACGGAATTGCTTTGAATCCATTATTTTGAAAATATCAATAGTAGCGTCACTTAAATCACTGCAACTTCTGAACTAAACGTTAGATTGTCATGAAATTTTTACACGTATTGTTTAAAGGTTGGAACTATCGAAATATTATATCGATATTTCGTTAGAGGTGGCACCTAGTAGCTAGTCTCGGAACTTATTTGACCATGTGCTAACTCATAGACATCCTTGAAACATAACAGAGTTGGAATTTGATCGCCAAGTATGATTCGTTAAAATGCGCAAATGAATAGCCCTATTACGGTTCACAGCAATATACTGCTGTATTTTCTATCAAGTAGACACAACAATCGAGTAGACACAGCAGAAATGCGCTATGATGGTATACAACAATACATTGTTGTTTCACTTGATTGTGGAAAGTATGTGGAATTTGTTACTTATAACAGCTCGTCAAGTTGCCACTTCAAATTCTCATTAAAACATAATTTTTCCCATAGTAATTTAATACCACGAAAATCCCACAAATATTAAAACTACGGCAAAAATACTAAAATACGACGTTTACATTTTAAAAAGGGCATAATTCATAAGTAAATAAATCATAAATATATTTTTTTGTCTAAACAAAAAATATAGGCAGAGCGAAATACTAAAAAGCCGAACTTTATCAAAGGAATGGCTTTTTCCCACAGCAATAAGCTGACAAACAATCAGCTGAAACAAAACAAATCAGATTATTTGCTTGCTTTGTCCAAAATGTCGCTGTCCTCGAGCAGTCGCTGGATTCTGCTCCATTTTATTTACAGCAACTCAAGTTCCGATTTGCTGGATACTATTAATTTTCTGCAAATATTTTATTACATAAATTTAACAAAAAGACACATTTTTAACTCTATTTCACATTAATCTTACCTTGCTAAAGCCATTTTTCTGCTTAACGCTGCAACAACACAACACCAAAAAGCTGTCTTCAAAATTTGACAGATAAGAATACAATTGAGCACAACTGCTGTGTTGCATAATAAGTGTATTGAAGACACAGAATTGTTGATAGACAACAGTGGAATGTATTCAGTTGTATTGTTGTTTCAACCTCTGGTTGGAAAACACATCGCAACAATTTGTAATGAATCAAATTAGGATTTCTTCCTATACTGCCGTGGATTGGGCATCATCAGTGGGTATTTGGAGGTATCGAACGAGGAAGTGGAAGGTGTTTCCTGATCCCAGTTGAGTCAAGGGATAGAGACACTCTTCTTCAAATAATTAAAGGATAAAGGATTAAAGGATTAAATGGATAGAGCCCAGATCGACAATAATCTAAGATTGTTGGAAGGTATACAATAAGGTTATTATATTAAAATTATAATTTACTAATACATTTTTTATGAACTTATAGGCAGACGATTCCTTGGGTCAAGAGGGATTCACGCATTTCGAAGTGAACCACACAGAATGCTTTGTTGATCAAATTTCTGGCTTGCACACAAACACAGTGGAGGGGACGGGAGGCACGCTAAAGACTATCTTACGCAATATGGGCGCAACAAATCTTTTTTTTTACTGGATATTTGGTTAAATACATGTTTTGCAAGCAGTGCCACGCCGTGGGTGTCGGCAAACTCACCGAATTTTTTAAAGTTGCCAGTGATCTGTACAATCCGGTTAGAGTCAATATTTTATCAGCTACACAAAATTCAGACACTGACACTGATACTGAATAAATTCTTTAAAAATAAATAAATTATTAAAATACATTATTTTTTCATACAATGAAACTATGCTGCATTACTTATTTTAACAGGTTTGATATATAATATTAATGATAGCTATTATAATGTAAAAGGCAAATGACGAGTTTTTTTTTATTCTTTAAAAATTAAAGTGTTTGTTATGAAAAAAGTTGGAAATGCACTAAGGGTACAAATTTTTAAACTGTAAGTTTTTGTGATTTAAAAAAGGTAAATTTATAGAGATTTACTAAAGGGATTTGTTTTCATAATATTATACAGAATGAGCGCCGCAGGAATGTGATCATGAATGTACAAATTTTGTCCGAATCATCGAATCCTTTTAAAATTGCCGGAGAGCTCTATAATCCGATTTGAGCCAATATTTTATCGGCGACACAATATTCAGACTCTGATTCCGAATAAATTTATTAAAAAATAAAAATTTCTTCATAAAACGAAATTATGCTGCATTACTTATTTTAGCATGTTTGATATAAAGGGTGTTTTTTTTTAGAGGTATAGAATTTCGAATTGAAATAAAACACAAGAAAATCGTTTTAATGTCCATCAATTTGGCTTTATTGGAAGGATAATTTTATGCCATTAATGTTTAATATGATTTTGGGCATGTGGCCGCCGCGGCTGGCTCGAATAAAGCCAATTCTACAGGTCCAATTTTCAACCACTTTTTCGAGCATATGGGGCCGTATGTCGGCAATAACGCCACGAATGTTGGCCTCCAAGTCCCCTAACGTTTCTGGTTTGTTGGCGTAGACGAGCGACTTCACATATCCCCAAAGAAAATAATCCAATGGTGTCAAATCACACCATCTTGGTGGCCAATTGACAGGTCCATTCCGCGAAATTATGCGCTCATCGAATGTTTCCTTCAATAAATCGATTGTGACGTGCGCTGTGTGGCATGTAGCGCCGTCTTGTTGGAACCACAACTCATCCACATTCATGCCATCCAATTCGGGAACAAAATAGTCGGTTATCATGGCTCTATACCGGTCTCCATTAACGGTAACTGACTCTCCAGCATTATTTCGGAAGAAGTATGGCCCAATGACTCCACCAGCCCATAGAGCACACCAAACAGTCAGTTTTTGTGGATGTAATGGCGTCTCAAGGATCTCATGTGGATTCTCTTCACTCCAAATGCGGCAATTTTTCTTGTTGACGTAGCCATTCAACCAAAAATGAGCCTCATCACTGAACAAAATTTTGCGATGAAAATCGGCATCGAGATCAATCTCATTTTCGGCCCATACACCAAAATCACGACGCATTGCATGGTCTCGCGGCTTTAATTCTTGCACAAGCTGGATCTTGTAAGGTCGCAAGCCAAGATCTTTGCGCAAAATCTTCCATAAAGTTGATGGACAAAGCTCCAATTGATGTGCACGGTGGCGAATCGATTCATTCGGGTCCTCTTCAACATTTTGCTCTACAGCGGCAATTGTTTCTTCGGTGCGCACTTTTTGACGTCTTTGCGGATGCGTATTATCACATAGAGTAAACGTAGTGCGAAAACGACCCATGGTTAACCGAATTAATTGCTCTGATGGACGATTATGTCGACCATAAAATGGACGGAGCTTGCGGTAAACTTCGCGAACTGAACCATTATTTTCGAAATAAATTTGCACGATTTGCAAGCGTTGTTCTTTTGTCAACCTGTTCATGATGAAATGGAGAAACCAAACTGAACATAAATGACATTAGAGTTGCCAGATTTGACCACAAAATGCCAGTTTTATCTCTATTCGAAAAACAAACCCCTAAAAAAAACACCCTTTACAATATTAATTAACGAAACCATGCTGCATTACTTATTTTAGCATGTGTGATATACAATATTATTAATGGTATTAATATATAATAAAGAGCTGCACGGGTGTTTGCAGACATTCGTTTGTTTTTGCATGCTCGCTCTTTTCAACTCTAGTCTTTAACAGCATTTAAATGGTACCCCAGCCGCAGTATAAAATCATTCGTTCTATCTTAAAAAAATATATCGCAAAAGATATGATTCTTATTTTTATTTAATATATCCATTTATATACTTCAAAAAACCAAAACAATATTTCAAATATTTATGTAAACAAAAATAAAAAAAATTAGAGATCACGTTAACTTCAGTTTTTTGCACAGCAAAAGTCATGGTACCCCTGGTCATAAATAGAGTTACATTTGATTTACCCGATAAAATATTTGTACTAATTGTTGGCAACCCTTAAAGCTTTTGTTTGCTCTCTTTTAAAAATAAAACGGTACTTTCCAAATTTCCAGTCAGCAAAAGAAGTTTTTTATAATTGCAAGAAGGAGAGTCAAATTATTTCTTAAAACGTCGAGAAAAGAATTATCAATTGAGGAAAGAAAAATAATAATTAATAACCACGAAATGGGTAAATCTTACTCTGCAATTGCTCAAATTATAAACAGAAGTAAATCAACTGTGCAAAAAGTTATTAATCGGTTCAAAAGAGATAACGTTATTGAAAATAAACCGCGAACAGGCCGTCCACCAAAGCTCAATAAAAGGGAAGAACGAAAAATTGAAGCCATTGTAAAGAAAGATCCATTTACAAGTGCACCTAAAATAGCAACAGAGTTGAAAGAATCATTTGGGAAAGATGTTTCTGCAGATACGGTGCGTAGGTTCATCAAGAAGGCTGGGTACAATGCTCGCACTGCTCGTAAGAAGCCGCACGTTAGTGAAATAAATAGAAAAAAACGCATTGACTTCGCCAAAATATATAAATAAAGGAAATGATTTTTGGGAGAACGTAATTTTCTCCGACGAATCAAAATTTAACATTTTTGGATCGGACGGACGCGTATTAGTGTGGCGGAAGAAGTGCGAAGAGCTAAATCCAAAAAATATACGGAAAACTGTGAAGCATGGAGGAGGTGGAGTCATGGTATGGGGCTGCATGTCTGCAGAAGGTGTTGGCAATTTAGTGTTCATTGAGGAGACGATGAACAAAACGGTTTATATGAATATTCTTAAAGAAAATCTGAACCAAAGTGCTGAAAAACTAAATATTCGTGAAAACTATTACTTTCAACAGGACAATGATCCTAAGCACACCGCTACAGACGTTAAGATGTGGATCGCATACAATACACCACACATGCTAAAAACTCCTCCACAAAGTCCAGATCTAAACCCTATTGAGCACTTGTGGGATCATTTAGAAAAACGTATTCGAAATCATACTATTTCGAATAAAACACAGCTTAAAGAAATACTTTTGAATGAATGGGGTAAAATATCCGAAGATTACACTAAAAAACTTGTGCACTCAATGCCGAACAGATTAAATGAAGTTCTCAGAATAAAGGGATATCCTACTAAGTATTAGGTAAGCAAATTTAAGTCAAGAATCGTCAAATTAATATAAAAATTTAAATATTTTTCCAGGGGTACCATGACTTTTGCTGGGCAAAAAACTAAAGTTAACGTGATCTCTAATTTTTTTTATTTTTGTTTACATAAATATTTGAAATATTGTTTTGGTTTTTTGTAGTATATAAATGGATATATTAAATAAAAATAAGAATCATATCTTTTGCGATATATTTTTTTAAGAAAGAACGAATGATTTTATACTGCGGCTGGGGTACCATGACTTTTGCTGCACACTGTATATAGAGACCAAGAACAAATGAGCATAAAGCATATCGAAAACAAGAGAAACGAGAACTTCTTCAAAGCAAGCATATAAAGTAAAATTGAAATGTGTTGATATGCTCGGTGCTCGACACTGAATACTGGTGTATTTTATGTTTATTTTTTAAAATTATTTGACAATGAAATTAAAAATCTAACTTATAAAACGAATATAGAATATGTGTTGTTATTGTTTTGGGTTTAAAAGGTTTTTCGGCTTCATATCAGATCAAAGAAAAAAACATCGAATGTTGTTATTTCTCTATAACATAGTTGTTTTACTCGGTGTGCTCGTTGTTTTTTGCATTTATTTGATTGTCTCGATTTATATATAGCATTATATATAAAGCATTTAAAAATAATGAGAAAGTACATATCTTGGTGAGAGGCTAACAAATGCTGTAGAGTGAGCACTTTTTTGTAAGAGAATGCTGTATTATGTTTGCTTATACTTTAAAGAATAAAGTAAATAGAGAACAATACAATCAAATGCTCGATGCACTTTATTGTTTCGAATACATTCATGCAGCTCTTTATTATATAAAAGGTAAAATTAGCTTCCACGTACTTAAAAATTTGCACTGATTTTAAAAACTTTCACGATTTTTATTTCCTAAACCATTCAAGACCGATCTTTTCGATATGTAATATCTTACCGATCGGTTTCCAGCATGTGGGAGTGATGCCGTGAAATGCAGAAGTCGGGGAAGCAAGCGCCATTTAATTTATCACACAATTAATTGCAGAGCTTCCAACATTGTCCACACAGTGCCTTTTAAGTTCGAATAGCTGCTACACAAACACGTGTTTTAAACACAAACCACATTGATATCTGTTTTAAATCACAGTAAACTGAACGAAGTCATAATTTCCCTTAAATTTTATTAAACTACAGCGCATGCTACTATTTAGTTTAGACACAAACCTGTGTAGCCTTCACCCAAATGTCAAAGTAAAAGAAAAATAATAACCTTATTTTTTCTAACATCTAAAGTAAAAGATAACAAGACCAAACAGCTGTTGTTGGCATACACGGTTAATATTTTAAATACAGTAGACCAATATGGCGTCCGTGGCGTAGTTGGTTAAAGTGCGTGGCCCGCTATGTCAACGAACCTGGAAACCCAGGTTCGAACCCCAGCAGCGACAGAAAATTATTTGAATTAAATGATTTTCCTGTACGGCCGCCACCTCTCTGCAGACAATAGCAACCTCAGAGAGTAATCAAAATGCCATGTAAAGCTTCTTGAGAATAAGAACATTCTGTTCATCGCCGTTTGGAGTCGGAGTTAAACATGTAGGTCCGGTTCTCGGTCAATTGTGTACAAACTTAATAATACGCACAACACAATTGATCATAAGAAGCTAGGTCAAAGTCCTTTCAAGGGCTGAAATGACCAGTTATTTATTTTTTATTTTTTTAGACGTCCAATATAACGAATGGTTTTTTTAGCCTGTTCGTTATATCAAAAAATTTGTTATATCGAAGGAATGTTTTAAACAAAGAAATCTAGTTTTTAGTAGTTCAGTTTTTATTTAGGTACTAGTCTTTTCCCGGCGCGCGTTGCTGCACCCTGCAACTATATAGGAACATAATAGGTGTATTAAAAACTTTTCTTAGACTCATAGTTTGACACCACTGTCATTTTCCACTGCCCGTTACAGTTTCCCAGTAGTTTTAACCCTGCAGTAGTCGCGTACCTAAATGTAACGAGAGTGGTCGCGCAGATTACATATGTAATCCGTTTTTTAAAGTTTAAAATAAGAGATGGCAATTTGAAAATGCTTAGTTATTTATTTTAAATTTTATTATTACTTTATTTTATATTATATTCATTTAAAAAAACAACATAAACATAATTCTTATAGTACGTAAAATCAATGAATATCGATTGCAGAAAATTGTGAAATTCATAACTTTGCATGACTGGATTACATATGTAATCCGCGCGACTACTGTAGGGTTAATGTTCACAGAAAATGATTTTTATGAATAGATAAGCATTTTAAAAACAGCTTGGTTTTTGTCTAAAAATATATTTATTGCGATAACTTTTGATCGGAAAGAGATATTGGTATGATTTTTTCACATAAATTATTCTTTGAGCTTAACTATTCTATAAAAAGAATAAAAACAACTTTCGAAAAAAATTAATTTCTTTAAAAAATTATTGGGGGTAGGGTCATGTTTTTTGATGACAGAAACAGTTAATAAATTTTTTTGTAAAATTGGAAGCATTTTTGCTATTAAACGCTATGTCATGTAAAAGGTATTCGAAAATGCAATTTTGAGTTTTTATTATTTTAACAACAAAAACAACTTTTGTGTAATTTTTTGAGTAAAAAATCAATATTTTGCACCTTTTTTGAAAGAAATATTAAAAATATATCCGCAAAGATAAAGGTACCCTTAAAATTGTTTTTATTGAGTGATTGAATTGTGTTTATCAAAGAAAAAAAATTGAATGAAATATATTCACAAACAATGGAGTTATTTGCATCGCAAGTAAAAAATACGAATTTCAAATAGTTTTTTGTTATTCTAAGGAAACGATGTTATTAGAAAAAGACGTTGTACCAAAAGTTTGTCAAATTTTAAAGATATGTGAATGTTTTTGATGTCAAAATAACAGGATTTTCTTAAAATTAATAAGTCGAGCATTTTCGCTTGAAAAAAATACGCTAATAGTTAGATTTGCGTTACTTGTAAAGGGGCGGAAGAGGCGTGGTCAAAACTTAGTATGCCATAACCTAAGTTAGGATTCAAGTAATATGTGAGCTGAATTTGAGTTTAATCCGTTCAGCTGTTAAGATTTGTATTGTTTTCAAACAAACAGAAAATGATTTTTATTAATATAGATTAATAAAATATTTTGTTTTTTTTTTTAACTAACTTTTGAAAAAACTTAATAAACTCTTTTGTTTCTAGATGCTTTCCATTGATTTTTTGTGTGCTTCCTCTAAAAGCTCTTGTTAAATATTGATTTTAGTGCAGTTGACATTATTTAAAAGACCTTTAGCCCTTAAGTGTTCTAAGGCATTTGTGTGGAATATTTTGGGTGTCATTTCAGCCACAGATTCTCCTTAGTTTAAAACTCTTTCGCTTACTTGCCATTGCTAAATATTTTTTTATGTAGAACTTTAAACACGCGTGAAAAATGATAATTGACCTTAGCACGCACCACTCATTCCTTCTTTTTCAACAAACGTAAATGTTGATTCATAGAAATTTATAACAGTACCAACAAAAAACAAAGAGAATCTGTGTATGCAGAATGGTGGGAGGTGAGATTACAGCTACAGCTGATCAATGCAATTTTTTTTTTTTAGACTAAACCAACGCTCAGGAGATGCCCCCTATGAATACGAAAGCATTGTGTTGATTCGGAAGACGGGTGATAGTTAGTTGGAGGGTGGAAAGATAGAGTAGTGTCGGTGAAGATTTGTTTTAAATTTACACAGCTCGAAACTGTCGGGGAACACGCTCGCAGGGAGATTGTTCCACAATTTTGCTGTACGACTAAAGAACGAATTATCCCGGTAATGCGAGGTTCTATTGGGCATCAAGGCAATGGTAAAGGGATGGGCTTGGTGAGCTGCCCGAGTGGACCGGGAAAACACACGAGTTGATGGCGTCAAGTCATGTATCTCCCTTGAACACTTCCCATGGTAGTACCTGTACATAAGGCTTAGGCAAGCAACATTGCGTCGATGCCCAAGAGAGTTGAGAGAAGACGAAATGTTTTCATCCCCTATCAGATATATCGCACGTCGTTGAATTCGGTCCAGAAGCTCCAAATAAGATCTTGAAGCCCCTGCCCAAATGTGCGAATTGTACTCCATTTTCGGCCTTATATATGAGGTATAGATCACGCGTAGATCAGTTGGAGTGAAGTATTTCTTACACCGTTTTAAAAAACCTAGGCACTTGGCCGCTTCTTTCGACACATCGAAAATATGATCATTCCAACGAAGGTCAGATTTGGTCGATATGCCCAGAACGTCAAGAGCATCTGACTCAGCAAGATCTACACCATTCATATTGAGGGGAGCTAAGGGACAATTCACTCGTTTGTGGGTTAACAGGCAACTGGGTTTTGCTAGCATTAAACTCAACTCTATTAGCTAGCCCCCACTCAGGATTTTTTCTAAGTCATTAAGCAGTGTATCATTCATATTTTGCCTCTTTCTCTCAATCTTCAAAGAGCTCGGGCGTTTTTGGAAGGAATATGAATGACAAATGCTGCTGTCGTCCGCAAACGAATGAATTGGGTTATGAGTCAACGACAGAAGGTCGTTGATAAAAACCAGAAACAAAGTTGGTGATAGGACTGAACCCTGAAGTACTCCAGCACCGATGGCGTGTTCACTAGACGAAATGCCGTCAACCACGACACGAATCGACCTGTCTTTTAGAAAACACGTGATCCATCGAGCAAAGTTACCACCAACACCATATGCAATTAACTTTGACACGAGAGCTTTATGCCACACTCGGTCAAACGCCTTAGAAATATCCAGAGCAACAACCCTGCTTTCACCAAAGGAGTGAACACATTGGTTCCACTTCTCCGTAAGGAACGCCATGAGGTCACCAGTAGACCGAGCCCTACGGAAGCCGTATTGACGGTCACTAAGCAATTCGTTGCGCTCCAGATAATTCATTAGGTGGAAGTTTATTACACTCTCCATGACTTTGGAGAGCGTAGAGCATATCGCAATGGGTCGGTAGTTCTCAGGGTTCGTGGCATCGCCCTTCTTAGGTACCGGCTGAACGTTCGCGACCTTCCAACAAGATGGAAATACTCCTGTCCTGTAGAAGATGTTGAAAAGGTTACGCAAAGGTCGAGCCAGTGTAGAAGCACACATTTTTAGCACAATTGGTGGTATACCATCAGGGCCAGAAGATTT
This sequence comes from Pherbina coryleti, assembly GCA_943735915.1. NCBI lineage: Eukaryota > Metazoa > Arthropoda > Insecta > Diptera > Sciomyzidae > Pherbina > Pherbina coryleti. The sequence continues at coordinate 107,179,127 of OX030950.1, read as the reverse complement.
GTTTATGTTGAGGTTTGCAAGGATTCTTTTAACAGCTCTCGTTCGAAAATGTATCTCCTGCATTGCAGACGATTTATTCTCTACAGAGGGCGGTGGCTAATTGCTAGCCTGGATTGTGGAATTTTGTGCAAAAAATCTAGCCAAAAGGTTCGCTTTATCAGCCGAGTCAGTGAAGATTTGGTCAAACTTTAAAAGAGCAGGAATCGACGAAGACGACTGATTTTTAACTCTCTTAACGAATGACCAAAAGTTTTTGCTCCCCTTGGGGCAGAGAAGAACCTGTTCTCTGATGTGAGTTTCGTGAAGAAACTTTTCGCGTTTTAAAACTGCATTACAGCGATTCCTAGCCTCGATGCGAAGTCTTCTAGTTTCAGCATTCTTTGGAACGCCAAATCTGAAAGGCTTCCTCTTTGGACCTGACTGCAATCCTGCATGTCTCATTAAACCAGGAGTGGTCTTTAGGCTTAATGCTTCTCATTTTATTGGGGATGAAAGACCGCATGCCCAATAAAATAATTTTTTGTACCATAAGTGCCGTGGCATTTACATTTCTATCAGCGAAACATAATTTCCAATTGAAATTGCGGTAAAAATTATTTAACGCAATCCAATTTGCTTTTCCATAAAACCAAGCGATCCTCTTCGGGGCTTTAGGCGTAGGAGTCCTTAGGCTAGAATATGGAAAAGCAGCGGATATGATGCAGTGGTCCGAATTACCAAGAGGTGCATGGACAGTCACATCATATTTTTCATGATGCGAAGTCAGAAAAAGGTCTAAGATTTTATGGCTTTGCAGACCAACTCTAGGGATGAAAGTTGGTTCCTTCACTAATTGAATCAGTTGGTTCGATTCAGCAAAGAGCTCAACATATTGACCCTCAGGTGTTGTTTGCCCTGGGTTGTGGACATTGAAATCGCCGGCAACAACGATCTCGCTGTCAGGGAACAACCCCAAAATGTGCGTAATAGAATCAGAGAGAGAGTCCAATTTGTTAAAAGTGGGCTCCCTCCCTAGATTCGGACTTCTTTATATGTAGCAGAAGTGCATCAAATGAGAGCGAACTCTGAATTTTACCCACAAGGAGCAGAACTCAGGATCGGAGTTGCTCAGGTTCCGCTCGCACTGATACGCTACATCTGTTCTGACGTAAAGAGCGATGCCCCTATGCAGGGAAAACAATGGCAGTAAGTGATACCCAGGTATATGAAAATCCAGTGGATCTGCATCTTCGCTCACCTGGGTCTCACTCAGTGCCATTATTTGAGGCCTATTAAGAGTACAATATGCATAAACCGAGAAAAAATTCGTTCTCAGTCCACGCACATTGGAAAAATCTATGCGAAAATGACCCGACATTTTCTCGCAGTGTAAATTTCGAAACAAAAGAAAAAGGTGTATGGGTAATTAGTTGCTACTGTAAAGAGAGTAGCACCGTGAGCATAAGTGAAATGTGCAGAGGCAAGTGTTATGCCTTTGCCCCAGCACAATTCTACTCACAGTGAAACCCACTCACAGTCGCAACTAATCGGAGAGGATGGAGGAATAGACGGACACGAAAAAACAACAATTACTTACGTAGCGAGGAGCATAGAAAAGCCCATCGCGTGGCTAGCTATAAAAAAAATCAAAGCACTCAGCGGTGTTGTTGTTGCTGTTGTTGTTGCTGCTGCTGTAGGCTGCCTTCAAAACCGGTTACTGTTGTTGTTGTTGTTGTTGTTGTTTCGTTGTGCAGCCGATGCTGCATATTTGTTGTTATAGTTTGTCCACTTGATTTTTGTTTGAACTTGTTTTTTTTTTTTTTTTTTTTTTTTTTTTTGTTTTAGTTGCAATTTTCACACAAGTTTTGTTTTTTGTGCATTTATTGATTTTTTTTTTTGTTTTTGTTTTTTTTTTTAAATTTAAAACAAAACACTGGCACAGAACAAACGGACAGACCGACCGACGGAACGATAAAACAAACATAAACATAAATAATTAAATAAAACACAGATAAATTATTTAAATAAAACACAGGGCGGGGACGGACAGCCGGCACGTCTGACCCCTATGAATGTACGATCACTACTACTATAAAACGAATTTTAATTCGTTATATAGATTAGTCAATGAAGAGATTTTGCCGTTCGTTATATTGGACATTTGTTAAATCGGGTATTCGTTATATTGGAGGTGTACTGTACGTAAAATTCAATAAAATTTTAAATATATAAAATTCAATAAAATTTTAAATACAGTGAAAGCTCCCATAAGTGGACATCGACGGTCACCTACTTTTTGTTCGCATATGAGAAATGTCCGCCAACTGACAAATGACAGTCGATGCAAGACACTCGTGAGAAAATAGCCAGTTGCCACTCCTACCTTGTATTTATATTTGTATCATGAATTAACCTATAAACTAGAGCAAACGCTGAAACTAATTGTTTTACTTTACCGTTACAAGTGAGCAGCGCAAAAAAATATGAGTAAATTCGTAAACAGAGAAGAAAAAACCCCCGAACCACTGATGTTAACGGCACAGTAATCACTGTTTTCTACAGTAATTTGACTGCTCATACAGTACGACAGTAATTTTTTTAAATATCAAGTAATTTCAATGGCCGGACAAAAATATAAAGTTTTTTTAAAAAAATTTGCTAAAATCACATGTGTTACATCTCTATTCTTCTCATAACTTAACCATCTCTGGAATTTAAGTACAAAATGGAACGATGCCTTGATAACTTTGTAGATTATAGTATACACATGGCTAGTACTAACAACCGTACCATTCCAAAGAAACCATTTTGCGCTTTTAGGAAGATCCTATGTACGGTCATTTAGATGAATATCTTAAATTCTTAATTTTTTATTTAAATATATTAAGTATCCAAATATATTTGTAACGTTTGTATGTTATAAGCTGTATTCATAAAAATATTTTTAAAAAATTCAAATTCATAAGCTATTAATAAAAAGCTTTTTAATGTTAGAAAGTCTTTTAAAATTTTGTTATTCATAAATATGTTGTAGCTGCTTTGTAGTTAAAATAGGAACACTTTCGATTTGAAGTGGGATGAGTGTAAATAATGGTTTGTGTATTAGATAAATTCAATGACTTTTTATTTATTTGTCACAATTTTGTCAACATTTTGATATTCAAACACAAAAATTTTTCGAAGCTACCCTATGCACTGAAAAAAATTGTAATTTTATAACTTTTTTTGTAAATATTTTTAAATGATTTGACAAATTTTCTTGTCAAATATTTTGAATTTTTATTTAAATACTTTACAAATGTTATATTTTGAATTATTTTATGCTTTCCTCTCTTTTATAAACAAACATTTTCAAACATTTTTTGAAATTTTGTTTGTTTTTGATATATTTTGAAATAATTTTATATATTTTTGACAAAATTTGTGCTCAGATGAGACCAAAAATAAAATTTAAAGGGGTTTAGTTATGAAGCATTTCAAACGTTTTGAACGTTAATGAATAATGATTTTAAATTTTTTTCTTATGAAGGCTTTATAAAAGGGTCATTATTTTTTATGAATACAGCCGATATAATGTGGCGTCCGTGGCGTAGTTGGTTTAAGTTCGTGGCCGCTATGTCAAAGAACTTTGGAAACCCAGGTTCGAACCCCAGCAGCGACAGAAAATTATTTGAATTAAAATAATTTTTCTGTACGGCCGCCACCTCTCTGCAGACAATGGCAAACCTCAGAGAGTAATCAAAATGCCATGTAAAGCTTCTTGAGAACGAGAACTTTCCGTTCATCGCCGTTCGGAGTCGGCGTTAAGCATGTAGGTCCGGTTCTCGGTCAATTGTGTACAAACTTAATAACACGCACAACACAATTGATCATAAGAACCTAGGTCAAAATCCTTTCAAGGGCTAAAATGGCCAGTTATTTATTTTTTTTTTTTATAACTAAACAACATAAACTAGAGAAATTTAAATCGATTGAAAATACAGGTTATAGGGTTAATATTTGGTAAAATAACCTTTATTTTTAATAACCGCAACACATCTGCGTGTCATTGAAGTTATGTATAGGGTTGTCAATTATAGTTTAACGATCATTGCGGTGTGCTTAGGGTCGTTATGCTGAAATATCCACCTGGTTGGCATTTCTAGCTCAGCAAAGGGCAAAATGACTGTCTTTAAAATCTCTTTATAAATAAATCGGTTCATTTTTTGGGTAATTTCATAAACTGGATCTTGTCCAAATCTAGAAAAACAAGCCCAGAACATAGCCGAACCGCCTTAATGCTAAACTGGGACCTGACAGTTTTGAGGTTTAAGGCTCACCTTTTCGCCGATGTAAAATGGCCATGCCATCGCTGGTAAAGATATTAAATCCGGACTCGTCACTAAAAAGGAATGTCATCCATTGGTCACCAATTTAATGAGTTCTTGTAAAATTTAATTGGGAATATAAAAATGTTTATTTGATTTAAGCCAAAGGAGATTATGTCTTAAAAGCAAAACTTCGTTTTAATTTTTTTACAGAGTACTCGAATCCACGTTTAAATTTATTTAATTAACAACAGACTGAGATGATAAAAAAAGATATTTTTGAAAAGCTAAGATTACATGTCGGTCCTCTCTCTGTGCTGTTTTAAGCTTCGGACCAACCAAGTGAAGGGTTTTCACGGTTTTTTTAGTCTGAAACTTTTTTATAAGACGTGAAGTATTGATTTATTTTTTTTGTACTTTTTGATAAAGAAATTAGTGATGCTCCTGATTTATACTCATCAATTATTGCTGTTTAAAGGGCTCTGGATATTTATCACGCGAAATGACGTTTTGATAATTTCAAATGTCTTCTTCACGCAAAGAATTATTTGCAAATGACTCTTTTCAGCTTAAATCAGTCATACCTAAGCAAAAAATTAAAAATATAACCGACATTTACCGTTAATCGGAGCAAAAATTATTTGACTTAAGCCAATTTTGGTTGCTTTTGATATGCACAACACTGTATATATTGATTTTTCACTTTCCAAAATATTTTTCACAAGCAAACGCCAAGACTTAAAATTATTCAAAAGAAAACGTCAAAAATTGTCAGCCCACGTCAAATCGTTGTTAGTTCAACTGTCTGCCTGATTGTTGAGACAATTGAGCTGTCGACTGAAAAAATGTGAGTGTGTTAATAAAAAATGTGTGAGTGTATTGGAATTGTTTTAACAAATTGTCTCGTGTAGACCTTAAGTAAAATTCAATAAAATTTTATATATATAAAATTCAATAAAATTTTATATATATAATTAAGAAAAACAACTTCATTTGCTTTCCAAACGTAGACTGAACTTTATTTTTCAATTCTTTTCAAACTTTACAAACTAAGCTCTTAATATCTAAGTCAGCATAAAGTTGTTGACGCTTGGTTTCTTTTGCCGTTATCGAATGTATTCTACATAAGCGTGAGATTGCTGACGTTTGGCCTTTTTTTAAGCGTGGGACAGCAGCTGCTGAACGGAAGCAGACTTTGCTTATGTTGAATATATTCGATAGAGTTTGTTTATTTTGTTATTGCATAACTCCTCCAACCCTTGGAATATTTGCACTCCTTGCAAATGGGTTTGGATTTTTACATGACTTTTCAATTATTACTGTGTTTTGTTTTTTATTCTTACAGGTTTTTGTCTTATAGATAATAATAAAAATAATCATTAGCGATAAAATTATTACAATTGTCGAACCCGTAGTAGTTTTATTTTGGAATTCAATGTATTTAATTAATTCTCTATTTTTAATATTATCGATGTGGAGTTGTTCCAAAGTAAAGTTATTAATTATTTTGGTAAAGTTAACATGAATTACTGGCATAAGTATACTACTAGTAAAATTCTCAATACGGTTTTCAAACATAAGCTCATTTAGTAGCAATCTACATTCACTGAATTTTATAATGTTGTTGTTTTTGATTAATATGTCTTCTTCAATACAGTTTTGATCGATTTTAGTTAGTTCCAAATTTTTTGTTACAATTAAACCTTCATTTAGCTCTTCAAGTGAGGATACATTGTTATTCTTTAATTTACATACATTACTTAGCTTTAGGACATTTTTTAGACAATCATTATTATGAATTTTTAAAGATTTTTTTGTAATTACATTCTCTTCACTAAGATAAACTTTGTTTTGTTGGGTTATTACTCTAGCAATTTCATGATCTAACTCTTCTTTATTTTCATTTGGAATTGGAATAATTAATGCGTTATAATAAATTTCAGTAGTAAAGTTTGGTATACTGATGCAAAATATAAGCGCGTTTCCAAAGTACAGTACGTTTGACTTAATGAATCTTAGTTTGTCAATAGTTATGTTAAATTTATTCTTTTCTTGATCAGTCATTATGTCATGTGGGAGCACGTTGAGCTTGCTCATTAAAATAGTATCCATTATTTTGTCTAATTGCCTGTTTATAAGTATTAAGTCTGAGTAAATCTGAAAAATAAATTTGGATTTCTCCGCAAAGCTAAGGACTTTGTTCGTCATAATAGTTAGATTTCCAAGAAATTCGTTTAGTTTTACCTGTTGCTTGTTAACGTGTTCGGTCACTTGTTTTAAGTTTTTTATTAGATCATTATTAATTATAACTTGTTTGTTGATTTGATCAGTCATTTGTCTTGAGTTTTTATCTAAGTTCTGCAAATGGCTGTAAATTTCTTCGGCGTCATCATTGTCCATTGTCCCGTATAAAAATTTTATAGCTTTCCCAGCAATATTAAATAATCCTCTTTTACCACGCTTTTCCGTATGGGTAACAGGGATGATTGTATTTAAAGTATTATTTGCTAGCACTAATTCTCTAGTCAAAAAGTCAAAGTCATTGCTGTTGGGCATGTTTAACCGTTGAATGTTGTTTTCAAGTGTCTTAAGTATGTTACTGTATTCGCTTAGTTCGACTATGTGCAAAATCTTGGTATAGTTTTCTACTATTATTTTCTGTTCTAATCTGAGTACTGTAAATCCATACTTGTTGTCCACTGGCAATATCTCAATGAATTTTCCCAGAGTCAGGGGAAAAATTAAAAAGAGAAGAAACATCTGAAAAAGAGCAAATAAATTAATTTGTTTGGTAGTTGTACTTCCTTTTAAGTTGATTTGCATAATATCTAGTGTTCCGTTTCGTACTAGTGTCTATAATGTAGTTTCCATCTCGTTTATAGTTAACAAGTTTTTTGTATTTGGGTGTATTCTTCCCTATGGCCCTATTCTGAACTATATTTCCTACCAATTCAAAATTACTTCTACGATTATCGTTTAATTTGTTTGTTCGCGTTCGCTTTTCTTCCTCAAACCGTTGTGCTAGATTGCTAATCTGATCACTAGTTAGATTGTTTTCAATAAAATCGATAGGTCGCATTTTCGTAGTTGAGTGAATGGTGTTATTGTATACGGTGATTATCTTAAAAATTTTATCATCTATGCTGTCTGTACATTTTTCGACTTCCAAAATCCTTAGATGTTCATTAAGAGTACCATGAAGCCGCTCTATATCTGAATTTCCTGTCTTATTATGAGCTGTTGTCGCATGGGAAATAATGGAATTTTCTTTAAGAAATAGCTCTACAGAGTTATGGAGGATGCACCTTTCGTTATCGAAAACTAGCTTTTTCATCTTACCGAGAAACCGGATGCGTTCCTTTAGCGTGTAAAGTATTGATACCCATGTTCGATCCTTTAATTTGTGCGCGGTTGCGTATTTACTGAACTTATCTATAGTTGTTAAATACATTATATTTCTGTAAGGAAACCATATGTCGATGTGGACAATATCATTAAAGTTACTTGGCGTTTCCGTTATTTTCAATGGAATTTTAACTGGGTGGCGGTCATGTTTTGCTAGTGAGCATGTCTCACAATTATTTACAAATTTTGTTATTAATTTTATTAAGTTTGGGTAGTAATATTTCACTTTTAATTCATTAAAAACTTCTTGAATTCCTCTATGATTTTTCTTGTAGTGCTCTTCTTTTATCAGGGATAAAATTTGCTCGTCATCGGTTATGTCTATTAGTTTAATATTGGACTTTAATAGTTTTAAATTAACATTTCTTGAGAAAAATTGGACAAAAATATCTTGCACCCGTATAAAAAGTTGGTCATCTTCGCAGTAGATGCACATTGTGCCTTTATCTTTCAAAACCTTTTGTAAGATTACTTTTAAATTACTTTTTTCGTTTACAGTGATATAGTTGTGAGATTTTGCGTTCACGGTTTTCGTTAGAATTTTTTCTATGTTTCCCTTTTGTATGTAAATTTGATTTCTATAAATGTTTATAGGTTTTTCTGTAATATGAATGTAATCTATGTCGTCTTCCGCTGCACTATGTATTGTTGCGTCCGTAGAATTAATCTCAACATTATCACCTTCTGAATCCTCTGAGTTGAACAAAATGGCGTCAACGACTTTTCCATCATTACCATGATTATCTATTCTACTTAACCCGTCTGCAACTTGATTCGTTTTACCCTTGATATAGGTTATGTCGAAGTCATATTCGTTTAACATGATCTTCCAGCGTTGTAATTTCAGATTTGGCTCTTTTATGTTATGTAACCATATCAGCGGTTTATGATCGGTACAGATGGTAAACTTCCTTCCGTATAAATACGTTCTAAAGTATTTTACTGACCATATAATGGCGAGAAGTTCCTTTTCAATAGGCGAGTACCTTTTTTCATGTTCGTTAAGTGTTCGCGATGCGTAGCATACTGGGTGGCCATTTTGGCTTAGTACGGCCCCAATAGCAAAGTTCGACGCGTCCGTTGTCAGTGTAAATTTCTTTTCGAAATCAGGACACTTCAGTATTGGTTCGGTAACTAAAAGCGTTTTCAATTTATTAAATGCAGATAGAAATTCAGGATCGCATTTATTTATTTTTGAATCTTTTTTCAAATATTTAATTAAAGGGTATGCCACCTTGGCGTAATCCTTAATAAACTTCCGATAAAACCCGGTGATACCTAGAAATTGTTTGATTTCCTTAACTGAGGAAGGCACTTTAATTTTTTGTATTGCCTCAATCTTTGTATTGTCGGGTTTAATTCCGTCCATGGTAACTACATGGCCTAAAAATTTTGTCGTTTGTGCTGCAAAATTGCACTTATCAACCTGAATTTTGAGATTTTTCTCTCTAAGTTTTTTCAAAATTTTAGAAATGGCTACCAAGTGTTCTTCGAAACTTGTTGAAAATATAAGAATGTCGTCCATGTAGACCACACATATCTTATTTATGTAGGGTTCCAGAATACAATTCATCAACCTTTGAAACGTTGATGGGGCATTTTTGAGCCCAAACGGCATTCTTAAGAACTCATAATGTCCACTGGATGTGGAGAAAGCTGTTTTATGGCTATCTTCAGGTGAAACCTCTATCTGGTGAAAACCTTTCGCCAGATCTAGAGTTGAAAAATAGTTGCACTTTCCAAGCTTATCGAAGAGTTCTTCCATATTTGGTATGGGAAACCTGTCGTCTACAGTTTGCTCGTTTAGCTTCCTGTAGTCTACTACAAGCCTCCATTTTTGTTGTCCAAATGAGTCTACTTTTTTTGGAACAACCCAAATGGGTGCGTTGTAAGGGCTATTACTTGGTTTTATTATTCCTTGATTCAACATTTCTTTTATTTGTCGATCTACCTCGCGTCTATGAACTTCGGGGTATCTATAACATTTAGCGTAAACTGGAATATCATTTTTCGTGAGGATTTTGTGTTTAATCTCGTTAGTCATAGAAAGGTTATCACCCTCCCTAAAAAATACGTCCTTGAATGAGTTCAATAAATTTTTAAGCTTATTCGTGTCTTTTCCATTTAAGTGTCGAGCAAAGGTTTCTACTGGCATTTCGTTAAAATATATCTCTTGATTAAAAACAAACTCGTTATTTTTAATATTTCTATCATAATCTTCTTCTTCTTTATTAAGATAAATTCGGTTTTCTGCGTTTCGTGTTTTAAGTAGTCGGTTTTTATAGTCAATAACCGATTCAAGTTTGTCTAGAATGTTGTTACCTATGATTCCATCGAAGTCATTATGGAAATTGTGTTCTAAAAATTCTACTTTATAACTCTTGTCTTCTTTGAATTCATTAAAAATAGGGATACTGTAACATATATGTGTTCTAATCTCACAATTCAAAGCTTTAAGTGATTTACTTGGAATTGGAACTTCCCATTTTTTGTTACAAATATGAGGATTTATAATACTTTGTTCGGCACCACTATCGATAATAAACTTCATATTGCGTATATCGTTTTTTATTACTATATAAGGTAGTTGTTTTCTGCACTTGACCGAAAATTTGTCTGATTTCTGTGTGTACGTGGATTTTCGAAGCCCTGTTGTGTTTGGTTATTACCATCTAATTCGTTTACTGATATATCCATTTGCTCCACGACATTGTTTGAATGGTTTGCTCTACGATTACTACTGTTAAAATTCCTCGATTGGAAACTATTGGCTCCGTATCTTGGTGCGTTATTCCTATTAAAACTACTATTTCCTTCATAGTTGTTAAATGTATAAGAATTTCGATTTTGGTCTGAGTTAGAGGGTCTATTTCTTTCATAACTATTTGTCGTATTAAAATGTCTAGGTTGGCCTCCGCTAGGGGACCTGTTCCTTCCGTAGTGATTTGTCGCATGATCCGTGTTGGAAAACCTGTTCCTTTCGTCCTGTTGTCGAAAAAAAGTGTTATTACTACTCGTATTTTTTTGTTTGTTTACGTTAGAGCTAGTCTTATTGTCATTAACTAAATTGTTACCTCTTGGTTTTGTATGACACAAATAGTTAAATCGCGCTAATAAGTCGTAAGCATCTTCCATGCATTCTGGATTTTGACATCCAATTAGATTTTTTGCTAAAGGAGGAAGACCCTCTACAAAATGTTTCATTGCTAGTCTTTTTATAGCAGCTATTTCATATGAGGTATTGTCCTCATTTAAATTTATTGAGTTTATAATTCTTGCCAACAGTGAATTTATTTTATTATAGAAATCTTCTACAGTATAGGTGCATCTAGACACCATTAGCTCATCTAACAGTTCTGATGTCGGCTCTCTTTCCCCATGGCTTTTAATTAACGCCCGCTTAAGGTCAGGCCAAGATTCTAATGTGCCTTGCCTTATCAAAGTTTCCTTGGCTTTCCCTACAATTTTGTCGGAAATGTAGCCTAGAACCACTAACTTGAAATCATTGCTTAGAGTTTCGATCATTGGTATCATTGCTTCAATTCTAGTTATAAAGCTACTTAAGTAAAATTTGTTTCCATCAAATGGAGTCATAAAGCTAATGCTTTTTGCAATGTATTGTAACGTGTTTTGTACTTCAGAATTCATTGTTATCAATTTATTTTTTTTTTTTTTTTTTTTTTTTTTTTTTTTTTTGTTCACTAAGAATAACTTATTCTATACCTTTAATTCGAACTTAAATCTTGTACTGCAACTCAATGGCTCCTCTCCGCATTAAATTGGATGCTGTTTTGTGTTGTTGTGGTTGTTTTCTAAATTTGGATGATATAAAATTCAATAAAATTTTATATATATAAAATTCAATAAAATTTTATATATATAAAATTCAATAAAATTTTATATATATAAAATTCAATAAAATTTTATATATATAAAATTCAATAAAATTTTATATATATAAAATTCAATAAAATTTTATATATATAAAATTCAATAAAATTTTATATATATAAAATTCAATAAAATTTTATATATATAAAATTCAATAAAATTTTATATATATAAAATTCAATAAAATTTTATATATAGTGCCGGTCATAACATTTGCAACTAAAATCTCTTGTACTTATATTTACGTATTGTGACCACTTAAATTAACTACACAAAAAAACTTATTTTCAAATTAATGTCAATTGAACGCTATTCAATATAATGAAATAAAAAATTATGAATTATATGAGTGAATAAAAATAAATTAAGAATTAGTTAAACAATACCAGGTTTCAAGTGTGCAAAACATATGCAACTAACCAACATTCGGTTTAATTTCTCTGCAATTGCTTCGTGAATAGCAATTTTATAACGGGACATTTTTTATTTTGCGTATGATGGGTATTTCCCTTTGTTAGTAGGAGCGTTAAATATTATTCTTCACTGTGCTTTCATCGAGTAAAGACCAACTAGAAAGATCAAAAGTAGTCATTTAATTTTCTTATAAAAATGGGTGGAAATAAATATAATCGTGAAATAAAAATTAGAATTATTAATGATTTTAATAATGGCTTATCTCAAAGACATTTCGGAAAAATTTTCAATACACAAGTCGACGATTTCACGAATTGTTAACAGCGGGAACGTTGATGCGCGCCATGAAGGTGGAAGACCTCGCAAGACTATATGTAGAGAAAATCGCAAAATTATGAAAATGATAAAACAGAATCCAAAAGTAACACCAGGAGAAATAAAAACAGAACTTCAGTTGGACATATCAATTTCTACAATAAAGCGACGAGCCAGAGAATATGGATTATGTGCATACAGCAGAGCTAAAAAGCCTTTCATTTCTAAAAAAAATCGCTTAGCTCGTTTAAAATTCGCTCATAAATACAAAAACTACACCTTTGAACAATGGAAAAACGTATTGTTCTCGGATGAGAGCAAAATGAATATGTGTGGTTCCGACGGAAAACAGTTCGTGAGACATCCCAAAGGTAAAAGACTGGAGCCTAGATATACAGCGGGTAGTGTTAAAAATCACTTCAGACTCTAACTCAGCTGGGCACGACTTACAAAGTGCTGTGAAATCGACTAATAGACTGCCTAACGTCTCACATCATCTAGCCAACACGCCTAATCAGTCCCTCGGCGTCTCGGAATCAGTCCCATTGGTCGATTTGGTGGTAATAACACGGCCTCCACGAAAGCCTGTCTTTATCTCGAGGCTAGCTGCCGCTACAACAATTGAAAACATTCTCGCATACGTTGCTAACAAATTACCGCATCCTGAATCAACCATCACTTGCCTAAAGTTTAAACAAAAAGCTGACCAAAAAATTGCTTCATTTAAAATTTATGCTTCCGAGGTAGACTATGCTAAGATAATTTGTAAAAACTTTTGGCCCAACGGGGTCCTAGTTCGTGACTTTATTCCACGCCCTTGGCCAGCACCCACATTGAACAACCAGGCTCTCAACGGCATTTCGTCTACATCTCCAAAAAACTAACCAACCACAATAGTAACCCGAGCTTATCTGCTGTCAAAAATCTCCAATCTACCATCATTGATCCATAAGCAATCTACTATCACCTCTTTCATCATCATCACCACCATTACACTCATCACCATCATCACCTTCATCAACATCACTACCAACATCTTCATCACTATCATCATCTTCATCAGCATCATCATCATCATCATCATCATCATCATCATCATCATCATCATTATCATCTTCATTATCATCATCATATGTATCAGCAATATCGCATGTATCATTATCATCTTCAACTACTTCGCCGCCATCATCTTCAACTACTTCGCCACCATCATCTTCAACTATATCGTCATCATCAACAGCATCATCATTACCATCATCATATGTATTAGCATCACCACACGTACCATCATCAACTTTAATTGCTTCGTCATCATCTTCAACTATGTCGGCATCATCAACAGCGCCACTGAGAGCATCAGCTTCAATATTACCATCGTCATTTTTAACACCTATAGACACAATATCGTCTCCATCAAATCAATCACCGACTTCACCCACTATTAAGTTTTCATTGTATTACCAGAACATCGGAGGTATGAGAACCAAAATAAATCAATTCTTTATTGCATCTTGTTCGTTAGAATATGACTTCATATTATTCACAGAAACTTGGTTAACAGAGCATCATTTCACTTCAGAACTGTTCAGTGGCACCTCTTATAATGTTTACCGTAAGGACCGTTGTCCTACACTTACTGGTCGTTCACGCGGTGGTGGGGTTCTGGTTGCGATCAAGAATTCATTCCCCTGTGAGCAATTACACCATCACAATAGTCCAGCCCAATCAGCGGCTCTTGACATTGACCAAATCATTATTAAACTTTCTTTGTCTAATAATTTCGAGCTTTTTCTGATAGTTAGCTACATACCACCTAACAGTTCCGTAGAACTTTATAATGCACATTTCGATGACTGTCGACCTGTTCTCGAAAATCTATCCGCTTCTCAGCACGTTCTGTTCGCCGGCGACTTCAACTTAGGTAACATTATCTGGAAACCTGAAGTTGACGGTTCTCACCTTCATCCTTTTAATGCTCATAGCTCAACTGAAACCCTTTTAATTGACTTTTTTAGCCAATATGACTTGGTTCAAGTCAATAAGTTCAAAAATGATCTAAACCGCGTTCTTGACCTCATATTTGTCGATAAAGAATTCCGCGTTAACACAGACTTACCAGCTTCTCAAATTTTTAACAGCACCAATCACCATGTTCCTCTCTTTCTTGAATTTTCACTTTATCAATACCAGAAACTAGTTACCAATCAGGAACTTACATTGGACTTTAAAAATGCTAATTTTGCTGAAATGAATGAACTTTTATCCTCGATCTCATGGGACTTCATCGCTCGTGAACCAGATCTATCGATTGCCTATGATAAATTTTTATCTATTTTAAATGACTCGATTAATCAGTTCGTGCCATTGAAACAGACCTTCAGCAATAGGAACCCCCCGTGGTTTAACAAGAGGCTCTCAAACTTAAAGAACAAAAAGAATAAAGCCTATAAACGATTAAGGCAAGATTCATCTAATCTGACTTTAAAAACTTACTACCTGTCACTTCATAATCAATTTGTAATCCTTAATAGGTTCCTGTACAACTCCTTTATCTCCTCCACGGAACAAACTCTAAAGAATAATAGTAAATACTTCTGGTCTTATATCAATAACAAAAGGAAAACAAATGGACTACCCAGCACTATGTCCTATCTGGGTTCCTCCTCAGATGACCGTCAAACTATATGCAATTTCTTTGCTGATTATTTTAAATCAGTTTATTCCTCCGTCTCCAGCTCTGATCCTTTATTGCTTAGTCGCCCATATGATTCTGTCCTTGACCTAGGTGATCTTTCATTCCAAACTGAAGATATCGCAACTGCTTTAGCTAGCCTTAAAGCTAACCATATACCAGGTCCTGATGGTTTAGCTCAAATCGTTTTACGAAGATGTGCCGCTTCCCTGGCGACTCCTCTCTTTTTAATCCTTAGAAAATCGTTATCCAGTGGCCAATTTATTGATGCCTGGAAACATTCTTACATAGTCCCCATCCACAAATCCGGTCCTAAGCATGAAATTAAAAACTATAGACCCATTTGTAAACTTTCCGTCATACCTAAAATCTTCGACAAAATCATATATGATAAAATGACATTCCATGTTAAAAATGTGATATCTCCGGAACAACATGGTTTCTTAGCAGGTAAATCAACGTTAACGAACTTGGTACTTTTTTGTAATGTTATTGTTACTAACTTTGAAGCAGGTCTTCAAACTGATGTCATCTTTACTGATTTTGCGAAAGCATTTGACAAAGTCTCTCACAAACACCTTATTTTAAAACTTGCCTCCCTAGGAATTCACTCTAATCTCCTATATTGGTTCCAATCATACCTCTCAAATCGCCGCCAATCAGTAAAAATTAATAACAACCTATCCAATCTCTTCAAAGTTACGTCCGGTGTTCCCCAAGGCAGCCATCTAGGGCCCTTACTGTTCTTAATATTTATTAATGACCTTCCTAGGGTCATACGTCATTCCCAAAGCCTTCTTTTCGCCGACGATCTGAAGCTTTTTCGATCGATTAAGTCAAATGAGGATGCCATGCTTCTCCAAACAGACATTGATTCAATCTTCGCCTGGTGCGAACAGAATGAACTACCACTTAACATCTCCAAATGTCAATGTATCTCTTTTTATAGATCATCACTCCCGTCAACAAACTCCTACTCTATTAACTCATGTTCACTTCAACATGTTGCCTCTAAGAAAGACCTTGGAATTTTATTTGACCCTCGTCTTAATTTTAAAGACCATATTAATCTCATCATTAACAAGTCTAACTCGATGCTTGGCTTTATTATTAGGAACTCAGAGGACTTTAGGGATCCCTACACCCTCAAATGTTTGTACACTTCATTAGTCCAACCCCATTTAGAATACTGCTCCATTTTATGGAATACTTCCTCTCCCAGTCAATCTCAGCGAATTGAAAGAGTACAGAAAAAGTTCACAAGATATGTGATGTCTAAACTTAATTGGAACCTACATCAGCCTCCTCCATACTCAACTAGATGTGCATTAATTGATATTTGCTCCCTCGAATCTAGACGCAAGATGCAGTCAGTCATTTTTATTCGTGACCTGATTCACCACCATATCCAGTGTCCTACTCTACTTGGTTTTCTTGATTTCCTTACCCCACTCCGCTATCTCCGTAGCCAGTTTACCTTTCGGGTCCCTTTTCACAGATCTGAATATGCTCGAAATGAGCCTATCACGCGCTGCACTATTGAGGCAAACAGGGTACTGTCATTGATTGACATATTTGACCCAATTTCAAGAACTCAGTTTAAAACAAATCTCAACCTGCCCCAAGTTTTCCGCGTTACCTAATGTTACTAACCAGTGGTTGTCTTTATCACGCACCTTGATGATTTAATTTGGTCTCGCCCTCTGATAGTTATCTAGACTTTCCATATACATTCATACCATTTTCTCCTTTATGCAAAGTTCAACCTTAACTTAGTTGTAATCAATCTCAATTTTTATTTGTAACTTACTTGTAATTATTACATTTGATTGTATATTACTGTATATTGTATATTATTATTAATTTTAATGTTATATAGATACTTAGTAGTCTGTAAGAGATTCCCTCTCTGCTTGATGAAATAAATAAATAAAAAAAAAAAAAAAAAAAAAAAAAATCAAGGAGGTTGTGTTATGGTCTGGGGCTGCTTCTCAGCTAATGGTATGGGTCCAATTCATCACATTCGAGGCATTATGAAGTCCGATGATTATAAAAGCATTTTAAAAGACATTATGCTGCCTTACGCTTACTTAAAAATGCCGCCTTATTGGACGTTTTAACAGGACAACGATCCAAAACATACGTCCAAATTAGTAAAAGCTTTTATTTTAGTCGAAAATGTCCAGCTTCTCGATTGGCCTGCGCAATCCCCGGATCTTAACCCAATCGAGAACCTTTGGATGCTCGTGAAGCGACAAATTGGCGCAAAAGTTTTTAAGAAACCGGAAGACCTGTTTGAAGAGGTCCAAAAGCAATGGCAACAAATTCCAATCGACCAGGTGCAGCATTTAATACAGTCAATGCCACGAAGATGCTCAGCGGTGATTCCTAATAATGGAAATGCTACAAAATATTAAAATATTTTTTTATTTCCATTAATTTTTGCAAACAAATTTTCTAGTTGCAAATGTTTTGAACTTTTCAATTCAGACTTTTATTTATAATTTCTTCTGTGTTTTTTATTTACAAAAGAAAATTGTATTTAAAGTTTAATACAATAAAAAAGAATGAGTTTTCCTTGTTTCGAACAACAAAAATTTTGTAGTAATATTATTTTAGTGCATTTCAGACATTATTGAAGAAGTTAGTATATTAAGTTGCAAATGATATGACCGACAATTCAATAAAATTTTATATATATAAAATTCAATAAAATTTTATATATACAAAATTCAATAAAATTTTATATATAAAAAATTCAATAAATTTTATATGTATCAAATTCAATAAAATTTTATACACAGTTCCGTGGACACAATTAAGAACGATTGCTTTGTTTCTTTTTCTATTAACTTTTTGTATAATACTAGTAAAAAATTCAAGCAAATCCTTACCCATTCGAATGTTGAAGAATCCCTTATTATATGCTTTGTAAAATCTTTATCGGTAGCTTACCTGTTAAGAAGTAGGGCATCTTTTTACGATATCAGAAAGGAATTAAACGTGCACATAATTAAGAACGATATACAAGAACTTGATTTTTTGTTATACAATATTTTATTTCAGTTTTATTTAGTTAATATTTGGTTGGATATCCATTGCTTTTAAGAACCGGTGCACATTGCCGAGGCATTGAGCTCACTAGATCTTCACATACTCGCTTGGGAACGCTTGTCCAGGCCTTTTGTACTTCAGCATAAAGTTGTGAGCAATTTGATATTTTTAGAGCACCAACTCTCTCCTTCACCACTTGCCAGAGGTTCTCAATCGGATTGGGATCCGGACTACACGATGGCCAATCCAATACTGTTACCTTATTGTCTGTAAACCACTTCTTCGTATGACCATCATTATCTTGTTGTAGTATCCAACACACGGGTAAGTTTTCATCTGCATATGGTATCAAATTGTTCTGCAAGATGTCTGTGTATTGGAACTTGTACATACGATCCTCAATTTTTGCTAGTGGACCAACGCGGCACCATGACATACCGCCCCATACCATTATGTTACCTCCGCCGTGCTTAAGTGTTGGGAGTGTGTACCTTGGGCTAAACTCAGTTTGTACCGGGCGTCTAACATATGGTCTGCTATGTGACCAGACTCAATTAATCTCCGTTTCATCAGAAAATAATACTTTTTTCCACTCTTGGACAATCCAGTGCCCATATTTTTTAGCAAAATTAATTCCTTTTTAACGATTCTGCTTGGACATTAAAGAGGTCTTCCTGCAAACACGTCCAAATGAACCAGCTTCTCTCAAACAACGTTTAACTGTATCCACGGAAGGTCCAGACGCATTTTCACCAAAAACAGCTCGTCGTTCGCAAATTATTCTGTTCTATATGACAAAAATGTTTTTTTGGTAAATCAAGTTTAAAGTTTAGTAAAAAACTGAACCGAAAAATCTGCCGCGATTTTCATACCAATGAAAGTTCAAGAGATTGTGGATTTTTCTGTCAAAAAAAATTTTCATCTTTGGAAGCGTTTTTTAGAGTAAGATGCGTTTAAAAAAAAATAATTTGTTCTATATGCACTTATTTACGAAACTATTCTTGTTTTATAGCATATAGAACAAAATGTAATATGTATTGGAGAAATGAAAAGCAATGTGATTTCACTCAATAAGAACTTTATTTCATATATTATAATATTAACTTGATTTTAAACTTAATCTTATACATATGTTCTTATGAGTCCATTTAAATCAATACCTGTTAATTTCTTAAAAGGTAAGTTTCGACTACAAAATCAAGTAAAAAATTAACCAAATTCATTTGACTTCGATTCCACGAAGTTCATGCTTGATTTACGGAGATTTTTTTATTGAAGCAAGTTTGTTAAAAAGACGAAGACAAAAAATTGTACCTATATTTTAACTTGTATTAAACAAATTATTAAGGGTATTCATGGGTTGATGCGAAACACAGTTGCGACGATGCGAAAATGCATGATTGCGAATTTTTTCTTCATTCCAACAACAAACACATTAGAAGTAATTTTGCAACTCTTCTTGAATTACGCACTGCTCAAACCTATTGCGAAAGCGCACAAACAGTGATGCGAAACAGCTGATTCATGTTATGGGTGTTTTCAAGCATAGTTGCCATCTGGGTAAAACTTTAAAAAGGCTAAGTTTTTACGTTGATTCAAATAAGTAAAGTTACAATATTGATGTTCATGCATTTTCGCATTCTTGCAATTCGCATCAACCCGTGAATACCCCTATTGTAGTATGCCACTGCATCAAGTGATAAAAAGTTGTATAAGCTTTTCACATCATTTACTTTCTCCAATGATATCTTCTTATCTATTGCTTATCCATTCTTATTCTTAGTATTAAGCTTTTTTTAAACGTTGCTGTAAAATTTAACTTCTAACCTTATGTTATTTATGATGGGTATTTTCTAGGCCTGTGCGAGTAGTTCGATCTTAGAGTAACTCGGCACGATTCGAGTCGAGTAACTCGAATCGAAACTCATCTCGAATAACTCGATTATTCGAGTAACTCGATAGTACTCGAGTAACTCGATGGTTTTCGAGTAACTCGATGTTTTCGAGTATTTTGATTTTTGTTCAGTTTCCGTTAATGCTGTTGATCTCAATCAGTGTTGTGACATATTTTTTTTTTAAAGTAATATTTAAAATCACTTATAACATTTTACCGACTCCCAACTGTAATAATGTTATATTATTTCGAAATTAAAGGGAATTAGTAACAGATTACTATTATCTTTTGAATTAAATATTAACATATAAAAAAAAAAACGTTGAAAAAACCCAATTACGTTTATCTTGTATATAATCTTAATTAAATAATTAGCCAAAAAGTAACAACATTACTGGAAGTTATTACTTCTGCTGAGTAATTAGTTATATCGCCGGTTTAGGGACAAAGAAATAATATTGCCTAACATATTTTATTTCTTAGCGTTACAGTCACAACACTGATCTCAATCAACATGGAAACATATCTATGTGGTGTGATCAGAAATATGAATGTATGTGAGAGCTTTCACTCATCAGTGGAAAAACCCAGTAGAAAATAAAACAGCATGGATTTTTCAACATATATCTGAACCAGCATTATGTTAAGGGTATTCACTACATTTGTTAGGTCCTGTTAATTTGCTGCACTTAACAAATTGGTTAAGTCTTGTCAAAATTTTGTATGTGAAAAGACTTAGCTGCTTGTTAGCAAGTAAACAAGCTCAGCACCGTATTTTTGTTTAGTAGATATTATTTCTTAAGACGGATACGTCAAGCTTATTGAGTGATGTATTGAATCGTTTTGGAAATGACTTCTAATAAGGTCTAAATTATTTTTGATATACAGCTTGAAGCTCTAAAACTGCACTTTATTAATAAAAAAATAAAAATATATTTATAAAATATATTTTTTATATATACAGTGCCGGTAAAAAAAATAGCACTGGAGACAACAGTTCAACTATTATTTAAAAAAAACCTCATCTGAACCAACTTGTTCAGATGCTACTATTATATAATATTTTAGAGAGTATTCACTCTCTGAAAGCAAGATCATTAGTATTAAAAGGGTAACGGTTCTTTTTATGTTAAGTAATTTTGAGAGAGGAGTACGAATTGGTACGGTAAAAATAATAGCACTGCGTTTACGTTTCTGTTGAAAAAAGCCATTTTGTGTTCAATTTATCAAAAGGTAGCATCAAAGTGTTTCAGTTTGTTTTAGTGGAAGTGGTTTTAATACAAAAAAAATTAAATTCTTAAATTATTTACGAAGCTATGGGTCGCAGAAAGCATTGCAGTGCCGAAAAACGTGAAATTATTCAAAGAATGTTTGCAGAGGGTAAAACATATGCAGAAGTTAGACATGAAGTTAGCTGTTCTAATAATTTGGTTCGTAATGCCATAATATATGCACCAAAACTTGAAACTCGTGGACGAAAGCACGCTATGTCGCCGTTACTCGTCCAACGATTAATCAGGCAAAGTAGAAGAAGCCGTTTAAACCAGCAACAGAGCTCAAAACAGAACTTAATATGTGTTGAAACTGTTCGTAGCCGTCTTAGAGATCATCATTTAAAGGCATGTAGTCCCAGAAAAGTACCTATCTTAACTGCTAAGCATGCAACAAAGCGTTTGAAGTTCGCAAAACAACATTTGAACTGGCCAGTAGAGAGATAGAGAAATATTTTATGGACGGACGAGAGTAAAATTGTAATTTATGGTGGCAAGGGTTTTCGTTCTTACGTTAAGAGACCTCCTAATGCAGAATACAACCCTAAATTTACTGCTGAAACAGTTAAGCACGGAGGTTCAAGCATAATGATATGGGCTTGTTTTTCCTATTATGGAGTTGGTCCCATACATTGGATTAGTACCATCATGGAACAACACGTATACGTTGATATATTGGATAAAGTAATGCTGCCTTATGCAGAGGAAGAAATGCCGTTATTGTGGGTTTTCCAGCAGGACAATGACCCGAAGCATACCAGCAAGAAAGCTAAAAAGTGGTTTGAGGATCATTCGGTGAATGTCATGGCTTGGCCAGCGCAGTCGCCCGACCTCAGTCCAATTGAGAACCTCTGGACTGATGTAAAAAAAGCAGTTTCTATTGCAAAACTGACCAACAATCAAACCCTTTGGGCTGCAGTTCAAGACTCCTGGATCAAAATTCCAATTAAGAGGTGCCAGGATTTGATCAATTCCATGACAAGACGTTGTGCAGCCGTAATTGCCAACAAAGGACATGCGAGGAAATATTAATTTTGGCTCATTACACTTTTTTCTCCATAATAGCTTTGATCTTAAATAAACTCTTTAATTTTGTCACGTTTTTTTAAGTTTTTAAATGCATAATGAAATAATAGTGCTATTTTTTTTACCGCCTATTTTTTAAGTTATATTGAAAAATCTGAAATATTTTCCAAAAAAAGTTAATAAATTTTGCAACTCCTTTTTAACTACTTTCTTTGAGGTTAATTGTATTTATTGATATCTTCAAAAGTTGTTTGCATCGATTTATTTAATTTTAACTTCTTAAAAGAAATAAATTTTGATTATGGTGCTATTATTTTTACCGCAGCTGTATGTATATATAAAATTCAATAAAATTTTATACGTGGTGGCCAAAATAATAAGAGCGTTCCATCATATTTTATGTATATCATTGTTTTATCTTTTCATAGCATACCGCTAGGTGAATCAAGCTGGAAAATTTTTGTTATATTCAGTCTATTACATTCTAGTACAAAACCATTTTATTTTCGCGTCATTTAGCAAAAGTGCCATTACTTTTGTTCGTAGCCGTCAAGTTATCAGTGGACATAATAATAAGAGTGCGAGAGTAATTTGAATATATTTGGGTGTGAAAAAATTTTAAAAAATAATTTACATTGCAGGCTGTGTTTTGTAATTATTTCTGAAGTGTGAGAAGTTTTTAAAAATATTTGTGAACCAGCCATGGGTCGGGGAAAGCATTGTTCTGAAGAAGAAAAGAGATTGATACTTCAAATGCGTAGTAGAGGCGAAACATACAAATTTATTTCAAATGTTCTTAACCGGTCACCGGTTATAAGTGTTATAGCGAAGGTACTAAAGCATTGTTCTGAAGAAGAAAAGAGATTGATACTTCAAATGCGTAGTAGAGGCGAAACATACAAATTTATTTCAAATGTTCTTAACCGGTCACCGGTTATAAGTGTTATAGCGAAGGTACTAAAGGATAAGAATTCAACGACAAAAAAAGCTGAAACCAGAGGATGTCCAAAAAAAACCACACCGTTACTGGACAAGCGCATAGTAAGAGAAGCTCTTAAGGATCCATTTACCACATCGTCGGCCATTAAAAAAACTTGACATTGGACATTAGCTCTAGAACGATCCGCAGACGTTTGCAAGAAAACAATTTACACGGACGGATAGCAAGGAAGGTACCTTTACTAAGCATTAAGAACATCAAGCAACGGATTGAATTTGCTAATACCAACCAAGTTTCAAGTAATAGAAGAAATTGGAAAAATATTCTGTATACCGATGAAACAAAAATAAATTTATTTGGTTCGGATGGTAGGACATTTGTACGAAGAGGCAGGAATCAAGAATTAAATCCTAGGAACACAATTAAGACAGTTAAACACGGAGGTGGAAACATCAAAATTTGTGGATGTTTTTTCTATGCTGGAGTTGGTCCAATTTATTGGATAAAAGAAAATATGAACAAGGAATTGTACCTGGATATTTTGGAAAATGTCATGCTGCCTTATGCGGAGGAAAATATGCCTTTGGTATGGACTTTCCAACAGGACAACGAACCCAAACACACCGCTAAGGTGGTAACTTGGTGGTTTCAACAAAATAATATTGATGTCTTACCATGGCCTTCTCAGTCACCTGACTTGAACCCCATAGAAAACTTATGGAAAGACTTGAAAAATAGGGTATCAAGCAAAAAAACAACAAATAAAAAAGCACTATGGGAAGAAATAAAGAGATTTTGGTATGCCATACCTGTGGAAACCTGTCAAAAACTAATTGACTCAATGCCCAGAAGATGTGAGGCAGTTCTACGAAATAAAGGGTATACAACGAAATACTGATGCCTTCAGGTACATACTCTACAAAAATTTTTAAAAAAAGAATCATAATTATTATTATTTTTCTCTTTTACAGGAAGCTGATTATCGCACTCTTATTATTTTGGCCAACCTTAAAATTGACTTTTAATTTTTTAAGAATTTTTTAAAAATAAACATGAATTGATCATTTATTATTTTATTCGCATTTAAGTACCCATATAGATTTTAACAATGCGACATAACATTTTTAATTAAAATAAATAAAATGCATTATTTAAATGCATATAATGAAGTGAGGATGTGACGCTCTTATTATTTTGGCCATAACGTATATATAAAATTCAAAAAAATTTTAAATATATAAAATTCAATAAAATTTTAAATATATAAAATTCAATAAAATTTTATATATATAAAATTCAATAAAATTTTAAATATATAAAATTCAATAAAATTTTAAATATATAAAACTCAATAAAATTTTAAATATATAAAATTCAATAAAATTTTATATATATAAAATTCAATAAAATTTTAAATATATAAAATTCAATAAAATTTTAAATATATAAAATTCAATAAAATTTTAAATATATAAAATTCAATACAATTTTAAATATATAAAATTCAATAACATTTTATATATATAAAATTCATTAAAATTTTAAATATATAATATTCAATAAAAGTTTAATGGCCATATTTTGTAAAACGCACGCAATCACGTCACTTCGGGTTTTCTTATCTGGCAATATATTTTAATAGAAAATTTCTGAGTGAGAAAGAGAGTTTGTTTTACTTCATATGAAAAAATTGCCAGACTGAAAATCTTAACGCAAGTGATTGCGTTCGTTTTACAAAATATGGCTATAAATATATAAAATTCATTAAAATTAAAATAATAAAAAATTGCATAATTCGTAGTACAATTTTTATTAAAAAGAATTAATCTTCGTTTCGAAAAATCATTTTAAATAACACCTGAATCTTTTTTTTTCAGGATATAATGTTAAAGTTGTTTCTTTGGTTATAAAAAACCATTATAAAAATTACCTCAATTCGAAGAGCACATCTATATAGTAGTAAAAATCAAATGTTTTTAACTTTTTAAAACAGATGATTTTAATAACTATAAATGTTATTACCAGGGTTATTACCAAGGCAGACAATGGCAAACCTCAGAGAGTAAAAACTGCCATGAAAGGCTTCTTGAGAACATAAGCCGTTCTAAGTCGGCTCGAATGATCTTGATCATTTGTGTTCAAACATTTCCCAAAAAGCACAACACAATTGATCATAAGAAGCTCGGTTCAAGTCCTTTCAAGGGCTGAAACGGCCATTTCGTTTTTTTTCTTTTATTATTACCAAAGTGAGGTGTCAGATGTTACATATTATATGCGACTACTGTAAGGCTCGCTCGTTTGCACCAAAGGGTTTAGGAGACCCATATATATATTATAAACATAAGAAAAACTAGTAAGGAATGATCTTCGACTGGGCCGAAGTTAAAATACCCCACGACCGAACCGAGGTATATTCAAAGCCTTAAGCAATCAATAAAATGTTTATATTTAAAAACATTTTCGTTATAGTTTTAACAAAAAATATTCACTTTTGTTTTTTGATAAAGTCACTTTGTATGGGAGGTAGGCGTGGTTTTCATCCTATTTGTTTGAATTTCATACTCAGAGTGTATATTGAACATCAAAACTTATATCCAAAATTTCAAGTCCATATATTCATTTTTGTGGAATCCGAAGAGATTTTACCGTCACTTTGTATGAGAGGTAGGCGTGGTTTTCATCCGATTTGGCTCATTTTCGAACTTGACCTTAGATAAAATCTTAAATATTGAATTTCGTGATGATAGCTTTAAAATTACGACTGTAATCGTTATCACAGACAGGTGATGCTGATCAAGAATATATATATTTTTCTATACCTACCACGCCTCCTTATGGGCGTTACAAACGGAGTGACAAAATTAATATACCCCTTTTACTTTTTTTAAACGTGAGGGTATAAAAATATTTAAGCATGGGCCCTTAACTACAAATTATGCCGAAAAAATAGCAATTGAATGCATCAATAGCAAAAAAATTTGATTGCACCAATAGGTTTAAGAGGCCCATATACATATGAAAATAAAAAAAAATTTGTGCGTGGACCCAAAGGTGCAATTATTCCGTTTTTTCGGAATCGTTCAAATTTAAACTCACTTTGCTTAAATGAAATACATGTATTTATCGTACTTAGCTAGGGCCGTTCAGTTAATTTCCGGTTAGTTTAGGTCTTAACCAGGAGATTGCTTAAAAACATTTTTGGTTTCAACAAGTGCCGTGAATTTCACCGTTGATTAAATTTCTGGCTAACCGGACATTGAGAAATCGGCCCTTAAAGCGGAAGAAAACCCATTGGTAATAAAAAAATTTTGATGGATATCTCATTTGTTTTTGATTTTAGAAACAAATTAATAGGAATGGACTAGATAAATTATGTCCAAAAAGAACTTTGGCAACTTAGAATAGCATTTCCATTGTTTCATTAAATGTTCTCATGAAATTTTTTGTATAAACATTGGGAGCATAAAAGAATGTAAATTAACTATTTTAAGGTTTTAACGTATACAATATAATAAAAATTTTCCCACTCACCTTTATCTGAAAATTTTCAGTTGACATTTTACTAATATCTTAACATTGATTAAACACGCTCAAGGTTGCACAAGTACGCACTTTTGTAGCAAAAGTAGCAAATTCGACTTTAGTGCAATCCAAAATAAAGCTAGGTCCACACGATACAACGGCTGTACAATCGCTCATCGTACAGCAGTTGGCTAATTTTACCATTCGACCGTGCAATATTGCAATAACTTCGTCGCACGCTTGCATCCAAACGATACAATAATCGCACACAACCGTCAAATAGCAGCCGATATTGGTACAACCGTTGTATCGTGTAGACCTAGCTTTACTTTTTCAAAATTGTTTGACAACCTTAGGGAAATTAGTAAACGTCATGTTCACCTTGTTAATTACACCATGCTTCTAAATACTTCTTATTTTGGATTGCACTAAAGTCGAATTTGCTACTTTTGCTACAAAACTGCGTACTTCTGCAACTTTGAGCGTGTGGCATAATTGAGAATGAACGAAATCCCAGAATTTATAAATATTTTTTGTGGAATGTATTTATTAAGACCTTCTATTCCCAAATCCCAAATCAAAATTTCACGCCGCTCTCAATTGGTTTAGAAGTTATAGGGCTTGAAAGTTGGGGAAATTTACCTCAAAAACTTGTGATTTTTTAAATTTTCCTACAAAACCTAGCATTATGGCAGAGATGGGCACACCACACACCGACATTATGTCAATGTATATGTGTCGCATTCAGCTTGCTACAATGAAAGCTATAAAATCATATAAAAAAGCGAAACAGACGAACGCGATGTTGCTTGCTTGAAGTTTCGTGGCCTACTGACAGAGATAATGAGATTGGAAACTTCGGCAAAAAAGGGATAGCTGTATGCTAAAATTCAGTCAATACTAATGTAAATATTATCAATGTGTTAGTAAAATTTCATGACAAACTCACCGGAAATTGGACGCTGGTGAAAATGCAATTTTTTCAGCGAAACCACCACCATACACATAGGGAAAAACATACTTACAATTTTTATTCAAATATTTTCATGCATAAACAAATCAAAACTCAGTTTTTAAAACAAAAAAAGAGTACTTTTGAAAGAAACTGAATTATACTTTTCTGTTAACGACAGCACTTTTCAATAGAATAAGTGTTTTTATTTTAAATTCAATTTTTTCCTTTCAAAAATATTTTTGTGTATTGTCAAAGCAACTCCATAAATTAGGTTGACGAAACTGACATTTCTATATTAACAAAAGTTCTTTATCGACTTTTATTAATAATATTCTTGCTCAGCTTAAAACAATTTTCTTTTAAATATGCAAGACTTTTTTGGCAACTATGAGGTAAGCTCACATACACAATACGTGATTGCAAAAAAAACTGAAGAACAAGCATTTTTATCTGTCAAAATCAACAGAATTCACAATAGAAACGAAGTTTCCCATCTCATTATCTCTGATACTGATCTCTGCTTATCAACGCTGACTGCTGTATGTGTATACAGAAATGTTACGTCATTCCTCAAATTTGAGGTTCGTGTCCTTCTCTGCATTATGGGTATCAAAAGAAAGGGTATGCTGTTACCTATTCAACGAGCTATCAATCATTAAAATCCGTGCATTACTTTTGAAGATATAGCATTTTACATAATATGCACACTTGGCGGTTAACCCTTTTACGAAATAACCTAAACGTAAGTATAAGGTTGCTAGGTTTTGTATTAAAATAAAAAATCTCACAAGTTTTTGAGGTCCATTTTCTCAACTTCCGAGCACTGTAACTTCTAAACGACTTGAGAGCGGCAAGAAATTTTTTCACCATTAGCTTTTTTAGCTCCAAATACACATTTTCAAAAACAAAAAATAAGTGAAAAAAAAATCCATTTTCACTCATCTTCAATTGTTCCAAAGAGACAAACTGCGGAAAAGTGTCAAATCCATGGTATAATTATACCAGGTAGCATTGACAACTGCTTATTTTCTCTTCAACAGGAAAACATAAATTGTCAAACACAGCTGTTTGCGAAACGAAGCGAAAATTAAAGCAAGTGACAAAAACAAACAAAAAACTAATAAGAATATTGTGCGTTTAAATAAACAAATCATAAAGAAATAAACACTTAAAATCATGAAAGTGATAAAAAGATCTTGTGTAATTTGTGCGAAAAGTTTTTCAGTCCGTGATGTTAAATTTTATTCAGTGCCTAATAACGAAACTCGTCGCCAGCGGTGGATTGATGCCTGTGGCTTGATGCTGGCAGAAAATTCGTTTGTTGTTTGTGTTTTCATTTATTAACAATGGCCGACCAGCGAACGCTCTCTTTTTGAGTATATTTTTTGACAGTATATGATTTCCCAAGCAACTGTCAATGCTACCATGTATTATTATACCATGTGTCAAATCGCTTGCACTCAATAAAAAATTGATATTGATTGTTTTGCAATTTTCGCTTAGAATTTACCATCACCTGTATTTGACAAGGGTACGTAAATTTTTTTGAGAGATGTTAAAAATTCGAGATCACTTTCTTAATTACACTACGTTCAGAAGTAGTTATTTTATATAGCGTTCTCTAATTAGGACCTGACAAATTTGAATTAAATTTCTGAAGGCATCCTTCCACTAATTATCGAACTGTCACTGTCAACTTATCCAGTAAACTCAACATTTTTATCATGGTAAAGTACACAAACGAACAACGTCTGTAAATTATAAAAATTCACTACAGAAATTCGGAGTCGGTGATCGCAACTTTAAGAGCTTCAGTGACGAAGCTCATTTCTGGCTCAATGGGTTCGTCAATAAACAAAATATGCGTTATTGGTCAGGTGAAAATCCACATTTGCTTCATGAATCACCACCTCCTTTTTTTATTTTTATTATTGATTATTATGAATAACTATAGTCTGCAGTTCCTGAAGAACTAGTGTCGAATGTATGTAGTATTGACTATCAATGTATTATTATTATTAGGGGTACTCACGATTCAGTTTAGTTGAGGACTTGAAGACTTGTGCAGTTGTGTAGTTAGAATTTCGTGAACACACCATACTTTTAATTTAGAAATTTTGTTGAAGTATGGGTTATTTGTCATGATCAGCTGTCACCAAACATAAGCAAATATAAACATGCCGTAAAGAAGTGTGGAAACAAAAATTATTAATTTTTTATTTAATAATGCAATTGATAAAATAGATTGGATTGAATTAAGCACACAATGTAAAATACCAAGTTTTATCATATACAAATAATCAAATTTTAGATCCTGAAAGTGATGATGCTGTTGACGACCAGCGCCTGTGCTTGATTCCCATTGAGTTGCTTTATTGAAACATTCTTTCAAGTGACGCATTTTCCACTTAGCAAGGTCCCAAGTTGCTTCAATATTTGTTGGGTTGAGGAGGGAAGAATAAAACATTTGCGCTGTAGGCTTCTGTCAGTAAAAAGTTTATTAGGATTCAATGAAAAAGAAAACACACACTATTACCTCAAAGTTTCCACTCTCTTGAATGTATTCCAACCACTCGGTCGGTCCCCTTTTTCTGTGGTTTATCGCGGGAGCGCTTGGTTTTATTTTTGCTTTCCATGATGCACAATATATATAATTTGACACTTTGACAGTACACAAGTCCTGAACTCCTCAACTACACTGGAAAGTGCACTGAATCGTGAATACCCCTAGGTATACCTAGAAGAAGGGTATACCTAGGTATACCTAGAAGGGGTATTCACGATTCAGTGCACTTGGCTCTCATCACGTAACTTTCAAAATGATCATCGTTCAAACGATACTATACGACGATATCGTCGAGTGTTTGCTTCATAAATATAAATGCATCACTGTCGTCTCGTCTATCGTTCAGTTTTCTAAAGTTTGAAAGTCACTAGAAAGCATATGTTCAGAGACAAAAGTGACATTTGCTTGAATTTTTTATTGTTTGTTGTGCCTTTATGTGAGCTTTGCTGCAAAAATGTAAGTATTGTTGAGTATTTAATGAAATAATTTTGTAATAATGTATTGACAATTATATTTTAGGGCGGTGACTCCTAAACAAATGGAAATTTTAATAAATTTTATTGACGAGCACCTGCAGCTGGCCAACAATTACATCGCAAACACGGTCCAGGGCCGACAAACGATAAATTCATTGTGGGCAACATTAACTAATAAGTTAAATGCAAGTGGTTTGCCCAACAAGTCAACAGCAGCTTGGAGAAAGGTAAGCATCAATTGCTTTTCATAAAATTCTGCATATGTAAACAATCCTTTTACTTCTAGGTTTGGACGGACAGCAAATACCGGGCAAAAAAAAAAATGCACCAAAAACCTTGCAGCCATGCGAAAGACTGGTGGTGGACCGTCGGAAGAAGTTCCACTGTCACCAATAGAGCAGAAAGTTGCGGAGCTGGCTTCCCTGCGAGATGCTGTTGCGGGAAGCTCATCCAATTGCTTTGGAGCATCACATTTTTTGGCACAAGATGATGACGACGACGGAATTCTTTTTCGCTTATCGCCGGCCTCAAGTATGTGCGAAGGAGTGATGGCTCCTACCGAAGAGGTTCCGTCTACAAGCTTACAAGCTTACAAGCAAGAAAGAGGTGAGTCAAATATATGAGTGGCTTAAAATCAAAACTCCCAAACTCAACTTTTTTAAAAAATCAATTTAATGAACATTGAAAGTGTTCAATTCAAAACTAATAGCTCAAACTAAGAAAGTGGAGCTTGCAGGTTTTGATTCTAAGCCATTTATGTAATTAATTTAATTTAATATGATAAGCTCACCAATTTTATTTTTAAGAAATGCAACTGAACACTCGCGCGCTTCAACTCCAAAGAGAAGATTTGCAGCGAAGCCAAATGAAGGAGTGGAAATCCTTAGGAGCCAGTGTGAAACTGATAAGACTTTTCAAAACAGCTTTTTGGCTGTTTTGCGAGAGAGAAACCAACAAGATGCTATTTTTCAAGCCAAAGTAATTGAACTTCTGACGAAACGCAATGAAATGGCAGAGAAGAAGTTGGAGCAGGACTCCAAAATTTTCAATCAAATTGATTGAAGTTTTTTACTTTTATAAAAACGTAACTCGA
This sequence comes from Pherbina coryleti, assembly GCA_943735915.1. Lineage (NCBI taxonomy): Eukaryota > Metazoa > Arthropoda > Insecta > Diptera > Sciomyzidae > Pherbina > Pherbina coryleti. Next base: position 107,147,327 of record OX030950.1, on the reverse strand, counting down.
TATTTTATCGTTAACTTTTAATATTTTAACTTTTTTCATTATTTTTTTTTAATTTTTTAAATGCACTACTTCGTTACCTACCTGATCTGTGAATTATTTGTTTTTTTTTTAATGTATAAGCATGTGAAATATAAGCTGTGATTTAATTTTGTTTTTAATATGTAAATATAACATAAGTTTTGTAAGCTAAGATTTTTCAATAATAAAATTCATAAAAAAGCAAACATTGAAAGTAAAGTTAATTTGTTAAAAGTTCATTTTTTCAATATAATCATGTAAGGATATAAATTTTAAATTTTCCTATGCAGAGAGGGTTTCTTTTATATCATCTCTGATTCTTTCTGCAAACTGTCTTAGTGTATTGTTGGATACATTTGAGGCCTCGGAAAGGCTTTCTTCGATTTCGTCGTTTTCATAACTTTCCACATTATAGTATATACAAATGTTGTGTAAAGCAGCACATACATTTGCAAAAATTGCAATTTTTTGAGGATCATACCGGCTTTTTCTTTCTTCTAGTAGGATTCTCCAACGGCCTGTTAGTTTAAATTGGTGATACATGTTACTAAATATAATCAAATACATTAATCTTACAAAATTTACCTTTATAAATACCAATACATCTTTCGATAATATTCCTTGCCTTCGCATGGACTGCATTAAATTTCGTTTTTTTTATATCGGTGGATGATCGATAAGGTGTAAGTAACCAAGGCTCTAATGGATATCCACTATCACCTAGAACACAATTTTTTTAAAAATGTTTTTATTTAGAAGTTAAATATCTACCTAATAACCAAGAACTATGCTGCCTCTCGTTGTAAGTACTTTAAAAAAACTGCCTTTCATTGGAATGCCTCCATACCAAGGAGTCATGAGAAGATCCAGCGTATCTGGGATTTATTGCCATTATTTTCATGTTATGATCGCAAATCTGCGCAAAAGTAAAATAAAATTCAAAATTTCTTACAATTTCTTAAAACTTTAAAAGAAACTTACAATTATCGCATTCAAGCTGTGTTTACCCTTTCTGTTGAAGAAAAGCTGCTCATTTTCTAGCAGGCTTTGGAAAAATAAATGTGTTCCATCTATACAGCCGATAACTGAAAGAAACTGGTTATTATACTTCTTTTGTTGTAAATAGTTAAAACTTACCTCCTGGTATCGAATATTTATGATAAAACCACTGCTTTATTTCCTCTCCTCCTACTTTCTCTAGCAATCTCCCAATTTATCCACATTGGACAAAGTTTTTGCTCCAAAATCTTCGTGGTATCAGACACAATTCCAGAAAGAGTACTTTGTGCGACATAAACACCAGAATCATTTCCGGTCAACCACTGATAGCCTCCGCCTCCAAGGACTTCTAATGTTGCACACAGCCTTAAAATTGGTGGAATGTGTGTTGACCGACACCCATTTTGTAGGTCAATTGTGTCTAAAACATATAAAAATGCCTCCTTAGACAAACGGAAGCGCTGAACAAAGCTAAATTTATTTGAAAAAAAAAATTACTAGCAATACTTACAATGAAATATTCTAAACATAATACATACCTTTTTGTTGGAAGAGATAAAGGATCCGATTTATCTCTTAGGGCTCTGCGTTGTCGCAACAAATCAATTTTTTCATCATCTTCATCGACACGTATGAAAAGAACTAAATTTCGGCTCATTTTATTGATTTAAAAGTTAAAATAAAATAACAACCACAAACGATACCAAAATAACTATCGTGCCAATTCAATCGTCAAAACGATAGCATTTGACAGTTGTAAGCCATACATGAAGCAAGCAAAACGATATCGTTAAGACGATACTACAGTTTTAGAGTTACGTGAAGTTAAACTATCGTCAAGACGATATCGTCAAACGATTCTCATCATCCGTGATCAGGGCCCTTACCAGTGTCGCTAGAAGGGTACCCTGCAAACACACTCCGAGTTAATTAACTAGTTTCCTAACCGGTTGAGTCTCTGTTAGTTTTTTAGTTAGAAAGGATAGGCTGTCGGGAAAAATCTAACCTATTTACTTTCTATCTGTGTGTCAGATACAGATGGCTGACTCTTTCTAACGCATGTACGCAGACATCGCTCTTTTCATTTTAAAGTGGTTAACAACCACGTATTTATAGGGTTTTATACCTAGTATATACCGTTTCCTAAGCAATATTCTAACCGCTTTTAAAACTACTATTCTTACTGTTTTATAACCATTTTCCTAACCAGTTTTTTTATTCATATCCTAACCTCGTTCTAAACAATATTCTAACCTCTTTTTTAACTTGCATGCTAACAGTTTCTAACTAATATTTTAACCGCTTTTTCAACTAGTATTCTAACCCTTTTCTAATAACATTCTAACCAGCATGCTGAATATTTTTGAAACTTATTTCTTTATTAGATTATTTATATACAGTAAATAAATACACAAATTGGTATTTTTTTAAATTTTTTTGTTGTTTTTATAACTATTATTTGTTTATAATAATAGCTGCATACCCGTGGTCGTTGATCTAGAGCGCGACTCTATTTTATTCACAAAGCAAAAACAAAATTTAGAACCAGCTCTTTGCCTGGTTCTATTTCTGATCTGAAAATGCTGCCAAGTTTAATGTATTTTTTGTCAAAAAGGAACATAGTTGGCAAATCTAAAGTATGCTGTTTTGTATTGATTTCTATTGTTATCAAACAGCTGTTTCAAGACAGTGGTGCCAAATTGTTATAAAGTTGAACTAAAGTTGTTCCACTGAGATTTGATCTGATCCAATCCCACGGCAGCTAATATATGTACATTTGAAAATAATATATGTACATATTATGAAATAATTCAATATTTAAAATTATATACAGAAATGTTCAAAATGGAAATAAAAATTGATTGAAGTCCTTTTCGTCGACGCTCGGCAGCTCCTTCATTAAGAATCTATAACCTATTTTGATGTAAATCTATTTTGATGTCGAGTTTTTGTTGCTGATCTTCCAGAGTATAAAGCTTCTTCTTGAATTTATCTAAAAATAGAAAAAATTTACATTTCGTTGTTTTAATTACTTAATAATAAAAGAATAAAATTATTAATATTATAATAAGAAGTCAATAGTTTAATTACTTCAATAAATTCAACATTTACAATTTGTAATTTTATAAATTGCCTTTCACCAAGTAATGATTCCTCATATCGCACACCCTCTTCAAAAGTGAACAACTCAAAATGTTGAAATTTTTAGGGGAGTAAAAAAATTATTACGTTTTCAAGCAACTTCATACAAAAGAAGGATACAAATTGATTTTTTAAAAATTAACGAGCAATCAGATTAAAACAAAATGTTGACAGTCGATGGATATGAGCATTACGAATTCATTTATATCAAAAAGTGGAAATTGGAAAATTTCGAGTTGTGCTACTTTTGAAGAGGGTGTGTGATATAATATATAAAAACCGATATTGATGAATGGAGTTTTTTAGTTGAAGTGATTAAAAAATGTTATTTTGCATAAATAACAAGTGGTTCTATGACCACATTACGAAAAAATAAAAATATAAATTTTGGGGCCACGAGATCACAGAGGCAACCCGCCTCAATGACGTATAAATGTAACAACAATAAAAAAACGTTGCATGGAATTATAACTTCATAATTATTGACACCCCAGTAAATTTTATAGAACCAGAGTAAGTTCAGGTTTTTGGTCACATGATAAAAATAAAACAATTTTAATGGCGTCATAAAGCCTCTCAGGGAATCCCTTAAATGGAGTAGCAAAGCAAAAATAAAGGAATAAAAATATAATTAAAATTAAAATAAGAACAAGTATTGAGACAAGTGCTCTCATCACGTATGATGAGAATCGTTTGACGATATCGTCTTGACGATAGTTTAACTTCACGTAACTCTAAAACTGTAGTATCGTTTTAACGATATCGTTTTGCTTGCTTCATGTATGGCTAACAACTGTCAAATGAAATCGTCGAAACGATTATTTGGCACGATAGCTAATTTGGTATCGTTTGGCTATTTTTATAGTTGGAAATAATAATAAAAATAATTTTTATATGTATCGGATGCGAAATTTGATTCTGTCTTAGAGTGACGTACGGAATTTGCGAAAATGTAATTTGTTTTTTTTTACAAATTAAGCTTTATTCAGCGCTTTTGCCTATCAAAAGATTTCTTCTATCAAATTAAACTTTGTTCAATGCTTTCGCTTGTCCAAGAAGGCATTTTTGTCTATATTAGAGAGAATTCACCTTCAAGGTCAAAATAGCTTGAATGCAATGTTTGTAAGTATATTTGTTAACTTTGCCGAAAATTTGTATAATTCCTCGGTGTAGAGGTATTGAGAGAGACGTTGTTTGATAGTGCTTAGGGATTTATCATTATTAAAAAAAAATATTCCAAGCAGTGTTTTATCGAGAAAAAATACGTTGTTTTTTTATTATGAAATGATAGTACAAAAATATAAAAAATTCTTATAAAAAACCGGAAGTGAACTTTTAAATGCAACATTTTAGTAACTTCAACCATTTATTTTTTTGTTTTTTTTTGCTGAAGACAAAGCTAAAACTATGTATATGTTACACGAAAAGTTTTAAAATGGGATCTGCATTCGTTTATGAGAATGAGGACGTTATGTGCAACAGCGCACACTGAATGTTCAAGTGTTTTTACAAGTTCCAGTGTTTTTTTATAAGTGCAGACCCAAACCGGCTGGCTTATGCATGCGCTATTTGCGGTGCTCTGAGGTTTTTCAGTGCCTTTTAAACTTAAAAAACTGAACGATGAACGAGACGATAGCGATGGTCTTATGCGAATCAAACTGTTGACGACATCGTCATATAGTATCGTTTGAACGATGATCGTTTTGAAAGTTACGTGATGAGAGCCAAGGTTTTAGTCAAGTATTATGGAAATTGTTTGACAAGGGATGAGAGCAAGGATTTCGACAAAGATTAGGAGATAAGATGAGTAAGACAAGAATTTTAACACAAATAAAAGTACTGAGTTAGACAAGCATTAGGACAAGTATTAGGAATACGACTCTACAACAACAGACACAATGGTAAGGACAAAGTTTGAGACATACCTTAAACAATATTTGGTACAAGATTGGGATAAGTAAATAAAAAAATAAATTGGAAAATCCTCTGTCGAGGAAGTACTAGCCGCTCCGGTAGAGTAGAGGGTGGAAGCAGCGCAGCGCGCCATCAACTCATCGTACGGTTTATCGTGTAGCAAACAGAGCACAACTATCATATTATGGCCATCTAGTCCACCCATCTGACAATCAAGCGCTAGGCAATGATTCATCGACTCTTCCCAGATCTCTACCGGAAACATTCCCATGCCGATGCGCTTTTGGCAGAAGTCGATGGTTCTTTGTAACGTCCCATATTCATATTCAGCCTGTTTGTATATGAAATTCTGCAAGTGCTTACCGGCATACTGAGCTACTGTAGTGCCAACATTGGCTGTGGAGCACCACTAGGTTGCAATGGCCAGCGGAGTATCTATGCTGATGCTTGGCTGCCTCCCACACTAGATTTTTTGCACTTGCATATTCATACATACATTCACTGTTTTTCTTACCTCTAAGAATTCTTTTTTTATTTGTTATATTCACTTATTTTGATTTTTTTACTCAATTTTTTATTTATTCACTTATTTTAGTTATTTAATTTCAACAATGTTCTAATGAGATGTGAATAATTGAGATGTGACAAATTTTGGCGCTTAAAAATTTTTCACATTCGTCTTCATCTATACCTTGTTCTGTCTTTCACACGCAATGGTTAAAGCAGACATATTTCTTTCACTGTTTCACCAAATCTTTGCTAAAGTAAATAGAAAGGGTCGTTTCAATGTGTAAGTAAACCTGCAAATTTGTTTTGAATGTATGTGTACTTTCGGTAGCCGATGTTTGCAGGGTATATCTAGAAGGGTATACCTAGGTATACCTAGAAGGGGTATTCACGATTCAGTGCACTTGCCAGTGTAGCTGAGGAGTTCAGGACTTGTGTACTTTACAAAAACAAATTACACATCTACATTTTTTTGAAAAATTTGCCAGCTACGAAATAGTGATGCAACATTTGAGAGTTCATATACCAATTAGTTGATAAATATATTTAGCGACCTTTATTAGCGACTTATTTTGCGCATATTTTCTTTATCAGTGCACTTGCCAGTGTAAAAAAAAAAAAAAAAAATAATCAGCTGTGACCAAAAATAGTCAAATATAAGATGCCGAAAAAGTGTCAAAACAAAAATTATAAATTTTTTATTTAATAAAGCCTGAAATACAAGAGTGCGATGCGAGACAACGTAAGAATCTCCTACGAGCTGTCAAAACATTTTCATAAGCAGAGTTGTTATATAGCAATCTACAATGCTTTGCGATGCGCTTGTGCGATGCGAGGCATTTCCAAAAAATTGAAAAACCTCGCATGCGATGACGAGCTGTCATAAAAATTCCATTGAAAAAACCAAAATGATTGCTGCTTATCAATTTTCTTAACCTTCCACAGTTACAGTATAACCACTAAGCATACAATAGATAGAGAACTCAAACCATATAAAAATTTCAACCCAAAAAAAAATGTATGCAATGGCTCCCACACTCTCAATTATGCTACGATCGTTCTTGTCGTTTATACGAGCGTTACTCGTGTTTTGGTGGCCACGATATTTTGTTATTGCGATCGTGAAGCTTTGGATTTTCGTCACTACATGAATTTTCTGTGGGACACACGCATGCGCTCTGTTGTTGTATGCATTGTTTTTTGCTTTTATTTATTGCGCTTACAACAACAAAAAGTGAAGCAAGCTAAAAATAGAACAGCTGTTGCTCGCAACAACAAAATGTATGGCAGGCTATTGTGGTAGCTATGAGAACACGAAGGGACGATAGTTAAAATGCGAAGAGAGAACAAAGAATAAATGAGAATGTGGGAGCCATTGCATCGCCACGCATTTTATGGCAATTTGAGTCCTCTATCTATTGTATGCTTAGTGGTATAACATACTTTTGAACTAATTAAAGTACGATTTTATTTTGAGAGTGCGAAATACACATATCTGTGATGTCATATTTTTATTATTTTGAAAGTAGATTTACGGCAGAGAGAAGTTCCTTTTATGGTAAAGCGAGGTACTATTTATTATGTGAGGGTTCGTAAATACTTCAAAATTTCTTCTTTCAGCTCATGTTGCTGAAATAAAATGTTAAAATGTATTTAAAGTTTTAGTACCTTTTCTTATGTCGAAAATACTTTTTATTATTTGGCCGTGTGCTATTCGGAAACTTTTCACTCAGATGATGAAATTTTACGGTCTCAATGAGAATATTTGGCACTTGTGAGGTGAATATGATTGACAAAAATTCATAAAGCCTCATTGGCTAGTATAAATTTTGACAATCGGCAAGAGAATTTTTGATACAAGCAAAAATAGAATACAAAAATAAAACACTTGTGAGTTCGTGAGTCATAAAGAAGTTCAAAATTTTGTTCGTTCGACAACATAGCAACCAGAAGTGGAAAACATTTGCGTAAATTTTTATTTTCAGTATATATTTACAATTTTGCATATTATATTATATTCTTGCGCTAATACACTACCGAAATCTAAAACGTCAAAATTACTAGTTGTCAAAATTGCATTGTCCTTTACGGGGCACCTTGACAAGCAATAATTCATTGCATGCCATCTGTCAAACATTAAATATTGCTTATGGAGACCACTCAATTGCCGAAGTTGGAAATACATGGGCATGCAATATTCAAAGCCATAGATTGCCAACGCGAACTTGGTAATGAGCTGTCATTATTCTTGTTTGGCAGTAATTTTAATATGTGCTGAAAATTAAAGCTGCTGCAAAAATTAAAAAATTGAACTAAAGGCTAGAAATTTAAAAATATAGTTCTTGAAAATGGAGTGGCGTGGAGAAGAAATTTATGAAATAATAGCTTTATACCGGCAATTTAAGTGCTGGCATTTTATTTTCTATCACGAGTTAAAAGTTTCCGAAAAGGGGGTTTCGCATGGTTCAACACGTTGGACGACAAAGTCGGATGGAAAATTAACGGGAAAATTTTATTGAGCTTTCGAACGATCCAACATGTTGAACCATGCTAAATTCCCTTTTTGTCCACAAATTTCATTATTTAAAAAGTACGCTTTTATTTTTAACCGATGCAACTCTGGTTCTTTAGGGGGTTTCGGACTATACTACATGTAGGATGGACATGTAGGACGGCAAAATAACGAGAATGTCTGTTCGAGCTTTCGAACTATCCTACATGTCGGATGGACTTCATTATTTTTCAGCTTTCAAGAAGAGAGCATCGTACAATGGCAACACAATTTGTTGCTGCTCTAATAATTTATGATGTTTTGGAAGAAGAAGAAGAGATAATTCCTTCCAAAATACAGTATGCGAAACGACTGCCATATTAATATTTTCAACTATGCGCTTTGTTTACCTTTTTCTATATATGTTCACTCCACGACGGTTTTTTCAGAATGAGAAAATATATGAAGTCGAATGAACGAGCGTTCGCACTTACTACATGTAGGACGGACCAACAGAAAAAATCAAAACCTTTTGATTTTCATGCTACATGTCGGACGGACCGCAGCATTTGCTTTCACACATACTACATGTCCATCCGACCTGTCAAGTTGATCCTACATGTAGGATAGTCCGAAAGGCCCTTTTCACAACTAGCGTTTCTTGTTGTAGATTATATACGAGGGCAATCCGTGCGTGATAACGTTATTTAATCGCATCGCATCCTCGCATCGCACTCTCGCACTACTATATTTCAGGCTTAATGCAATTAATAAAATAGATTGGATTGAATGTAAGCACACAATAGCTGTATTCCCGTGGGATTGGATCAGATCAAATCTCAGTGGAACAACTTTAGTTCAACTTTATAACAATTTGGCACCACCGTCTTGAAACAGCTGTTTGATAACAATAGAAATCAATACAAAACAGCATACTTTAGATTTGCCAACTATGTTCCTTTTTGACAAAAAATACATTAAACTTGGCAGCATTTTCAGATCAGAAATAGAGCCAGGAAAAGAGCTGGTTCTAAATTTTGTTTTTGCTTTGTGAATAAAATAGAGCCGCGCTCTAGATCAACGACCACGGGAGTGCAGCTAATGTAAAATACCAAGTTTTATCATACATATACAAATATTCAAATTTTAGATCTTGAAAGTGATGATGCTGTTGACGAAATTGTTGATGAACTTAACGAGGAGTTAATGATTGTACTGGCCAATCGTGGAGGAGCTGAAATGAGTATTCCAACGTCCATTCAATGGCGTGATGATGTGTTGTCCAAATTAAGCAGTGATAGCTTCCGGCAAATGATGAGAGTTAATAGAAGCCAATTTACTTATTTGGTCTCATTGATTTCTGGTGACTGGGAGTTTAATAAGCCCCATGCTTGCCTGCAATATTTGGTAGAGCTTCAATTAGCTGTCGTTCTGTTGCGCTTGGGATCACAAGGGGAGAGTGCCTCTGGAAGGAAGATAGCGTCAACATTTGGAATATACGATGGAGGCACATTACAAAAAATAACTGGAAGAATATTTCGTGTTTTACTTAAATTACTGCCGCACCAAATTTTTTGACCAAATGCAGCAGAAAGATCTGAAATTGTTTCTAATAATATGCTCACACACAGGCCGAAAAGCTGCTTTTTCAAAAAAAGGTGTTCACACTTGAAAAGCAGCTTTTCATTCGACACACCGTAGTCATATGTTTCTTATTATTGCGTTTTGTTTCATTGTTCTCAGAAAATAAGATGCTGCTATTGGCTACAAGTATACACATACAAAAAAACAGACAGAAGAAATGTCATATATCAGTGACAACCTGAATTTTAGTAATAGATTTTGACTTTACTTACGAAAACAGACTTAAAATCAGGGTTGTTTTCTAGCTTTTTAGAGTTTTTCGCTGAAAAGCACACAAAAATATGCTTTTCCTTTGACAGTTTTTCTATGGCGAAAAACTTAATATTATGTAGCTTTTCAGCTGAAAAGCCATTATTGTCTGAAAAGCAACTTTTCGGCCTTAGTGTGAACATAGTATAAAACATTTAATGAGCTTCCATTCTGCTCATTCCATTCTTGGTTATATCGATGGCTCTGAGGTTTAACGTTCAGATGCACCTTTAATAAGTCATGAAACTTTTTTTTCACGAACTCACATTTATTCAGTGAAAGTCCAAGAAGTATGCGTCTATAAACTTAAGATTCGAGATGTTGTTGTTGGAAGCCCCAGACATGATGCTAAAATACATAGAAACTGCTCATTGTTTACAAGAGCAAGCAGTTTTTATACAAATACACAACAAACTCTGATAATGGGTAGGCTGGTGACTCTGCCTCAGTGATGTGATTCTGATTTAGTAAAAAATCCCGATCACATCCCGATTTAGACCTGTTTATCCCACCAAAATGACACGAAAAACCCACAAAAAATCCCACACAAATCTTTATACCAATAACGATTTTTTATGCAATTTTTGAAAAGAAATAAGGATGCCCACCTGCTGAACAGGCCAACCTACTGCTGAACACTGTAAGTTCTGACGTCTGTATGATGCTCCAATGTGTAAAGTGTCGTAGTTACATCTCATTGAATATTCACTTTTGATAAATCATTGAGATGAATGTGCGTGCTGCTTTAGCCCCACGGCCGTTGAGAAATAAAATATTCGATTAAAACGAAGCTGAGCAAATATAGTTCATCTCTATTTAGTGAATTTCAGAGTGTTTCTTGTCGATAAAAAATGTGAATATGAGTAGAATTCTATATTTAATGTTTATTTTTCACAATTCGACGAGCAATCGAACAATATTGAGAAATGGGAAAAAAATATTTCACGTCATATCATGATGGCGTGCCTATCCACCACAAACGTTGGTCCACCTTCCGAACAAATTTTCAGAAATCGTGAAAGTAAAAAATTGTTATTTATATGATTGAAAATAGTGTTTGAAATTCGTTAAAATAGTTTTCGTGATTCTCGTCCACGTTCAGATAAAATTTTAGAATGGCGTCGCCTAAAAACAAGTGAAAAGAAGAACGAATATAAATTCTGATGCGATGGCTGCAGCCATCAAAGAAATTCAAATCTCTTTTGTTAAAAGTTCAGGGAGTCATTGTGAACTATTGATAGAATAAACTTTTTATAAACTCTCAAAAACTAGTGTTTTTACTTCATTTTCTAATTTTTCTCAACGATTTGTTTTAGGTGTTCAGTAGCTGGGCCGATTTTTTAAGCGACCGATTTCGAGACTTTTGCTAGATCGACTGCCAAAATTATAATTTTTGGAAATTTTAAATTCTGACTAAAATTCTTGTTAGTTATTGAACTTAGCTTCCAAATGAAACCAAGAGCTCTGAAAAATTATGTTTTAAACCAAAGGTATAGCCGCCAAACAAAAGGTGTTTAGTAGGCGGGCATCCTCCCCTACATTTTTTTAACATTATAATAATTTTAAAGTTTAATAATGTAGATAAAAAAGTCTTTCTAATAAATATAACAAATTTTATAAAAAAAAAAAACAAAATACGTTTTTTATAAAAACTCTCTTAAGTGTATGAAGAAATCGTAAATTTCTTTCGTTGCATCAAAATGAAACTGAGCTTATATTTTTGTTTTTAAATAAGGATGTTATTTTCATTAATTTTAAGCCTCTTGAATATACATATCTCTTTCTTACATATTTAGAACCAATGAAACAGCAATAAACGAAAAAATTTTAAAGATTACAAAAAAGTGATACCAACCAGTTTTGCTAATTTAGACTTTAAAAAATTATGATTCAGTAGAAAATCCCACCTAAGCATCTGAAATCCCACACGTTCTCAAATAGGCCAAATATCCCGAAATGAGCCCGAAATCCCACCAAATCACATCACTGCTCTGCCTACCCATTATCAGAGAATCTAATAACACCTTATAGATCGAATTCACAACAATTAGACAGAGAAAAAAGAAAAAGTTTAACTTGCGTCACAGTAAATACCGCGAGAGTGGAGTTAGTGGATTACTCAAAGAGAAATTCAACAGCCTTAAGGGTCTTCGAACTCGCATTAGTGGTAGGGAAAGCCACAAGTTATGTTGAGACTGGGTTATGGTTTGTTGTATTTTACACAACATTTGGCTAACAGATAGTGAAATCGAAGTATTTGCCAATGATTTTGTTGATCAGAGCGAAAGTATTGAAAACAATCACGATGAAATGGTTATGAATCCACAATCTGAGACTAAAAGACAAAGCCTTTACTATTTTATGTTTGGAAATCAATGAAAACATTTTATTAAAAATAAATAAAAACTTATACATATTTGTACTGTTTCAGGTTTTTTTCAAGCAACTAAATAAATGTAAAGATAAGTATATCATAAAAAACAAAAAAGTAAGTATTCAATTGTTGTAGATATTGTTGTTGCAGTACTGAAATTTCATATCAATTTCGTACTTTTCAATTCTTTCTTGTTTCTCTATTTCAAGTTTTCGTAATTCATACTCGCGTTTTGCTTTTTGTTCTTCCGTTTCAACTTACCTTTTTTCTATTTCCAGTTTTTGGTCCTGCCATTTCAAATTTCTGTCTTCGTCTATTTCTAGCTTCTTGTAATCGAACTGCAGTTTTTTTTTTTTTAAAATATCTCTCAGCTCTCTCAGCTTGCAGTGATGCTAGTTGTGAAATAGCAGAATAGCAGTTGTGAAGTAGGGAGCGCTACTTTTCAATTTTTTGGCAAACTGTAACCCTTTTTTCTTTGCAAGGGTTGTCGCAGACGGTGGTGTTGGTGGCCTGGTTATTAGTGTCGACGGTAGTGAGAGTTGAGGTACAGCTGGTGGTTCTTGTGACTGTACTGATGTTGATGGCGCCTTTATCGGTTCAGATTTTATAACTTGTGTGAGCATTCTTTGCTTACAAACAGGTTCTAATGGTGATTATTCTATTTCCAAAGAATCATCATCTAGCACTTCTATTATGTCTTCGAACTGCGACTCAACGTAAGGTGAAGATTCGTACGTCTGAAAGTCGTTCGACGTTTTTTTCTCGCCAAAAATGTGCTTCAATTGGTCGTAGTATGGACACTTATATATTTTTTCTAAAAAAGTAAAAAACTTGAATTAAAGTGGAACTTTAATAGCGGAATTACAATGCAGCAGTGGCAGCGTCAGTAGCAGTGTTTGTGGCAGTGACCTGCAAATTACAATGCAGCAGTGGCATTATCAGCAGCAGCAGCAGTGTATTTTTAATTTTCCTTTGTCTTTTTATTATTCGAATGTTGCCTCCCTGAATTTTATCGTTCGTTTGCTTGGTAGCACTGTGGCAGTGGCAGTGCATTTAGAAATTGGGCTTACATCGGCAGTACTGCTTACTGCCACTGCTGTAATGTAAATGCTAGCATTCAACAACATTATTCCTAAAATAACAGCTGATCACTGCCACTGCCGCATTGTAATTCCGCTATAACACTATAGCTACATGAACATTAGGGTGGGTCGCTAAAAAACGTGTTCGATAAACATGGTCTAAAGTGTACCGTGGCTCATTGGTGTTCACCCTTAGGCTACCTGGAATTTGTAAAAAAATGCCTTTTTGGTCAAAAACCCAATTTTTGCATGAACAAGTTTTTTGTTTCGCTGTATTTTCAAAAACAAAAAAAAAAAACAACAAAATTAAAGCATCAAAAATGATTACTATCTGCATAAAAAATTTTCGTTGGTTAAGCGACATCAATCGGACGAGATATAGCGTAGTTATGAAGATTTAAGTTGAAATCGCATCGAAATGTATTCAAAAAAGACTAAAAAAAAAAAAAATAAAAAATACAGAACGAGCAAATTTCTGAATTTTTTTATTTTACTTTACTTTACTTAAAATTTAAAGCAAATGGTTGTATACAGCTTTGGCAGCTTTTAGATCTTAAGCTTAGACTATCAAAGTGAAATATACAAAATAATTGAATTATTATTATTAGGTAGACAAATAAAGCATATAATGTATAATAAAACAAAATATATAAATATGATAAATGAGTAAGAAATAAGTTATGAAATAAAAGGTACCGTAATGAACAAAAAATTGTTATGTTAGAAATTACGTTTCACACTTGCACATTCAGAAGAATATTCAAATCATCGTAATTTAGTTGAAGAAGCCAAGATTTTTATTCACTTAGAAATTTTCGTTTATTTCGAAGGACCGTTATATAGGCAGTTATATAGCCTAGGAGCGATTGAATCATAAAAACCCAAGAAATGTTGTAGATTATACTGTGGAATCATAGCCAAATTGCGATGATTTATCCTTAGATTATATTGAACATGACGTCTGCTTAGTAAGTATCCAGAACTTTGTAATAAAATAAAGATTTCAATGGTAAAATATTAAATTCTCTAAACAGGTTAATACTACTATGTATACGGCTTTAATTGGAAATAATTCGTATGGCATGTTTTTTCGAAATAAATAACGTATTAATTTTATAACTGCTGACTTCGAACCAAGAAACAAATCCATATTGTAGTTCTGATTGAAAAATACCATGGTATATACACATGAAAAGCTATTTGTTAAAAAAAGGTTTTAAATGATAAAGCTGTCTTGTTGCAGTCAGGAGATATTTTTTTAGAGCGGCGGTATGGTTCAACCAATAAATTTTCCAATCAATGATAAGCCCTAGATATCTAAAGCTTTTCACAAAATCAATTTCAAAACACGTAGTGGAACAACTCTTTATCTTATCGAACTTTATGGGTTGGGTTACAGAACAGCAGGTAGTTTTGTCCGTTAAAAATGTTGAACATCCAGCGCTGTGTGAGATAAAACTAGCTAACGTAGGATCTTTTCCTGCAATATTAATAATACATAATTTTCGTTTTATCACTCAAAATAAGCTTATGATACGAAAACCAATGTCTTAATAGACATAAATCTTTTTTTGATTGAGATTAACTTACTTACTTACTTATCTGGCGCTTACAACCGTAAGTCGGTTTTGACGCCAGTTGGAAGCACCAAGCATTTGGAATCACTAAGTGTAGTCAGGTTATCCAACACTTGATATTTAAACGAAGATGTGAGCGTCCTATTCTGCGTTGACCACCACCGGGCACCGACTCGAATATTTTTTTCGCTGGAGCGTCGTTTTCCATTCGCTCAACATCACCTAGCCAGCGGAGTCACTCGATTTGAATGCGCTTAACTATGTCGATGTCACCGCTCAGCTCATACAGCTCGTAGTTCCATCGAGTTCGGTACTTGCCATTGACGCAGATGGGTCCGAAGATCTAACGAAGGATCTTTCTCTCGAAGGCTCCCAAAGTCTTTTCATCAGAACTGCTCAACGTCCAGGTTTGTGCTGCATATAATAGGACGGGCATGATTAATGACTAATAGAGCGTTTATTTTGTTCGTCGAGAGAGGGCTCTGCTTCTCAATTGCCTACTCAGCCCAAAGTAACACCTGTTGGCAAGAGTTAACCTTCGTTTTGTCTCAATACTGACATACAGGTAGACGAAGCCCTTAAAAATCTGGAAGGAGATGTTGTCAACAGTGACGTGGTTTTCAAGATGCTGGGACTGTTTATTTGTTGATACTAAGTATTTCGTCTTATCTGCGTTCACTGCAATACCCATTCGACTCGACTCTTTCGCTAATATGGAGAATGCTGCACTGACTTCGCGCGTATTATGGCCAATGATATCGATATCATCAGCATACGCCAGCAACATAATACTTTTGTGGAATATCGTGTCACTACGTCTCAAATCAGCAGCTCGGATGATTTTCTCCATGATTAGGTTGAAAAAGTCGCACGATAAGGAATCACCTTGTCTGAAACCTCGTTTGGTATCGAACGGAGGAGTGAGATCCTTCCCGATCTTAACTGTGCTGCCGGTGTTGCTCAGTGTCATTCTGCAAAGACGGATGAGCTTTACAGGAATACCAAATTCAGACATGGTGGAGTATATATGATTACTTATTGGACTGTCGAAGGCGGCTTTATAATCGACAAAGAGATGGTGTGTGTCGATTTGTTTTTCTAGGGTCTTCTCCAAGATTTGTCCTAGCGTAAATATCTGGTCTATGGTGGATTTACCAGGTCTGAAGCCACACTGATAAGGTCCAATCAGCTGGTTTAGGATGGGATTCAGTCTTTCACATAATACGCTCGACAGGACATTATATGCGATATTCAGAAGTCTTATCCCACGTTAGTTGGTGCAAATTGTGGGATCGCCATTCTTGTGGCTTGGGCAGAGCACACTGAGGTATCAATCGTTTGGAATGCATTCTTCCGACCATATTCTGCATAGAAGCTCATGAATGCATTTAAATAGAGCTTCGCCTCCATTCTTGAAGAGCTCAGCAGGTAAGCCATCGGCTCCTGCGGCTTTTTTGTTTTTAAGCCGAGCTATAGCTTTCAAGACTTCACTATGGTCGAGCAGCGGACCTTCAACGCTGTCGCTCAAAATTGGGGTTTCTGGGATATCATCGCTATTGGAAAGATTACTGTCGTCGTCGCCATTCAGAAGCCTAGAGAAGTGTTCCACATCCACATCTACATCTTCAGTGTACTCTGGATATCTATCACTAGATTACTGTTTGCATCCTTGCAGGAAGAGGCCCCTCATTCCTGTCACCACGCATATCAATTTTCTCGCTCTCACGCTTTTTCTATTCTCTTTTCTTTCACCTGAAAATGCGTCTCTCTTCCCTCTTATTCAGCAGTTCGCATACAGTGGGAAATGTGATTCAACTGCGCGCATATATCGTCAATCGGAGGAATACTTTCTTGAAGCAGGAGTGAGAGTCGAGTAGCGAAGTCTTTTGCTGTTTGTTTTGATTGCAGCTTTTCAACGTCTAGCTTTCTCTGTGCTGGATTGCACGCATTCTTTGTTGCGTACAGACGTGTACGGATCTTGGCTGCGACAAGATAATGATCCGAGTCTATATTGGCACCACGGATCGCGCGATCGTGCGTACATCTAAAACACTGGAAGAGTTCCTTCCGTCAATCAAAACGGAAGGTGGCTCGTCTTTTGATCAGGAGACAGCCAAGTGACTTTATGAATATTGAGATGCTGGAAAGTCAATCAACCTCATTCCGTTATCGGAGGTATTGTCGTGGAGGCTGAACTTTCCGACTGTTGGACTAAAGATATTTTCTTTTCCCACCTTGGTGTTGAAGTCACCAAGCACGATTTTTATGTCGTGATGGGGGGCTGCATTTATAGGCCTCTTCAAGGCGCTCGTAGAAGTTGTCTTATCATCCTTGCTTTCTGTCGGAGCGTGAGCACAAATAAGGCTTATATTGAATAATTTTGCCTTGAAACGGATTATGGCAAGTCGTTCGCTCACGGATGTGAATCGCAGGACATGATGCAATTAAACGCAAATTTAAGCATGTAATTTTCCAACATTTCTCTTAAGTCTCTCTCTTTCTCTTATTCTAAGCAAATCTTTTTTAAACATAAATTCAATAATAATTATTAAATATTTATTTGTTCTTAATTCTCTTTCTGTCTCTCAAAAAAAAAAAAAAAAATGCAATTGTTATAAAAACCTTAACTGAATTAAAATTTTTTAATATTCATTTGTTGTTATTCTTGATTGTTTCGATCTTTTCGATTTTGATTTAGATATTGTTTATTATTTTGTTAAGATCTTTGAGTAATTATATTAAGTTAAATTTTACCTATTTCTCTGTTGCTTATCAGTTGTTATTTGTTATTTTTTATATGTGTATTCTTACTGCATTTAGAAAACTCTGTCTTGTTTGTGAACAATTCTTTCTTAAATAAATTGAAATTGAAATAAATTGAAATGATACCGTTGTCTCATGCCAACCACGAATCTGCCAACCACGAATCCAAACTCGTGCTTTTCCGTATGGCCGCTGTAGTAGATATCACAGGATACTTGCCGTCAGCAACGCTGTCCCTTCCATCGCATTTATTGGATTGCTGTGATATCAGCCTTGCATCCTTCTTAGATATCTATCAGTTGGATAGAGGCACTATCCCAATTAAGGGTTCGGACGTTTCAAGTGCATATCCGTAAATCATTATCAGTTTTTCGTTTGCGGTAGTCGTCATCAGATTTGGAGATCATTTTTATCTTTATTCTTTTACGTTTCATTGAAATTGTTTTTTACGTGGTGGGCTTCAAATCCGATGCACAACCCTTTAAAGCCTGGCAGCCCGCAGCTCAGATTAGCCGTCAAACTAACGGTTGCCAGTTTGCCGTTTCTAGAGAAGACCACGTAGTGGTTTGAGTCGACTTGAGACGATTTCGGCATGGCTAATGCTGGCTTCACCAGGTTGAGGCAAACAGACACGATGTGTATGTTTAAACACTTAAATGAGCCAACGGCATTTTAACCGTGACTCTTAAAGAATGATTGAATTAATGCTTAGTGGAATTTACAGCACTTGAACCGTGACTCCTTGCGAGAATAATTAAACACTGGTTTTGTTGAAGGGTAAAACTATTCTAATTTATTAATTTTAGTGCAAGATATGTATATAAAAGGAAGTACACCAATTAACTACAATAATGTAGACAAAGAAAAAGATGCTTACGTTAATATAAAATTATAAAAAATATAAAAACATCTGCTTGCACAATTGTTTACAAAATTTGCAGTTCAATGTGTTGTAATATAGAACAAGAAAAAAATGCAATTAAATTTAAAGTGTTGAAAGTGTGCCAAAAAACATAAGCAAGACTTAGGTAGCAAGTGTTCTGACGAAAATAAATTGGTCAATTGTCGAGCGTTGACTTGTAGAACGTTGGCTTTCATAATGCAGCGGCAGAGTTGATATGATTGATCAGCATAATATAAGTTGTTGCTAAACTGCACGTTAACGTTTTGCTTGGGCAATGTTTTGCAATCATAAAATGACAACATCAAATTATTGACATCATCAATATTAAAATAGGTCATTAATGCAATTTGTTTTTTTTTTTCTAAAACAAGCAAAAGACCAGTGCAAGTAATTATGTGTTAACATGCTGCCCGACTTGAATAGACAATTCAAATAAACAATTGATGCACACAGCTTATTCATAAGTCGATTATGATGAACATCTAGAAATTAACTAGCACGACGTGTCTTGGATGGAGTAACGTGTCATCGGAGTGGGTTGAGCTGGTGTCTTCTTTAGACTTCGTAGTTTCCATAAAATCCAGACCATAATGCAAAAGATTACACCAACAAATGCGTAATAAGTAATCAAGGTGTGTATGGTTTTGCTTATGCTGTCATCTGGTAAGGTTGACGTGTTGATTTGAGCTAGTTGTCGTTGAATGAGTTCAAGCTCATGAATATTAGGTGTGGAGGATACTTTGCTGATATTGTTGCTGGCGTATTGTTTTGTCCATCCAATGGACATTCCTAGGCTGGTGCTGTCATGCTTGATTGATGTGACAATTTTGTGGTAACCTTGTATTCGTATCCAATTCGTTTTGATTGTGCAATCAGAATGAAGTTCAATCAAGTCACTGTTTTTTAAGTTTAGTTAAAGAGTGTCATCATCGTGGCAAGTGGCATATATCCATTTGTTTGGATTATTCAAATGGAACCATAGAATTGTATCGTCAATTTTATACAGGATGCATCTGGGATGGTCTGGGTTAGTAAACAGGTCTAGTTCACATTTGCTGACTTAAAATAACGTATGGTATGTTGCCTGTCTAAATGTGCACAGAAGTTCATTGTTGCTCAGTGCTAGGCAAGCATCCACTTCAGATCGAGGCAACGGGACATACTCGTCATGGTGCGGGCTGATTGCTAAATATTCTGTAGATAATTGTACTGCTGACAGTGAATCGTTTATAACAGCTATGATGGGGGTGAGATGTAGTAGCTGGAATTCTCTGGAATCTGCTAAAGAAAGATCAATCCTGAATACGACGTGGTCCCTTGCAAATACTCCAGTAATCTTGATCAGTTGGTAGAACTTGAGCAAGTTATCCTGATGCATAGGCAGCTGCAAGGCTCCATTAGCCTTAATCTTCAAAACCTCATTATGAAGTTGTTGTGGAGTAAGCAACAGAGGGTTGAATTTTCCATGATGGCTGTCTATTAGAACATCAATAATTGAATCGTGCGTTCGTTGCAAATTGGATGCGATGATGAACAATTAAACTGATAGCATGAGAATCGCCTGTGCTATGTATAGTTCGCTAAGTAGCCTAGTTGAACTGTAAGGTGTGGATTAGTTCCATAGAGTAAGGTGTGGATTTGACTGTCGATTTCGTCAAACTTTGCTTGTGTGTTTAGTTGGTTTGTCTTAATAATGTTGATTGTGGAGTCAATCAGCGATGTTTGATTTTTCATGAGTCTTTCCAAATGTATGTCGATCTTCTTGAGTCCATTTATGGTTTTGGACATAGTTGTTTCGTAGTTTGAATCTAGCACTCGAAACAGTGAGTGAGCAATATTTCCAACTATGTCGATGGCACCTCGTTTAGATCTTCGAAGCGACAGTATGTTCAGTTGTTTGTTCAATTCGTCTCTTATCTGATCAAAGTAATTCAGCATTGGTTGGCATTTTGTGTTATTTGACGCATTGTCGAACAGTTTCTGCAAGGTTACTGTGCCATCATGTAGAATGTTGAGTTCGTCTTGATATGGTTTGAGGTCATAATAAACTAATATGTGCCAATTTGCAGCTGTATGTTAAATTGTGTTGAGTTGTTCAAAATAGATTCCTGGTTTGTTTGTGAATTCTGTAGTTTAATGGGGCTGCATGACGCAACCGGCAGTAGAAGTGTGGCCAAAATGGTAAACAATAGGCCTGGATTGAGACAAGATCGTTTTCTTGGAGTATCTTCAATGTGAAATAATGTAGTTTTCTTTATTCGGTGACGGGGAATTTTGATGATTAATCCTTAAATGCACAAGGCGCCCGATTTTGACCAAAAAAATATATTTTATGTAAAATTGAGTAAAAATAAGAACAGCGTTTTTATTTTTCAAAAGTTTTCTTTTTTTAAAAAATTTTTTTTAAAAAAAGTGGTTGTATCTATAAAGATTCAATGTGAATTTACCCACATCTAAAATCCCTATTAAAATATATCAAAATAAAAGAAATGTGTTATGCAATTTTTATTAATTCATTAATTTTAAAAAGTTAAAATTATCAAAAACTGCAGGGAGTGCACACTGTATCTTTAAAGATACAACCAACAAAAGTAACCCAGTGAGGTGCCAAATGATCAAAATTTTTTCGAACCACTTAAAATCACTAAAGGACATGTTTTGAAAGCAGTCAGTATTTTTTCCTAATCAAAATTATTTATCTGTTCCTAGAAGTTAAACTGTTAAAAATTGTGTTTATTTAATTTAAAAAAAATTTTTTTTCACTTTGTACATAATTTTTTTAAAAAGTATGACAAATAGAAGTAAAGACTATTTTTTTATTTAAGACTTATAATATTCTAAATAATATAGAACCGATTTGAAAAAAATCAAACCAAAAATATAGCCGTAGGAATTTCTTGAATGGTTGTATCTTTAAAGATACACGGTGCATTTAAGGGTTAATGAGGTTTTTGAAGAATCTTGGATGGGTTCTTCTTCATCGTCATTGGATTGGTGTAGAGGAAGATTTTCAATGCGCTTCACCTGATTTTCGGCATCTTCATCTTCAGGAAATAAGGAAGCTAACCGATGAACTGACCGTTTAAATATTCGGTTTTGAGTTTTCAAGTCGCAAACTCTCACTAAACCATCGTCGCCCGTATAAATCTTAATGATTCGACCCAGGGGCCATTTTAACTCTGGAAGGTTATCATCCCTAATTATAACCATTGTGTTGATCTGTATATTTCTGACAGGACCCTGCCACTTGTGTCGTTGTTGCAATTCACATAGGTATTCCTTGGACCATAGCTGCCAGAAGTAAGGTTTTTGTTCTGAAACTCTTTGCATCGTTCAGTCATCTTTCCTTTGGGGGCCTTTGCGTAAACGTCAACATTTGATGTTAATTCTTCTCCGATGAGGAAGTGTCCAGGAGTGATCGCATTTAAGTCATTTGGGTTGGATCAGCTAGGCGTAAGAGGTCGTGAGTTCAGGATGGCTTCGATCTCTATGATAATTGGTTCAAGTTTTTGTTAAAATCCTTTTCAGCTCTGGATAATCAGATGCTTGAATCTGCCGAATGATAACCTTTAGTGCTGCATCAAGTTCCAGTGGTAAAAGCTGAAGATATTCTTGCCGAGCTCTTTTATGTTGTTTTGCGTGTCTTGCAAATCGTAGCACATACCCGATGACTCGTTGTACATGTGAAAACGAATTCTTTGAATCAATTGTGTAGATCCACGGATTCTCTTGCGTGGCTACAGCAATGACTGCGTTGTTTTCCATTTCATCTTTGGATTCAGCTTTGTTTTCTAATTCTCTTTTAAAGAGAGTTGACCACAGCGCCTTTGGTTTGTACAGGAACATTGGACCGTAAAGCCACATGCTGCAATTTAGAAATTTACGTGGTTCTAATCCTCTTGATAGGATGTCAGCGGGATTTTGTTTGGATAGAACATGACGCCATTGATCTGGGAGTGTCAATCGAAGGATTTTTGATATTCGATAAGCCACATAGATTGGTAGTTTTACTGACTGATTGTGTAACCATGACAGTACAATCTGTGAATCGGTCCAGGAATATGAAACCTTGTCCTGACAACCTAAGTCAAGCCTTACTCTGGCCATGAGTTCGGCAGCTAAGAGTGCTGCACATAATTCCAATCTCGGAATAGTTTGTGTTTTGATTGTTGCTACTCGTGACAGTGAACATAACAAATTCAGTTTAATTGTGTTATCCTTTTGGACTGTCCTGATATATAACGCAGCCCCGTATGCCTTCTCTGACGCGTCCGAAAACGCATGTAGCTAAACATCCTTGCAGTCATGGTTGCACCAAACATGCCTGGTAACGGTTGCATTATCCAATGTAGATAGGTCTTCTCGGTACTGGACCCACTGGGTTTTTATGTCTGCGGGTAGTTCTTCATCCAATCAAGCTTTAGTGGCCAAGCTCGTTGCAGCTGAATTTTTCCAGTAACCAAAACTGGGCCAACTATGCCGAGTGGTTGTAGATGTGTGCCAAATCAGAACTCACTGTTCTTTTGGTTGTGTTAATTTGGCTGCATATGTTGGCCCTTATGCAAAACGAATCTGATTTTGGCAACCACAACAGACATAATGTTTTAGTGGATTGTCTCTCTCCAGATTCGAAATTGAGGTCAATTTCTTGATTTTCTGGTGCTATCTCACGCAACAGTTTTGGATGATTTGCGCTCAATAGTGATCGTCCATTCAAAGGGGGCAGACGTGCCGGTTGTCCGACCCCGTGTTGTTTTATTATTGTTTTATTAAAAATATAATTGGCTTTCATTCCGTCGGTCTATTTGTATATACGTGTCTGTGTTGTGTTTTAAGCATTTGCATATTAGCAAAAATTATTTAAAAACGAAAAAAAAAACAAAATAATAATAATAAGCTAAAAAAGTGACAAAACAAAATAACAATCGAAAATATGCAGCATCAGCTGTCGCTGCAACATCAGCATAACAAATAACAACAACAACAAGAGCAGAAGAAACCTGTTTCGCCTAGAGCCGCCAGCAGCAACAACAACACCTCTGGAGTGTTGATTTTTTGATAATCCACGCGAGGAGCTTTTCTATGCTCCTCGCTGTGTAAGTATTGTTGTTGTTGTCCGTTAATTCCTCCATCCTCTCCGATTAGTTGCGACTGTAAGTGAAGTTGCACTGTGATCAGAATTGTTTGAGGTAAAGGCATAACACTTGCCTCTGTACTTTTCTCTTTTGCTCTCGGTGTTGCTCTCTTTGCAGTTGCAACTAATTACCCATAAACTTTTTTAGTTTGAATTACACTGTGAGAAAATGTCGGGTAATTTTCGTATAGATTTTTGCAATGTGTGTGGACTGAGGTCGATTTTTTACTCGATTTATGCATATTGTACTCTCAATAGGCCTCAAATAATGGCACTGAGTGAGACCCAGGTGAGCGAGGATGCAGATCCACTGGATTTTCATATACCAGGGTATCACTTACTGCCTTTGTTTTATCTGCATAGGGCCATCGCCCTTTTTATAAGAACGGACGTAGCATATCGGTGCGAGCGGAGTCTGAGCGTTACCGATCCGGAGTCCTGCTCCTTGTGGGTGAAGTTCAGTGTTCGCTCGCACTTGATTCACTTTTGTTATGTTTATAGAAGTCCGAATGTAGGGATTGAGTCCACTTTTAATAAATTGGACTCTCTCTCGGATTCGATCACGCACATTTTGGGGTTGTTCCCTGACAGTGAAATCGTTGTTGCTGGCGATTTCAATGTCCACAACCCGGCTTGGCTATGTCACTCGAGCCAATCAACATCTGAGGGTCAATATGTTGAGCTCTTTGACGAATCGAACCAACTGATTCAACTAGTGAAGGAACCAACTTTCATCCCTAGAGTTGGTCTTCAAAGCCATAAAGTCTTTCTTCTGACTTCACACCATGAAAAATATGACGTGACTTTCTATGCTTGGTAATTCGGACCACTGCACCATAACCGCAACTTTTTCATATTCTAACCTATGCACTTCTGCGCCTAAAGCCCCGAAGAGTATCACTTGGTTTTATGGAAAGTCAAATCGAACTGCGTTAAATAATTTTTACCGCAATTTCAATTGGAAATTATTATATGTTATATAGATCTACAATCCCGGCTAGCAATCGGCCACTGCCCTCTGTAGAGGAAAAATCTACTACGATGCAGGAGATATTTTTTCGAACGAGAGCTGACAAAAGAGTCCTTCCAAACCTCAACATAAAAAATCTTCTGGCCCGGATGGCATACCACCAATTGTGCTAAAAAATAGTGCTTCTACACTCACATGACCTTTGCGTAACCTTTTCAACATCTTCTACAGGACAGGAGTTTTTCCATCTTGTTGGAAGGTCGCGATCGTGCAGCCAGTATCTAAGAAGGGCGATGCCACGAACCCTGAGAACTACCGACCCATTGCTATATGCTCTACGCTCTGCAAAGTCATGGAGAGTGTAATAAACTTCCAACTAATGAATTATCTGGAGCGCAACGAATTGCTTAGTGACCGTCAATATAGCTTCCTCTTCTGAGGGCTCGCTCTACTGGCGACCTCATGGCGTTCCTCACGGAGAAATGGAACCATTGTGTTCACTTCTTCGGTGAAAGCAGGGTTTCTAAGGCATTTGACCGAGTGTGGCATAAAGCTCTCGTGTCAAAACTAATTGCATATGGTGTTGGTGGTAGCTTTTCTCGATGGATCACGTGTTTTCTAAAGGACAGGTCGATTCGTGTCGTGATTGACGGCATTTCGTCTAGTGAACACGCCATCGGCGCTGGAGTACCTCAGGGTTCAGTCCTATCGCCAACTTTATTTCTGGTTATTATCAACGACATTCTGTCGTTGACTTTCAACCCAATTCATTTTTTTGCTGACGACAGCAACATTTGTCATTAATATTCCTTCAAAAAACGCACGAACTCTTTGGAGATTGAGAGAAAGAGGCAAAACATGAATGACACACTTCTTAATGACCTAAGAAAAATCTCCGAGTGGGGACTTGCTAATAGAGTAGAGTTTAATGCTAGCAAGACCCAGTGCTGCCTGTTTAGCCACAAGTGAATGAAATGCCCCTTAGCCCTGCTCAATATGAACGGTGAAGATCTCACGGTGTAGATCCAATCTTCGCTGGAATGATCACATTTTCGATGTGTCAAAAGAAGCGGCCAAGTGTCTAGGTTTTTTAAAACTGTGTAAAAAATACTTCACTCCAACTGACCTACGCGTGATCTATACCTCATATATTAGGCCCAAAATGGAATACAATTTGCACATTTGATCAGGAGCTTCAAGATCTTATTTTGAGCTTCTTGACCGAATTCAACAACGTGCGATATACTTGATAAGGGATGAAAAAATTTCATCTTCTCTCGACTCTCTTGGGCATCGACGCAATGTTGGTTGCCTAAGCCTTCTGTACAGGTACTACCATGGGAAGATAAAAAAAAGAAAAAAATCTACGTAGAAATCGTTCTTCAAAGATGTCGATGGAAATTTATTAAAATTTTTATCTGCCAGTTTTGTCAAACAGTGCGTAACTAAGTATGGAGCTGCTCTAGTGCCATATGCTACTGTATTCAACAGATAAACCTTCATCTTGCCTAGCGGGTTTTCGTGCCAAAAAATTAGCTATAAGTTTCGATCCTCCTTATTGACCCAAATCTGACGATACATCTTTTCTACATCAGTTTTGAGAACGTACTTATGCATTCTAAAACGAAGTAAAATTGAAAAAAGTTACTCTGAATCTTGGGGCCGTTGAACATTATCTCGTTTAATGATGGTCCTGACTGGTTGTGTGCTGAAGCATCGAAGACCGCTCGTAGTTTTGTGGTTGAGCTGTATGGTCGAAGCACACAGTGGTGAGGTATAAAGTAATGAGGAAATGTGAACTAATTTGCTCTGACTTCTGACATGCGTCCAACGCCTCATATTCTCTCATGAATAAAACATATTGCTACCTTAATGAATAATCCCTTACAAGGCGTTGTTCAAGGTTTGTAATTCTTTTGTATGCTACTACATTGGAGTCTGCCACTTCTGACGGATGAACCTTTAAGGGCAATTTCACAACAAATTTTCCGTCACTTACTCGAGTGGTATGCTGCAAAAAATGTGACTCACATAGCACTTCATCTTCGGTAAGTGGTCCTTCTGAATCAAGTAATTCTTCCGATTCCCAAAATTTTAGAATTGCTTTTTCTAACTCCTTGGTTGAACAGATACCACATACTGCTTTGCTTGAACGCGCAATGTCCACATTATCAGCCACAATCCATCCAAGCACGGAATTCTGCAAACTTGGAAGATTACCTGGCAGTTTAATTTTCCATCAATGAGTAGCTCAAAAAATATTTCTGTTCCTAACAGACAGTCAAATCGACCTGGCTTGTGAAGTTCAGAATCGGCGAAAATAATATTTTGGGGTAGGTCCCAACCTTCGATATTCAGGTAATGACCTACCTCTTTGGAGAAGTTATTTAACGTCGATCGAACCTGAATCGTTGTCTGATGTCGCTTTTTTGTTTCATTTGCTCCCACGCCTACTATATTTATAGATATTGGTCTGGACCTTCCGCCCAATTTGTTCAGCAATCTGTTTGTTATTAGATTTATTTGCGATCCTGAATCTAACACTGCTCTGTACTTGATACTTTTGCCATAAATTACGATTAGTTTAATGCGTGCTGTGCCGAGTAAGACGTAGTTAGCATCACTGTTGGTCAATAGGCTGACATTTTTATTTGGTATTTTTTGATTTACCAGCTGTTGTTCTACAGTTTGATGACGATAGGTTCGGAGATTGATGCTTCAAATTTTGGAAAGAAGGGTTTTGGTTCCTTGAATGAATTTCCTTCTCGTTGTGCAGTAACGTGTTGTGCCTTTTAGATCATTTAGTACAGTGCCGCGATTTACATGCGTCTGCTTGATGTCCTGATCTGAGGCAATTGCCACATAGCTTGAATTCCTTGACCCAATTCCATTTTTTATTTAAATCAGCGGTGCAAAATGAATTGCATGAATATATTTTGTGGTTTGCCCTTTTACATATTAGACAATTCTCATTAACTGATTCGGTCTTGTTCGCGGATGCACATGTCCTTGTTGTCGATGCTTCTCCTTTTCCTCGGGCTTCGAAGGACTGGAACCTGCGTTCCAAGAACTTCAAAAACTCATCGAGAGTGACCAATCGTCTGTTGTTATCCAGGCTCTGCTCAAATGCTATTTGAGAGTCCTGGTCCAATTTTTGTATCAATAAATGAGTCAATACAGCCTCCCAATGTTGAACTGGAAGTCCTTGTGCTTGGAGTCCATGATGATGAGTCTTTTCAAATCGCTGATTGCGACATTAGCTTGTTGAGCAATGATGTCACTAGAAGTCTTTTACTGTCGTAACGACTAGTGAGGATTGCCCAAGCATTTGGATAGTTGCTTCCTGTTGATGGAAGGTGCTTTATCAAATTTCTGGGTTCGCCAGCCAGAGATGTTGTCAAGTAATGCATATTTTTTGCATCTTTTATAGCCGCATTGTGAACTTGTTCTGTGTACAAATCCTTGAATGTCACCCATTGCATGTAGTTGCCATTAAGCCTTGACAATGTTATTTTTGGTAAAGAAATGTCTGTGTCTGTTGACGTTGATCTTCTAGGCGATTGGAAGGTCTGCTCTACTGTCATGTGTCGATGGAGTTCGATCAGTGCTTCTTCTGCCCTCGTCTCGAGTTTATAATAGGTCTGGAGGGTTTATCTCCAATGATGATGTCCAATGATGTCTTCATATTATTTTTTAATAGATCCATCATATGTTTCTCGATTATTGTTGATTTAATTGTGTAATACGATGAAGGATACTCTGTATGACGTTTAGTTAGCAATTCATTCAAGCTTTGTCTTAGTGCTTGAATTAGTGCACGCTGATTTCTTAGAAGCTTCCGACCTTCAGCGCTGTTAATTGGTGGTTGAAGATCAGGATTCCTTGTTGCTGCTTGTGGTGCATCCTGACCCTTCGATTGACTGGCCGCACCGTTGTCCAAATTTACGAGTTCCATTGCGTTGCTTTCAAACAGTCTAGTGTATGTCGTGACCTTATCCTGAATCCTCTTATAATACCTTCTTGCAAAGTACTTGTCGTCGTCAGGCTTGCTTTCCAACGCCATTATCGCTTCATGATTGGAGTAAAATTCATCTCCCCAGTTTTGCAGCCTATCCAACCGCTTTGAATAGTAGCTTGATGTTTTTCGATCCTTGGAATCTTTCGAAAAATTGATTGTTAGATTTTCAATTTCATTCCCCACGACGTACTGGGCTTGGACCAATTGTTCAAATTTCATTTTATGGAGGTTCAACTGGTGCTCCTGTGACTTAATGTTTCAAGTTGTTTAATGAATTTATTCGCGGCGGACTAACGCGGTCACACGGCTAACGAATGTAAAATTTTACGCGTTTAAGTTTAATCCTTCTTAGCGTTTCACTAAAAGGATCGCGTCGGGGTCACCAAAAATGTTTATGTTTAAACACTTAAATGAGCCAACGGCATTTTAACCGTGACTCTTGAAGAATGATTGAATTAATGCTTAGTGGAATCTACGGCACTTGAACCGTGACTCCTTGCGAGAATAATTAAACACTGGTTTTGTTGAAGGTTAAAACTATTCTGATTTATTAATCTAAGTGCAAGATATTTATATAAAAGAAAGTACACCAATTAACTACAATAATGTAGACAAAGAAAAAGATGCTTACGTTAATATAAAATTATAAAAAATATAAAAACATCTGCTTGCACAATTGTTTACAAAATTTGCAGTTCAATGTGTTGTAATATAGAACAAGAAAAAAATGCAATTAAATTTAAAGTGTTGAAAGTGTGCCAAAAAACATAAGCAAGACTTAGGTAGCAAGTGTTCTGACGAAAATATATTGGTCAATTGTCGAGCGTTGACTTGTAGAACGTTGGCTTTCATAATGCAGCGGCAGAGTTGATATGATTGATCAGCATAATATAAGTTGTTGCTAAACTGCACGTTAACGTTTTGCTTGGGCAATGTTTTGCAATCATAAAATGACAACATCAAATTATTGACATCATCAATATTAAAATAGGTCATTAATGCGATTTGTTTTTTTTCTAAAACAAGCAAAATACCAGTGCAAGTAATTATGTGTTAACACACGTTGTCATATGAAGGTCGCCCCCTGACCGTCACGCGTTGACTTGTGAGAATTGTCCTCCTTACTGTTTGCAACTTTAACTTTTTGCTGTCTATAAGATAGATATGAAGTGAACCAATCAGAGGTAATCTCTGAAACCACGTTTATATAATTTATTCAATAGGATGCCATGATCAATTGTCATATCAATAAAAAGCGCAGCTGTTACTTTTTTATAATTTAAACCATTGTTAATCTTTGAGCAAAACTTTAAAAGGGCATATTCAGTAGACCATTTTTCTCTTATACCATATTGAGAATCACTAAAAAAATTTGTCTTTTGGAGAAAATTGAGCATTATAGCATTTACACCCCTTTTCAAATATTTTTGAAAAATTTGGCAGAAGTGAGATCGGTCTAAAACTCTTTTAAATAAGTCTTATCGCCCTTTTTAAACATCGGAATAACTTCAGCCTTTTTAAGATCGTTTGGGAAAATACCTGTTTCTATATTCTTGTTAAAAACATGACAAAGAATATGGACATATTGAAAGCAATCTTTTTTACAAACGAATTAGAAAAAACTCCTTTAGTTGCAGAGCTAGAATTTTTTAACGAAAATATAATTTTATATAACAGGCATGTCATGTGAAGCGGGCAACGAAAATAAGTGAGATTCTGAAATTTGTTCATATTATGTGTTCACTAGACCTGTCCTAAAAATTTTTTTTTCGAAATTTAATTTATACTGCTCGGAAAAACGTAACATTTGGCATCAGATCGAGTCTCCAAAATTTTCATGCTGATCACGTAAGGCCTTACCCTGCCTAGTTGGGCTAAAAGTTGAGATAATTGGAAAATAGTCCAAAATTTCACAATTTTTGATTTTTTGGCCATTTTTTGGACACTAGGCATCCATTTAGTTTGCTGAAAATATTTTCATCGTAAAGTACATATAATTTCCTTTCCAATGAGCAATATAAGTTCAAAATCGGTTGAGATTTGAGGTTCCGTGAGAATATTAAAGTTTTCGATATTTTTTTTTTTTAGCTTTGAGAATTTCAGGTGGAAGACCTATTCAGTCAAGTCTGCCTTGGCTCGAAATGGGGTCATAGGTTAGTGGGAAGGAAAGGGAAATTATGTGAAAAAAGTGTAGGATGTTCTAAGCGTGGTGGGAAGCCAAAGAAACATGTGAATTTGAATTTGAAGAGGCAAGTTATGCCGTTACCTCAGTCAATTCAAGTTATAAGGCAATCTCATCCACAAACTTCTCTACCATCAATTACAACTTCAAGTCGTAACTATTGATAAATTTTCAATTTGAGTTGATCAGAAATGAAGATATAAAATTGCAAATGCGAAAGGTTTAAAGCGTAGGACCATCACCTGACCGGAAACCGAACCCAGGACCTCTGGGGTAGCAATCGAACACGCTACCTACTCGACTACCGAGGCCGCAATAGAATGTTAACTCATTGAGTTCCATTTTCACTTCAGAAGATCAGATTTTTTGTGAGATGGCCAATTATCTTTATAAAATTATCTTACTTGCAACAAATACTGCCTCTCTTCCTCGTCTTGGTTAAACGTGCGATTGTACTCAGTGATCAATTTAACCGCTCTTTTAGCGGGATCATTTACTTGAATACTCTTACAAATTTGCAACCCTGTGGCAAAGTCTTCATGTTCACTCCATGTTGAGGGATCGCATTTTAAAAAATCCATTTTTATTTCCAAATGTTGAAATAATCCTTTGCTGTTGGTTGTTATGAAATCACTTACATCTCTTTCAGCGAACGACTTGAATCCTTCAACAGAAACAATATTTCTTGTGCGATAATCTGTGTAATCTTCGTCATCAATGTGCAATGCTTCTAACATTTTCTTCTTCGTTTCTAATGGCACTTGTTGATCCAAGAACACAAATGCAGCTGGCTCTTCCGATAGAAATGACACATGTCTTCGGAATTTGTGAACCAAAGCAACAGAAACTTTTGGATTTGGGTAATTAACTATTTCTTTTATGAAAGTTGAGTCTTTCATCGTGGCTTCAATTGCTTTGTCACATCGAAACCAGTATTTTATATAAATGCGGATCAAGACGTTGTATATTTCATGCAAGCCATTTTCTTACCATGTGGAATTGATTCTGAAAGAGGAACATTTTAAATGATTAAATGGCCTTGGCCATAAGGCGAGCATGAGAAATTGCTCCAAAAGTACGAAGCTTGTAATCATCACTGCCTAGAAAAAGAACTGCTACTTCCAAGAGTTCTTTGTAGTCGCCACGTGGTTGCTTATCCTGTAGATGAAAACGACAGAAAGCTTTAAATTCTTAGCATTTCTCAAGACTGATACTTCTCTTAATAATTTTATCAATAATTTCTGACTCATACTTGGTAGCATCTATATTTTTTCATTGTTTTCCAAAACGATCAAACGCAGTTACCTCTAGCGCAAGTGATACATGTCTTTGGAAACTTCAACTAGTAAAGTAAAGACCAAGGAGGAATGACCAATTAATTTTCAAGAAGGGTTACTGTTCCATAAATGAGCATCTACGATTTGCAAAAGAAAGCCTTATCATACTTATATTGATAAAATTGACTATTGCTTGAGTGAATAATGGAAATAATGTTAAAATTGATTTGAAATTACGTTCTCGACCAAAATTCTTTACTGGTGAAATTCATTGGATTAAGACTCATAATCATGGCATCTCCATCAAATTCGATTGGACAGAGTTTTGTTGTATATCAACCGATTTTAAACTTATTTTGCTTGTTGGAAAGGTAATTATGTGAACTTAACGATGAAAATATTTTAAACAAACTAAATGGATGCCTAGTGTCCCAAAAATGACCAAAAACTAAAAAATAGTGAAATATTGGCATTTTTCCTATTACCTCAACTTTTAGCACAACTAGGCAGAGTAAGGCACTACGCGATCAGCATGAACATTTTGGAAACTCGGTTTGACGCCAAATGTCACGTTTTTCCGAGCAGTATGAGTTAAAATTCGAAAAAAACTTCGGCTCCATACAACTGGAGGACAGCTCTAGTGTTCACATAATACTTTTTTTGATTTGAAGTTTAGCTGCTAAGATATGGGATTCTAGGGTTTTTTTGAAATTTTATTTTCATATTGAAGATTAATTATTATAAAATAAGGAATGTAATTTTTTTTATAGGAAATTTACTGTTTTTTGACGTGACGAAGTTACGTTTTACCACACAGGTTTCCAAAAAAGTTGAAAAATGCATTTTTTCAAAATTCATCGGCTTTACATTGAATTGTTACTCGCTGAGTATAAAAGCTATGACTAAAAAAATAGTACCACCGTAAAGGTTAATTCTTTGACTTTATTATAAAAACAAAAAAACAATTCAAAACGGATCGGGACACGGTGGGAGCTGCTTAAGCAACGCAACTGAAAATTTGTTACATGAAATTATTACTTGCTGAGTATTAGCGCCAGGATTAAAAATATGATACACCAATAAAGACCTGTTTTAAGTCCTCATAACAAAATTAGACAAAAAATTTCTGACTTCATGGGACACAGAGAGAGCCGCTCACAGATCGAAAAAGCAACATTCATGCAGCAGCGTTGCATTGAATTTTTACTCCCTGAGTATATAGCTACGATAAATGTTTGAAAAGGAAAATGAAGGACTTATACTTAGCCTTAGGACGAAAAAAAAAAAAAAAATTCGACGTCACCAGATCGGGAATATAGCAGCATATGTAACAGAAATGTAATATCGTTGCATGGAATTTTTACTCACTCGGGAGACGTGCTGCGGAAAATTTTGTTTTATGAAAGCATATATGTGTTATTACGCCTCACAACTGAGTAAAAAAAAATTCTTGTCATCATGATTTCCGGGTGGTAACCACATAATGTAGTAAAAATGCCAAAACCATGACAAAACGTTGCATGAAATTTTAACTCTGTGACTACTGGCGTAACGGTTAATTTTAAGGAACGAAAATGAAGATGAGGACTTTGGGCACATTATAAAAATAACAAAAAAAAATTGACGGCGTCATGAGGTCCCTCAGGGAACCGCCTAATGTTAAGCTAAGTAGCTAAGACAAAGTTAATGAACCAAGGAAAAGTACAACCAATGAAGAAGCAAATAAAAAAAAAACAAAAGCAAAAGCAACAACACCAACACCAAAATCAACACCAACACTAACAAAAACACCAACACCAAAATCAAAACCAACACCAACACCAACACCAAGAACAACACTCACACTAAGAACAAACATCAACATCAACATCAACATCACCATCAACATCAACATCAAGATCAAAATCAAAATAAAAGTCAACATCAACATCAACATCAACATCAATATCAACATCAACATCAACATCAACATCAACATCAACATCAACATCAACATCAACATCAACATCAACATCAACATCAACATCAACATCAACATCAACATCAACATCAACATTAACATCAACATCAACATCAACATCAACATCAACATCAACATCAAGATCAAAATCAAAATAAAAGTCAACATCAACATCAACATCAACATCAAAATCAACATCAGCATCAACATCAACATCAACATCAATATCAACATCAACATCAACATCAACATCAACATCAACATCAACATCAACATTAACATCAACATCAACATCAACATCAACATCAACATCAACATCAACATCAACATCAACATCAACATAAACATCAAGATCAAAATCAAAATAAAAGTCAACATCAACATCAACATCAATATCAACATCAACATCAACATCAACATCAATATCAACATCAACATCAACATCAACATCAACATCAACATCAACATCAACATCAACATCAACATCAACATCAACATCAACATCAACATCAACATCAACATCAACATCAACATCAACATCAACATCAACATCAACATCAACATCAACATCAACATCAACATCAACATCAACATCAACATCGACATCAACATCATCATCAACATCAACATCGACATCAACATCAACATCAATATCAACATCGACATCAACATCAACATCAACAACAACAACAACAACAACAACAACAACAACAACAACAACATCAACATCAACATCAAGATCAAAATCAAAATAAAAGTCAACATCAACATCAACATCAACATCAACATCAACATCAATATCAACATCAACATCAACATCAACATCAATATCAACATCAACATCGACATCAACATCAACAACAACAACAACAACAACAACAACAACAACAACAACATCAACATCAACATCAACATCAATATCAAAATCAAAATAAAAATCAACATCAACATCAACATCAACATCAAAGTCAACATCAGCATCAACATCAACATCAACATCAATATCAACATCAACATCAACATCAACATCAACATCAACATCAACATCAACATCAACATCAACATCGACATCAACATCATCATCATCATCAACATCGACATCAACATCAACATCAATATCAACATCGACATCAACATCAACATCAACAACAACAACAACAACAACAACAACAACAACAACAACAACAACAACATCAACATCAACATCAAGATCAAAATCAAAATAAAAGTCAACATCAACATCAACATCAACATCAACATCAACATCAACATCAACATCAACATCAATATCAACATCAACATCAACATCAACATCAATATCAACATCGACATCAACATCAACATCAACAACAACAACAACAACAACAACAACAACAACAACATCAACATCAAGATCAAAATCAAAATAAAAGTCAACATCAACATCAACATCAACATCAACATCAACATCAATATCAACATCAACATCAACATCAACATCAACATCAACATCAACATCAACATCAACATCAACATCGACATCAACATCATCATCGACATCAACATCAACAACAACAACAACAACAACAACAACATCAACATCAACATCAACATCAAAATCAAAATAAAAGTCAACATCAACATCAACATCAACATCAACATCAACATCAATATCAACATCAACATCAACATCAACATCAACATCAACATCAACATCGACATCAACATCAACAACAACAACAACAACAACAACAACAACAACAACAACAACAACATCAACATCAACATCAACATTAATATCAAAATCAAAATAAAAATCAACATCAACATCAACATCAACATCAAAATCAACATCAGCATCAACATCAACATCAACATCAATATCAACATCAACATCAACATCAACATCAACATCAACATCAACATCAACATCAACATCAACATCAACATCAACATCAACATCAAGATCAAAATCAAAATAAAAGTCAACATCAACATCAACATCAATATCAACATCAACATCAATATCAACATCAACATCAACATCAACATCAACATCAACATCAACATCAACATCAACATCAACATCAAAATCAACATCAACATCAACATCAACATCAACATCAACATCAACATCAACATCGACATCAACATCATCATCAACATCAACATCGACATCAACGTCAACATCAATATCAACATCGACATCAACATCAACATCAACATCAACAACAACAACAACAACATCAACATCAACATCAACATCAAGATCAAAATCAAAATAAAAGTCAACATCAACATCAACATCAACATCAACGTCACGTAGCGCAAGCTAGTCGATGCCAGCTTTTTTTTGACATACGCGCGGTGAAGCGCGTTAACTGGCGCCCGAGCAGGGACCCGGTCTAAGGATACGGTTGAAGTCCTGTGGCAGTATAAGGTTATAAGTGAAATCAGTGTGTGGTAATGAAGTGTCTTAATAATAAAACATAAATTATAAACTCAATAAAATTAATGGCTGCGATTCACCACCGAAAGGGGGACCCTCCAGCCAAATCAATGAAATAAAATAGAGTAAATGAAAAAAATAATTATAATGGATAAATAACCTTAACGAATATGTAGGCTGCGAATCACCACCGAAAGGGGGACCCTCCAGCTGACTCATGATGATAAACCAAATAAAAATGCTGGCTGCGACTCCGAATTCCGGACCCTCCAGTCGAATAAAATTGAATAATTTATAGCACTGCCGCACCTGAAAAAATATTGCCACAGGACTCCAATGATATTTTTGATAACCTTCTTTTAAATAAAAAAGAGAAATATTTTTTGATAACATTTTTTGTTAATAAAAAAGAGAGATATTTTTTGATAATCTTTTTTTAAATAAAAAAAGAGAGATATTTTTTGATAACCTTTTTTTAATAAAAAAGAGAGATATTTTTTGAAAACCTTTTTTAAATAAAAAAAGAGAAGTATTTTTTTTTATAACCTTTTTTTAAATAAAAAAGAGAAATATTTTTTGATAACTTTTTTTTAATAAAAAAGAGAGATATTTTTTTATAACCTTTTTTAAATAAAAAAAGAGAAGTATTTTTTTGATAACCTTTTTTTTAATAAAAAAGAGAAAAAATCTTTGTCAATTAAAGGGTCGGTCGAATAGTATGTTCCTTTTTTCCTCTGATTGTGTGCATAAGTGATTGTACATTCTATGGAGTGCACGGTGGCGTTACCATGGGCACACGTCACCCATTCATTCACCTGCATACGCTTATTTCATTCTTCCCATAAGAACAGAATGGAGATCAAATTGGAACAAGGAACATACTAGTGAAGTCAATCGTGCCATTAGTAGGTTGACGGTAATTATTAACACCGACAACTAAACGGGAAAACCACGATCCTTCCTCGATCAACCCAATATGCGAATTTTAAATCATTGTATTTATTACGAAATTATAAATGTTTTTAATTTCAGAACTACACCAACGAGAAAACAAAGCAACAAGGGATAACCACAACAAATCCAATTAATGTTACTTTTGTAAGTAAAGACAGGCAAAAGTAAAGCAACAAGGGGTAAGTGAACCTTATAAGAATACCTTCCGCTATCCTAACGCACCCGTAGTATACATTTTGAAATTCAGATAAATATTTTTTGTAAATATGATTTTTATATCACATCAAAAAAATTAAAATGGAGGAAATGCAAAGGGCTTTAGTAGAAAATACGGGAGCCATGGGTGCCATTATGGCACAGCTAAGGGCAATTGAGGGACGTTTGTCTGCTCTGGAGTCGAATAGTGATCTGCAGAGGGTTAATGAAAGACTCAAGCAGGTAGAATTTGTGGTGACTCCAGCCACACCAGTGGCTGAGGAAACTCTACAGGGGCCAATAAATGAAGAGGACTTGAGAGAAATAGGTAGATTGCCTGACTGCGTAAAGGAGCTGAGGGTTTTTGAAGGGAACCCTACGCAATATATCTCATGGGTCCACAATGTGGAAATTATATTGAAAGATTATGAAATAGTTAAGAACAAACCAATTTACCGAGCTTGTAACGAAGTTCCGTTTTCCGGATTTAGAGCTGGGATATACTCGCCGGTGTCCAGCGTTCGTTGCAGAAAATTTATATTAAAAGAAACCCTTTCGCTTGTAAGATGCTGATTATTTATTGACAATCCAAGATACGGCTTAACCCTAGTGTCTTATATACATTCCTATGGGTATACGTACGATGGCCTTGACTGATGGTAATAAGAGATGTCTTGGAGGCACTTTGGCGAGGTTGAAGCGTAGATTACGGTCGCTTTTGAGGTTAATGCGTATACGCACGATGACCTTGACGTGCGGTAGTAGGTGATGTCTTGGAGTCTCTGTGGCGAAGTTGAAGCGTATACGCACGATGACCCTGACGTGCGGCAGTAAATGATGTCTTGTAGTCTCTGTGGCGAAGTTGAAGGTTAATGCGTATACACACGATGACCTTGACTGGCGGTAATAGGTGATGTCTAGGAGTCTCTGTGGCGTAGTTGAAGCGTAGATTATGGCCGATTTCGAGGTTAATGCGTGTCCACACGATGACCTTGACGTGTGGTAGTAGGTGATGTCTTGGAGTCTCTGTGGCGAAGTTGAAGCGTATACACACGATGACCTTGACGTGCGGTAGAAGGTGATGTCTTGGAGTCTCTGTGGCGAAGTTGAAGCGTATACACACGATGACCTTGATGTGCGGTAGAAGGTGATGTCTGGGAGTCTTATGACCTTGGCTGGCAGTAGAAGGTGAAGTCTTGGAAACTGTTTGTCGGGAGTGCTTTTCTGGGTTTTGTGTGACCTTGTTTGAAACAATTAGCTATTCCTGCGACCTAAGAAGTGTGACTAAATGACTATCACTGCGGCAGAAGAAGTTTGATTACGATATTGGGGAATGAAACTTAACCACCAATACGTAATCGCGACCCTGTGAGTGGAAACAAAATATAACCGGGGAATGAAACTTAACCACCGGAAATATGTCTACAAAAATCGAGCGAAACTATTCTAAATCCTGACTAAGAATTTTGATTACGATATTGGGGAATGAAACTTAACCACCAATACGTAATCGCGACCCTGTGAGTGGAAACAAAATATAACCGGGGAATGAAACTTAACCACCGGAAATATGTCTACAAAAATCGAGGAAAACTTTTCTAAATCCTGCCAAAGAAGTTTGATTACGATATTGGGGAATGAAACTTAACCACCAATACGTAATCGCGACCCTGTGAGTGGAAACTAAATATAACCGGGGAAATGAAACTTAACCACCGGAAATATGTCTACATAAATAATCAAAAGAACTCTGACTCCACAAGGTTACACTCACCACTTTTGCGCTTCCGAACGTCCGATCACTTTGACTGTACTATGAACAAGAGACCGCTTCAATGCTGTGACTGGCCTTTTGTGCCTTCGCTTGTAGCTGCATGCTGTACTTTGATGTTCAAACCGGTTTTATAAACTGACTTCTTTATGTTGCTTGGTATGCTTTCTCTTAATCTCTCTCTCTCTCTCTCCTTCTTACTTTATGATATGGAGCATGTTGCGTATGCGTGTGTGTATTAAAGTTATCTCTCGCAAATTGTTGTTTCTCGTTTCTCGCTCTCTATCACTCTTATTACTATGTTGCATCTTACTTATAAAAATACAGGGTGTATAACTAAATTTTATACTAATAAAAATTTAGTTGTTACACTCCCCTCCTACTTTACCGTGTGAACATGAACGCTGGTGGTTCCACATCTTGAGATATCCACTTGATATTTTGTGCCATTGATTACCCGGGCAAAACGGACCTTGGCACCACATCTTTTAGTGCGCTGACGCTCTTCTATCTCTAGGTGAAGTGCTTCCGGGACATATGTGGCTTCCTGCTTTCCTGGCTCGTCAATTGGCTTGTTTGCCACCAGTTCCCGGATGTTGATAAGACTAATGGCTGTGCGATCGATCGGATCCCAAGGCGACGAAAGTACTCCCAAATCTAAGAAATTTTCGTCTTCAGATTTGGGAAATATATCTACCATATCCACCGTGGCGATGTTACTGTTGATGGTGCTTTCGTGGTGGTTGGTAATGAGGTCTGGTGGTCTTCGTTGTAGGTGTTGTGGATTTTGCTCTTCGTAGTCGAGGTGATGGATGAGGTGTGGTTTCTGGTGCTCAACGTAAATGCTCCAGCTGAGGTGTTGTTGTCGTTGTTGTTGATCATAGCTGTTGTTCTGGAGCAAGTATTGTTGCTGCCCGGTGTCAATGTTGTGGAAGAGGTGCTGTTTTCGTTGCTCACTGCTGTTGTTCTGGAGGAAGTATTGTTGCTGCTCGCTGTTAATGTGGTGGATGAGGTGCTGTTGTTGTTGTTCACTGTCAATGTTTTGGATGAAGTCCTGTTGTTGTTGTTCTCTGCTGGTGTTCTGAAGGAAGTATTGTTGCTGCTCGCTGTCAATGTTTTGGATGAGGTCCTGTTGTTGTTGCTCACTGCTGGTGTTCTGGAGGACCCCGTTGACCCTGTTGCTGTTGTCATTGTGGGTGACCATGCTGACCTTGTTGCTGTTGATTTTGTGGGGGACCACGCTAATCTTGTTGCTGTTGTATCTGCTGACTCCCTTGTTTCTGGCTCTGTTGGTCATCTTGTTTTTCTTTTGCTTGGCTACTTGGCAGGTTATTAATTTGGCCTGGACCTGCTGACTGTGTCGGCGCTGGTGGCTGACCTTGTTCTCCTGCAGTTGGTGGTGTTGGTTGTGCTCTAGCCTGAGGAATAAATCAATATCTGCTGAGGTTATCGTTTGTTCTTCTGGAGTGATCATTCCTATTTGTGATTCCACGTTCTTTTGCAGTAATTTCTTCTTGTTGAGGTGGAGTGTCTGCCTTCCACA
Source organism: Pherbina coryleti (assembly GCA_943735915.1). Taxonomy (NCBI): domain Eukaryota; kingdom Metazoa; phylum Arthropoda; class Insecta; order Diptera; family Sciomyzidae; genus Pherbina; species Pherbina coryleti. The sequence continues at coordinate 107,106,231 of OX030950.1, read as the reverse complement.
CGTGATGGTTGTCCCTACGGCTGATAAGAAGTCCATTCCCAGGAGTACTTCTTCTGTTACCTCTGGAAGGACAAGGAAATTCACCTCTCTTTGCTCGGTGTCCAACTGCACATTCAGAGTCAGTGTCTCGTTGACCATTTTACGTGAGCCATCAGCCAAAATTACGTTCTCGCTGATATCTTTAGAGTTTCGTGAAGTTCTTAATTTAGTTGCTAGTTTCGTACTTATAAAACTACGAGCTGCTCCCGTATCAATGACTGCTAAGGCACAAGTTGTATCCAAAGTCACGGTAGCGACAACTTGGTTGTGTTCCTGTCTTAATAATTGAGTAAAAGAGGAGGTGTTTTGCGGTGTGGCTGCGTTCCTCCTCGTTATTGGCGCAACCATGTGGCGTTTCCCTGAATATGGGAGTCTACAGCACTCAATAGTTCGTGTTCCACGGTTTCCACAATCCCAGCAAAATATTAAACTTGGATTTCTGCATGCTGCATGGGAGTGGCCATCTTGTCCGCATCGTCTGCATGCGGTTCTTGGATTTATTCTCGCTGTTGTTTCCTGTTTGATTTGCCTGTGCCGCTCCCCTAATGGACGCGGGCTTACTGCGTGAGCCTGTTCGTTGTTACTTCGTATGCTTTCGTAATCGTCTGCTAGGGAAATTAGTTCTCCTAGGTGTCGGAAGTCCTTTCGTCTTATATAGAGCTGATACTCACTTCGACAGTTTCTAAATATCCTCTCCATCTGCTGTGTTGGCGTGTAGTTTGCATGACGCATCATGTTTTGTATGGCTAGCATATAGTCCTTAAAACTTTCCCGTGGTCTTTGATGACGTCCTCGGATCTCATCTTCTAGTTTCTCGAAGTAGCGAGTAGGTAGAAAGAATGTCAGAAAGTCTTTTTTGAACTGTGACCAATTCTGCCAAAGCCCGTTGTTGTTCCTCAGCCAGATGAGCGCTCGGTCCGTTAACAATTCCGGCATTGTTCGTAGGAGATAATCAGCATTTATCCCAAACGCTTTCGTCAGCTCCTCGATTCTCTCTACGAAACTTAGTGGGTCCCGACTTCCGTCAAACTTTACAGGCCACTTACGAACTTTCTCGATGACGGCTGCATAGTTACCTTCATTTTGGGTTGAAGCTGTTTCCATGTTGTCTTTCTGATGGATCTCTGGGATGTGTGTCATGGTACCACCTGGTGGAATCTGCATCGGTACCACTAATGGCTTTGGGGACGTTGCCTTCGTGTATCTTCTTTCCAGCTCCTCAAGTCGTAACTCTAATATTGGCTCTTCCAGCTCGGAGGCGAAGTTAGCGAATCTCTTACGCAGGTCTTCTACGGTTCCTGTCTCATCAAAACCAAATTCGCGTGCGTACATCACAAGATCTTCCTTGCGCAGAGAATAGATCCAAGTTGTCTTCACCATTGTAAATTAGTTTTGTTTTTTTTTTTTTTTTTGTTTTCCTCTCTTGTAAGGCTTTGGATTAATTTGTTTGATGTCTGGATGTTTTATATTTCTGCGTCAGGGTCCCTGCTCGGGCGCCACTGTAACGAAGTTCCGTTTTCCGGATTTAGAGCTGGGATATACTCGCCGGTGTCCAGCGTTCGTTGCAGAAAATTTATATTAAAAGAAACCCTTTCGCTTGTAAGATGCTGATTATTTATTGACAATCCAAGATACGGCTTAATCCTAGTGTCTTATATACATTCCTATGGGTATACGTACGATGGCCTTGACTGATGGTAATAAGAGATGTCTTGGAGGCACTTTGGCGAGGTTGAAGCGTAGATTACGGTCGCTTTTGAGGTTAATGCGTATACGCACGATGACCTTGACGTACGGTAGTAGGTGATGTCTTGGAGTCTCTGTGGCGAAGTTGAAGCGTATACGCACGATGACCCTGACGTGCGGCAGTAAATGATGTCTTGTAGTCTCTGTGGCGAAGTTGAAGGTTAATGCGTATACACACGATGACCTTGACTGGCGGTAATAGGTGATGTCTAGGAGTCTCTGTGGCGTAGTTGAAGCGTAGATTATGGCCGATTTCGAGGTTAATGCGTGTACACACGATGACCTTGACGTGTGGTAGTAGGTGATGTCTTGGAGTCTCTGTGGCGAAGTTGAAGCGTATACACACGATGACCTTGAGGTGCGGTAGAAGGTGATGTCTTGGAGTCTCTGTGGCGAAGTTGAAGCGTATACACACGATGACCTTGATGTGCGGTAGAAGGTGATGTCTGGGAGTCTTATGACCTTGGCTGGCAGTAGAAGGTGAAGTCTTGGAAACTGTTTGTCGGGAGTGCTTTTCTGGGTTTTGTGTGACCTTGTTTGAAACAATTAGCTATTCCTGCGACCTAAGAAGTGTGACTAAATGACTATCACTGCGGCAGAAGAAGTTTGATTACGATATTGGGGAATGAAACTTAACTGTGAGTGGAAACAAAATATAACCGGGGAATGAAACTTAACCACCGGAAATATGTCTACAAAAATCGAGCGAAACTATTCTAAATCCTGACTAAGAATTTTGATTACGATATTGGGGAATGAAACTTAACCACCAATACGTAATCGCGACCCTGTGAGTGGAAACAAAATATAACCGGGGAATGAAACTTAACCACCGGAAATATGTCTACAAAAATCGAGGAAAACTTTTCTAAATCCTGCCAAAGAAGTTTGATTACGATATTGCGGAATGAAACTTAACCACCAATACGTAATCGCGACCCTGTGAGTGGAAACTAAATATAACCGGGGAAATGAAACTTAACCACCGGAAATATGTCTACATAAATAATCAAAAGAACTCTGACTCCACAAGGTTACACTCACCACTTTTGCGCTTCCGAACGTCCGATCACTTTGACTGTACTATGAACAAGAGACCGCTTCAATGCTGTGACTGGCCTTTTGTGCCTTCGCTTGTAGCTGCATGCTGTACTTTGATGTTCAAACCGGTTTTATAAACTGACTTCTTTATGTTGCTTGGTATGCTTTCTCTTAATCTCTCTCTCTCTCTCTCTCTCTCCTTCTTACTTTATGATATGGAGCATGTTGCGTATGCGTGTGTGTATTAAAGTTATCTCTCGCAAATTGTTGTTTCTCGTTTCTCGCTCTCTATCACTCTTATTACTATGTTGCATCTTACTTATAAAAATACAGGGTGTATAACTAAATTTTATACTAATAAAAATTTAGTTGTTACAAGCTATACTCCAACATATAAGGCAAAAAGTAAGGGGTTGTGCCGATACCGCTCTGTTATCTTACAATGTCCTTGACGGAGACTGGCCTGCAATTAAACAGGTTCTTTCACTGCACTATGCGGATAAGCGCGATTTGCGCACCCTTGAGCACCAATTAGGGCAGTTGGCACAAAAGGGGACAAAACTGGATGAGTTTTATGCAGCTGTTAATCATCAGCTGTCACTCATCATAAATAAGCTAAAGACAGACAACTATTCGTGCGAAACCGTAACCGCACTCATAGAGACCTACCGCAATAGAGCATTCGATGTTTTCAGCCGTGGGCTAAGTGGAGACTTATCAAGAATGATGATAGTCCAGAAACCCAAGACCTTGCCCGAAGCCTATTCGGGTTACTTGGAAATTCAAAATCTTAGTCTTAGGAATTATACCATCCACACAAATGGGCCTAAAAAAATAACAGTGCCCATTTATGAAATGACAAGAATAGAACAACGTCCAATTCAGTTTCCTAGGCGACCTTATCCCTCCTTCAACTCAAACAGATTTTCAGCAGGACCTTCCCCAATGAATATACCCACAAACCCTTCAGAAAACAAACCATACCAGTCTGTCCCTCCACCTCTGCCAACTGGCCCCAAGCCTCAAGAAAGAATGGATGTTGACAGATCCATGCAAAGCAGACAGGTCAACTACATGAATAGACCTAACAACTCTTTTAAACGCAAGACTTCTTCTTGGGGGAATTACGATAGGAAACAGGAAAGATTATATAACCTTCAGGCCGAACCTTATATCGATGAGACAGCTTGCGAGGAGTCACAAAATGACAATGTCCATGAGGAACTGAATTTTATGGAGGAAGCCTCTCAAGCCTTCCATATATAGAATACGAGTCAAAAGATGGGGGAACATTAAATTTTTTGGTAGACACCGGGGCCAATAAAAATTTTATAAGACCATCCCTGGCAGCCGGAAGTGTTTCTTTAAAAACTCCATTTTCAGTCCATTCCGCCGCCGGAAATGTTACCATAAATCGAAAGATTGTGGGAAGATTCTTTGAAAAATACGACAATTATGAACCCATTACGTTTTTTGTTTTGCCTGGTCTCGAATCTTTTGATGGTATTATCGGAGACGATACCCTTAAAAAATTCTGGAGTAAAAATTCCACTCAAAGCTATGTTATCCGAACAAGTAAACCTTTTAATAAACGATCAAATGCCACACGACACTAAGGCTGCCATCAACGATCTCGTGGAGAAATGTAGAGCTCTATTTGGCCCAATCCAAGGGGGTGAGGCAGTAAAAACGAGAGCAGCAGCTGAAATAAAAACGACCACGCAAGACCCAATATATACAAAAAGCTATCCGTACCCGGCATGTATGAGAGAGGAAGTAGAGAGGCAGGTAAGTGAATAATTATCGGAAGGGATCATTCGTCCATCAAAGAGTCCCTACAACTCACTGATCTGGATGGTATCGAAAAAACCTAAACCCACAGGAGAAAAACAGTATCGGATGGTAGTTGACTTTAAGCGCCTAAATTTAGTAACTATATCTGACGCTTATCCGATTCCAGATATAACGTCAACCCTTTGTAGGTTGGGTGAAGCAAAATACTTTACCACAATAGACCTTACTTCTGGCTTTCATCAGATTGCTATGAAGCCTTCAGATGTCCCCAAAACGGCTTTTTCCACCATGAATGGAAAATTCAAATTTTTGAGGTTGCCTTTCGGTTTGAAAAATGCTGCGGCCATTTTTCAAAGAATGATAGACGATGTGTTGAAAGAATACATAGGGAAAATCTGCTATGTATACATTGACGCCATCATAGTCTTTGGCCGTGATGAGAAGGAACACCTTCGCAACGTTGATGCCATATTCTCTAGACTTCTCGACTCGAACTTAAAGGTAAACATTGAGAAAACACAATTCATGAGGATTGAAGTTGAGTTTTTAGGCTACATAGTATGCCCTGACGGAATCAAACCAAAGAAAGTACAAGCAATCCAAACCCTTGCCCCACCTGATAATTTGAAAGACTTAAAACGTTTCTTAGGTATGACATCGTATTATAGGAAATTTATCCGGCATTATGCGAAGGTTGCCAAACCTTTGACAAATCTCACAAGAGGAGAAAATTCACAGGTTAAAGCAAACCAATCGAAAAAGGTCCCGGTAACAATGACCGAAGATGCATTAAAAGCATTCAATACCTTAAAGACCTCATTGTCATCGTCCGAAGTTCTCGCGTTTCCAGATTTCGAACAACCATTTAATCTAACAACAGACGCGTCGAACTACGCAATCGGAGCCGTGCTCTCGCAAGGCAAGACTGGTCAGGACAAGCCGATAGCATTTATATCTCGTTCGCTAAATAAAACTGAGGAAAATGATGCGACTAACGAGAAAGAGATGCTTGCTATAGTATGGGCACTAGACAACCTGCGGTCATATCTCTATGGAGCAAGAAACATACGCATATACACAGACCACCAGCCGCTCACTTATGCGTTGGGAAACAGAAATTTCAACGCTAAGTTGAAGCGTTGGAAAGCGCGAATTGAAGAATACAACCACGAGCTGATTTACAAGCCTGGTAAATCAAACTCAGTGGCTGACGCTCTTTCAAGGCTCCAAACACAGATGAACCACCTATCAAATTCTTCAACAGACACTGCCAGTGAGGGAAATTCTAGTACAGATACTGCTAGCGAAGGTAACTCCAATACTGACACAGCTAGCGAATCGAGACTACCAGCGGCTAATGATGTTGCCGATTCTGATTATGGAACGGTCCATAGCGCAGAACAGGATTCTTCGAACCTCATACCTCATGTCGAAGTACCAATAAACCTTTTTCGAAATCAATTGATTTTCAAGGAAGGCAAGGAGCTATTTTCACATGAGGCCCCTCAACCTGGGTTCACTCGTCACTACATTACCTTACCTGCCCTTGACAAACAAGAATTGACGGCTATATTGAAAAAGAAGTTAAATCCAAACGTAATAAATGGAATAAAAATGGCCGAAAAATATCTGGGACTACTGCAAGAGGTTTATGTTTCAACGTTTAATAGATATAAAATTCGGGTTACACAACGAATCGTGGAGGACATACGAAATGAGGAGCGAAAATTCGTCATAATCGAAACAGAGCACAAGCGGGCACATAGAAATGCTCGGGAAAATAGGCAACAAATCCTGGAAACTTTCTATTTCCCAAAAATGTATTCTTCTATTAAAAATTTCGTTGCAAATTGCAGAATCTGCAATGCCAATAAGTACGATAGACGACCTTTTCAACCCGAACTTCAACCAACACCAATACCGAAATATCTCACAGAAATTCTTCACTTAGACATCATGGAGATCGAAAATGAAAAATTTATTACATGCCTTGATAAATTTTCGAAATTTGGGAAATTCTTTCACATTAATGACCGCTCCGCTTTACACCTTCGCGAAAACATAATAAAAATATTACACTATTTTACGACACCCAGGGTCATGATTACGGACAACGAAAGAAGCTTCGTTAGTCCAATTATCCTCAATCTTATAAAAATGATGGGAATTGAATTGTATTTGACTCCCACTAACCGAAGCGAGGTTAATGGGCAGGTAGAGAGACTCCACTCGACTATCATCGAAATGTATCGATGCCTGAAAAATGAATTACCAAATCTCAATGTTAAAGAGCTGGTGTATGTGGCAGTTGATCGTTACAATAACTCGGTGCATTCAGTCACTGGAAAAACACCAAGTAATATTTTTTTCGACAGGTCATCACGAATAAATTACCAAAATCTTCTCAACTTTCGAGCAAAAATAAATACGGACCTTAGGGGTCTTATAGAAAGAAAACAAGCTCTCCAAAATGCAGGAAGAAACAAGAAACGGTCAAAACCAAATAATTATAAAAGAGGTGAGGTAATCTTTGTATCAATAAAGGGTATTAAAGGTAAAAACAAGGCTCTATTTAGGCGGGAAATAGTGAAAAGGAATAATAGGGTTACAGTGCTAACAGTTAGCGGGAGGAAGGTACATAAGGCTCACATTAAAAACTCAAGTCTAGTAAAAATTACACGAAGGACTGTACACTAAGAGAAAAACTGAATTAATATGTAAAAATTATAAAGTATAAATAACCTTATTCAGAAAGAGAAGTTTTTGTTTTTGTAATATTTGTAAAACTTAGTACTTATCACAAAAATTCATTTAAAATTTAAAAAAAAAAAAAAATGGGAAATGTGTACTATCCCATTAGTAAATAAAAACAAAATTAATTTAATTAAGCTATCAAATTGTTTAACCTTATTATATTATATTTTACTACAATCTATGATCAGCTCCTATTTGTTTTAACATTACAATTTAGAAAACATGTCAAAAGCAATTAAAAATTCATTCACGATCGGAATATGAAAAAAAAAACAATCTTTTAATCGACTTATGGAATTAGAGCGATAAGGTATTTCATTTCAGACTAGCGCTTATATCTGCTGCTGACGCAGTGCACATCTTTAGTTATGATTCACCTGTGGTTACGATTCAGGAAGGAATGGCATGGATAACCAACGGCTACTTCAACCTCATACACACCATTGATCTTCAACGTTATGCTGACATCATCGAGAAATCTGAAAAGTTAGTGGCGACGGATGTTGCAGAAGAAAGCATGCGGTTAATCCTCCAGTTTCACCTAAAACAGACGAGAGAACGAATTAACGAGCTACGTAGTTCACCTAAAACAAGAGTCCCAAGATCTATTAATTGGATCGGTTCAGCCTGGAAGTGGCTAGCAGGATCCCCTGACGCAATCGAATGGGATGAGATTTTAAGAAGTCAATCAGACATAATTGAGAACAACAACAATCAATACAAAATCAACAGGAATCTTTTTAACGCCACTCATGAATTCGTCAGCAAGATAAATGGGATGATAACTAGCCTTAATAATGTCATCGAAAAAAGCGATATAAGCACAAGGGATCATAATCTACTGGACAAAATACTTATCCTCAAGGAAGGAGTCAACGAGATTGTACGAGCATGTCAAATGGCAAAAAAGGGTATAGTGAACAGTAACCTCTTAGACGCTGAGGATGTAAATATGGTTATAAATGAACTTGAGGTTCTACCATACCAGAATATAATTGAAGCTTTTGAGTTTGGCCATCCCTCAGTTTACACAAATGGGACCCTCATGTTATATGTCCTTGCGGTACCAAAAGTAAAAGTAAACGCCTATCATGTAGTGAATTGCCGTGCTGCGATTTCTAATGGTACTCAGGTGGATCTTCAGTTTTCGAAACTGCTCCTTAGTCGAACCGAAACTTATGGACTAACTGGAGAATGCCTGAGAATCGGAAACTCCTCGGTATGTGTTACGACAAGCTTAGAAAGGGTTCCGGAAAATTCGTGTCTGCCAAAGCTTTTCAAGGGCGGAGACGCACGCTGTCGGTTTAGGACGAGAAAAGAAGAAGTTATCGAATTAGTAAATGAAAACACACTTTTTATAACTAATTTCAAGGGCGAAATAAAAACCTTTCCCAAAGGCTGGAAGGAACCTATGTCATCCACCTCGACAACGAGACGCTGCAGCTTGGTGGCAAGACATTTTCATCATACTCGTTCTCGAAGTTCCAGGCCCTACCACATGTACTAACTAATGTTACGAGCGAGGGAGTAGCAGTTGACATTGAATACCTACGAGAGCTAAGCTTGACAAATATCCATCGACTACAAGGCTTGGCCGGTAGAATTGACTTCTCATCATGGATGGATATTCTAACAAATTTTTTTGTAGTTGCAATAGCAATTTCCATCGGGCGAAAACTCACAAAAAGGGTCGGTCTCCCAACAATACAACTCCCAGTAACTCATCTGTCGCATGACGCCCAGCCAACGGTTGCGGTCGTTACTTAGATCTGCGGGACGCAGATATTTGAAGGGGGAGGAGTTAAGACGAGCGATCCTATGTTTAGCCAACGCGAGCCACTGTACCTGTCACCTATAAAAGTGCTGAGCATACGTCTGGTTACCTGCATGCGAGTTACGTCGCAGACTGCACCTTTACCTTATTTCGAATATAAAATTTAAAAATTAACAAAGTTGAATGTACTTTGTTGCAACAGTTTACTTTAGCATATTTAATAACTCAATTAATAAATTCTGCTTGCTCTGCAATATTTCCGAACGTTAAAACAATGTTTCATTTTACGACCCACTTAATAAATTTTGGTTGCTCTGCAGCTTATAATAATAATAATATCTTTATTTGTAGTAGAAAATTAAGTTATAAACTCTTTGTTATTGCACAATTTACAGAGATTTTGTATATATATACGTTACAACTAGAAAATGATACAAATGGTATAAATTAAAAAAGTTATTTTTGAAATAAGTAACATGGTAAGACCAGAAGGAAAACTACAAGAAAAAACCTTCTATTAAGAGATTGAAAAAAAAAAAGTAAATCAAAAAATTGAATAAATTAATGAATAAACGAATAAATTATCACAGTTTTAAATTCACAACAAAATTAGTGGATAAATAAACAAATCATTAGATAAATAAATAAATAAATTAATAAATATAAATAACTAATATTAGTCAGAATGATATAAATTATATATTAGAATATTATCAGACATGGAGCTAAACATTTTAAATCTTACAGTTGCTTTACTTATACAGTCAGTGATAAGATTTACATTGTTTTTTTCATGGAGTTTTTTTGTGGAGTAATGCCATGGTAGTTTTAACGCCATTTTAAGCAGTTTATTTTGACAAATTTGTAGTTTTTTTGTATGCATTTTTGCACAGGTACCCCAAACAGGACATGCGTATAAAATAATGGATTGGAATATGACTTTTACAAGAATTATCTTATTAGCATTACTAAGCTTTGAATTTCTGTTCAATAAAGGATAAAGCAGATGTTTTGCTATGTTAAACTTATTAATGAGGTTATAAACGTGATCACGAAAAATTAGTTTTTTATCGAGGACAACACCGAGATACTTTACATTCTCAGATTAAGGAATGTGAAAATTATCTATATATAGCTGTGAGCTTGGATAGAAACAAGGATTTCTTTTTCTTGTAAAAAAGCTAGCTTGTGTCTTCGTTGCATTGAGCTTAATTTTCCATTTAATAAAAAAATTATTTAATTGGTCAAGAGCGCATTGCAATTTGATCACAATATTTTGACCAAATGAATGCGAGAAGAAGATTCCAGTATCGTCAGCATAAACAGCATAATCACAGTCATCGTATTTGGGCATATCAGAAAAGTATATAAGATAGAGCAGTGGTCCGATAACTGAGCCTTGTGGAACTCCCGCAGGGACCCTAACAAAGTTCGATGAAACATCATTTAAACAAACGCAAAAAAATCTATCTGTTAAAAAACTCTGTATGATTTTAGTAAGATATAAGGGAAAACGTAAATCAATCATTTTAAAAAGGAGCCCATTATGCCAGACAGAGTCAAAAGCTTTTTCAACATCAAGTAAAACTAAAGCAGTTGATTTTTTTTGATTAAAATTTGATTTTATATGATTTTGAAGTCTTTTAATCTGATGAACAGTACTGTGAAAGCTTCGGAAACCAAATTGTTCATTAGGAATAATATTGTTTCTTTCAATAAAAGTCCAAAGTTTCTGTTTTAGTACTTTTTCGAGAATTTTACTTAGGCTACTTAGAAGACTTATTGGGCGATAACTATCAACTTTATTAAGAGGTTTTCCAGGTTTATGAATAGGAATGATTTTTGCAGCTTTCCAGGTGTCAGGGAAATATTGTAATTTAAGGCAAGCATTGATTACAAACGTTAGGTAAGTTAATGCAACTTTTGGTAACTGCTTTAACATAAAATTTTTGACCTCGTCAAGGCCTGCAGCTTTTCTGGGGCGCAATTCTTTTATAATACTTTTAATCGTATCTACGGAGACAAAGTCAGAATTAAAGGTTTCAACCTCTAAGGAGTTAAATTGCCTTATAGTTTCATTAACTAGATCGTTATGAGCTTGGCAACCTATGTTTTCAGAAACTTTATGATTATTTAAAAAGTTTTGAGAAAAGGAATTTACTTTCTTTTCACTGAGAAATATTGTTTTGTTACCATCAATTAATGAAGGAATATGAACAAATTTTTTTCTCAAGACCTTGCTTAAATTCCAGAACGGTTTAGAACATTTTTCTAACTTACTCAGTTTTTCATTCCAAGCTTTGTTCTTCACTTCTTCCAATTCATTTCGAATAAGAACGGAGTATCTGTACATTACATTATAATCCGATAGAATGCGATACCTACTCCAGTGCCGACGATACATATTTCTAATTCTTATTAGATTTAAAATGTAAAGAGGAATCTTGAAACAGTTATTTTTTGGAGTCACTTTTGGTACGGAATCCCTAACTGCATCCATAACTATTTGAGTGAAAAACTGTGTTATTTCATCGACATGAGAGGACTGGCTAATGTCCTTTAACTCAAAAGGTTGACTACTAAGAGATGTTTTAAGACATGATTTAAAGCGGCTCCAGTTGGTGTTTTTAAAATCAAAAATTAGATTTTCATACCATGGAATATTTAACGAAATATTAAACTGCACAGGGAGATGGTCCGAACTGAATTCGTTTAAAGCAATTGGTTGCGAAATATGAGGAGAAATATTTGAAAGTATTAAATCAATTGTTGATGGGTTCCCTCTAGTAGAAGCGGGTATATAAGTTGGAGTATTAGAATACGATACCATAACCGGAAACCGAGTGGTAAATTCAGTAAATTAAAACAACACAATTTAAAAATACAATTTGATAAGTGCAATTTTTTCGCAAAAGAAACTCACTTCCTAGGCCATATCTTAACCCCAGAAGGAGTTAAGCCTAACCCACAAAAAATAGAACACATACCAAAATTAAAACTACCTTCTACCCCTAAACAGATAAAGTCATTTTTAGGTGTCACTGGGTACAATCGTAAATTCGTTAAAGATTACGCGAAAGTAGCGCAACCAATAACTAAATATCTTAAAAAAGATACGAAAATTAACATAAACGACCCAAATTATATAAATGCCTTTGAAAAACTTAAACAGATTCTTACTGAACATCCCATCTTAAGATATCCTGATTTTAGTAAAACATTGAAATTAGTAACAGACGCTAGTAATTTTGCGATAGGAGCTGTATTACAACAGGGTAACCACCCAATATCATATGCCAGTAGGACTTTGAACGATCACGAACAAAAATATTCTACTACGGAAAAAGAACTCTTGGCCATCGTTTGGGCCACCAATTATTTCAGACCCTACCTATACGGTAATAAATTTAATTTACTAACGGACCATCAACCATTGAAATGGCTTTACGCCAAATCAAATGGAAAAGATATAAACCCACGGTTACAAAGATGGCTCCTTAAATTAGGAGAATATAATATAAACATAGAGTATATTAAAGGCTCAGAGAATAAAGTAGCTGACTTCTTCAGCAGAATTAACAGTAATAAAAACGAAATAAATGCTTTAGAAAATGATCCTGAAGGACCAGCTAGTTTACCCATAGTAAATAATAATGATAACGAAAATACAGAGACAATCCACTCTCAAGAGGACGAACTTAATAAAACCTTTCCAATTCTAGAAACTGTAGTAAATCGTTTCAAAACCCATATCATTTTAACGGAAAATAAAACGAAAGAATTTGAAATAATTCACAAAAATAAAAAAGTTTATATTTCTCGGGAAGATCTAGATAGTAATGCATCAGATATTTTAAGAAATCAGGTAAAATCGCCATTTTTAGTGGACTTAGTAATCAAGAATACAATAAACTTGAACAATTAATCATAGAACTTTTTGACAGCATACATTCAATTAAATTTGTAAAATGTTTATATCATCCAAAAGACGTTAACGAAGAACAAGCCTATAAATTAATTAAAAAATACCATAAATTTTAAACTGGACATACAGGGATTAATGAAAATTATGAAGGACTAAAGTAATCGATATACTTCCCTAACTTAAAACTTTTAATTCAAAAATTTATAAATAATTGCGACATTTGTAATAAAGTAAAATATGATAGAAACCCAATCAAAAATAAATTCCAATCGACAGAAACTCCAAAAGATTGCAATGACATAATTCATATGGACGTATACACAAACTCAAAATCGAACTTTTTAACTTTTATTGATAAATTTTCCAAATTCGCCACAGCTTTCTACCTTAAAGACAGAAATAATCGCACAATAATAGAAAAATTAAGGCAATACAAATCACAAAAAGGACATTTTAAAAAATTGGTTACTGACAATGAATTCAAAAGCATAAACATACAAGACTTTCTCAGAAACGAAGACGTCGAATTACATTTAGTAGAACCAAATAACCATACCGGTAACGCTGACATAGAACGATTCCACAATACGTTAAGTGAAAAAATTCGTATGTTAGGAATAGAAAAAAGAGATATCTGTATAAAGGACAAAATCAGCAAAGCTATAGAATTATATAACAATACTTTTCATTCGGTTATTAAAGAAAAACCCAGAAATGTCCATGAAGGTAAATGCGATAAAGCTGTAATATACAATAACGTATGCAAAGAAAAACAAAGATACATATGTATGTAAACAGAATGAAAAAAGGGAAAATTATATAGAAAGAAGGACAGAGAGCTACGTGAAAAACTATAAATCAGTTAGGCATAAGGAAGAAGCAAAATTCAAAAAACTTAATCTATCTAACATTCATACATCAAATATTAAAAGACCCACCAAATTTGCAGGTCAATTGGATCCCCAGAATGTTCCTGATAATGGTGATGACTTGGACTTTGGTGCAGGGACAAGTAACAATAGCACAATTAGAAACCAATAAGGGATATATTGAACTACAAACAGAGGATGTGGACATTGTTAAGAGCTATATTACCGTACTCCACATTGTAAATCCATCAGAAATATCACTTATGTTAGATGAATTCGAAACAAACATTCAGCAAGCAAACTTACAGACAAAACAAACAACACTAAACATGCAAATTAAAAATATTAGGAACAAAATTAAAAACCTTATTTTACACAGACAAAAAAGAGGCTTAATAAATATCGTGGGAACAGTACAAAAATGGCTTTTTGGTACAATGAATGACGACGACAGGCAAGACTTAGAACAACACCTTAACACGATAGACGCAAACAACCACAATGCAATAAAGAATCTTAACAAACAAATTAACATTAATAATAATTTCAACAAAACATTTTATAAATTGAAACAAATCATACAACACGATCGCGACATGATAATATCAAGACTGAATTCAATAGAAAACACATACACAAGAATACAAAATGAAATTTTATATATGGATTTCGCATTAAAATTAAAGATTTTTCAAGATAATGTAGAACATATTCAAGACAGTATTGTAGCAAGTGAACTAGGTACACTTCACAGTAGTATAATAACAGATGAAGAAATTACAAAATATAATATTGATGCCCAGAAATTACAAAAAGTTAAACTAGCATCACTAGTTGATAATAATAATAACATTATTTTTCTAATCAAAATTCCCCAGGAAATAATAACACTACCAAAAACTTTATTAATGCCATTAGCAGACACTGGTAGTTTCGAATTGATGTTTGACCCAAAATATGTAATTAAATATGGTAGCGAAATTTTTGAATATGAAAACCAAAGAGATCTACAACACCTTAAAAACTGTAATAATTGTTTGATGAAAAAAAATTGTATGAAAATTTTGAATAATGCATCCGAAATAATTAATGTTAAACAAGGCACAATAATAGCAAAGAATTTTTATAACACTACCATAGAAAATGATTGTAATAATAAAAACACTTTACTCAATAGAAACTATTTAATTCATTTTAATAATTGTACGATAAAAATAAATAATAAAAATTTTACTAGTAAAACAACAACATTAAAATATAGCATTGTACTTCCAAATAACCTGGAAAATATGAAAAACATAAATTAAAAACTTATATTTGACGATATTATATTAAAACAAATAGAGAATATTGATTTTAGTAAAGAAATTAATTATCAAAAGAAACAGAATTACATTAATCTAACAGTGTATGCTATATTTACAATAATTATTTTAATTATAAGTATTTTATTAGGAAAACTTTTGTATAAAAATAAGAATATTAAACTTAATATTAATACTGTATCGACTCAGGAGAGTCTTCAATCTAAGAGGGGAGGAGTTACGTCGCAGACTGCACCTTTACCTTATTTCGAATATAAAATTTAAAAATTAACAAAGTTGAATGTACTTTGTTGCAACAGTTTACTTTAGCATATTTAATAACTCAATTAATAAATTCTGCTCGCTCTGCAATATTTCCGTACGTTAAAACAATGTTTCATTTTACGACCCACTTAATAAATTTTGGTTGCTCTGCAGCTTAAAGCATTGAGCAATAATGTAAACACTGCAACAAAGTTCATTCAACGTAAATAGTATAAGCGATAAGCCGAAGCAACAGCTTAGGCATTAACATTTTTGTTAAATAAAAATCAGAAATAAAGTTTACTTCAATTCAATCGGAAGTCTTTGTAAATTATTTTCCATAATTTGCGCGTATGACGTGGGAGAAGTGCATTGCGGGAACGTGGCTGCGAACACTGCATAACGTGGGAATGCCGACGCAGCAGATATGGCACAACGCAGGGGTAGCTTTTGGCTTAGCTTTAGTTTTTAAGTTAGAATTAATTCATTCGAATTTGGAGCGTGATCAAATTAAGTCAAGATAGTTAATAACCAGTTTTAAGCTAATAAAATTGTGAAAAGAACATTAAAGTGAGTTTTAATAATTGGCCCGTGGGGCATCGGCTAGCGCAAGCTGAGGAGTGAGATCCTTCCCGATCTTAACTGTGCTGCCAGTGTTACTCAGTGTCATTCTGCAAAAACGGATGAGCTTTGCAGGAATACCAAATTCAGACATGGTGGAATATATATGATTACTTATTGGACTGTCGAAGGCGGCTTTATAATCGACAAAAAGATGGTGTGTGTCGATTTGTTTTTCTAGGGTCTTCTCCAAGATTTGTCGTAGCGTAAGTATCTGGTCTATGGTGGATTTACCAGGTCGAAAGCCACACTGATAAGGTCCAATCAGCTGGTTTATGATGGGCTTCAGTCTTTCACATAATACGCTCGACAGGACCTTATATGCGATATTAAGAAGGCCTCTTCCTGCAAGGTCAAATTGTGGATCGCCTTTCTTGTGGATTGGGCAGAGCACACTGAGGTATCAATCGTTTGGAATGCATTCTTCCGACCATATTCTGCATAGAAGCTCATGAATGCATTTAAATAGAGCTTTGCTCCATTCTTGAAGAGCTCAGCAGGTAAGCCATCGGCTCCTGCGGCTTTTTTGTTTTTAAGCCGAGTTATAGCTTTCAAGACCTCACTATGGTCGGGCAGCGGAACTTCAACGCTGTCGTCCACAATTGGGGTTTCCGGTATGTCATCTCTATTGGCGGGATGGTTGTCGTCGTCACCATTCAAAAGCCCAGAGAAGCGTTCCCTCCACGTCATCAGTGTACTCTGGATATCTGTCACTAGATTCCCATTTTCATCCTTGCAGGAAGAGGCCTTGTTTAGTAAAAGTTTAACATTTATAAATTTTACCATAAAAATTGCATAATGGGATCTAAATTAGTTTAAGTGATAAATCAATTAGAGTACGTACATGTCGCTCTGAGCGTGATACCTGTCGCTTCTTAAAGCCTATCGGTGATATAAAAACTTATTAAAACGTTGGTTATATTTAAATAATGTTAATTATGTATTATTGTCTTACCTATTTGTGTCATTATAAGGTTATTTTTATACCCCCACGTTTAAAAAACGTAAAAGTGGTTTATTAGTTTTGTCACTCCGTTTGTAACGCCCATAAGGAAGCGTGGTAGGTATAGAAAAGTGTGTATATTCTTGATCAGCATCACAACTCGAGTCAATTTAGCCATCTCCGTCTGTCTGTCCGTCTGTCTGTCTGTCTGTACATCTGTCTGCCCGTCCGTCTGTCTGTCTGTGACCACGATTACAGCCGTAATTTTCAAGCTATCTTCACGAAATTCGGTATTTGAGCTTTTATCTAAAAAATTAAGATTAAATTTGAAAATGAGCCAAATCAGATGAAAACCACGACTACTTCCCATACAAAGTGACTTTATCGAAACGGTAAAATCTCTTAGATATCCACAAAAATTAATATAAAGACTTGAAATTTTGCATATGGTCTTTGATATTTAATATACACTCTGAGTATGATCGAATGAAAACCACGCCTACCTACCATACAAACTGACTTTACCAAAAAGGAAAAATCTCTTTAAATTCCATAAAAATTAATAAACAGACTTGAAATTTTGCAAATAAGCTTTAATATGAGTATGGAATTCAATGAAATCGAGTAAAAACCACGCCTACCTCCCATACAAAGTGATTTTATCAAAAAACAAAATCAAAGAAAACAAAATATTTTTCTTCTGATACAACGTTGTTTTATGTATTTCTTTATGCATAAATAGGTGACTTGACATCAAGTTTACTATGTAGGTTCTTCTTTTGCACAAACCAGCCAACTTTACCAAGTACCCAGTATAACATGTACGTACTCTAATCGATTTATCTCTTAAACTAATTTAGATCCCATTTTGCAATTTTTATGGTAAAATTTATAAATGTTGAACTTTATTTTGCCGTTAAGAAATTAAAATTAAAATGGTCGAAGTTGTTGAAAAAAAGATATTAAATACTTACTTCCGGCTCAAAACTGGAAAAAAATTGAAATTTAAAACTGATTAAAAATCCAAAAAAGAGCATTAAATTTCTTATAAAAAAATTACATTCCTTATTTTATAATAATTATCTTCAATATTAAAATAAAATTTCAAAAAAACCCTTCAGCCAATCTGGTGAATTCTATACAATCCCATACCTTAGCGGCTAAATCTCAAATCAAAAAAATATTATGCGAACACATTCATGTCCCCTAGAAGTACAAATATGCCCAATGTGAACAAATTTCAGAACCTCACTTTTTTTCGTTGTGAATCCATAATTCAAAAGATGAGAAAGGCTCCAAAATATACTACTTGTATTAAAAACTTCTTTTTCTAAACAGTTACAGGCTACATTATTAAGACTAAAGTCTTAGATAAGATTTTTGCCAATGCTAGCAAAAAGTTTATTAATGCATTGACCTTGTCACCAGAGCTTTTAATTTCCTTGGCTTCAACTATTAGGTTATGAAATTAATTTTTTAAACTTGTTTTATTTGATAGATTGTTGACCCCATTCACTTTATATATTTCCTTGGATTTAATTAAATTCATTAATACAATAGTCATTTTTAACCATTGAAGTCTTAGCGGATATTTCCTTGCATAGAAATTTATAGTTATTTTTAAGTTTTACATCGCAGGGGTTTTTAATAACTTTCTTATACATAGATTTTATTTTTAAGGTCTATTTTTTCCAAACACTCGAATGACATCCAGGGCTTCAGTCTTTTACGATTTTAATTTTTTCTAACAATCTGCGAATGTTTTGAGGCCCAAAATAAAAGCCTTTCGAACTATTAGGGTTGGATGAAATACTATCAAAGTTAACATTAACACAATTGTACAAAGGAAGATCTAATAAGTTTATTTGAGAATAATTCATATCAAATTAAACTAATCTATCTACATCATAAAAAGAGTTAATAACCAAAGCATTATCGCCTTCCTTTTTTGCATTCTTATCTTTCCATTTACAACCCAAAGAAATTGAAAGTGCGTATCTTTTTTAACTTTATGAGCAGACTGCAAAAGTTTTCTAGAAAAACTCGAAAGACTTTCATTTATATAAATATTTTTCCCATCTCCATGGCCAAAAAATCTTGAACAAAGATTTTTCTTAAATCTTTGCTTACTCCTATAACGAACTTCTTACTCAAGAACAAATGATACAAACTTAACATATAACATTTTCTTACTCAAATTAGCATTAGAGTTATACTTAATTTTTTTAACATAACAATTATCAGTTTGCTCTTCAGATATATTAACACTTTAACTGCCACCATACAAAAAAAAATATCGGGTCCTCCGGGCCATTTTTTTTACGGATCTAGTGTATTTTGGTATCAGAAAATCCGAATAAAATATCAGAAAATGTTTTTTTATGTTTCGGAGAAATTTTGGAATATTTTATTGAGGCACAACATATGTACCTCACGGCCTTATGTATACGTTTACTGTATGTTTACTGTGGATGACGGACAAATGGACATGGCTAAAACGACTGAGGTGATGATGCTGATCAAGAATATATACACTTTTCTATACCTACTACGCTTGCTTACGGGCGTTACAAATGGAGTGACAAAATTAAAGTTTTTAAAATTAAAAACCCGGTAAAGGCGGTTTTTTTTAATCGTGGGGGTAAAAAATGATGCGCTAAAGATAGGTTAAGGTATGCCAGGCCATGCAGAATTGAACTACGTTTACAGATTTGCATTTCGAGGTACTAATTTTAAACCATGAACTATAATGTGTAATCAAATACTGATGCACATACGCTGTACCTCAGAGCCTACGTGGACATTTTATTGAGGCACACCGTATGTGCCTCATGGCAGTTAACGTGTTAATGTTAAAACCCTCAGAAAATATTTTAATTGCACAATTGATAGTATTATTGTGGACATTTGGCACACCAACTATCTCTATTGCATTTCATTTTGTTTATTTCGTAAAAAATTTCTCTTTCAAGATTATCGACCTTTTTTAAGAGTTTTGTTTTATCTTCTTGAAGAGCATAAATCATAGCCAGAGCATTAGCATTGACTTGAACTTTCTTGCAAAGCCTTACTGGTTGCTGTTGTGTCTAATGCACTTGAGGCAGTGGTTGTTGCTGTTTGTGCGTTGGAGCATCTTTTGAGTCTGAACTTTTTTGGATGTTTATTTGTTGTTGGGGTTTATTGTTATGTTGTGGTGGTTTTTGTTGTTGAGGATTATGATTACGATGCTGCTGCTGTTCTTTTAGAAGCGGCTGTTGAAGTTGTTGTTGGTGGGGTGCAATAGCGCCTTGTGAAATTACACCTTAAAGGCCTTATTTCACAATTGAAAGTGTAATAAAGCCTTTTTTGAAATAAAGGCCTTATTTCTCAACTCAAAGTGAAATAAGGCCTTTATTAAAATTTACCCAATTGTGCAATAAAGCCTTTTTTCTTCTTTTTATTATTCTCTTGTTACACTGTTCTTGTAATTTTCCCTTTTACAAAATGTTGACATGAAGGACTAAACATCTTGTAAAAGGGAAAATTATTAAATCACGGCATCATGTAAATGTCTTTTTTTTTTTTAAAAAAAATGCCAAAAACATTTTTGTTTAATTTTCTTTCGTTTAATTCGGTTTTTTTTTAATTATTAATATTCTATTAATTTTCTGGATATGAAAATTTTTGTTGAATTATTAATGTTAATTTTTGTTAATATTAAATTTTTTGTAATTTTTCAATAAAATATAAAAAGAAAAAGAATATTATTGCTTCATTAAAAAAAAAAATTCAAAGTGCAAATACACCTTTAAGGCCTTATTTCACAATTGAAAGTGCAATAAAGCCTTTCTTGAAATAAAGGCCTTATTTCTCAACTCAAAGTGAAATAAGGCCTTTAAGGTGTAATTTCACAAGGCGCTATTGCACCCCACCGTTGTTGTTGTTGTTGTTTGTGTTGTTGATGATCTTGCTGAAGTTCATGTACAGTCTGTTGTGATGTAGTTAGCATATTATCTGCATGTTGCAGCTATTGTTGAGAGAGTATATTTTGACGTTTCTCGCTATTCTCAGTTTGCCTGCAATCAGCTGCGGACGGTGGTGCTAAAACAGCAGGAGAGACGCGAAGTGATGACCGTCTTACAGTCGAGCATGAGTCACATTTAAAACTTGTATTAGTTTTCTACATATACTCTAAGTCTTCAGGCCGAATTTTAACACATTTGCAGTGAAAAAATTCATTGCAATAAACGCATCTTACTTTTGGTTGGTTGCTGTCAACTTTATTTTACATAAGCAAGGCCTATCGTTAGATTTTATATTGTTTCCAAAAGTTTTTAATTGTTATAAAGTGCCACAAGTATATTGTTTTGAAAAAGTTGTAATAAAATTATTACACAGAATATTAAAGTGATTTATTAATACTTGTTTGTTTTCTTCACGAGTGATTTACAATATTGTTATTTAGCTATCGACTTTTTTAAGGTTCATCATGTCTTTGACGTGGCGTCCGTGGCGTAGTTGGTTAAAGTGCGTGGCCGCTATGTCAAAGAACCTTGGAGACCCGGGTTCGAATCCCAGCAGCGACAGAAAATTATTTGAATTAAAATAATTTTTCTGTACGGCCGCCACCTCTCTGCAGACAATGGCAAACCTCAGAGAGTAATCAAAATGCCATGTAAAGCTTCTTGAGAATAAGAACATTCCGTTCATCGCCGTTCGGAGTCGGCGTTAAGCATGTAGGTCCATTTCTCGGTCAATTGTGTACAAACTTAATAACACGCACAACACAATTGATCATAAGAAGCTAGGTCAAAGTCCTTTTAAGGGCTGAAATGGCCAGTTAT
This sequence comes from Pherbina coryleti, assembly GCA_943735915.1. NCBI lineage: Eukaryota > Metazoa > Arthropoda > Insecta > Diptera > Sciomyzidae > Pherbina > Pherbina coryleti. The sequence goes on along the minus strand of OX030950.1, from coordinate 107,084,334 downwards.
TTATTTTATTTTTATGTCTTTGACCGCATCAATTTCGAACAGAAAGACTTTAAAAGTTTTTATTAAAAAACATGTTTATTTTCAATTTAGTTAAAAATTTTTTATGCTGAATAGTTCAAGAATTTGTTTATATTCAATGTTCTGTTTTTATTCTGTTTATAATTAATTATTCGTTATTTTATATAACGTTTGGTGCGGTTTGCATGCTGGCGGCGTCATTGGATCATATTTTCTCGTAGACGATAACGATCGTAACGTTACTGTGAATGGCTATCATTATCGCGCCATGATTACCGATAATTTTTGGCCCAAATTGGAAGATATGGACTTGGACGACAAGTGGTTCTAACAGGACGGTGCCACAAGCCACACAGCACACGTTACAATCAATTTATTGAAGAGTAAGTTTGATGAGCGTGTTATCTCAGGAAATGGTCCAGTCGATTGGCCAACTCGTTCGTGCGTTTTAACGCCTCTAGACTATTTTCTTTGGGGCTATGTCAAGTCATTGGTCTATGCCAACAAGCCGACGACGTTGGAAGAGCTCAGAGCCAACATTGAACTTGAAATAGTGGCCGTTTCGACTGAAATGTGCGGCTGAGTCATCTAAAATTGGGTCTAACGAATCGACCGCTGCATACGTGCCCGCGGTGACCATATGAACGAAATCGAGCTCCATTCATAAATTTTTTGATTGAACTTCAAGCCGATAGAAAAATTTTTAAATATCTCAAAAGGTTCCATTAAAAGTCCTTAATGGAAACCCTTTATTAGGTCTGCTTCCGTACTCGATTGGGCGTTTTCACATCTACCGACACCGACACGACATCAGCACTGCACCGATACCGGTACGATAACGACAGAACATTTACACATTACACGACACGGCACATGTAGTTATCGTGTGTCGTGCGAGGAAACACTATGGCGAAAGTTAACAAATTGTATTGACACTATTGACACTTACACTAGAGAGCTTAAGAATACAACAAAAACTGAGAACAACGATGAACACAAAAGAAGACAAGGACAACATAAATCTAATTTACTCTGTGGCAATATAATAGTTTACATGGTGCAATATTAATATTAAGTTTTACTTGACAAATTGTTATAGTGATGTTCTAATTGTTTAATGTTTCATTGTTCACTGTTTTAAATTTGTTAATTTGTACTTTTTTGGAAAAAATCAACTTCTTATGTAAATTTTAAATTTTTGTAAGTATTCGTTTGAAGTTTAAATTATTTAAGTCAACAGAATTTCTAGTTCATTATAAGTAAATTAATTGTGTTTTTCAAGATTCAACCAATAAAAACCCTGAAGAAGCTGACAAATATCAGCGAAACGTCGGTGGAAAATTATGAAGTAAATTTATTTATTTGCATATAATGTTCCACTTATGTTCCAAAATTGACAGACAGCATACACTTACACAGAACTATAAAAAAAGAGAACGCATCATATGCACATACACCTAATCAAACACTTGAAAAACTATTTACTAGTTTAAAGAACGGAGAGGATTGTGAACAAGTATACATTGGGACAACAAAGAGAGCACTCGGGGTAAGAATGAAGGAACATATGGCAGACATAAAGAAGGAAAGAGCATCAACAGGGCTTGCTCAACACATTTTGGATACGGAACACACAGCTGATTTCGAAAAGATTACAATTTTGGACAAAGAAAAGAGAACAAATAAGAGACTTACACTAGAGAGCTTAAGAATACAACAAAAACTGAGAACAACGATGAGCACAAAAGAAGACAAGGACAACATAAATCTAATTTACTCTGTGGCAATATAATAGTTTACATGGTGCAATATTAATATTAAGTTTTACTTGACAAATTGTTATAGTGATGTTCTAATTGTTTAATGTTTCATTGTTGACTGTTTTAAATTTGTTAATTTGTACTTTTTTGGAAAAAATCAACTTCTTATGTAAATTTTAAATTTTTGTAAGTATTCGTTTGAAGTTTAAATTATTTAAGTCAACAGAATTTCTAGTTCATTATAAGTAAATTAATTGTGTTTTTCAAGATTCAACCAATAAAAACCCTGAAGAAGCTGACAAATATCAGCGAAACGTCGGTGGAAAATTATGAAGTAAATTTATTTATTTGCATATAAAAAATATCAGACCAATTAGCCTAAGCTTAAAGTGCAAAATTTCATATATGTATTGACTTTATTTGTTATATTGTTATAAAGAATTGAATACATAAAAAAAAAAAAAAATATTTAAGGTGCAAACAGCAAAACAAGCAAAGGAAGTTATGGATACATACAATTCTAAGTGTGAGATATTTAGAGGGTTCTTACTATACTCTCTTTGATAAGTTAGTTAATGAACCAAACAAGTTTTTTAACTATTTCCGTATGAGCAAAACTACATTTGATTAGATATCATATAACATAATAAACATTTATATGTTATATATCATATAACATTTATAAACAATAAAATCAAGATGTAAGATACTCGATTTAGAATGTGCATACCACCTGAAGAAATACTAGCAGTAACAAAAAGGTAGAGTTTTGGCCAGTACGTATTGGAAAAAAAAAAATTTTATTTCAAGTTATATTAATTTCAACTGAGGCTTATACGCAAAACATAAAAACTGAATTTCATTCTCTGATTTAAATAAACAATAAAAAACTAGATTATTCCACATATTCTTCTAATAGTTCTTGAGAGTTGTTTGCTTCTGTATGTTAAAAATGTTTGAGGAGATTATACTCGTTGTTCCATCTGATTCGAAGGAGAAGGCGACTGGTAATCAAAACTTTGGTTGTAATCTGGCTATCTCCTTGTTTAATTTCTGATAGAATTTCACGCTCTATATCATCCAAATGCCTTTTCGACTTTGTCCGATATCCACTTGAAATTGGTGGAGAAGTTGGTCGAATGGGCTGTGTTTGCGTTGTTGGACTAGGTTGATATTGCGGAAATTCAATTCGCAGCTGTGAATCTGTTAAGTCTTCAATTTCGACGTTGCCATCTTCTATTATAGCCTGACTATTGCTCTCTGTCTCATCCTTCTTTTTTTGCAATTTTCACCAAAAACTGGAGGTGTTCGCTGTATATATAGCGTCTTTTTGCTCCTTGGCCACTTTTGGTTCTCAAAGATCTTAGGAATGAATCTCTTATATTAGACCATTTAGTCATAACTACATACCCTTTACAAGAAAAATTAATCTTCCTTCAAAATAAATCTCCTTTATATTTATATTTATATTTTTTTAGATGTTTAGGTATCGGGTGTACACTGCCAGAATTGCATTATAATTATAGAATTGAAATATCTACTTTAAGCAAAACTATAAATTTTTGTGTAGACAAATATGGAATACTTTCCGACCTATATGTCTCAAAGAAATGACACAAGAAAACTGGAGAGAAGTTGGCAATAAATTCCAAAGGAACGCCAATTTTCCCATGTGCCTTGGAATTATTGATGGAAAGCACATTCGGATTGAAAACTTTCCTCATGCAGGATCCATGAATTTTAATTACAAGAATTATTACTCCATAGTTCTTTTGGAAATTGTTGATGCAGACTACAATTTCATATTTGTGGACATTGGAGCATATGGTAAGGATTGTGATTCCTCTATTCTTCAAAATACTGAGTTTTGGAGAAGACTAATCAATGATGAATTAGATATACCAGAACCAAGACCGAGCAGTTAATGTTTCCAAACATTTTTCAAAAAATATTATAAAAGCTTGCATTGTACTTCATAACATTGTAAGAAAAAAGGATGGACATCGCATGGAAGATTTGATTAGTTATTCTGAGTCCCAACTGCAAAACCTACCACCTACTAAAACACAGTCAACTAATAAAACAAGGCAAGGTGTACGCACTTGTTTTGCAAATTATTTGTTAGTGACAATTACCCTGGCAGTTATTAAAAATTTAAGTTTCATTAAATAAAATAATTATAATTATTACATTATTAATAACTATAATTAAACTTACCTGTCTTTTTTTTCGCTTGTGATAGTTGCTCATAGCCATCCTCCAAAAATGTAAATATTTATTTAATCTTTATATTTGAATACGGCCTTTCATTATTTATATTGAAAACAAATTTGAAAGAAATCGAAACCGCTGTGATCGAATTTCGAAGGTGCACATGAAATAAGACTATGCCTAAAAGTATGATACGATCTAGGTTAACCTTGGTACAGTTTGCATCCAAAGTAGATAAGAACTCAATTACAAAATTCAAGAGTTCTCTGCCAAAAATAAATTCCGGGTAACTTTCTCGGCATATTGACAGTATAAGTAGAACCTAAGTAGTTTGAGTGGATCACAGTGTAAAGTCATACAAAGGCTTCTGATGAGTTGGTGTAGCGGCCAATGAAACAGTCTGTATAGCCAAGCTGTGTGATTTGCTCTATATAGAGCCAGCGCATGGCGTAATCTATTATATATTATTCTTGAGTTGACATTAAGCATTCAAGAAGGTAGAAACTCGCTTCTGATCGCTTCGTAACTATTAAATGAATACAGAGAGAAAAATGTATGATGATAAATGGATGCTAAATTTTTTTAATGGAAAATACAAACGATGTAGCGCAATGCCTTGTATGCGAACGCACTGTTTCTCGTTCCGTATTGTTGTATGTGCAAAGGCATTACTCGGTGTGTCACGCACGATACAATTTAATTTTAGGAGAAGAAAGAAAATGAAAGCTTTTTGAATTAAAAGCTAAATATTTTTTTAGATTTATTGCTGATATTAATAAAAATATTAATAATTCTAATATTCAGAATAATAACATTTTTCTGTTACAATTTAAAAAGGCATCCTTTGCTGAGTCATTGGCCTTGGCAAAAAAATGCCGACCGTATGAAGATGGTATGTTGTAATGCATTTGTATGGTAAATTAAACTGTTAATTAACCAGACAGGTTATCTGTTAATTAACCTCCTGGCATCTACCTATGGAGGATAAAACTCCTTTCAAAAGTTTATAGCGCATTCTTTTCTGAAAAAAAATTCTGCATTTTTTCTGACCTCTTCAAGAACTCTGCATTTTTTCTGTTCTTTTCTAAAAAAAAATGTTGACCTCAAAATAAAACGTGTTCTTTTCTCGAAAATGTTGACCGCAAAAGTATAACAAATGCAGAATTTTCTGACCTGTAAAATTCGACGGTTCTGTATTCTGCCCTCTAGTAATACCAACATTAAAACAAAGTAAAATAATTTTGACAACTCATACTTTGTGCTAAGAAAATTGTGATAAGCAAAGATTTCTAATTTTGAAAAATGTCTGAAATTGATTCCAATATGTTGTTGGTTAAAGTGGTTAGTTTTATAAAAAATTAATTGCTCGATTCGTCATCTTCATCACCGGAAGACGAATAAAATAATAAATAAATAATCAATAATATATAAGTCAGAAATCAAAACAACAGTGCAGCCAATATTAAAAAAAAAATGTTGCATTTTTTCTGTTCTTTTCTCAGCTCAAAAGAGGTCAACATTCTGTAAATTCAGGCATTCTGTAAGGGCAGAATTTTTTTTCAGAAAAGAATGCGCTATTAGTGATTCCCTATATTACTACATACGTTCAACCAAGCAGTGTCGCCATAAGTTAGAACGTATGTCGCAAGAGAAAATACTGTTCTGCTCGTTTTCAATCACAGATCAATTCTATTTTATTTATTGAAATTTTTTGTTCTTTTATAATAAAAATTGTTCTAGTTCTAACATTCCAAATTATATTTCATATTTTACTTATTCCTATAATATTACATAGTTTCTTAATTGTATTCAGCTTGTATTGTCTTGTTTTGTGTTTTTTTTTTTATAGAACTTCGAATTGAAATAAAACACAAGAAAATCGTTTTAATGTCCATCAATTTGGCTTTATTGGAAGGATAATTTTATGCCATTAATGTTTAAATATGATTTCGGGCATGTGGCCGCCGCGGCTGGCTCGAATAAAGCCAATTCTACAGGTCCAATTTTCAACCACTTTTTCGAGCATATGGGGCCGTATGTCGGCAATAACGCCACGAATGTTGGCCTCCAAGTCCCCTAACGTTTCTGGTTTGTTGGCGTAGACGAGCGACTTCACATATCCCCAAAGAAAATAATCCAATGGTGTCAAATCACACGATCTTGGTGGCCAATTGACAGGTCCATTCCGCGAAATTATGCGCTCATCGAATGTTTCCTTCAATAAATCGATTGTGACGTGCGCTGTGTGGCATGTAGCGCCGTCTTGTTGGAACCACAACTCATCCACATTCATGCCATCCAATTCGGGAACAAAGTAGTCGGTTATCATGGCTCTATACCGGTCTCCATTAACGGTAACTGACTCTCCAGCATTATTTCGGAAGAAGTATGACCCAATGACTCCACCAGCCCATAGAGCACACCAAACAGTCAGTTTTTGTGGATGTAATGGCGTCTCAAGGATCTCATGTGGATTCTCTTCACTCCAAATGCGGCAATTTTGCTTGTTGACGTAGCCATTCAACCAAATATGAGCCTCATCACTGAACAAAATTTTGCGATGAAAATCAGCATCGAGATCAATCTCATTTTCGGCCCATACACCAAAATCACGACGCATTGCATGGTCTCGCGGCTTTAATTCTTGCACAAGCTGGATCTTGTAAGGTCGCAAGCCAAGATCTTTGCGCAAAATCTTCCATAAAGTTGATGGACAAAGCTCCAATTGCTGTGCACGGTGGCGAATCGATTCATTCGGGTCCTCTTCAACATTTTGCTCTACAGCGGCAATTGTTTCTTCGGTGCGCACTGTTTGACGTCTCTGCGGATGCGTATTATCACATAGAGTAAACGTAGTGCGAAAACGACCCATGGTTAACCGAATTAATTGCTCTGATGGACGATTATGTCGACCATAAAATGGACGGAGCTTGCGGTAAACTTCGCGAACTGAACCATTATTTTCGAAATAAATTTGCACGATTTGCAAGCGTTGATCTTTTGTCAACCTGTTCATGATGAAATGGCAAACCAAACTGAACATAAATGACATTAGAGTTGACAGATTTGACCACAAAATGCCAGTTTTATCTCTATTCGAAAAACAAACCCCTAAAAAAAACACCCTTGTAGACAGCTGTTTGGTCTTGTTATCTTTTACTTTAGATGTTAGAAAAAATAAGGTTATTATTTTTCTTTTACTTTGACATTTGGGTGAAGGCTACACAGGTTTGTGTCTAAACTAAATAGTAGCATGCGCTGTAGTTTAATAAAATTTAAGGGAAATTATGGCTTCGTTCAGTTTACTGTGATTTAAAACAGATATCAATATGGTTTGTGTTTAAAACACGTGTTTGTGTAGCAGCTATTCGAACTTAAAAGGCACTGTGTGGACAATGTTGGAAGCTCTGCAATTAATTGTGTGATAAATTAAATGGCGCTTGCTTCCCCGACTTCTCGTTACGCATTTCCGCTGCATTTCACGGCATCACTCCCACATGCTGGAAACCGATCGGTAAGATATTACATATCGAAAAGATCGGTCTTAAATGGTTTAGGAAATAAAAATCGTGAAAGTTTTTAAAATCAGTGCAAATTTTTAAGTACATGGAAGCTAATTTTACCTTTTATATAATAAAGAGCTGCATGAATGTATTCGAAACAATAAAGTGCATCGAGCATTTGATTGTATTGTTCTCTATTTACTTTATTCTTTAAAGTATAAGCAAACATAATACAGCATTCTCTTACAAAAAAAGTGCTCACTCTACAGCATTTGTTAGCCTCTCACCAAGATATGTACTTTCTCACTATTTTTAAATGCTTTATATATTCGATACGATCAAATCGAGACAATCAAATAAATGCAAAAAACAACGAGCACACCGAGTAAAACAACTTTGTTATAGAGAAATAACAACATTCGATGTTTTTTTCTTTGATCTGATATGAAGCCGAAAAACCTTTTAAACACAAAACAATAACAACACATATTCTATAATCGTTTTATAAGTTAGATTTTTAATTTCATTGTCAAATAATTTTAAAAATAAACATACAATACACCAGTATTCAGTGTCGAGCACCGAGCATATCAACACATTTCAATTTTACTTTATATGCTTGCTTTGAAGAAGTTCTCGTTTCTCTTGTTTTCGATATGCTTTATCTCTATCTCTGCTTGGTCTCTATATAGTTAGTATTTAAATGCTGTTAAAGACTAGAGTTGAAAAGAGTGAGCATGCAAAAACAAACGAATGTCTGCAAACACCCGTGCAGCTCTTTATTATATATTAATACCATTAATAATATTGTATATCACACATGCTAAAATAAGTAATGCAGCATGGTTTCGTTAATTAATATTGTAAATATTACATAGTTTCTTAATTTTATTCTTAGTTTCATTTGGGTGACCCAAATTATTTTGGTTCATCGAATTTCTTGCTGGTCAATATGTTAATATGTCAGTAAAGTATAATTGCGTCACAATATATGTGAGTGCATTGTAGAGCAAGTGCACTGCGTTGCATGCTATTGGATTTGTAAGATGAGATCGCTGCTTTTTATGTGCATTAGTGAAGCAAATGCAGCAACAACGAATGTAAACAAACGTGATTAATGTGGCGCAAGCAAAACGCGCAATAACTTAAATGAGTGCAACTAAGAAGGTGGTAAAGGGAAAATATGTAAATACACTACACCTTACCTTTACAGAAAAAAATTTTATAAATGATTATGGAGAAACGTTTATAGAATTTTTGTTATATTAAAGTTTTTAAAATTTTATTTTTTTTATAGTTTCTTACAGAATATTATAATATATGTATTTTCTTAAACAAATATTATTTAAATTTTTCTTTTGTGTTTTTTTTTGTTTTTTTTTTGTTTTGCTGTTGTGTATAACAATTGTTTAAAATATATGTACGTTTTTTTTTTAATTCTACATTCTATTTTTTTAATAAATTGTTATGGTATTATTTTTGCTTACCATTTACATCTAATATAGAGTTTACTCCATTTCTTTTTATTACTTTGTACGGACCGCTATATGGGTTGCCTAATTTTTTCCTAGTACCAACTCTTACAAGAACTAAGTCTCCTAACTCTATATTAATTGGTCTACAAATCTTATCACTAATAATTTTTCTATTTGTTTTTGTTATGTTTACTAGTTCTGCGGCTTTATTTATTAAAACTTGTAACCTTATCCTGAGTTCGTTACAATAATCATCTAAATTATAAACAGGTGTTTTGTTGTGAAGTATGTTACTTGGTAAGTATGGCAACTTGCCGAAAATTAGTTAATATGGTGTGTACTGTGTGTCAACATGGGGTGTCGTATTATAAGCAAATGAAAAATATGGTATCCACTTATCCCATTCAGTGTTGTCTGCCAATGTCAGCATAAATTCATTTAGTACTCTGTGGTTTCTTTCTACGGTACCTAATGTCTCGTCATGGTAGGGGGTTGAAAAAATTTGTTTAATTTTTAGAATTTCACATATGTTTTTCATAAGTTCGTTTGTGAATTCAGTACCCTTGCCTGATTTTAACACTTTAAACATGCCGTACTTTAAAATAAATTGTTCTACTAGTGTTGTCGCGTCTTTTGATGTCATTGGATACGCTACTATGAATTTTGTCAGTTCACATTGCATAGTGAGAATGCATCTGTAATCGTTTGAAATTCTTAATGGACCAACCGTGTCAAAAATTTTAAAACCAACCGTTTAAAATTTGGTTAATGTTTAAAAATTTCATCATTGTGCTTTAGGTGCTTACTTCTCTAATAGCGAACCTGGATTCGAAAGATTATCGTTACATCTTACTGTTACCTCTTTTTTATCATATTTTACTTCATCATTATTTTTATATACTTTGTCTGCTATAAATTTTAATTTCTTTGTTTTTGTGACGTCACTCAAGGATGTACAGTTCCAAATATGAAGTTGATCAGGCTTCTTGGATACCTTATCTCCTATACTATTTTTATTTTTTGCCTTGTTTTCAGTAGACATTCCCCTTGTTACTATTAATGCTCTTTTCTTTATATTAATTTACTCTTCCTCTTCTTTTGGTATCATGCTTTTAAGTATGTCGCAATCTATTTTTATACGTGATAATGCATCGGCATTTGTATTGATGCTGCCTTTTTTGTATATTATTTCGAAATCATATTCAGATAAGTCTAATCGTATTCTAGTTAACTTTGAAGATGGAGATTTGTGTGAGATAAGGGATACTAGAGGTCTATGATCTGTGACCACACTAAATTTTCTTCCCTATAGATATGGTCTGAAAAAATGTATACCCCAATGAATTGCCAAAAGTTCCTTTTCTATTATTGGTTTATTTATATCGTGTTTTTGTAATGATTTACTTGCATATGAAATTGGTAGCTTGTGGCGTCCGTGGCGTAGTTGGTTAAAGTGCGTGGCCGCTATGTCAAAGAACCTGGAGACCCAGGTTCGAACCCCAGCAGCGACAGAAAATTATTTGAATTAAAATAATTTTTCTGTACGGCCGCCACCTCTCTGCAGACAATGGCTAACCTTAGAGAGTAATAAAAATGCCATGTAAAGCTTCTTGAGAATAAGAACATTCCGTTCATCGCCGTTCGGAGTCGGGTTTAAGCCTGTAGGTCAATTTTTCGGTCAATTGTGTTCAAACTTAATAACATGCACAACACAATTGATCATAAGAAGCTAGGTCAAAGTCCTTTCAAGGGCTGAAATGTCCAGTTATTTATTTTTTATTTTTTTTTTTTTAGATCTTCACCTATCTTACCCTGTGATAAAACAGCTCCTAAAGCATAATAAGATGCATCTGTTGTTAATACAAATGTTTTTTCAAAATCAGGATACTGTAGTATCGGTGGATTTATTAATTTTTCTTTTAATGTCATGAATGCTTTTTGACATTCATTAGTCCAAATAAAAGGTTGATTTTTCTTTAAAAGTGTATTTAAACATTTTGCTATATCTGCAAAATCTGCTATAAATCGTCTGTAATAATTACAAAAAGCTTCGAATCTTCTAACTTCATCTGCGTTTTTAAGAATAGGGTATTGCTCTATTGTTTTATATTTTGCTGGCTCAGTTTTTATACCTTCACGCGTTATTAAATGTCCTAAGTAAACTACTTCAGTTTCTAAAAAGTTATATTTACTAGCATTTAATTTCAGATTATATTTTCTTAAACGTTCAAAAATATCTATTAAATTTTCATTATGATGTTTTAGACTGCAACCAAATACATACAATAATACGTCTACGTATAGGAATGCACTTGCATCTAACCCGCTTAATGCTATCGTAAGCATTCTCTGAAAACTGTTTGAAGATATTTTTAAACCGAAAGGTAGTCTTTTAAATTTATAATGGCCGTTTGACGTTGAAAAAGCTGTTAGTGGTCTAGAATTATTGTTTTAAATTTATTTGGTGGAATGAACTTGTCATGTCCAGTGTAGAAAAATATTTGGCTCTACCTAATTTATCTAAAACATCTTCGAGTCTTGTTAACAGAAATTTATCGTTTACAAATTTTTTGTTTAACTGTCTAAAATCTATTACTAAACGTCATTTCTTTTCATCATTATCGGCTTTTTTAGGCACCACTAATAAAGGTGAATTGTATGGACTGATTGATGGTTCAATAATGTCCGCATTTAATAATTTTTGTACTTGTTGGTTAATTTCTTCTGTCTGTGAATACGGTAAACGGTAATTTTTTATGTAAATTGGTGTTTTATTTGTTGTTTTTAAATTTTGTGAATAGAAATTTACTGAAAGTGGTTAATTTTCTAAATGAAAAAGTTTTGATATTCTTTGAAAATTTCAATTATTGAATCATTTTTGTCTTTAATGTAAATTTTTAAAGTTTTAAGCAATTTTTGAAATCTTTCTGGATTATGCTCTTTGTTTTTATGTCAAGTTATAATTTTTTCAAAATTATTTCTGTGTCTTTTGTGTTAAAAATTTTTATATGGCATATTCCTTTATTAGGAATTATAGTATTCCCTACAAAAACTCCTTTTAAAATTTCTTCACTTAATATTAAGCTGTCCTCTTCTGGGCTTAATTCAATTGGATGTACGATTTCTGTTCTAGCCGGTATAACTATTTTTGATATTTTTAATGGCTTAGTGTCTATTGGTAAAATTATGTCTACATTTCCTATTAAAAGTGTTAACGTATAAGTTTCATAATCTATTTTGCAAAGGTATTTAGAAAGAAAATCCCTTTCTAAAATTCCATCTGTCTCAATTGGAAAATCTGTGTTGACAACATGAAAATTGTGAAATGTATTTATTTCGTCTTAACTGAAATTTAAAACTGTAGTTCCTAGTGACTTGTTTTCTCAGTTGTAATCAGAGAACGCAAATAACCTAAACGATATTCGAACCGATCGCTCAGAGGGTGATACAAAACCTTTATTTTTCATTCGTTTTATTCGTGAGGGCTACCGATACACGAAACTTTTCAGTGGAAGAGAGAACTAAACGTAATTTTTATAATTTTTGCTATCGTGTCCGTATAGAAAACGAAACCAAATCAAACGTTTCATTAATGATCATTGGTATGCAAAAGGCATTGAACTCAAACTCCGTGGAAAGAGTTAGCATGCGAATGACGACTTGCCTCTTTTATCGCGTTGATTTCGAATCTGATGTCAAAATTTTAAAATTCAAGATGGCTGATAGGGTTGCCACCTAGTTTTTTTTATTTTTACGAATTCGATGCTGGGGCGAACACTAGGTTAAAAATGGGTCGCTGAATCCGAATCCGTTGTCAGAATTTCAAAATTGTGAAATGTTTAACCCTATAGGGTTGCCACCTAAAAATATGGTTTTTTAAGACTTTTAATCACTATCCTACAGTTTTAGGGGGTCGCTGATTTCGAATCTGATGTCAGAATTTTAAAATTCAAGATGGCTGATAGGGTTGCCACCTAGTTTTTTTTTATTTTTACGAATTCGATGCTGGGGCGAACACTAGGTAAAAATGGGTCACTGAATCCGAATCCGTTGTCGGAATATCAAAATTGTGAAATGTTTAACCCTATAGGGTTGCCACCTAAAAATATGTTTTTTTTAGACTTTTAATCAATAACCTACAGTTTTAGGGGGTCGCTGATTTCGAATCTAATGTCAGAATTTTAAAATTCAAGATGGCTGATAGGGTTGCCACCTAGTTTTTTTTTATTTTTACGAATTCGATGCTGGGGCGAACATTAAGTAAAAATGGGTCCCTGAATCCGAATCCGTTGTCAGAATTTCAAAATTGTGAAATGTTTAACCCTATAGGGTTGCCACCTAAAAATATGCTTTTTTAAGACTTTTAATCACTATCCTGCAGTTTTAAGGGTTCGCTGATTTCGAATCTGATGTCAGAATTTTAAAATTCAAGATGGCTGATAGGGTTGCCACCTAGTTTTTTTTTATTTTTACAAATTCGATGCTGGGGCGAACACTAGGTAAAAATGGGTCCCTGAATCCGAATCCGTTGTCAGAATTTCAAAATTGTGAAATGTTTAACCCTATAGGGTTGCCACCTAAAAATATGCTTTTTTAAGACTTTTAATCACTATCCTACAGTTTTAGGGGGTCGCTGATTTCGAATCTGATGTCAGAATTTTAAAATTCAAGATGGCTGATAGGGTTGCCACCTAGTTTTTTTTATTTTTACGAATTCGATGCTGGGGCGAACACTAGGTCAAAATGGGTCCCTGAATCCGAATCCGTTGTCAGAATTTCAAAATTGTGAAATGTTTAACCCTATAGGGTTGCCACCTAAAAATATGCTTTTTTAAGACTTTTAATCACTATCCTGCAGTTTTAAGGGTTCGCTGATTTCGAATCTGATGTCAGAATTTTAAAATTCAAGATGGCTGATAGGGTTGCCACCTAGTTTTTTTTTATTTTTACAAATTCGATGCTGGGGCGAACACTAGGTAAAAATGGGTCCCTGAATCCGAATCCGTTGTCAGAATTTCAAAATTGTGAAATGTTTAACCCTATAGGGTTGCCACCTAAAAATATGCTTTTTTAAGACTTTTAATCACTATCCTACAGTTTTAGGGGGTCGCTGATTTCGAATCTGATGTCAGAATTTTAAAATTCAAGATGGCTGATAGGGTTGCCACCTAATTTTTTTTTATTTTTACGAATTCGATGCTGGTGCGAACACTAGGTAAAAATGGGTCGCTGAATCCGTCAGAACTTCAAAATTTTTAGGTGGCAACCTTAAAGGGTTAAAAATTTCACAATTTTGAAATTCTGACAACGGATTCGGATTCAGGGACCCATTTTTACTTAGTGTTCGCCCCAGCATCGAATTCGTAAAAATAAAAAAAAACTAGGTGGCAACCCTATCAGCCATCTTGAATTTTAAAATTCTGACATCAGATTCGAAATCAGCGACCCCCTAAAAATGTAGGATAGTGAATAATAGTCTTAAAAAAGCATATTTTTAGGTGGCAACCCTATAGGGTTAAACATTTCACAATTTTGAAATTCTGACAACGGATTCGGATTCAGGGACCCATTTTTACCTAGTTTTCGCCCCAGCATCGAATTCGTAAAAATAAAAAAAAACTAGGTGGCAACCCTATCAGCCATCTTGAATTTTAAAATTCTGACATCAGATTCGAAATCAGCGACCTTCTAAAACTGTAGGATAGTGATTAAAAGTCTTAAAAAAGCATATTTTTAGGTGGCAACCCTATAGGGTTAAACATTTCACAATTTTGAAATTCTGACAACGGATTCGGATTCAGGGACCCATTTTTACTTAATGTTCGCCCCAGCATCGAATTCGTAAAAATAAAAAAAAACTAGGTGGCAACCCTATCAGCCATCTTGAATTTTAAAATTCTGACATCAGATTCGAAATCAGCGACCCCCTAAAACTGTAGGATAGTGATTAAAAGTCTTAAAAAAGCATATTTTTAGGTGGCAACCCTATAGGGTTAAACATTTCACAATTTTGAAATTCTGACAACGGATTCGGATTCAGGGACCCATTTTTACCTAGTTTTCGCCCCAGCATCGAATTCGTAAAAATAAAAAAAAACTAGGTGGCAACCCTATCAGCCATCTTGAATTTTAAAATTCTGACATCAGATTCGAAATCAGCGACCTTCTAAAACTGTAGGATAGTGATTAAAAGTCTTAAAAAAGCATATTTTTAGGTGGCAACCCTATAGGGTTAAACATTTCACAATTTTGAAATTCTGACAACGGATTCGGATTCAGGGACCCATTTTTACTTAATGTTCGCCCCAGCATCGAATTCGTAAAAATAAAAAAAAACTAGGTGGCAACCCTATCAGCCATCTTGAATTTTAAAATTCTGACATCAGATTCGAAATCAGCGACCCCCTAAAACTGTAGGATAGTGATTAAAAGTCTTAAAAAAGCATATTTTTAGGTGGCAACCCTATAGGGTTAAACATTTCACAATTTTGATATTCTGACAACGGATTCGGATTCAGGGACCCATTTTTACCTAGTGTTCGCCCCAGCATCGAATTTGTAAAAATAAAAAAAAACTAGGTGGCAACCCTATCAGCCATCTTGAATTTTAAAATTCTGACATTAGATTCGAAATCAGCGACCCCCTAAAACTGTAGGTTATTGATTAAAAGTCTAAAAAAAACATATTTTTAGGTGGCAACCCTATAGGGTTAAACATTTCACAATTTTGATATTCCGACAACGGATTCGGATTCAGTGACCCATTTTTACCTAGTGTTCGCCCCAGCATCGAATTCGTAAAAATAAAAAAAAACTAGGTGGCAACCCTATCAGCCATCTTGAATTTTAAAATTCTGACATCAGATTCGAAATCAGCGACCCCCTAAAACTGTAGGATAGTGATTAAAAGTCTTAAAAAAGCATATTTTTAGGTGGCAACCCTATAGGGTTAAACATTTCACAATTTTGATATTCTGACAACGGATTCGGATTCAGCGACCCATTTTTACCTAGTGTTCGCCCCAGCATCGAATTCGTAAAAATAAAAAAAAACTAGGTGGCAACCCTATCAGCCATCTTGAATTTTATAATTCTGACATCAGATTCGAAATCAGCGAACCCCTAAAACTGTAGGATAGTGATTAAAAGTCTTAAAAAAGCATATTTTTAGGTGGCAACCCTCTAGGGTTAAACATTTCACAATTTTGATATTCTGACAACGGATTCGGATTCAGGGACCCATTTTTACCTAGTGTTCGCCCCAGCATCGAATTCGTAAAACTAAAAAAAAACTAGGTGGCAACCCTATCAGCCATCTTGAATTTTAAAATTCTGACATCAGATTCGAAATCAGCGACCCCCTAAAACTGTTGGATAATGTTTAAAACTCTTAAAAAAGCATATTTTTTTGTTGTTATCCGACGATCGTTTAACGAATCGTTGTTTCGGATTCGTTTGTGTCTCTTCGTCACTCAATCGTTTTGTTTTGTTAATGGTTTCGCTAGTGACAGAAACCGAAAAACAAAACAGACGCCCAATCGCTCTTTTGTTGTTTGAATCGTTTTTGGTTCGTTCGCTTGAAAGATCCGAACGTAACAAAATAGAACGATTCGTTTTTGTTTATTTGCGTTCTCTGGTTGTAATACCTGATAATTTGCATTTTTCTTCATATAAAATATCTTGATTAATCGGTATGCTACTCTTTTTGCTGAGCGATGTATCTGCACCTGTGTCTATTAAAAATGTTAATTTATTTTTCCCGTTTTTGCAAATTATTGTTATATATTTTGTCAATTTATTCAATATTCTAAAAATTTTTAATTCTCGTTCCCCGGAACTGATTCGTTCGTTGTCTCCCGGATCTTGCCCGTTTCCCTGATCGTACATTAAGTTCATTCGCCTAGAGTTGTTTCTATTGTCTCTATAGCTATTTTGTCCGCCTCTTTGTGTGTTTCGATTGTTGAAATTATTATTTTGATTACTATTCGCATAACCATTGCGTTGTTCGTACCTATTATTGTTATTATTTTGGCTGTGATTTTGATTATTATATCTACCTCTTTGGTTGTTATAATTATTTCTATTGTTATTTACGCTATAATTGTTCCTACCTCGTACTCAATTATTTTGATTGTACGCCCTATTGTTATTGCCGTTATTTCTAAACTGGTTCGGTCGGTTGTTCCCTCTATAATTGTATTGATTTCTTCTAGGTTTTGTATTTACATACAGTACTCTAGATTGATTTTGTTGTAAATCTTTTTCTACTTCTAAAGCAAGGTCTACAGCGTCGTCAAAAGTTTTTGGTACAGCGGCAAACAGATCTGTTTGTATTATTTGTTAAGTCCCTTCTTGAATACTGTCAGGCTATAGTTACTATTAATTTTTGTTATGACTGAACGTTCTCCTTGAGTCGCCTCAGTTCCTAGCGCTTCTATTTGCAATTTATTTAAATCGCCTATTAGATTTAATATTTTTTCTTTATAGTTGCCCACGCTTTAATTTCTTTGTGCGCAAGACGACAGTGACATTTGAATTTGTGGAATTGATATATTACTTTTAAATCTATCTTTTAATTTTCTTTTGAATTCAATAAAATTTTGTGGTGTTGATCCTGAAGTTATTGCTGTTCTCACTGTTTGAGATAATTTAACAAAAATAACAAAATCTAACAATGTTCTTTGGCCATCTGGAGATAAATTGTTATTAAAAATTTCTACGATTTTTAAAAATGGTCCTAATGGTCTTTTGTGTTTCCATTAAAACATGGAATTGCTTTTACAGCAGTTTCTAAATTAAATTCTGCCATTTCTTTTAATTCTGATATTTTATTCGAAATTAATTCTGAAATTTTAAAATATCTTTCTTTAAATTTTAATTCTATAATTTCTTTTTGGTCTACATCTGTTTCTTCTACTAATTGTCTAAATTTTATATTTATTTTATTCGCCTCAGCTAATCTCTGTTCTAATGTTTCCTTTTTAAAAATTTTATTTTTACTCTTTTTAAAATTTGAAAATATTCATATTAACTTATCTAGCTCTCTTCTTAACGGGTCCATATGAAGTAATAAAATTTCAATTTAATTCTTTTTTGTTTTTGTTTTTTATACACTGACGTACAGAATATTTTTTTTTTTTAATTAATTTTTAATGTTCAGAAGAATTTTTACAATTATATATATAACTTGATATTTAATACCTCAATTATTCTAATTGTTTCTTCATTTTTTCAATTATATTTTATAAATAACAATGACTGATTGATGTATTTATTGCTTGCATTATTAAATATTTATATATATTAATAATATTTGTATGTAACTATTGTATAATTTTTGTTATTATAATTATTATTAAATATTTTGTATAATGCGTTTTCATATTAAAAACTCATATATTTATCTATGTTGGATAAGCTTTCGTTACTTCCGACACAACAATCTCAGCCGTTTTACTCGTTTCTGGACCATTCGATGAAACTAAAATATCTGCAGCTGTTGCTTCACTTGAACCAATAGCTGCAATTGGTTTTTATTTCTCCACATTCTTGGTGCTGTTTGATGCAGATTTAATATCTTCTTAATTGTCTTAAGAACTGGAAGAATTATTTTGAAGATGTTTTTTGTTGATACTTTTTCATTATTATAAAAATGTTATTAGCAAAAATGCCAAAAATGTTGCGAGTTGTTTCAAAAGCTTATTTTTTTTGTAGGGGTTTCGCAGGATCGTTACAGATCTGGTAGGGTTGTTTTAGTCTGGTGTATGCAGGATCGTAACATATCTGGTTGAAGTAACCAGTCTGGTGTCCGCAGGATCGCCATGTAATGTTTTTTGCAGAATTTAGTCAAGTTGTTTTCGGTTCTTTTGGGGAGCAAGGGAAAGAAATGCAAGAAATTGTAGCAAAAAGACGTGTATCCAGACGAACAATAACTCGCCGAACGGAAGTTATTAGTAAATATTTATATTTTACTACCAAACAAAGGTTATTAAACTGCGATTTTTTTCAATATGCCTTGACGAGAGTACGTACATAAATAATTTAAGCGTATTAATCATATGTGTTAAGTCAGTAGATGAAAATTTAAAAACAACAGAGGAATTTTTTCAGTTGTTTCAATGCATGGACATTAGAGTGTCCCAGGCTATAAGGGGCAAGTTTGTTTTTTCGAATTGAGATACGCATACCCTCTACTTTTATTCCATTTGACCCTAATAACTGAAATATCAAATATTATTACTATCGGATAATGATAACCCGTGCCGACTTGATCCCAATAAACATTTATGTAAGCCAGTTAATTATTCAATACTTTCCAAACGTTTTTTTCAACTGTTTCCAAATTAGTTTGTGAAAATCACTTGTCCCAAACATTTCACAAAGCTTTTGCAAGCAGGCTTGTAAAAACTTATCTGTCGCAATATTTTCGTAAGTAGTTCGTAAGTGGAATATGTTCTATTTCTATGTTCGAACTGCATTTTATGTCATTTGCTGTTTATGTTTGCGTAAAATAACTGTGTAAATTTTTAAGCGTCAGTGAAAATGTCATATAAATAAAAAAAAATTAGAAAACGAAGCGCTGGCTATAAACGTAAGGATAGAACAAAGTAAAAACTTAATCTAATTCTTGAGACTAAAAGTTATTTTGATTTTAATTTCATTTTAGATGCTACCGACAAACATGGACCTGACGAGGGGCATTTGGCGGAAGAGTCGAAAGTATTCTTCTATTTTTCCAAAAATAGGCAAAATGAACGAGAAGAGTATGAAAGCAAGGCAACAAAGCACTATATATTCTTAATTTATGAACACTTTATTTATTATTCAATACTATATTTATTATTATATTATAAACATACTTTTAAATAAATATGTATGAAATTACAAGTTTATTACAAGCGTCTTATTTTCTTTATTATGCAATACATTACAACATTTATTGTACAATTGTGATTCAGGCTTGGAAAATATTTGGAAATATTTTTAATTGCAAATTTATTACAAACTTTTGAATTTCTTTATTATGCAATACATTACCATATTTATTTCCAAATATTTTCCAAACATGAATCATAATTATACAATCAGGGATCCCTTTTGTTTATTCGAAATTTGGAAGCAAATGTGTTACAATGCTTGCGGTAAGGTTTTTCCAAATGTTATGTTTACTGATGTAAGTTTGTAGTAAATTTAATGTAAATTTATTTTGTTTGTTGGGATGTTAAACGTATAACATAAACGTTTGTATTTTGCACACTAATGTTTAGTCCCGGGATATTAGAACTTAATGTTTATTCACTAAATAAAACTTTGTTTTACTTGTATATTATATATATTAAGTATTTATCTTTAAAAGGACATTATTTATTAAATTTTTTTTTCAAAGTTTGCTTGTTACATTCAGGATACACTTGTCTCTGTTCTTGCATGCAACGCAATAAAAATTGTTTTTGTTCCTCTTCAGCAGGGATTAAACCATGAAAGTCTTGCATTAGCTTAACAGCTCTTTCAGCTGTATCTTTAACAACTCTTTGTGACAAAAAAGTTGTTTTAGCGTGTGAAATGAAGCATTCATTACTTGACCATGAAGAAGGACACTCTTTGAGAAAACTGTCATCAATTTTGATTCGATTAAACAAGAACTTGCTTTTGACTGAAACAAAATCATCGATGCTTTTCTCTGAAATTAAAGAAGAGAATAGTTATGATATAGTTATTAAAGAACTTAATGAAAAACCGTAAGGCAAGTGAGAGACTAACCGTAAAGTGAGCCTAAAAGTTCCTCATTTGATGGAATGTAGCGTTTACTGTGGGCTGATGGATTTTCTTTGGCTAAGTTAGTAACCATTTTTACTTTTGTGTCTTGGTCTATATCGTCGTCAAATAAAGACTATCAAATACCATAAATGCATGCTGAACTTCTGCAAAGCTGCTTTCGAAATGGTTTTGTCGATTGCTTCATAAGCCTTCATAGCCTTCAAAAAGCACAAATCCTGGTAAGATGCTTTTACCGCTAAAGTGCATTGCTGCCAAAGTTTCACGTAAGATGTCACGATGAACACGCAAACGTCTAAGAGAGCTGCCTTGTTCTCTTTTGAAATACTGAACTGAGAGCTAAGTAATGACATTTTTGAAGAATAAATTGATCTTGCCAACCATTGAGCCTGGTGCATGGCACTTGGAGGCCGAATCTTCAATTTCTGCTGTTTATCTCCTCCAAGAAATATTATTGAAAGTTCAATTAATTCTCGATAGTCATCTCTAGCAATTTTTTTCGTCAATTCATTTCGGTAAAATTGTAGCAGTTTGTCAATATCTGAAACATTCAGACAAGATAATTTTCTGTATAGCTCTGCATTTTTTTGGTATCGACATTTTTTCAGTTTTCTCTGAACTTTTTGAACAATGGAATATCAGGGCTTGTAAATGTGTGGCTAATTTTTGGCTCAAACACTCCTTTTAATACTAACTCGTAGACGTGATGGCGGTAAGTAAAAATAAACATTTCTCTATCCAGTTTCTGTTTGACAAGCACACAGGCACCATTAATGCGACCTGTATTTGAAGCAGTAGTATCACAACAAAGAATTTGTACTTTCTCTTCAAGATGCCAGTCGATAATAGCATTGTAAACTGCCTCTGCCTGTTCACTTCCTGAAGAGTTGTCCAATTTTGGCACCGCGATTAGTTGTTCTTTATTACCATACGAAATAACTATTGGTAGGCGTTCTTCTTTGGAGTTGAGTGCATCTAAAGCCGGCAACAGTTTGCCATCCCAATGGACAGTTACAGTATCCGGTACCTCGTTTTGGAAATGGATTTTTATAGCTTCTGCGCATTCTTTTCGCTTTTCCGTACGAATTCTTTGAATGGATGACTTGCTAATGGGAAATTCGTCCGTGTTATGTTCAAGTGCCTCAATAATAAACACAGAATTTCTTATACTGAAGTGACACCTATCTAATGCTGCCACTAATTTTGGGGTGACAAAATTTTTTCTCGTAGAAGTTCTATTAGTATCGGACTGTGCGCTTTGATTTGGGAAGGGCACATTTTCTTGTTAATCCATTATTTCCGAATCAGAAGACGAATTTTCTTGTAGTGGTTCAAAAAGTGAGGTCGAAGTAGTTAAAGATGATAAATATTTAGCACGCCGGTTTTCTTCTTCAATGTTTCTAAGGCGCGTATTTTCCTCTTTTTCGGTCAGTTTTTTGTCCACTCCAGCTAAATGACCAGGTTGGCCTGGCTCTCCCTGGTGCTGCAAAAAATCCTATCTTCATTTATCTTTATTAATTGAAGCGCATCGGCATGTGCAATATCAAACAAATTGTTTAAGTTTGTAACAAACTCTTTTCGACACTGATCATACTTGTCTTGTGTTTTTTTTTGCATTTTTTTGCAAATCTCTCCAAGCTTGGATAAGCTAACTTGTTTCTTAACACAGTTAGGAAAAGATTTAGTCGGTATACGTGCCTTTTCCCAATAAATAATGCACTCACGCATAGTAAGATGTGCACCTTCATTGACACTTAAATTCACTTCACGAATATTATAGAACAGAACTGCCCGTACTTGTCCATTAGAAGGAAGTTTTGAACCCGTAAAACCCTTTGTTACCTTACCTCTTTTATCATCCCTGTCAACACTTGACTTATCATCCCTGACATATCCCTAATAGTATACCTGTCAATATTTTGAGAGGTTCTACTTGTAAAACCCTGGTCATCAGCCATTTTGATTGAATTCTTCCATTTCCTGTTAAGCAATAAAAGACTTAAGTCGCAAAATAAAAACCCTGTTCATTAATCTGAAGAAATAATAAAAATCAAGGTATCTTACAAACTCAGATGTGGGGTATAGTTCTCTACTGGAATAAAACAAACAAAAAGACAAAGAATTTAAAAAAAATGATGAAACTCAAAACTAAACAGGCACTGATGCATGCATTATCAGCAGCTGAAATAGATTTTCCACCATCACAGCTAAAACGGCTATTTGATCAGCATAATATCAATCTTAATGATGATGATGCTGTGTCCGTAGACGACGCAGTAGATGCCGAAGATTTTGCCGATGCCGACCATAACCCAACTTTCTCTACAAAAGTCCAGACTTCCGCGAATAATTTATATACTGGTGCTGCATGCAATGCTGTTCACACCGACACTGCCGTTGCCGAATCAGAAGTTAAAGAGGATCCTGCTGTTTTTGGGTCTGCTGCTGCCGCTCAAATTGCAAATTCTGGCAATTTTGGAGTTGCAATTTTTTCCGATGCAGATGCCGCTGTAGCTACTGGTGCTACAAGTCAACATGCGGTTAAATATTTGCTGGTTCAGGATGCGCTTGACGAGCAACTGGCAGCATTGAAGAAACGACGCGAAATTCTAGGATTGTAGCAAGAAATTCGTAGGCTGGAAGATTTGGCTGGTAACGTCAACGAATGTAAGGCCTGTTACAGTGACATCGAACATGCCATACCAAAATTTACAGGCGACGCTACTGCACGTTCAATACGTCATTTTTTACGGACTTTGAAGAAATAATGCGCACTGTCAATGGTGATGAGCGTTTTAAATTGCTGAGCTTGCGCCGCTCACTTGACTCACTTGAGCCCGCTTGTTTTTAACAACGACTACTGCCCTAAACTATGTCGATTTAAAAAACGCTCTTATAGACGAATTTGATGTTGCCTTCAAAGAAAGACGTTGGGATAAAAATGCTGAAACAATTCATTTTTATATCTTATCCATGCAATCTTTGGCAAAGCAGGGAGAGGTGGAGGAAGCCGAATTGATCGATTTTATTTTGGATGGAATTCGTGGAAGTGTGTCCAACATAAATTTGCTAATGACAGCTCAGACGTTGAGTGAACTCAAAAGATTAGTAAATCGATACCACGACAAATATTTAAAAACTAATGTTGGTGGAGTTGTGGGACGTGCAGCAAGTGCCGCCCAGGTAAAGCCACCTGTGGCAAACAAGCCAAATTCCGAAATAGCTCCCATCAAGGATCTTCCGTTGTGTTACAACTGTTCCAAAAAAGGACACATCAAGCCCAACTGCCCGTACCCGATTCGTCCAAATGGGGCTTGTTTCAAATGCTGGAGAATGGGACATGACCATCGTTCTTGTCCTAATGCAAGAAAAATTCTGAAGCCGATTGTCGACCAACATATTGCCGCTGTGTATGATGAAGACTGTGCCGAAATTGAAGCCTTAAATTTAGTGAGTATTGCTTTTAATATCGATTCGGTCGGAAGTGCAAGGTTTAATAAATTAATTTCTCTTTTCGATACGGGCAGTCCAACTAGTTTTATAAGAGAATCATGCGTTCCGGTTCTAAAAAGCAAGCCAAATATTTTAGAGCATCAATACCGTGGAATTGGAGGCCAGAAATTAAATATAATAGGCGAAATTATGTGCGCAATTAAATTCAAAAATCAAATGAAGAAAATTAATATTAATATTTTGCCGGATAGCGAAATGCTTGTGCCGATTATCTTAGGACGTAATTTTCTAAAATCTTTTAATATACGCTTAACTGCCGTAAAACTTAAGTATGATAAAAATAAGCTTTTATCTTTAAATAAAAATGAAATACCTTGCACTTTTTTGCCAAACGATTTGTTAAATGTCTTAAATGGGTTTAGTCTTTTAAAGAAAAGTAAAGTATGCCGTAGAAATGGGCAAGGAAAACAAAGTAATTGCAATGGAATTAAAGAGGGTTTTTATTATGGTGCTGATTCAGAGATTCCACACATTTTTAAGATTAATGTTGATTGTAATGCCGTAAAGGTAGATATCGATTGCAGCTTGGGTTATAGCTCCCGTGCCGAGATAAATAAATTGGTTTCCGAATTTTATTTGAATTCAAAAACTACGGTCGAGCCGTATGAATATAAAATGAAAATACATCTAACTACTGACGTTCCGTTTCACTGTACTCCACGACGGCTATCGTTTTCCGAAAGAAGAACTGTTCAGGACATTTTAAATGATTTGGAAGCAGACGGGATAATACGTCCAAGTAACTCCCCGTATGCTTCCGCTATTGTACTTGTTAAGAAGTAGAATGGACAGACACGACTATGTGTTGATTATTGGGGGTTAAACAAAATAACTGTTAGGGATAATTACCCATTGCTACTCATAGAGGACTGTTTGGAATACTTAGAGGGCAAAAACATATTTTCTGTTTTAGATTTGAAAAGCCGATTTCATCAAGTTGAAATCTCTCCATAATCAATTCCGTACACTGCTTTTGTGACACCAAATGGACAATACGAATTTTTAAGAATGCCGTTTGGACTCAAAAATGCACCTGCCGTGTTTCAGCGATTTATTAACAATATATTTAGAAATCTCATCGAAGAAAGAAAACTTAAAATTTATATGAACGACCTAGTAGTAGCTACCAAGGATTTTGACGAACATAAGGTACTTTTAAAAATAGTTCTTGAACGACTAAGTAAACGAGGTTTAAAACTGAACATTACTAAGTGTAGATTTTCATACACTAAGATTGAATATTTAGGATATTCTGTGTCTTCGGAAGGAATTACCATGGGTGAATCTCTTGCAAGGGATATAAAGAAATACCCAATGCCGTCAAATCAGAAAGAATTGCATTCTTGTGTGGGACTATTCTCGTATTTTAGACGGTTTGTACCATCTTTCTCAAAAATTGCCAAGTTCAATTGTTGAACTTAATGAAGAAGGGCACTGACTTTAATTTTGATAAAAATTGTGTCTCAGCATTCAATGAACTTAAAACTAAACTGATAGAGTCTCCAGTATTAGCTATTTATAATCCATTAAAGGAAACAGAGTTGCATTGTAATGCAATTACTATTAGATTTGGGGCAGTTATGCGACAAAGGCAAAATGACGGCAAGTTTCATCCAATAGCGTACTTTTCGAAAACTACTTCAGCCTCGGAAGCTAAATACCACAGCTTTGAGCTGGAAACTCTGGCTATCATATATGCCTTACGACGATTTAGGGTATATTTAGAAGGCATTCCTTTTAAGGTTATAACGGATTGTAATTCACTTGCTATGACATTGGAAAGGAAACAAATAAACACGCGAATAGCACGGTGGGTCCTTGAATTAAAAAATTATAATTACAAGGTAATACATCGTAGTGGGACGGCCATGGGGCATGTAGATGCATTGAGTCGCTGCGTTATAGCTGCAGTTCAAGATGTAAATGATGTAGAATTTCAGGTTCAAGTTGCTCAAGAGCGAGACATTTATATTAAGGAAATACGCGATCGTTTAGAAACTGAAAATGTGAAGCGCTTTGACTTAATTGACGGACTTCTGTACAGAATCAGCGAGAACGGTTGTAATATGCTTTATATTCCTACAGAAATGGAGGACAACATAATTCGATTGATGCACGAACAAGTGGGTCATCAGTCCATTGACAAAACCTGCAATAAAATTAGTTCGAGTTATTGGTTTCCGAATATGAGAGCGAAAGTGGAACGATTTATTAGGAGCTGTCTGAAATGCCTTATGTATGCCATGCCGGTACGAATAAATGAGAGAAATTTGTATAGTATTCCGAAAAAACCGATTCCGTTTGATACTTTACACATCGACCATTTTGGGCCCTTGCCGTCATTGAACTCTAAAAGAAAACATATTTTGGTAGTCATTGACGCATTTACGAAGTTTGTCAAGTTGTATCCCACAAATTCAACAAGTACGCGTGAAGTTAATGCAGCTTTAGACAAATATTTTAGCTATTACAGTAGACCAAGACGAATTATCTCTGAAAGGGGTACTTGCTTTACATCATTAGAGTTTTCCGAGTTTTTACTTAAACGAAATATCGAACATGTTAAAGTTGCCGTCGCTTCTCCTCAAGCAAACGGACAGGCAGAAAGATTGAATAGATCAATTAAGACAATGTTGGGAAAATTGAGTGACCCATTGGATCATGCCGATTGGTCAAACAAACTCTTGCAGGTCGAATATGCTATAAACAATTCGATTCACAGTACTACTAAAAATACACCTAGTATGCTTTTATTCGGTATAGAACAAAGGGGAGAGAATTTATTTGTAATTGCCTCTAATGTTGTAGACTGAAAATTGTGTAATTATTGTTTCAATGGTAGTTTCAAAAACATGATTATCGATCGAGGTCAAATGTCAGATTTGACATTTCAACACTGTCAACACTTGACTTATCATCCCTGACATATCCCTAATAGTATACCTGTCAATATTTTGACAGGTTCTATTTGTACAACCCTGGTCATCAGCCATTTTGATTGAATTCTTCCACTTCCTGTTGAGCAATAAAATACATAAGTCGCAAAATAAAAACCCTGTTCATTAATCTGAAGAAATAATAAAAATCGAAGTATCTTACAAACCGGTTATTTATTGTTTTACGTAGAGGTGGGTAATAGCACAATTTTTGGTGTGCTGACTCACTAGCACATGTGCACCCTTATGTGTCAGCACACTGTGCTAGCACAATTGTGTCGAAAAAAGCATTTCGCAGTCGAAAAGCAAAAGCAGTCGAATATTCGTCCCATAAGAAATACATGATGAATTTCATGTAAAAATCGAGATGCATTGAACCCGACCACCTCAGATATCGATGAAATTTTGTTCATAGCTAAATTTGATTAATACAAACAAACCCTCATTTTTAGATATGACTGTTTTGCGATTTTTTGGGCGTGGCACAGTGGGAAAGTTTTCGAAAAAACGCGAAAATGGTCGAAAAGAGCTCCATTTAAACTGCAATAACTCAGAATCGGCTGAACCGATTTCCATGATCTTGGTATCATTAAAAAGATATTTTAACAGGCTTTATGACACGTTTAAAAAATAAAAAAAATTCGTCATTGCGAAAATTAAGGTTAGGTCTTCGGCCCCTCAGGAACTCGCCTAATGTAACGTAAACTCATCATTGTTGCATGGATTAATTATATGGAGCTAAGACAAAGTTAATGCACCACAGAAAAGATTTTCTGAGATTTTATATCAATTCTAGTAAATATCTAATTTCAAATTTAAAAGGTTTGTGCAATCTTCAACACTCGATATAATTGATTTTTATTAATTGTCTTATGAGAACAGTTGTGATTGAAAAAGCCAAGTTATTTGTTTAATAAAAAGTCGAGTATGAGTGACGAACATTTCGAAAGTGTTATTTTTGGGATAAAATCGGTCGGAACTGCACCAATAATAAATTTTATGGATATCATTTGTTTCCATAGTCTTTATGATTTTTTGTGAGCTTTAGTTATTTGCTCTTTTTAGATTTTGTTAATATAGTAGCAACTGAGATAAGGTGAGTGATAATTTAAAAAAACAAGATTCGCGAAAAAATAAAATCAGAAAGAATTGCAAAAAAGCAATAAACTCATATATGAAAAATCTTTGGGATCGGACAAGAAACACAAAAGATATGACGAAAACAAGAAAAAAGCACCATAGGGACGGACCATATAAAAAAAAATTTTTGAAGCGAAGCTTTTTACGCCTCGTTCTGCGATTTGCTAGAGTGAAATCAGAAAAAACGACACTTTTTTCCGACACCTTTTTTCTTAGAATTGATATTGTTTTTTGCCCGCTGCAGGAATTGAACTCATGCCCGTCGACTGATAGTTTAAAGCTTAAGCCATCGAACCAAAACCCTTTGTTGGTAAATATTGCTGATTCAATTTCAAGAATTAACTAAAGCTATGTTGCAGTAGATCAAAATAATCTATTTATAGGAATTGTATTGGCTACAAGCCTTCATCTCCTACAATAACCATTAGCCAATACACAATAACCACTATAGATTGTGTATTGGCTATACAAACAAGAGTACTAAAAAACACAAATGTTGCTTCTACTTACTACTAGATGTCGTTACGCTACAAACAAATTTAATGATTTTTGTATATTTATTCCCTACAACTGAACAGGAGGGCCGGAGAGGGTTAATATGTATTATCAACCCCCATTATTTTTGCAAAGGGAACATTTTTCCATTGAGGACCTATCCCCTCCGACCTCTCCTTACGGGTGCTCCCATACAAAAACGAAAAACTTTGTTATTTTAAAGTTATAAATTAAAAAATTATTTTAATCGAAAAAAGGCATTAAATTCTCAAATCTTTGAAATTGCGAAAATGCTTCGCTTCTCTCGTGTGTCCAGTGACGCACCTGTGTTTTTTTTTTTTGAAAATGTCTTTCAAATATAGGTTAGTTTTGGTGATACGGTCTAATGCACACCCAAGCATATGGGTATGAGCGTTTAAAGTTGAAAAAAGGCAAAAAGCCTTGAGACACAAACTCACTCTAATGCGAATTGTAGGAACCTGTACCCGATTTCCGGGGGTTTATTACCAGTTGCGGATCTAGGATTCGCCCGAAGGGGGGGTCTGAAACTATAGTTTTTTTAGCCCGAGGGGGAGCTGAAACGTCTTTTAGGGCGATTTTTGCCATACAAAAAATTCTAAAAGGGGGGATGGGGGTCTATAGCCCTTTCAGGTGTATGTACATCCGCCACTGGTTATCACTAGTAATTTTGACAAAAAAGGCAGAATAAAATTTATTTTGGTTGTTTTAACGTGTTTTTTGTTAAAAGTTCCCCACAACATTAGTTCCCCATAGCTGTACTATCCAAGTTAATTCGACGTCTACAAAATAATGTTGAATAATGGAATGAATGGTTGTCAAGGAATAAGTTTTCATTAAAAAAATATTGCTTTCCCATGCGAAACATAGTTTCAAGCGATTCTTTTTTTAACCCTCAAGGACCTAAAAAAATTTTTTGATCTAGAATCCAAAATTTTAACATGTTTTTATTAATGATGGTCTATTGTACGTATGCCATGAGAGTTTCATAATTATATGTTTAGAAATGAGAGAGATATGAATATTTAAACTTTAAGGCTTTTTCCACGATTCTCTTCAACTAAATATAAACATCCTATTTTTGAACGAGCTCGGTTGATTTTCAAAACAATGTTTTTTTTTAATCACCCTAATGTATCTGAATACAATTATTTATTTTATTTTACTTTTTAAATAACCAAAATAAAATAATTAAATAGTCTTATGAATTTATAAAAATGTGTAATATTCTTAGGTTTAATATTATTTTCAATGATTGAAATAAAAAATTATTGGAAAATCTTTTTCTTTGTAAGACTTGTGTTGTTAATAAAAAGCTACAGAGAATTCAAATTATGGCTGCTCTACCAATAGACAGAACCGTTATTTCGCGTCCATTCTCTTCCACTGGCATCGACTTCGCTGGTCTTTTCGACATAAAAAACTACATCGGTAGGTCTTGTCGAATTAGTAAGGGCTATGTGTGCTTATTTGTTTGTTTCTCTACGAAGGCAATTTATCTAGAAGCCACAAGCGACTTGTCAACTGCCACCTTTTTAGCGGCTTTCTCTCGCTTTGTCGCTAGACGCGGCTGCCCAGCAAAGGTCTATTCTGACAATGGTACTAACTTTGTTGGCGCTTCCAAAGTACTAAAGAAGGATTTTAAAGATTTTTTGAAGGCATCTCATGATGTTCTTTTAGCTCAGTACATGCAGCAAGAAATTGCATGGCACTTCATTCCAGCAGGTGCTCCCGATATGGGAGGCCTTTGGGAAGCAGGTGTAAAAAGTTTTAAGACGCATTTTAAGAAAATGGCCGGAAGTATGAGCTATACTTTCGAAGAATTCACAACTTTTCTTAACGGAATCGAAGCTTGTCTTAACTCGAGGCCCCTTACCGCCATGTCCGAAGATCCTGGTGACTTTCAATCTCTGACTCCAGGCCATTTCTTGGTCGGAGGCCCACCTCTCACTAGTGGAGTCAGAAATAATTGATCAGCCTCTGACGATCGTCAACCGTTGGCAGAAGGTCAAGGCAATGCATCATAATTTTTGCACCAGGTGGAAAAATGAATATTTGAAGGAGATGCATAGGCGTGTAAAGTGGAAAAGTCCTCAATTAGATTTTAAAGTAAATGACTTAGTTGTCGTGAAAGAAGACAACTTACCCGCGAATGAATGGCGATTAGGTCGAATAGTAAAGACTTACACTGGTAGCGATAATAGAGTTCGCGTCGCCGATGTCCGAACCGAGCAAGGTTGTATAACTCGACCTGCGTAGCTAAGTCACAATTTCTCTGAACCACCTGCCTTTCTTGTTTTTCCTTTTTTTGTTTCTTTTTGTCTCGTTTCAGAATGTCCACCACCAACATCGTCAGCGATCTTCTGGAGGAAAATATTCTGCAGACCGAATCTGAGTTTGGCGCCAGCGAGACGGAGACGGTGCTAGAATTGCCGGCAGAAAAACTCGCACCCAGCGAGCTTCGGTGACAGGCGTGGTCACGGTTGTAGCCAGCAGTGACGCCAAGGCTAGGTGTAGCTTGTGCTCGTTGGAGAATAACCTTCCGTCGTGCCGGCAGTTCCTGGATATGAACATCGAGGAGCGGTTGCGAGCAGTGTTACTCAACTTTCACTGTTCCAACTGCCTCTCGAGCTGTCATATGCGAAAGGATTGTCGGAGCAATGGAAGATGCCTTTATTGTGGTGACGACCACTACAGCTTGCTCCACTCACGCCTACGAGTCCGAACTGGCCGGGTTCACTCCAGGAGGCCTCGTGGTAGGCATTCCCGAGCCAAGAAGGCAACACCAACTGCTCAAGAGGAGCCCATCAGCTCAAAGCCAAGGGGTTACAAGCCAAGACGTACGTCGTGGCAGGCACCGCAGTCGACAGCACCGAAAGCGTATTCGGCTAGGCACCACCTCCCGAAGCGGTCCCCCCCTGAAAAGAGAACGCAGTCACAAGTACCGAAAGTGTCTTCGGCTAGGGACCACTTCCCGAAGCAGTCTTGGCAAGGGCAGAGATCGCTATCGAATGCACCGTCAGCGTCTTCGGCAAGGGACCCTTTCCCGAAGCGATCTCCCCCAGAGCAACCGACATCAAGAACCCTCCAACGCGTCACCTCACTCCTCGCCACTGTCATGGTGCGGACCTGGGCAAATGGTCGACCCGTCTCGGAGCGCGCTATCCTTAATGCCTGTCTCCCGCAGACGACAATAGCCAAAGCTTTGGTTTTAAAGCGGAAGCTGAAGACATCAGTGGTTGATAACAGTGAGGTGTGCACTCTGATAATCCAGGGTCAATATGAGTCTAGTGTCCACATCGAAACGACAGCTAGGGTCGAGCGGCGCATGGAGGTCGTGACACCGATTAAGAATATCGACGAGCGGATCAGACAGGGATTCCCAAATTTAAATTTGGCTGATCCCAACTTCTTTGTTTTATAGCCGGTCCATATTCTGCTTCGGAGCGAAGTGTATGCGCGCGTGATGCAGCCGGGAATCTTCCCATCGGGATTTGGCATGCCGTTAGCCCAAAATTCAATTTTTGTCTGGGTGCTATCTGGGCAAGGTGCATGGTAACTCAAGGTTGCATTCCTGCAAGGCGGGCGGCATGTTAACGCCACTGGTGTTCTTATATACATGTTTCTATTTCTCTTTTGGGCAGCGCTTCTTGCTGCCTTTATTAAAACTCTGTTAGTTTTAAATTGACACAAATAAACCTTCGGTCACTAAAGTTCAATCGCATCTCGTTTCTCTTTCTTAACCTTAAAGTTGTTTAAGTTTTTAGAAGTGCTTTCTACCCCGCGATATTGAATATTCACAAGCCTTGCGGGTTGCATAGAATATATAATAAATCTACATGACGTTAATGACGACATTTTACTGTTGGGCGATTTCAATTTGCCTGACTAAAAATGGGATTCTTCCGACGATGATACATATTTTTCTGCATCAAATTCGAAGACCCGCCAAGAACATATATTTGTTGACAATATATGTTCTGACTTACAACAAGTTAGTTGTATTTATAATAGTCTTGAAAGACTTCTTGACCTGGCCTTAACTACAGACAGTAACAATGTGATTGTTCCGAGGGCATTTTATGCTCTGACTACTGTTGATGAATACCATCCACCATTGAGCATTTGGTATAAATTGGACAGAGAGAGCATAGTGAATTCGAGTTCAATAGACAAGGTTTATGAATTTAATTTTAAAAAGGCTGACTTTTTGAAGCTGAATTATGTACTTAATTGCAACCTGAATTATATTTTGGAATACATTAATGGACATAACCTTGATGAATCCATTAATTTTTTTATCTGGAGCTCTTTGCTATGATTTCTCAGTCTGTGCCGTATAGTCTAAAATTTGCGAAAAACTCAGCATACCCCTGGTACACACGGGATTTAAAAATGCTTTACAGTTATAGGAACAGGGCCCTGAAGAAATATGTCTGTAGCCTGGAAACCTACAAAATTTTGTTTCTGGAATTTGAAAACCAGTCTGCTGCATTATATCACGAGTATTTAGATAATATTAAGCTGAGAATATTTTCTGATCCAAAGAGATTCTGGGGATTCATTAATACTAAGAAGATATCTGACGGGTTTTCTCAGTTTTCTTCTATTAGTCCTATTTATAAAAAAGGTTGCAGGAATGATTTTATTAATTACAGACCCATCGCTAAACTGTCATCGATTCCGAAACTTTTCGAGCGAATCGTGTATGATCGGGTAAAAATTCACTGCAGTGAAGTCATAACAACTCGTCACTTCTGTTTATTTTAGCCATTAATGATGTGACCCATATCATTAAAAACTCTTATCTGCTTTTTTATGTGGATGATATGAAAATATACAGAAAAATAAATTCTCAAGACAATTCAGCCCTACTCCAGTCCGATCTGAAATCTTTTGAAGTTTGGTGTTCTAAAAATAATATGTTTCTTAATCCAGATAAATGCCAAACTATGACCTTTTCGCGAAAAAGGAATAACTTGGTTTTTGGTTATAAGATAAAAGATACTGCTTTATGTTGTGTGGATATCGTTAAAGATCTGGGAATATGTATGGGTTCTAAGCTTTCCTTTAACATTCAAGTCAACGACAGACGACAGCAACCAAGTCATGTAACCAGAGCGCCGTGCGTGACGATTGAGCTATTAGGCAGCTGCGCATGCAGACACTTGGAGCAGTGGGGAAATGCAGACGCTGCATTTTCACAGACCATAGCTAATAGCTTAGCCTTTGTTCTTGTTCCTTAAATTAATGATTCTTCTTATTCATCAAATAAGTAGGTAAGTCATTTAAATTGTAATTCTCGGTTCAGTTATTTTTTGGAGTATCAGAACAGTAAACTAATTATTCTTGTGTAAAGTTGTAAGTTTGAATTATTGGCCCGTGGGGCTAGCACATGCATGATTACGACTACAACGTTGTATAGTGCGTCCTCACTTGGAGTACGCAATTCAAGTTTGGTCTCCAAGTTACAATGTGAATGTTGATCGAATAGAGAGAATCCAAAAATGCTTTGTTCGGTTTGCACTAAGAGGCTTAAGTGGATTTGACATTTTAAAACTTCCTCCTTATGAGGATCGCTTAAAACTTTTAAAAATGCAATCATTGAGTGAGCGAAGGAAGTCTGCAGATATCGTCTATTTGCACCAACTCATAACCGGTGTATTTGATTCTCCAGAACTTTTTTCCCTTATTAATTTTAACTCTAATGGAAGTAGTAGAAACGCTAACAATTCAATTTAATTACCATTTAGTAGAACAAATTATATGTTAACTGCTCCTTTAAACCGTATGAGTAAATTAGTTAACAATTGTAGCTTTTTTGATGTTAACTTGTCTAGAGTAGATTGTCTCAAGAGTAGATTAAAAACTATTGTGTAATTGCATGGTTATGTTTTTGCATGGTTAGTCGTGACGCCTAGTGTTGTTCTTTCTCACATTAATTCATTTTGAGCCACTTATATCATTATCTTTGATAATCTCAATCAAAAATTGAGCATGAAAAAATAAAGAAAGATGAGTGCGTGGTTGCCGTGAAACAGTGGGTAGAGTGCGTGACCCATACGCCAGAGAACCCTTGTTCAATTTCCGTCTGACACTAAGTTTTTTTTCAATTGAATTACTTAAAACATTTTTATTAGCTTCACTTCATTTGACTGTCACGTACAAATCTTGGAATCTACTTTTAACCAACTTCCCGATAAGCAAGAGTTTTTAAACTTTAAATGTAGCTCAGGACTGGATGACATTAACATATTTTCTTGTCAGTACGTTTATTTGTTTGGCTAAAATGCGTAATTATTTGTGACATACATATTAAAAATCAAACAAAAACGAGTAAGAAATTATCTTCGACTGGGCCGAAGCTAAAATACCCCCATGGCCGATCCAAAGTATATTTAAAATCTTAAGCAGATAATAAAATGTGTATTTGTAAAAACTCATGTAAACTGGTGCGAGCCCGACCTACGAAAACATGATGAAATATTATATGTTTGCGCATATAATGAACATCTGCTTTCAAAAAAACCTTCTTCACGCCTTCTATGGTTTAATACCAACAAAATGTTGGAGCCTAGATTGATACGTGATAAAGAAGTAAACAAAAAAAGCGCAACAACAAAATCTTTGCAGAATCAATGCAGTCAACTTTTTGAAATTTTGCTACTAGCAAAAGAGTAGAAAAACATTGCTTTGATAAAGTATAGGCGTTTCTATAATTCCACTTTGGTTTTATTGCTCTTACGCTTATTAGCTTATCAAAGTTAGTGGACTGCTAGAACCACTGAGACTACTGATGAGTCGGAGTAGCGTCCGACGAAACCATGGTCTAGTCAGCTTGGTTTAGTTCTGCAAAGAACGTTGTTGTTGTAGCAACCTGTTGCTTCATGAATTATTTGGCATTAAGCTCACAATATAATTCTTAAAAAATATGTTTTTTAAGAATTATAAAATAAATAAACTTACCATTTTCGTTATAGTTAGAAAATATATAGAAAATATTCGCTTTTCTTTTTTGATAAAGTCACTTTGTATCGGAGGTAGGCGTGGTTTTTACTCGATTTCGTTGAATACTCAGAATACTCATACTCAGAGTGCAATTTAAAGCTTATTTGCAAAATTTCAAGTTCATATATTAATTTTTGTGGAATTCTAAGAGATTTTACCGTTTTGATAAAGTCACTTTGTATTGGAGGTAGGCGTGGTTTTCATCCGATTTGGCAGTTCACGATTAGCTTCTATAGCAAACAGTCGTGCGTGCTCTCGATTTGCGAAACAGCGAAGCGACTAATCAATTTATAGTTTACATACACACAGCTATGTCTACATAATTTTTGTTATTTTTTCTCTATTTTTTTTCTCCTCGCGCGTGCTTTCGCCGCCTTAAGATATTTTTCTTTGATAAATTCAATATATAAACTATAGCCCCAGGGGCCAAGTCGAAATCTCGACTCAAAACTTCTACCCGGAGTCCAATTAAAAGACTTGCACCGTTCGTTCCGGTAAAAACAAATGGAAATATTAACTCTATACTTAGTCACAACAAATTCAGCATACTTGCTGATCACAATCCCATGGACACCCAAGTGGAACAATCATCGGAACCAATTAATAATGGTGTAAAACCCTCTCCCATTGTTGCGGACTCATCAGTTCCAATGCATGATATACAATCATTATGTGGTAAGGAATGCATATACAAACGGACTTCCATTGGTACGAAAATTTTCCCCCCGACTCTTGTAAAATATGAATATTGTAAAAAGGTCCTGAAAGAAAATAAAATAGAATTTCACTCCTTCAGCTCCAAGGAAGATTGATTATACACAACATTTTTATATGGCCTACCAAAAATTGACCGTGAAGACATCATTTCAGAACTTAAAGATTATAATCTAATTGCGAAGTCAGTTACTGAGGTTATCACTAAAATCAGTTCCAATAACAATGCTATTTATAAGGTTCAGTTTTCACGAAAAACATTCAACCCATCCGCATTGTCTAATATAAAAACAATTAATAGTACAATAATTTCTTGGAAGAAATTCAAACCAAAGAGAATTAAAAACCCAACTCAGTGCTGGAATTGTTTAATGTACGGTCATGGGGGTGAAAACTGCCACAGAAGCTCAGCTTGTATGATTTGTGCTGACTTGCATCATACCAACAATTGCCCATTAAAGAAGACAGACAAGAAACCGGTTAGCTTCTCTTGCTTTAATTGCAAAAAAAACGGCAAGCAGCGAACTGATCATTCGGCAAATGATGTAAACTGCCCCCTCCGCGCTCTATATCTAGAGACTAGAAAAAGAGCAACAAGTAAAGCTCAAAATAGAACAGTGTTTAGCCAGCAAAACCCATTTGCGCTAAAGAATGACGTTTTTCCATGCATTTCTCAGCCAGTTGTGAATAGCACAAGAATTGACAACGGCATTACATATGCAGCACAACTGAAACAAAATAATAATCTTTTTAGCATTGATGAATTATTTGACATTTTTTCGTCTTCTTTAGAAAATCTTCGTAAATGTACAATAAAAACTCAGCAAATGCAGGTGATCATGTTATTGTTAAAGCACGCGTATGACTTGTAATAGCACTGGCCAATTTAAAATACTTCACTGGAATGCAAATGGCATTACCAACTTTTGTAATTTAAAACATTTTGAATATATTATGGAGAGCAATAATATTGATATTTCCTCCTTAAATGAAACCTTTCTTAAAGAGTCCCACAAACCATATTTTAGCAATTACTACTTATATCGTAATGACAGATCACTTCGAAATGGTGGTGGTGTTGCGCTGCTCATCAGAAGATTAATAAAACATAAATTACTCCCTCTGACAAAAACAAAAGGCTAAGAAAATTTATCAGTTGTAGTTATTATAAATCAAAGGCCTATTATTATTACCACCGCGTACTCCTCGAAATACTCATCTGATTTTCCAACGATATCAAAAAAGTAACTTCCGTCAACAGTGATTTTATATTACTTGGAGACCTGAATGCTAAGCACCGATCATGGAATTGCGTTACCAATAATTCTGCCGGTATTTCTCTGAACAGTTTACATCAATCACAAAACTTTTTCATTTACTACCCTGATAGCCCGACCTGTTTTCCGCATCAACAAAATAGATATCCGTCCACGATAGATCTTGTTCTGAGCAATTCATGTCTTAATCTGCAACTGTCAACGACACACATTGGACTTCCGTCTGATCACCTCCCTGTCATATGAACAGTGAAATGCTCATCCATAGATACAATTAACCTTGAACAATGCAACTACAAACTCACAAACTGGAACGCATTCCATAACTACATAAACAGCAAGATGCCTAACACTGTAAACTTGTTTGATACTAAAAGAGATATTGATAATGAACTGAATAATCTCAAAACAATCATCCTACAAGCTAATGACATATCAACTCCAAAAGCAATTTATAGAAACAACTTTTTTCTACCAAATAATATATCAAAACTTATTAAAGTTAAACGGAAGTAAACGAAGTATAAGGGCACTTGATGCTTTCGAATCCAGCTTCTTTAAGCAATGCTCAAAATATCTTACCAAAATCGTTAATCGGAAAATATATGCAGAGAAGAATAGGAAGTGGTCTGATGGAAGTGGTGACAAAAAGTTTTGGAAAATAAGCCGCAACCTAAGAGGAAAGAGTAAAAACAACATTCCTTACCTTGATGTAGGTAATAATAAAATTATAACTGACGGTGAGAAATCTGAACTTTTGGCTAAAACCTTTGCTGCCTCAAATACATTAACATCGAGTTACCATCACTCTTTTGACAAAAAGGTAAATAAAGTAGTTTCCGACTTTAAAAGTGGCCAATGGGATCATAATATCATAAGATATGTTTCATTCACTGAAATTGCAGCCATTATATCTTCCCTTAAATCTTCAAAATCCCCAGGATTTGATAAAATCCCTAACTTGCTACTTAAAAACCTTCCTGAAAAGGCAGTTAACCTTCTGCTCACAATTTTCAATAGCTGTTTCCATATGAACTATTTTCCAAAAGCTTTTAAGGACGCTAAAGTTATTGCAGTCCACAAACCATCGAAGCCGTTGCATAACCCAAATAGCTACCGGCCAATTAGCTTATTGAGCAACGTCGGAAAAATTTTTGAAAAGCTAATTCATAATCGGTTAGAAGAATTTACCACTGACAACAATATCATCTCTAGTACAGAGTTTGGGTTCAAAAAGGAACACAGCACAATCCATCAAATCAACCGAATAGTCAACAAAGTCCTGTCCAACAAGCGTTCTAGACACTCCACTGGCTTAGTGTTGCTTGACATTGAAAAAAGATTTGACACAGTTTGGCACAACGGACTACTATACAAACTTCTCAAAGCGAATACTCCCTCGTATTTGTGCAGAATAATTGCTGATTTTTTAGATAACAGAACATTCGTAGTATCTGTAAACAATCAAAAGTCTTCCCATTTCGATCTTAAGGCAGGCCTTCCCCAAGGATCCGTGCTGTCGCCTTTGCTTTACTCAATATACACATCAGACTTCAAAACTTCAAAATTTTTAGAAGCAGCCTGCGACACTGATGACACAGCGCTCTTTACTTCAAGTAAACTTACAAAAACTCTTATGAAGAAAATGGAAAAGGGATTTGCCAATTGCAACAAATATTTTAAAAAATGGAAAATAAAATAAATATTAACAAAACATAAGCGGTAATATTTCCATTCAACAAGTCTCCAAAAAGGTTTCCAGTTAGACAACTTAATTTAGACAACAACTATATAGACGTTAAAAATTATGTTAAATATCTTGGTGTCATCCTCGATAAAAATCTGAACTACCGGAATCATATTGATTACACATGCCAAAAAGCAATTAAATCTTTCAGATCTCTCTGGCCTTTCCTAAATAGGCAATCAGTTCTTAATCACAGTAATAAGGACTTACTCTACAGATGTGTGATAAGACCAATTCTCACCTACGCCTGCCCTATATGGTACAAAGCAGCCAAGAGTCATCTAAAAAAGATGCAGATCATCCAAAATAAATGCTTGAAAATTATCAACAGAAGACATTGGAGGTATCTCAGTAGCTTTATACAAATAGATAATTACCAAACAAGAAATTTGTCTATTTGTGATTATTCTACAGAATAATCATATAATATTCAAATAGTTTCTACTAATGTTTGAAATTTTTTAAACTATATCACATAGAGGATTTCCCATTTTTGCCTCTAAATTTTATTTTATTGTAAAATAAATAAATAAATAACTGGCCATTTCAGCCCTTGAAAGGACTTTGACCTAGCTTCTTAGGATCAATTGTGTTGTGCGTGTTATTAAGTTTGTACACAATTGACCGAGAAATGGACCTACAGGCTTTACGCCGACTCCGAACGACGATGAACACAATGTTCTTATTCTCAAGAAGCTTTACATGGCATTTTGATTACTCTCTGAGGTTTGCCATTGTCTGCAGAGAGGTGGCGGCCGTACACAAAAATTATTTTATTCAAATAATTTTCTGTCGGTGCTGGGGTTCGAACCTGGGTCTCCAGGTTCTTTGACATAGCGGCCACGCACTTTAACCAACTACGCCACGGACGCCACCGTTATTTTATTGTATTATAATTAATTGCACCTTAAAAAAAAAAAAAAAAATGTACTCATTTGTTGAAATATCTTAACTGATAAATACTCATTATACTATTTTTTTTTATTATTTACTTTTGTATTTGTCGCAATTCTGGACGAATAAAATTGTATTGAATTGAATTGAATTGTCTCTTCAAGGTGTAAGGCTTTTGTGGAAAAGCAAACAAACACACACACATAGCCTTTGGTTACTAGGCATGCCCTACCCGTATAAATTTTAATTTCATACGGACCGGCAAAATCTACCCCAGTTGTGGAAAATGGACGGGAAAGTGTCGTTCGAGAGGAGGTTAATGCTGCCATAATTTGCGTGCATTCCTTCTTTCTATGAATCACACACACTTTGCAATTATGAATAGAAGTTTTGATAAGGGTTTTCACCTTTAAAATCCAAAACTCCATC
Organism: Pherbina coryleti; assembly: GCA_943735915.1. NCBI lineage: Eukaryota > Metazoa > Arthropoda > Insecta > Diptera > Sciomyzidae > Pherbina > Pherbina coryleti. The sequence goes on along the minus strand of OX030950.1, from coordinate 107,043,421 downwards.
CTGATCAATCGCAATACTAATTGATTTCCACCATGTAAGGAGATTAAATGTGTGAATAAAATGAGGAGTTTTGAGATTTGACACTTATATGGCAGTATAATGGGGTATTTTTCATTGTATGAGAGGGAAGTTGAGGAGGCTAACCGCCCACCTACTCTCAAAATACCTGAGGAGTCCAAAAAAGGGTTCAGAGTCAATATGGGACTCTTGGGACTTATAGGGTGTTTAGTTTCAATGTCACGATAATCATTAGAAAAGTGAAACTTTTGACAGAGGACAATTAATCGTGTTTTAACGAAACCAATTTCATCTCTCGTCACTTGTGTAGTTGCATATCTGAATTCTTTTGTCAATATTAGATGGGTTCGTTGATAAAACCTAAATACAAACGACAGAACTCGCAAGGCTCGAGAGAGTGACGAGAACCTATTAAGAATATCGTCATCGTTATAATTGTCGAAGTAAGAGAAAAAGGATTTTACTGGTTTGCTTTCGAGAGAAGTATTCTGCTCAGAATTTTTCAATTGACGAGGCCATTCAGATCGTTCTTTCTTTAGCCACGGACCTTCCCACCATAAACTATTATCGATCAGATCCTGCGGCATGACTCCACGACTTCCCAAGTCAGCTGGATTGTCGTGCGATTATCATCGTGCAGTAGATGAGTAAAAATCGCGGCATTTGAGTTTTCTACACGAATATAGATTGCTGCTGCGTAAGCTTTCTCAGATGCATCGCAAAACCCGTGAAATTCCACCTTGCTCCAAGGACAAAAATGTATCCATCTACGGATTCTAATTGAATCGATATGATGGTAGTTTTTTTGAAACTGCGTCAATGAATACAGACTCTGGCCCGTTAGGTAATCATCCCAATCAATTTCATCTCACCAGATTTTGTGCATAATAACTTTTGCTACAATTATAGTCGGGCCTAGCCATCCGGCTGGGTCAAAAAGCTGTGCAATTGTAGACAAAACTTCTCGTTTGGTTAAGCTAGCTTTTATTTCAACTGGGTTTGTGACAAAATAAAAGTGATCAAACCTAGCATTCCAACGAACTCCTAACGTCTTTGCAACACTTGAATCTTCAAACTTCAAAAAATCCTCATTGAGCAGGTGCTGCTTTGGCAAATCTTCATGTAGCTCTCTACAGTTCGAGATCCACTTTCGCATCAAAAACCCAGCAGATTTTAGAGCTGAAATAAGCTCTTCTCGAGTCTGTTTTGCAGTTTCTACATTATGAGCTCCAGTCAACGCATCATCTACATACATGTACTCTCGAATTGCCAGAAATGGAGCGCAGTTTAGTCCAAAGGTAACGGTATCTAACTCGTAATCCTTGACTTCACTATATGGCGCATTTCTATGCAAAATGCGTTGATAAGGTGTATGCTTGGGGTCAACCCAAATTTGACGGTACATTTTCTCAATGTCACCGTTGAGAACATACTTAAAAAAACTTCCATTTTAAGATTAAGAGAGTAAGGTCCATTTGGAGAACAGGTCCAGTGTACAGAATGTCATTAAAGCTCACTCCATTGGAGCTTGAAGACGATGCATTGAAACCACTCTCATCTAAGTAGAGGTACTATCGGGTTTTAGGACCGAATGATGGGGCAGATAGTAATGAGAAGCAGCATATTCAAATTTAGGGGGCTCCACTTGATGACTTGTGGCATCACTTGGTCATTTGGTGACTTAAATCTGCGTATTCTTTGATTACCTTGTCATATTGAATTTTGAAATCGGGCTTTTTACTAAGTAAAGATTCTATTCGTGGGAACTGTTTAAGCGCATTCGCTCAAGAATGGCCTAGGTGAAGATTATGAGGAAAATCTATTTTAAAGGGCAAAGTTACAATATATCGGCCGTCATTGCTACGGTGGGTGGTACTTTGAAAATTTTCTTCACAAAGTTGCTCTTCACGAGTCAACAAATTTTTCTTTGGAATTTCTTTCAACTGCCAAAACCGTGCAATCTGCTGATCCAACGAAACATCAGCAAGAAAATTAAGACATGTCGTGAACGAAGACAGCCTTTCAGTTGGAACTGGACCCGCAATTATCCAGCCAAAGACAGTTTCTTGGGCAATCAACGAGCGCAATATCCTTGGCAATCCTTTGCAGGCGTTCTGAAACAAATGTTTCTTCCGAGCCCGAATCAATCAAGGCTCTAGCAGTGTAAACACTACCTAAGTGACATATGGTCACCATAGCAGTACCGAGAAGTACACTTTTTCTGCTGCTTGCAAAACAGGAAAGAACATTCTCTTCTACAGGAGTGGACTGTAATTGAGTTGAGTGTGCATTTGTGGTGGTGGATTGGTAGCTATTAGAGGGCCCAGCATGAACTATCGATTGTGAAGCTTCACGATGAAGCAGGGAATTGTGGAGTTTTTTACAAGACTCACAATTAAAGTGTCTTTTACAATCTTTGACTTCATGAGAAAAGGCCAAACAGTTTATGCATAGGTGAAGCCTTCTTACGGTAGCTGATCTATCACACACACATGGCTAAAAATTTGGGACAACCTTTTAAGACATGATGTTGATTGCGACAAAGCTTGCATTGGGAACTGTTGATCACATTCACGTGATTAGAATTCACTTTTCTCACGAAACTACTTTGATTAGATTGTGAATTATTTCTATTATTGGGAGGCTTTGCATTACTGGAATTTCGAATATCAGAAACTGTTTGTTAGGTTTGGAACCGGCTTGTTAAAAAATTGTTCAAATCTTTCCATTTTAGAATTTAAAATTTGTTGACTATGCCTTGCTCCCATAGCGACAACGTAGTTTCTGGCAAACGAGTAGAGCACAAATAAGTAAAAATGGCATCCCAGTTGCTTATATCGATGCTATGCAACTCTAGAGCTGAAATACAGTTATTTATGTCTCGATGTAATTTTTTAATAGCGCTTCCTGATTCTGATGATACGGAAGGAAGGTTGAATTAAAATTTTAACTGGCTATTGACTAAAATTCGCTTATTTTCATAGCGATCACTTAAATTTTTCCATGCTTGAGTGAACCCATTATGAGTGAGAGGAGATTTCTTAACAATCTTTTTTGCTTCTTCTCTAGTCTTTTGATTGAGATGGTATAGTTTCTCAACAGGAGTTAAGCGTGTATTAGACATGTATATTGCGGAAAACATATCTCTAAATGAGGGCCAAGACACGTAATCATCGTAGAGTATTTCTGTGTCGCAAGGAGGCAGATTGATATTAATACCACTCGCGGGCATGTTTGTGAAGTTGTCAATTTTTAATTGTTTTCTGCTGAGTTAACTTGAGTTAGATTCTCAATTAATTTACCTATTTTTCCTGCACATCTGACATAAGCGTCATAGCAAAGGCGGTACTTCACTTTTACACTAGAAATATCGGCATCGCTCGCCTCAGTGCTTGAACTACCTAACTTTTGCATGCATATGCTATAACTTCCTTTGACAACTGCCCACTGTGACTTCAGTTCCTCCTTGCGAACTTCCAAAGTAAATTTGGAATGTTCAGATGCAACAATTTCGTTGAATTGATCTTCGAACTCCAACAATTAATCAGCTGCCCGGATAAAGGCTTTTAATGACATTCTGATGAGGTGTGAAAAATCAATTGAATCCCAAAAACAACAAAAAATCGACCGTAAACAACCGACCGTTTTGCTGTATTAAACTCACCAGCGGATTGATCTTGTAGAAAAACAGAATTGAATCAATAATTTTACAAAAACAATAAAAAAATAATTTTTTTTTTAATAAGAAAACAAATTGACTTGAATGTTCTTTATATTAATTGATTATTATTCAAAAATGTGTTAAAAAGTGTGTTTTCAAAATTGCGAACTACAAAAAAATAGTAGTAAAAAAGTAGTCTTACTTGTGGGGAGCAAGAAACGGAAAAATCGCTCTGATGTCATTGTTGTAGTAATGGAAATCATGATCTCGATGTTGTTGCTGGGAATACGATGAAGTTTGTACATCTGTCGTCATTCAAACCTTCTGTCTCTTGTGAGAATATAATCAATTATGTACATGCTTATGTCATTTGCTAAGAACAAATTGGTTTGTTACAAGCTCTTTTAGAAAGATGCTAGACTAGAAGACCTGCGAAGAGTTAGTTTCAAACTAGGTGTTTCGGAAGAGTTTTTTGGAGCCATTCTTAATCCTACTCTTTGGCAAGAGAACGTCAAAGTCAGGCCATTTATAAATTTTCAAAGGGAGCGTGAGATGAGTCGAAAGATTTGAGTCGCTTGCAGTCTACTGATCTCATTGTGAGTTGTAAAATAAAAATATATTTTCAAAATATGTCCGGAAAGCGTACCAAAACCGATGCAATTTTCAAATATACATCTGATGGCGATTTTGATTTCATTGTTTTTGTTGAGACTTGGCTCAACGACGATTTCTTTGATGGCGAATTTTTTGACACTTCAATCAATCAAGTGTTTCGGAAAGACAGAGATTTTGTCAAAATTGGTTGTACGCGTGGTGGTGGTGTGCTTGTAGCCGTTAAGCGATCTTTTCGATGCTCGTTTTGTTCGCTGCAAAATGCGGATTCATTATTGGATCAACTTGGCGTTGTTATCGCTAGTCCTCGTGGATCGCTTTATATATTTGTTTCTTATATTCCGCCCAATAGCTCGGATTGTATCTATGCTGCGCATTTAGATAATGTTTTATCTTTAAGTTCTGTTTTAGATAAAAATAATCATGTATGTATTCTTGGTGATTTTAATTTAAGCAAGATTGTATTGACTTATTTTGATAAAGTTTTAACTATCACTATTATTTATTCGGTACATGAGATTAACTTCATTGATTGTTTACTCAGTATGGATCTGTTGCAGGTCATTACTTTACAAATAGTTTAAATAGAATTCTAGATTTAGTTTTTCTTTCTAAAAATATTAAATTTGATTTATCTGAATGTGTTTTTCCGATTTCACAAGCTAATCTACATCATGTGCCGCTTAGCCTCAATGTTGATTTTTATGATTTTATTGAAAATGGCAATCATGTAATCAATCCTTTTAACTTTAAGTCTTGTAACTTTGAGAATTTAATTGAATGTTTTCAAAACTTACATTGGAGTGAACTTCTTAATGACAAAAATGTTTCAGCTTGTTTTGAATTATTTATATCACATACTATTGATGTATGTGTATAAAATATTGATACACAGCGATTACCGGCTAAAAATCACAAGTTACCCTGGTATACTAAAGGGTAACCCTGGTATACTTTGAGAATTTAATTGAATGTTTTCAAAACTTACATTGGAGTGAACTTCTTAATGACAAAAATGTTTCAGCTTGTTTTGAATTATTTATATCACATACTATTGATGTATGTGTATAAAATATTGATACACAGCGATTACCGGCTAAAAATCACAAGTTACCCTGGTATACTAAAGGGTTAAAAAAGTTAAAAAATTCACGTAACAAATTTTTAAAATTATATAAATTAACCAATCTACCTGAGCATAAATGCAAATATGTGCATTATATGAGGGAATTCAATTTCTTAAATAAGTTTTTATACAAGCATTATATTTTGCGCTTTGAAAATAACATTAGTGCAAATCCCAAATCTTTCTGGAATTTTATCCAATCAAAAAAAGAGTGACTCTCGTCAATGACTTACAATGGCTTCAAATCAATATCGCTCACTGATACTGTTAGCCTCTTTGCAAACTTTTTTAAATCAAATTATAATGAAGATATGGCGACGATTAATTTATCATTTTTGACTAATGTTGATGCATTAGTTGACATCGGATCTTTGTCTGTTACTGAATCTGATGTTTTCAAAGCGATGTTGGCCATGAAAAGCTCTGTTAAAGCGGACATTGACGGAATTTCTTCAATTGTGCTTCAAAGGTGTGCTAAAGCTTTATCTGTTCCTCTCTGCATAATTTTTAATAAATCTTTATTTACGGGTTCCTTTATTGATTGTTGGAAAATTGCAGCAATTACTCCATTTTTCAAAACTGGCTCTAAGCGTGATGTGTCTAATTATAGACCTATTTCTAAGCTATCAAATGTTTCAAAACTCTTTGAAAGTGTTGTCAAAGATAAGCTATTCTTCATCATTAAACGTTTTATTTGCCCTCAACAACATGGCTTTGTTTCCGGTAAATCGACTGTAACAAATCTAGCCCTTTTTTCGGAGTTCTGCATTTCTTCTGTTGTCTTGGGCAATAAAGTTGATGTTCTTTACACCGACTTTTCAAAGGCCTTTGATAAGGTACCACATAATTTATTAGTTGCTAAGCTGGCTTAAATTGGTTGCCACTCATATTTTCTTGAATGGATTAAATCCTACTTGAGCTCCCGCTCCTGTTTTGTTTCTATAAACAATTTAAATTCTGCCAAATTTACTGCAACTTCGGGGGTTCCACAAGGAAGTATACTTGGTCCCTTATATTTTATTCTTTACATTAATGACATTTGCAAATGTTTTAGATCATCAAAATTTTAATGTATGCCGATGATTAAGGATATAGCGTGTTCGGCTGATATTACAGCATTACAGTCCGATTTGGATAATGTTTTTAGCTGGTGCAGTGTTAATGGTTTACCATTAAATATAAAGAAATGTTTTCATACGTCCTTTTTTAGGGGATCTAATGTTACCAATTCAAGTAATTCCCTGGGTCAGTCCCTTTGCAGTCCGTAAATACTATTCGGGATCTGGGGGTTATCTTTGTTTCAAAGCTGACATTCATTGATCATCTTAATTTTATAGTTCCTAAAGCGTACTCTCTGCTTGCTTTTATTCGAAGAAATAGTTCTGAGTTTGAGGATCCTCACACCTTCAAATGTCTTTACAATTCGTTTGTAAGATCTAGATTAGAGTATGCAGCAATAATTTGGAACCCGTATTATGCCACTCACTCTTTTCGCTTGGAAAGAATTCAAAAATCTTTTTCTAAATTTGCATTGCGACCTCTGTTTGTTGACTTTATGCCCTCTTATAATGCAAGATGCATGCTTTTGGGTCTGAAAACTCTAGAAACGAGAAGGAAGATTAGTTCTCGAGTATTCATATATGATATTATAGCCGGTGATATTGATTGTTCGTCTCTTCTTGAACTAATTATGTTCAATGTGCCTTCAAGACAGCTGCGACATTTTAAGTTATTTTTTATTAAACAATTAAGAACTAATTATGCTAAAAATGAGCCAATTACAAGGGCTTTGTCTTTACATAATGATTTATCATTAAATTATTTTTTGATTTTGCTGTTGCTAAAGAAGTTTTTAAAAATAATCTTAATAGCTTATTCTTACTTTAACCTTAACTTTATTGTAAATAGTTTCTAGTCTGTAAGGAATTTGTCCAAAGACTAAATAAAGAATAATAATAATAATAATTTTTATTTATTTTTGGCACTTTTTTCACAACAAACTTTTACTTTGCTTTTAAACACTCACTTATCACTTTTATTAATGATTTTACCAGAGTAATTCGGATATTTTTGTTAAAATATATTTTCCTTTATATTTAAAAAGCCTCAAAATATTATGCACTTTTGAGAACAACATAATAATTTATTTGAAAAGAAACACAATTTTTCACGTTTGCTTATGTTTATTTTGCTTTAATTGTTATTTATCACTCGCAAATGTCTGTCTTTGCCAATTAATTTTTTTTTTGCAGAATATCAGACGGACGGACAATTACGAGTATATGACTAGTAAGCGCAGAGAACCGTGAAGTTTAACAAACACTGCAAGCAAGTAGCAAGAAATTTGTTATTGGTTTCCCTTCCGAGTGCGAACAATTTTTTTTCCTTGTTTCGTAAATTCTATGTGTATATTATAAAAAATACGAATTTATCAAACACTATAATTTATGATATTTTTTTTGAATTTGCACCGATTTTAGGGATCACCAAATAAATTGCAAAATGTAACGTACCTTTTTCTTTAATCAATCTGGCGACGCTCGCTAGCGATTTCCAATTTTTCGCTCTGCTATTCTCTGCTAATCCGGTTCGATGGGACCAATAAATATTTCGTCAGCGGGTGGAGGACTTTGCTTCTCCAAACAAATATAAAATTTCCAAATTAACTTGAGGCAGTGCAGGGCAGTAAAAAGAAGGAAAGAAAAAACAGCATGGTTTTAAATAAGAAGATACTTTTATTCTTTTTAATATGGTGATAGGTTTTGGGGGCGATCTTACCAGTTTGAATTATTCCAAGGAATGATGATGATGATGATGATGATGATGAAGTTCTACACCTTCACTTTGACCTTCGCTTGCGGATTTTACAATGAAAAATATTATTTATTTAAGGAAACAATTAATTACCACCAACTTTAGACACTCACTAGTTTTAAAATTTGCACGTAAAATTTAGGTTAATTCAAACTCTTCCGACCTCTGTATAAAAAAAAAAAACAAAAAACCTGTTGGTCAAATTGCTACTCGGAACTACTTAAGTATTTGTAAAACCAACGTTTCTTCCAATCGAACCATCCCAAGACCCAATCAGCTACCAGGCTTTCAAAGCTCTTTGCTCACGCCAGACTACTGTAGGAGGAAACTGTTACCCACTACACATGTCGATTTTGGTTTGAAACTTAACTTAGTGAAGTACGAAAGTTTTCTATCTCACTCTATAAAATCAATCTAGTTAGATAAATATACGAGATTGTATTCCGCGTGCTTAGTTCCGGTATTATTGATGGCTCAATTTGATTTAGCCGTTTATTTGGAATTTTGAGTATAAACTCTCTATGTTGATATATTTTCATATTCCTTTACACAAAAAAGCTTTCTTTTCATAAATATTACGACCTCTATTATTATTCCTTTTAGTTTTTTTTTTTTTCGTTAAGGATTATTTTGTAAGGATTCTACGCTCATAATGTTCACCTTAAGACTTCCCATTCATCAAACCCATAGAATTGACATATGTCTCGTGTAAATGCACTACATTAACATGTTACCATTGTAATATGCGGCAACACTGGTTTTTGTGCTGGAAACTCAAGGAACTAAGAGATAAGGAAGCGGTGAAGTTGAACAGAAATGAAGTATTTTACAAATACAATGAAGTTAATTCAAACACATAAACATTCAAACAGGGCCGCATTAGGTTATATCGTAAAGAAAGGCGGAAACTTTTTGTTGTTCAGACGTATTTTTATTATTTAATTTTAATTGTATTTCCACACTACCACACTATGAGGTATACAATATAAAAATATAAAATAAAAAATCTTTGGTCAAAAATTATTAAATATTAGACTATTTTTATTTTTGACCGAAAAAATAAAAGTCAAATTTTAACTCTTTTTTTTAACAAAAACGAAAAAATCGGTAAAAAATACCTATTATTTATTAAATTTTTTGTAAAAAGTCATAACAGTTGCAATCCTTATTAAAACTTTTCTTCAATCGAAAAAAATGAAGGCCCTAATGTTAGCCACCCTAAATGCGCTCATGAAGCTGAACTTGTGTTTTGACAGAAGCTCTTGTACACAAATGGAGGGAAACCAACAAAATATAATTTTCACCAATAAACATATTTTTGGTTAGAAAAATTATAATTTCTAAATAGAATACACTTAAACACAATGGATTTAATAAGTAATATATTGTTTTGTTGTTTTGTTTTGGAAAAACATCAGGTGAAAGCAAGACTACCTGTGGAATGAAACCACATCCTTATTATGTGTTTTTTTTTGTGCACTTTCACAACTTTCCACGGAACAACGCATACTTATTTAATTTTTTATTTTATTTTTGTTCGTTTTAAAACAATTTATAGCGATGACAAGCGCTAATTATTTAATATTTTAAAATTTTTCAACCCGCATTTTCTTTGTTTTGATGTGCAAGAGCTTATGTCAAAAAAATCACGCTCTATCTCGCTTCCTCAATTGAAGAAAAATCCTTCTACACACGTATAGTATGTGTGAGTAGAATACCACTTCCTTATTTTTTATTTCTATGTGGAAACTACTTAAAACGAAACTTCTGCCAACTTCTTACTTCTTGTGCTCTTGTAATCGGAGCAGGTAAGTATATAGGTGAGTATTTATTTTGGTACCAAAATAAGTAACGTATTTTGTAGAATTTTATTAATGTATTTTGAGTGTAGGATTTGTCTATTTCATTTAGATTTTATTGGGTTTTTTTTCTTTTCTCTTCAGATCGCAACAGGCTACCAAAAAGAACACAACGGCAACTTTCCTCCTCCCTCCTGGCGGAGTGAGTACAAGTGTTTGCTATTTATTTTTTCATTGTTATTAACCCTTTTTAGTCTAGCGTGGACCACTAAGCAGCGCACTCAACCGACATGACCATGCATTTATTACATGTTTTTCTTTATTTTCCAGATGAGAAGAAGTAATATCCGCGGTCTTCACGCCATCATCACCCTCACCACCAGCTATCAACGCCCAACAATACCATCACCAGCCCCACCGCCGCTACCAGCCATCCCACAACTACCAGCACGAGGACATATTGGTGAGTGATTTTTTTATTAAAACGTTTTATTAGCTTCACTTCATTTTTTTGTCCCGTACAAATCTTGGAATCCATTTTTAACCAACTTTCCGATAAGCTAGAGTTTTAAAACTTAAAATGAAGCTCCGAACTGGATGACAACATAATATTATCTAATTTGTTTGTCTGTGCGTTTATTTGTTTGGCTAAAATGCGAAATTATTTGATACATACATACATACATATTAAAAATAAAACAAAAAAAAACTGAAAACCTCATTGACATTTTTAAATTTCAAAAATTCACAGTTGAAGTGAAATTATTACCTCATTTAGAATATATTTTCCTGTGAGTTCTGTAGCTCAAAGCGTAAAGTGATTGGCTTGTTATACGCTAGGTTGTGAGTTTGAGCCTCAACATGTGAATGCAATTATTGTTTTGTTTTTCATAAAATTTAAATTTTCAAAAATTGACAACAGAAGGTGAAAAAACTTGTAAAAAACAGTTTGTTTGCTTTATCCTTTCGCTTTTGTAATGAAAATTATAAAGCTTAGATGTTTATCCAATGTCCAATACTGCATAAGTGCAACAGGTGAGATTTTGTGGAAATCTGAGAGGAGCTCGGTCGCCCAGATACTTAATATTATAAGCACAAATTGACAAATTTTATTTTTATCAAACTGTAACACATTTTCTGCTCGAAATGGACAGCTCTGAGGAAACTCAAGTAATTATACTAACAAATTTGGCTATAACGCTGCGATTGTATTAGAACACATCAAAGGCAAATTCTATAGAAGCACTTAATTACTAATGTGGCACTTAAAAAGAGTTGGAAACACCAACAGTCTTATTTATTAGATTTCGTTAAACAACCTTTAAGCAGTTGTTTAGTTAAACATCGTTTAAGGTGTTACGCAACCTTGCTTAAATTGTTATTTATAAACGATTTATATTCATTGTGTAACTAAGCAAGTGTTATGTCAAAAATATACAAACTCTACTACAATAATCTTTTACATTCAGAGGAAATGCAACCGAAATTGCAATTATCGGTTGCATTAAGTGAAAATGCAACCGAAAATTAGTAATTTTGACTGATCATTTCCATTCTAGGTCAGCTGATTGCTGAACATTTTAGGTTAGACTTACGCAGTCTTTAAACGCAAATTTTGGTGTTTAAGTTACGCAGTTCTTAAAAAAATAAAATAAAAAATAAATAACTGGCCATTTCAGCCCTTGAAAGGACTTTGACCTAGCTTCTTATGATCAATTGTGTTGTGCGTGTTATTAAGTTTGTACACAATTGACCGAGAAATGGACCTACAGGCTTAACGCCGACTCCGAACGGCGATGAACGTAATGTTCTTATTCTCAAGAAGCTTTACATGGCATTTTTATTACTCTCTGAGGTTTGCCATTGTCTGCAGAGAGGTGGCGGCCGTACAGAAAAATGTTTAAATGCTGTTTAAAGTTAAACAAGCGCTAAAATGTGTTTATAAATAACACTGCAAGTGTCGTCAGGTTGCTCAACACTTGGTAACGAAGATGTGGGCGTCCTCTTCTATGACATGGATAATACTGACCTCACCATGTTGAGGCAGTCAGACAGGTTGCCACATGAAGATCACCGCCATGACTCTCTCGCGTTGCCTTGTGAGGATCGTCTTTTCCATATCTTGAGTTTCTTCAAGCTATAGTTCCGAAGAATCTGAGTGTGAGACTCATCCTAAATGCAAAAATTTTGTAAAAACCATTGATCCATTTGGGGACAATGACTTCTGATGTCATGCGGCAGCAGCGGCCAACCGCCGCATTATTGTTTCTTTTTTTACTTTTTATTATTTGTTTCTTTGTTTACTTTTGATTGTGATTTTTTTTATTTTATGTGACATAAACATTGTTGTTTTTCAAAAAGTGATGCCAATAAATTACGTAGACTATCATTTTCTTGATCTGGCAATAGTGTTTCTATCGGCGACTATGAACTAAGCGGCTATAATTATCCTGTCTTAGCTAAGCAATTTTTTGTATGACAAATTTTGTTAAGCGTATATAGAGATACCAAAAAAACGCACCTAATCTTATAACACCTGGACGAAGTAATGATTCGACAATATTTGAGCAGTCAGCTTTGAGAAAATGTCATTCCGACAATGAGGTATTTTAAAAATATATAAAGATGATCGAAGCGGCGGCCTCGGTAGTCGAGTTGGTAGCGTGCTCGACTGCCACCCCAGAGGTCCCGGGTTCGATTCCCGGCCAGGCCATGGTCCTTCGCTTTAAAACCTTTCTAAATTTTCTATCCTCATTTCTAATCAACTGAAATTAAAAATTCATCAATATTTACGACTTGAAGTTGTAGTTGATGGTAGAGAAGTTTGTGGATGAGATTGCCTTTATAACTTGAATTGACTGAGGTAAAGGCATAACACTTGCCTCTGATTCAAATTCACATGTTTCTTTTGCTTTCCACCACACTTAGAACATCCTACATATGTTTCACTTGATTGCCCTTTCCTTCCCACTAATCTATCACCCCATTTCGAACCAAGGCAGACTTGACTGAATAGGTATTCCACCTGAAATCCTTGGTTCTAAGCTTAAAAAAAAAAAAAGCTTGTTGCATTATTCATAACATATGCAACAGTAGAAACGACAGTGTCAACCAGCAATGGATTCAACAAGCAAATGCCGGAAATAGCGGAAGGCAGCCTTTTAGAGGACATACTGACAGACATGAAAGCAATAGCGGAATTGCCATCAGACAAGCGATTATGAGACATTTTTCCCCCAGTATGTATTAAAAGAAGCTTAGTACTTAAGAAGCTTGGTCAAGTCCTTTCAAGCGCTGAAATGGTCAGTTTATTTTTTTTTTAATGTATTAAAAGCATTTTATTTAGTACTTTACTTGGAATTTTTATTTAACATAGCCATAAGAACGGCGTTAGTTTGCTTCATTAAAGTTAGGGCCCTCTCTTCATTTTGCAATGATTTCTGCAGATATTCCTCCATCATCTTTTGGTCTTTTTCCACGAGTTCAAGAAAATCTTCATCATTGTTCCTCTTCCTGTTCTTTGAGGCCAATGAAGTTGATGGTGTCTCTTCTTGTTCATCTTCATTTAAAGGAGAAGCTGCCACCCAAGTGTCCAATGAATCCGAAACTGTGGAATAAAAGATATGCATATATTTAAGAGATATAAATAAAATCTTTGCTATTTCAAACAAACAATTGTCAATGCTTTAGTCGGACAGTTCGTGGGTGAAATTGGATTTATAGCTGCCAATTATTTTTTGTATGTCAGCATAATACTCCCAATTGGACGGAGCTTCTCCATTTGGGCCAACAGTCTTCCCTTCCTGTCTAATATATTTAAATTAATCCAATTGGCATTATTTTTCTATAATTGTATACAAACCTGTACTTGTTTGCCAAATTATTAAACCGATTTCGCAGCTCGGCTGGTGTCATTTGCGAGCTGAGAGCACATTTCGGCGTAAATGTAGCTGAGGATTAAAATTTGCCCACACTTCAATTATGTTTTTAATTGCAGCGTTTCGTATGTACTTCTTTTTACCTTTTTCCATAGTTGGCCCGTTTATTAACACAACTAACAAATTTATTTATGCTGTCGGATTGCAGCGAAAACATATGATTTTGACAGACGGATCTTAAAGCTTTTGGTTGTGTTCAGTGCGATCCGTCGAGTACACTTCAGAACACCACTGAATTTCAATGGTATATTGTATACTATTGTAGTGCGGAACTCGCCTGCCTTTGGAACAAAAATTTGGAATACTGATGACTAGACAGCGGAATTATATGCAAAATTTATTTTAAGTCTGATTGCAGTCAAATTTTGGATTTTTAGTACTTATGACTTCATTAATGAATTTTTTTATTACATGTCTATGATATGCAAATTTGATGCAAAAAATATGCAAAAGCATATGCAAGAAATATACTGCATATTTTTGCTTATAGAGTCACTAGCTGGTACCCGACGCGTTGCTGTCGTAGCAAAAAAGATATCTATCTCTATCTCTATCTCTATCTCTATCTCTATCTCTATCTCTATCTCTATCTCTATCTCTATCTCTATCTCTATCTCTATCTCTATCTCTATCTCTATCTCTATCTCTATCTCTATCTCTATCTCTATCTCTATCTCTATCTCTATCTCTATCTCTATCTCTATCCTTATCTCTATCTCTATCTCTATCTCTATCTCTATCTCTATCTCTATCTCTATATCTTTCTCTATCTCTATCTCTATCTCTATCTCTATCTCTATCTCTATCTCTATCTCTATCTCTATCTCTATCTCTATCTCTATCTCTATCTCTATCTCTATCTCTATCTCTATCTCTATCTCTATCTCTATCTCTATCTCTATCTCTATCTCTATCTCTAAATGGAACGACTCGTGTAAATTGATAACCAAATTTCGAGGCTATGCTACTTATAATTCCAAAGTTATTCGATATCGCAAATTTGGCTTGTATGGGCGGAGCCACACCCCCTTGTTCAATGACGTCTTAGTTTTCTAGTTGATGGATATCACCCAATAGTAATTCCATACTGAATTTCGTTGTTATACGACGTTTAGTTCCAAAGCTATCTGATATCAAAAATTTAAAGTGTATGGGCGGGGCCACACCCCCTTTTCCAAAGCCCATCCCAGTTTTATAGTAGAAATATATCACCAATTAGCAACTCCATACTGAATTTCACTATTTGGCATTTAGTTCCAAAGCTATTCGATATCATAAATTTGAATAGTATGGGCGGTGCCACACCCCCTTTTTCAATGCTTGCTCAATTTTTCTAGTCGAAGGACGCGACTAAATAGTACGCTCCTACCAAGTTTCATTGATGTGTGACTTATAGCTTGAAAGTTATACCGAAAATTTGGTCTGCTGAAAAAGTGCCACGCCCCACATTCAACGCCCATAAAATTTTACCTGTGGAAAGGCTCTTGTAAATTGAGGTAGAACACCGAATTCCGGAACTGCATAAAATTCATACATTTACTTTTCATATCAATTAAAATCATATTTGCAAAAAAAACAATTTCCAATAGGTCCAAAACCCTTCACTCAAACACATATAACTCGACCAAATCAAAACATTTTCAAACAATTTTTTTTTTAAAACCATCTAGAGAACGTACCCTACAAAATGGTATCGGCAGATTTTTTTTCTACCCAGCCGAACTCTCAAACACTCGTCACAAACAGATTTGACAACATTTTTTTATATATATAGAAGAAGAAGATAAAATTTTCTGAAATTATATAATTTCCTAATTTATTTATATATTAAAAAGTTTCTCGAAAAGAAAAATGTTGGAAATGAAACAATTATTTTATTAACGTTTTCATAATTATTTCCTGCAATTCATATTACTATAAATTATTTTCGAATAAAATATTACTATTAGTTTTCGACGGCGAAATTTGGACGCTTTTGAGAAAAAATAACACTACTCAACAAGGTTTTTCGCAACGAACTGCGATAACATTATCTATAGTAAAATTTTCCAAAGAATCCGAATATCATAATGAATTTTTTCGATTGGCCCCAATTTTTTATTAAAATGGAAAAATTAAAAATTCCATTATTGGGAACACATACTTCACATAAATGCTTACAAAAACTTACATGTTCAGTCAATGAATTTTAATTTAATTGCATATTATAGAGGAGAGTCAGATAAAAATTTTAAGGTAATATGTTTTTTTTTTTTTAGATTTGAACCAAGGATTTCAGGTGGAATACCTATTCAGTCAAGTCTGCCTTGGTTCGAAATGGGGTGATAGATTAGTGGGAAGGAAAGATCAATCAGGTGAAACACGTGTAGGATGTTCTAAGCGTGGTGGAAAGCAAAAGAAACATGTGAATTTGAATCAGAGGCAAGTGTTATGCCTTTACCTCAGTCAATTCAAGTTATAAGGCAATCTCATCCACAAACTTCTCTACCATCAACTACAACTTCAAGTCGGTAATATTGATGAATTTTCAATTTCAGTTGATTAGAAAAGAGGATAGAAAATTGCAAATGCGAAAGGTTTTAAAGCGTAGGACCATGGCCTGGCCGGGAATCGAACCCGGGACCCCTGGGGTAGCAATCGAGCACGCTACCTACTCGACTACCGAGGCCGCCTTTTTTGTTTTTTCCTGAAATCTCAAGTTTAGTTTGAAAATTAATTCCTAATTTTTTGATGCAAACCTCTTCATTAACGAATAAATGATAACTTGTCAAGAGTTCCCTATGATACCATGTGTGCGCTAGAAGATATTCAGGACTCCTCTTTGTAGGACAGAAAATATGCTCAGAACAAATTGTAGATCAGATAATTCTCTACAAAAATTCCCTTAGCAGTTCTAACATTAAACAAACATGCTCCACGCTATGCGACTTGATATGTTTGAATAACGTAAAGTAGAAATTTCATATTAACTTTGAGCAGAGCAGAGATATAAACAAATGACCGATTTCGGTGATCTTTGAACCTGAATATCTTCTAGTACATGCATGATAAGTTGTTATTAATGAGTAAATGAAGAGGTGTGCATAAAAAAAATTAGCTCATAATTTTTTTGGATTTCAGAAAAAAAGTCTGATAATGAAATATATAAACCCTTGGGCGCAGTCAAAAGTTATGTCGCAGAAAAAAACTAAAGATGCAGAAATTTATTTTTTTAAGCGTAGTCTTCAAAAATATATGCCCATATATAATATAAGCCCATGAAGATATTTTGCTGCCATACATTTCGTTCCACTCTATTATATATGTCTAAAGAAAAGTCATAATTCACTTACTTTTTTAACATCAACGCAAAAACCATTTTTTGTAAAAAAAATATTTTATTGCAGTTAAATTAAGAAATGCATACTACAATGATTTGTTTTTTATCACTAGATTAAAAATGGGTCGCTGAATCCGAATCCGACGTCAGAATTTCAAAATTATGATATTTTAAAAATAGGGTTGCCACCTAATAATTTATTTTTTTAAAGAGTCTAAAACATTATCTTATACCTGCGACACATTGGCATAGGAAACCTAGATTATCTTTTGTAGTTTAAAATATAACCATTGGGGATGACACACTCAATATGTTTGTTTACTAGTTTATAAAAATAACGAGAAATATGGATAAGCGAACAACACTATAATCGTAAATTTCAGAGCGTTTGCTCGAGTGAGAGCGCTATAGTTCTCAACGAAAGTGTAGAAAGAGGAATGTCAAAATCAGCTGCTATAACTCGTTTAACTGCGATAAACGAGTTTCGGGAACTAGTTTGGCTAAACGAAAGACGGATGAGCTTTGCAGGAATACCACATTCAGACATGGTGGAGTAAAGATGATTCCTTATTGGACTGTCGAAGGCGGCTTTATAATCTACAAAAAGATGATGTGTGTCGATTTGGTTTTCTAGGGTATTTTCCAACATTTGTCGTAGCGTAAATATCTGGTCTATGGTGGATTTGGCAGGTCTGAAGCTACACTGATAAGATCCAATCAGCTGGTTTACGATAGGCTTCAGTCTTTCACATAATACGCTCGACAGGACCTTATATGCGATATTAAGAAGGCTTATCCCACGGTAATTGGCGCAAATTGTGGGATCGCCTTTCTTGTGGATAGGGCAGAGTACACTGAGTTTTCAATCGTTTGGAATGCATTCTTCCGACCATATTCTGCATAGAAGCTCATGTATGCATTCAAATAGAGCTTCACCTCCATTCTAGAAGAGCTCTGCAGGTAAGCCATCGGCTCCTGCGGCTTTGTTGCTACGGCAAGCCGAGCTATAGCTTTCAAGACTTCACTATGGTCGGGCACCGGAACTTCAACGCTGTCGTACACAATTGGGGTTTCCGGGATATCATCTCTATTGGTGGGATTGTTGTCGTCGTGACCATTTAGAAGCCTAGAGAAGTGTTCCCTCCACATGTTCAGTGTAGATTCCCATTTTCATCCTTGCAGGAAGAGGCCCCGGTCTTGAAACCATCGGCCAGGCGTTTTATTTTTTCGAAAAATTTTCGGACCTCATTCCTTTGACCATGCATTTCAATTTTCTCGCACTCACGCATTTCCACTTCTCTTTTCTTTCGCCTGAAAATGCAACTCTCTTTCCTCCTCTTCTATTTGTATCGCTCTTTAGCAACACGCGTTACAACCGACTGCAGAGTGGCTTATTAGGCGACGCCTTTTTCTGCAGTCGCGTCGCGACACTCCTGGTCGTGCAACTGGTTTCGGCGAGGGCGATGATAGCCAATCACGTCTTCAGCAGCCGTACGCATAGAGTGGGAAATGTAATTCCACTGTGCGCATATATCGTCGATCGGAGGAGTGCTTTCTTGAAGCAGGAGTGAGAGTCGAGTAGCGAAGTCTTCGGCTGTTCGTCTTGATTGCAGTTTTTCGACGTCTAGCTTTCTCTGTGCTGGATTGCGCGCATTTTTGGTTGCGCACAGGCGGGTTCGGATCTTGGCTGCGACAAGATAATGATCCGAGTCTATATTGGCACCACAAATCGTGCGTTCGTGCGTACATCTAAAACACTGGAAGATTGCCTTCCGTCAATCAAAACGTGATCAATTTAGTTACAGGCTTTATTAGTTAGTTAGTTAGTGGCTTTATGAATATTGAGATGCTTGAATCTAGTGGCGTCCGTGGCGTAGTTGGTTAAAGTGCGTGGCCGCTATGTCAACGAACTTTGGAGACCCAGGTGCAAACCCCAGCAGCGACAGAAAATTATTTGAATTAAAATAATTTTTCTGTACGGCCGCCACCTCTCTGCAGACAATGGCAAACCTCAGAGAGTAATCAAATGCCATGTAAAGCTTCTTGAGAATAAGAACATTCTGTTCATCGCCGTTCGGAGTCGGCGTTAAGCATGTAGGTCCGGTTCTCGGTCAATTGTGAACAAACTTAATAACACGCACAACACAATTGATCATAAGAAGCTAGGTCAAAGTCCTTTCAAGGGCTGAAATGGCCAGTTATTTATTTTTTTTTTATTTGAATCTAGTGCTACTAACGACCATGTTTCGCGCTGCGTCAAAGTCAATCAGCCTCATTCCGTTATCGGAGGTATTGTCGTGGAGGCTGAAGTTTCCGTCTGTTGGACCAAATATATTTTCTTTACCCACCTTGGTGCTGAAGTTACCAAGCACGATTTTTAAGTCGTGGTGGGGGCTGCGCTCATAGGCCTCTTCAAGGTGCTCGTAGAATCTGTCTTTAATCTCATCGTCCTTATCTTCTGTCGGAGCGTGCGCACAAATCAGGCTTATGTTGAAAAATCTTGTTTTGAAACGGATTATGGCAAGTCGTTTGTTCACAAGTGTGAATCGCAGGATATGATGCCGTAGTTTCTTGCCAACCACGAATCCGCATCCAAATTCGAACTTCTCTGCATGGCCGCTGTAGTAGATATCACAGGATGCCTGCCGTAAGCAACCCTATCCCTTCTATCGCATTTCTTTGATTACAGTGATATCAGCCTTGTATCTTTCTAGGATATCTATCAGTTGGATAGAGGCACCATCCCAATTAAGGGTTCGGACGTTTCAAGTGCATACCCGTAAATCATTATCGGTTTTTCGTTTGCGGTAGTCGTCATCAGATTTGGAGATCATTTTTATCTTTATTCTTTTGCGTTTCATTGAAATGTGTTTTTACGTGGTGGGCTTCAAACCCAACGCACAAACCTTTAAAAGTAGGTAGCCCGCCGCTCAGATTAGCCGTCAAACTAACCGTTGCCAGTTTGCCGTTTCTAGAGAACACCACGTATAGGTTTGAGTCGACTTTAGACGAGTTCGACATGGATAATGCTGGCCTCACCAGGTTGAGGCAGTCAGACAAGTTTCCATGTGAAGATCGCCCCCCTGACCCTCACACGTTGCCTTGTGAGGATCGTCCTCCTCTATATATAGTTCTCAGCTATATAAAGTTCTCTAAAATAGTTAGGAAACATGGAGGAAATCTGTAACGCTTTGCTTATTCATTTCATTTCTAAAAAGGCTAATACTGAAAAGCAAATAAAATGCAAAAAAGTTTAGATTTTTTAACGCTGCCAAGTTTGGAAACATTCTGCAATCTTTTAGAAAGAAGATGCCAGTTTATAGAGCCATCTGAATCATGCAACCCACTGTCAAACATCATCAACAATCGGCGCAGCGCATCACGAAAACAACAAATTTTTCGAACTTCGTTCTCATTCATCAAAAGATATGCAGAAAATCTCATCACACTTTACTCCATCGTCCGTTAAATGACAACAATGAGAATTCATCATCCCTTTCAGCGACACAGCCACCATCGCCACCAGCAGTGTCAATTCGACAATTGAACAGTCATCAGATTGCATAATTCTTACAACAGTTATTCTAATTCGAGATGGCTCAGGAGACATTAAAGTTCGTCGGGCGCTCTTGGATTCGTGCTTTCTAATGAATTTAATTACTGAGAATTTCGCTAGAATTTTGAGCCTGTCTAAACGAAGAAAGACAATGAATATCGTCGGAGTAGGAGGTCATTCATCCAAAATAAAATTTGAAACTGAGACTGCCGTTCACTCTCGTTACGATAACGAATAATTTAACCTAAATTTTTTCCGATGAAAATTTCTACCAATCTCAGCGCATTGACTTGCTTTTAGGTGCTGAGAACTTTTTCTCGTCAAATAAAACTTGGACCAAATTAGCCAACGCTTCAAGAAACACATTTTGGTTGGGTGGTGTGCGGACGATACAAAGCTATTGACAGCACCGATAGACACAATGCTAGCTCTTGCCTTATAATCTCTTAAGACTTTGAAGAAGAAAATTTTAACATACAACTCGAACGTTTCTGGTCAGTAGAAAAGGTTAAATCGTCAAAACATAAATGGAACTCAGAGCACCAAGCGTGTGAAGATTTTTATTTTGTTTGTTTCTCATGTCGAGACAATGGAAGATAATCGGATTTAAGCTATGTTGCCGTTTAAGAATGACCCGTCTGTACTGGGTTTGTCGTATGATTTAGCGTTTAAAAGATTCAATTCTCTTGAAGGCGCTTATCGCATAATCAGCTACTCAAAGCGCAATACATTGAGTTCATGAGGGAGTACGTGCAACTTGGCCGCATGTCATGCGTGGAGAATGTGAACTAAAACCAACCACACTACTGTATACCCCACCAGTGTGTTCTCCGACCGAATAGCACGACCACCAAGTTGCGAGTCGTATTTGATGCGTTGGCACAGACGTCATCTCAAACATCATTGAATGATATTCTCTTTACAGATCCGACTATACAAGATGAAGTTTTTCTACTCATTCTCCGGCTGCGGCAGTATGCTCTTATCGCAGATATTGTAAAAATGTATCGAATGGTGTTGATACATCCATCTCAATACCAGTTTCATCGAGTTTTGTACAGAGAGTGACTGTGAGCCTCTACATACTAAGAACAATCACATTTTTAGCTATTCGTAGCCTACACTATCTTGCAGATAAGTACCAACATGTATTCACTACTGGAGCAAAAACGATCAAAACTCAATTCTACGTAAATGATTTATAAATCGAAGCAGGCAATTATGACTCCCTTCAGAAAATTCAAAAAGAGACAACACTTCTCTTGTCAGAGGGAGCTTTTAACTAAGCGAAAATTCAATCTAACCTACATGCTGGTAGGTCAAAAATCGAAAACGAAAAAACATAAATTTAAACAAGCCTGCTATAACCAGTGCACTGGGCATAACTTGGGACTCCACCAATGATTCATTCTTATTTTCATTTCAACCAAAGAAACTTTATTCTATCGTCACCAAACGCGCAATTTTGTCTCTTACGTAATTAATATTCGGTCCGTAAGACTTAGTTTGCCCTCTACTTATTCAACCAATGGTTTTACTGCAAGATTTGTGGATACAAAAAATCGATTGGGATAACAAAGTACCCCAAAATACAGAAATTTTTTTCAAAATTTCATCGAAGACCTTGAAAACTTGGGTATGCTTCAAATGCCTCGGTATGTCTTGAGTCTCTGTCCTCGTAGCGTGCAGTTACACGGTTTCTGTGACGCTTTTATCAGAGCATACGGATGCTGCATATAAATGTTGATATTGGTGTTGAGTCTTCTATTCGAAAAACTGTTCTTAAGTGTGACGTTAGAGAGAATTCGGTTTTGAATTTCATTGTGCGTTCAAGCTCATGCAACAAAATCCTCAATGTAATCAGTTGGCTAAATAGATATCGTGTGCTTATTATTGATATTGATTTTACACCAGCAATAACAACAGATGAGCGTAAAAAGCACTATCCAAGAAGCATACTTTGCAGCTGAATTTAGTTATCTCGAGAAAGGCAGATAAATCAAATCTTCGCTAAAAACTCTCGGTTTGTTTATATAAATAGTTGGCGGGTTTCGCTTGATTTGTGTGGGTGGTGGTTTGTGACATGCAGACATTCCAGAGGATCGAGTCACACCAGCGCGGCCTTTCGAACGATGTGGTGTCGATTTTTGTAAGCCTATCTCCATATACCTCAAAATTCATGTGGCAAGCAACCCTATTAATGATACGTAGCAATTTTCATCTGTTTCGTGACAAAAGCAGTCCATATCGAAGCAGTTATTGACTTATCAAAAAAAAAAAAAAACTAGTAAGAAATGATCTTCGACTGGGCCGAAGTTAAAATACCCCCACGGCCGAACCAAAGTATATTCAAAGTCTTAAGCAATCAATAAAATGCTTATCTGTAAAAACGTTTTCGTTATATTTTTAACAGAAAATATTCGCTTTTGTTTTTTGATAAAATGGCTTTGTATAGGAGGAGGGCGTGGTTTTCACCCAATTTGGTTGAATTCCATACACATAGTACACGTTATATATCAAAGTTCATATGCAAAATTTCAAGTCCATACATTAATTTTTGTGGATTTTAGAGAAATTTTACCTTTTTGATAAAGTCACTTTGTATGGGAGGTAGGCGTGGTTTTTATCCGATTTGATTGAATTTTATACTTAGAGTGTATTTTGAACATCAAAACTCATATGCAAAATTTCAAGTCCATATATTCATTTTTGTTGAATTCTAAGAGATTTTACCGTTTTGATAAAGTCGCTTTGTATGGGAGGTAGGCGTGGTTTTCATCCGATTTGGCTCATTTACGAACTTCACCTTCATTTTTTAGATAAAAGCTTATATATAGAATTTCGTGATGATAGCTTTAAAATTACGGCTGGAATCGTGATCACAGACAGACGGACAGACGGACAGACAGACGGACATGGCTAAATCAACTCGGGTGGTGATGCTGATCAAGAATATATATACTTTTCTATACCTACCACGCCTCCTTATGGGCGTTACAAACGGAGTGACAAAATTAATATACCCCCATTTACGTTTTTTAAACGTGGGGGTATAAAAATAAATAACTGGCCATTTCAGCCCTTGAAAGGACTTTGACCTAGCTTCTTATGATCAATTGTGTTGTGCGTGTTATTAAGTTTGTACACAATTGACCGAGAAAGGGACCTGCATGTTTAACGCCGACTCCGAACGGCGATGAACGTAATGTTCTTATTCTCAAGAAGCTTTACATGGCATTTGATTACTCTCTGAGGTTTGCCATTGTCTGCAGAGAGGTGGCGGCCGTACAGAAAAATTATTTTAATTCAAATAATTTTCTGTCGCTGCTGGGGTTCGCACCTGGGTCTCCAAAGTTCGTTGACATAGCGGCCACGCACTTTAACCAACTACGCCACGGTCACCACATTATATTTATTTACATATGCTTATGTTTACATATTTAATTATTTTTAGGATTTTACTGTAGGGAATTTCATTAAAAAAGAAATAGATTCTGTCTATATTACAATTAACATTGTTGTTGCTTCATTAGCCCATTTTTTCGATCATGCTTATAAGCAAGTCGTAATCAAAAAGAGCTTCTAAACACACAATGGAAAGAGCTTTGTACTGCTTAATGCAGCGTATATGAATAATTTTCTATGAAGTTTTTTAGATGGTATTTAATCCCAAATTTTAATAAATTTTTATGGAAGGTTTTAAAAAATAAAGAATTCAATAGCTTAAGTTAAAAATGACGCTTTGAATTAGTAAAAGAATTATTAAAATCGGTTCAGTAGTTCTTTAGTTTAGCGTACACGAAGATACGTGATAAGCCTTTTATAAAATAGTATAGATACGGAAATTTTGATTTGAATTGATGTTCACATCATCCTGTAAATCATTAACTTATACATTCATAATTCTTTCATTCCATTAATTCATATGTAAATCAACATTCTCTCATTACTTTTGCACTTTAAAAAGGAGTCACTTTGAAAAAAGGAGTTAAGTTCTTATTAAAAATCAAAACGAAAAACACGCGTTTCTTATCGAAGCAACTTAAAAGTTTTCTAATGTTTTAAAAGAACTTAGGAAGTATCCACAGATCAAACGGACTGCTTAAGATTTGGAATATACTTTGGTTCGACTGTGGCGGTATTTTAACTTCGGCCCGGTCGAAGATCATTTCTTACTAGTTTCTAATTATAAATGAATGTATTCACTTTGACAGAAAGGAGCTAGTTAAATCTTACAAGTTTCGTGGATTTGACGCAACTCAACTTAACTCGCGTTTCCGTAGCGAGTTAACCCTGAATAATCACCGAGTTAACTCGCCATGGAAACTCAGTATATGAATAAAGTGCTCTTTACTACACTACAAATACCAGTTGTTTCGAACATGCTACAGATTACCCGGTTTGGTATGAATAAAAGCAGTGTTTGCAAATGAATTTGAGTAGTAAGCAAGTGTTTACCATCCCATAGCCAAGGTGAGGCCGACACAAATCGTTTTTTTCACACAAACACTATCGGCAGAGCACACATACGGTTCGGCGTAGTAGAGAATTACTTCATAGCAGAGTGGTCAGTCGCTAAATGGACTTCATGAGGTAAACGCCTTTTCATTCCGCAGCGCAATACACAAAAAAAATATGTTTGAAAATTTTTGGAAATTTCTTTACTTTTTTCGAAAATACCTTTAGAAAATGCCTTTATAGCGCAATGCTTTATTTGTCGAAAGCAAATAGCTCGTTTTGACAAATTTAACATAAGGTGGCATTACTTTTCTTCTCATATGCATTATGAAAAATTAAAAATGCATTGATAATTTAAAACTAAAAATTCCCCCACAATTTTTAAAACATAATTCTTTTTTAGAAAATTTTTGTAAATTCCTTTTCTATATTAAACATTTTTGGGTATTGCTAATTAGAAATTATAATCTGGCAACACCAAACAGGCTACCTGTCATTTCTTAGTTATAAGCAAGAATGATAGATAAAAGGATTGCGCAGTCCAACCGTCGAGAAAAAAATTTACTGCGCAGCCTACGTCATCCGGGTTCTCAACTGTGACACTTTATGAATACATACAAAAGAAAATATCAAAAAGCAAATAGCAAGCACAAGCAGCGCAAGTATTTAAGAGCCGCCGCACACTACAGACTTTTAGTCGGTCGATAGTTTGATGCTTGATTGGCCGCAACTGACAAGCCAACTATTAAGTTGGTTCTATGTGCGCACACTGTGCCCGAATAGTTTGCCAATTGCATTTGAGAAACATTCTCATGGGGAGTTTTAAAATTATTTGGCTGTTTTGAGTTTTATAAAATTGTTTGTTACTTACATATTTTTTGTTGATTTTGGTGCGGGTATGAATATTAAACAATTTTTTATTAGATTATTATGTAACCGGGCGTCTCAACTAGCAATAATTCATTGCATACCATCTGTCAAACATCAAATATTGCCAATGAAGACCACTCAATTGCCGAAGTTGCCGAATATTGCAAGACATATATTGCCAACACGAATTTGGCAATGAGCTGTCATTTTTCTTGTTTGGCAGTCATTTTTATATGTGCTGAAAATTAAAGGTACTGCAAAAATTTAAGAGATTGAAGTTAGGTCTAGAAATTAAAGAAATTGAAGGAAGTTCTTGAAAATGGAGTGGCGTGGAGAAGAAATTTATAAAATAATAAAATCATACCGGCTGATTAAAAGCAGAGTTGTAAATTCTATAGCTCAATTAGCTCTTTTAACTCACTTACAACAACTTCAATATTTCAGTGTTTGTTGTAACTCGAAGAAATCACTGTCGGCGCATCGCGCTGTGACAGCAAGAAAAAAAAGTGTGCATAGCATTGTTGTTGTTTGCTCGCGTCGAAAGATATTAAGGTTATTGATGCTGTGTATATTTTGTTGGTATTTTCTAATAGCGCACACTCAAGTGGTGGCTAGTTTTTTTATTGTGACATTTTCAATTTTACTTGTTTTTTATTTTTTAAGGACTACATTAAAACATATTGTTTTTGTTTTTAATTTTTTCATCGCCATCGAAGATCTAATTTTTTTTTTTTTTTAATTTTTAATCTAGCTCACTGCCACGACACCACTGATTTAAAGCATCAAGCGTGCGCGAGCAGCGTACTAATTTGTTCGGCGCCATTTTAAAAATGAAATAGCACAACATCAAAAACCCATCCATAAAATATTTCCATTGCTTGCAATAGATTTTGACAGATGGCATGCAGCACTTTTCAATGAAAAATAAAATTACAACAAAAACAAACAAAATGTCCACCAGTTGGCAAACTATTTGATCGGCTAGTGTGAGGACTTCCATAGCACGCCATACCCACTTGGCAGTCTGCAGATAGCTGCCAGACTTTAAAATCAAGTGGAAATCTGACCTCCCATTTGATTTTTTAGCTGGGTTTGATTCGATCGTTAGGTGTGCGCACTTCCATTAGACACCACATGGTTGAATAAATAAGGTTCTCGCATGGGTGAGAGCGAGTTCCCATAAATGTCAAATCGAAGTTGACAGGTCATACAAAATCTTAAAGCGAAAATTGATAACATGTAAAGCCAATAAAGTTGTTGTTGTTGCTTTGCTTTTTTGATTTTTTCGATCAGCCTGAGACAACTTTATTTATTCAACCATGCACCATTTCCACATGAAAACAAATCAAACTATCGGCCGACTAAAAGTCTGTAGTGTTCGGCGGCTCTAAGTCTTTACGAAATAGCAAACAAGAAGAACATGAAAACAAAATGAAAAGAAAGAAGCAATACAAGTGCTGTCAAACACATTAAGCAACGTAGCTGCTTTTTGTGTTTGAAGCGGTGCAAATGCGAGAACACACTCCTATTATACGTGCATTTTTTTTTTAAGAAATAGTACTGTAAAATATATATACTTTAATTTATTTATAAAAATATTTATAATGACATTAATTCCATTTCAAGTCGCCAAGTTTCAATAAGAAAATGTCGACGTTTTTTCATCTTTACAAATAAATAACCCCCCATAAATAAATTGTGACTACGTTTACATTCAGCCACTTTGACAAACCCGAGCTACGTCACGATTTTTCGCAGCCATCTTCATAACAAAGATGGATGACATGCGCAATGCACAATCTGGTAATATATCATTCTTGGTTATAAGTATATAATAAAGAAAACTGCATTTGATTTCCAAGTTCAAGCAGAACAAACGTGACTTTAACATAGCAAGTTGGCGACGAAGCCACGAGTGCAGTATCAAATTTTTAATTACGGGTCGCAGCGAATTTCGTTGAGTATTTTATAATAAATACTAGTAAGAAATGATCTTCGACTGGGCCGAAGTTAAAATACCCCCACGGCCGAACCAAAGTATATTCAAAGTCGTAAGCAATCAATAAAATGTTTATCTGTAAAAACGTTTTCGTTATATTTTTAACAGAAAATATTCGCTTTTGTTTTTTGATAAAATGGCTTTGTATGGGAGGAGGGCGTGGTTTTCACCCAATTTGGTTGAATTCCATACACATAGTACACGTTATATATCAAAGTTCATATGCAAAATTTCAAGTCCGTACATTAATTTTTGTGGATTTTAGAGAAATTTTACCTTTTTGATAAAGTCACTTTGTATGGGAGGTAGGCGTGGTTTTCATCCGATTTGATTGAATTTCATACTTAGAGTGTATTTTGAACATCAAAACTCATATGCAAAATTTCAAGTCCATATATTCATTTTTGTTGAATTCTAAGAGATTTTACCGTTTTGATAAAGTCGCTTTGTATGGGAGGTAGGCGTGGTTTTCATCCGATTTGGCTCATTTACGAACTTCACCTTCATTTTTTAGATAAAAGCTTATATATAGAATTTCGTGATGATAGCTTTAAAATTACGGCTGGAATCGTGATCACAGACAGACGGACAGACAGACGGACATGGCTAAATCAACTCGGGTGGTGATGCTGATCAAGAATATATATACTTTTCTATACCTACCACGCCTCCTTATGGGCGTTACAAACGGAGTGACAAAATTAATATACCCCCATTTACGTTTTTTAAACGTGGGGGTATAAAAATAATTTTTTTATAATAAATAACATAATAAGCTCCGCAAGTCTTTTTTTTTCTTTAAATTATTACACCTGGCCATTCGCTCGCTCCCTCTCACCGCAGTCCCGCTTAACAATACTTTAGTGCAGTATAAGTGTGCCGCGAAAAGTGAGAACATTGCAAGTTAGCAAAAATAAAAATAAAAAAAAAACAAACTTTAAACAGCACACTCAAATAAAAAGAACAAAGTGAAAAATAACAAATAAGTAATTAATTTTACGAGTGCAATAATAATAAAAAAAAAAATTAAGTTGTGTCGAAATATTTGCACACTGAATCTGTGTCAAAAGTTCGCTGAACTTTAATAATGGAAATGTATTGTGCCAAATCAAACTGTCAAATCGAGGACAGAAATACATCCAAGATTACTTGCAGAGGAATTTGTGGTAAATCCTTTCATGGTAGCTGTATTGGGTTATCAAAAAGAAGCCTTATCTACCTGCAGGAATATTACAATAACTTTATGTTTTTCTGTGATGAGAGTCGGGAAATATCGCTCTCACATGTAATGCTCGGGATCAAGTGTTTAAGTGACTCCTTAAATGTGATGCTATGCGAAAATAAAACATTTCATAACAAAGCATCGAAACAATTCTCTAAGCCAAATACAAGCTCACAAATATGCGACGACATTACCAACATTATTGAATCCGCGAATAAAAACACAGACTTTAAATTAAAAACTATAACGAATAGCATTAAATCATTAAGCGAAATAATAAGTGGGCATTGTAAAAGTTTGAAAATTGAATCCGCGATAAAAAAAAATTAACTGCGATGTAAACACAAACTTTGAGAAACTAAACAATATTGAACCAAACCAACAACTAAACGATAATCTTAATGCTATTCGTAACGATTTGGATATTATGCTACAGTCAGCGTCCAACATACCACCACAGTCTCCCCAGCAGCCTGATTATATCGTCGAAATGTTGATTCACAAGATCAATGACATCAGTGATGAACTTGGTGTTTTTCGTGCAACACTAGAGGAAATCGTAGATGTTGTAAGACAGCCAACAAATAGAATCGATGACATTGCTAAATTATCACGATCTTCTCAACACGAAAACTCCTCTTCCATTTTTGATGAAATAATAGATGCATCAATGAAATCACCTTCACTTGAACCTCCTCTATTTACAACCCCCACAGTTACTGCAGACGCTCCATCTGAATGCCTCCCTGATGCCACCACAGTTCCCGTTGCAGATCCTCGTCAGCTAATTGAGCGTTTTGGAACATCATGGACCAAATCAGAATGGGAAAGTAGGATCCATAGGCTAAGTAGTGGAAACCTAAAGGGCAAAACTGTACTTTTAAAGGTTTCCCCTTTAATGCAAATAAGTCATGGGTGCAAAACTATTTTAAAAAATACAATATTAACATTCATGATTGCCAGAAGACGTCTTCCAAATACGCCAAATATAGTAGTTTCAAATTAAGTATACCCACTAAATACACATGGATATTTTTTGAATCGTCCTGGTGGGATGCTGCGAAATGGAAACATATGCATAACTGAGTGGACCGAAAAACCAGAAAGGAAGCAGAAAAAACTTAACAATAAGCCTATTGATAAAAACATTGTTAAACCAACTTCCAGAAACCCTAATAAACACTCCCCTGATTCTAATTGGTCCTTAAAAACTAACATCTTCCCTGCTTTCTTTCATCTTCCCTGCCTACAAACATAAATCTTTACATCCATCTGACATTCCTAAACCGATCCCAAGAAACTCCTCTAACTCAACATATCCTAACAAAGGCGCGTCTCATTTAATCTCTCACTTTCAACAAGGTTTACCCCAAATCATCAATCTTCAGGAAAAATACAATCCTCCCAGGTCCAATATCCGAACTTTATCCGATTCCATGTTCTTAATCCTTCAAAACCTCAGTCAATCGGCATACAAAAAAGTACTCTCAACGTAAAAGCAGTATCCTTCACCCCAAACAAAGAATCAAATCCCTCTTATACTCCCGCAACTACAACTTCTCTAGTTAAGCCTACCACAACACCAACTTCTGATAATATATCCCCAACCTTTCTAGATCCTCTTCTTCCTCCTACGGCTCAATTAACAAAAACTCTCGCGGAAACAAGTACTGAAGGCCGTTTTGTTATGTCTCGCCTTAGAGACCGAAGGTTGTATGAAAATGTACGCCTATACCTAACATATCTGCATCGATGGATCTACAAAAACAAGTGTAATACAATCGAACTTAAGAAAATCTTCATTAGTTTTCATGAAAGCTTCAATATCTCTCCAAAGGAAGTTGAGAATGATTTGTCAGCATTTGCCTCTCATACCACATCAAAGCGTCTTTGGCATCTGAACAAAACTCGGTCAAATTTCAAAAACTACTATTGCTCCTAACAAGATTGCACAAGTAGTACCCAAAGATCCGTGCCAATCTGCCTCCGCAAGGAATTCCATAAAAATATTTTACCACAATTGTGGTGGTATGTGAGGCAAATTAAATAAACTTTTTATTGACGCAAAATCATGCCTCTTCAATGTTATAGTTGTCACGGAAACCTGGCTAAATGATTCATTCAAAAATGAAGAAATTCTCGACCACAATTGGACAATTTACCGAAATGATCGAGATTACTCCCACACTAGTCATTCCCGTGGAGGGGGGGTTTTAATCGCAACACACAACTCCCTTTCAAGTCAAATTGTTGAAACCACCTCCAATAAACTTTTTGAACACCAAATAATCAGAGTCTGTTCACTTAATAATCAATATATTTATATGGGTGTTATCTATATTCCTCCCAATTCTATCGAATCTACATACAGTGAGTTATGTGAGACCATTTCATCAATAACCGCGTCCATGAAGGAAGAAGATACACTTGTTATCTTTTGCGATTTTAACCGACCTAATATTTCCTTTGTCATTGATGAAAATGACAACTATCTTCTATCGGAACCATGGCTAGATCAGAATCTCAGACACCTAAGAAATCAAAGATATAAGTTATACAAAATCATGAAAACTGCATCAACTTTAAGCGAAGAAGTGAAGATGAGATATGAGGAGTTGGCTAAAATTTTCTCTATTAAGTCAAAAGAAGTTTATTTATTTTATAATTCTTAAAAAACATATTTTTTAAGAATTATATTGTGAGCTTAATGCCAAATAATTCATGAAGCAACAGGTTGCTACAACAACAACGTTCTTTGCAGAACTAAACCAAGCTGACTAGACCATGGTTTCGTCGGACGCTACTCCGTCTCATCAGTAGTATCAGTGGTTCTAGCAGTCCACTAACTTTGATAAGCTAATAAGCGTAAGAGCAATAAAACCAAAGTGGAATTATAGAAGCGCCTATACTTTATCAAAGCAATGTTTTTCTACTCTTTTGCTAGTAACAAAATTTCAAAAAATTGACTGCATTGATTCTGCAAAGATTTTGTTGTTGCGCTTTTTTTGTTTACTTCTTTATCACGTATCAATCTAGGCTCCAACATTTTGTTGGTATTAAACCATAGAAGGCGTGAAGAAGGTTTTTTTGAAAGCAGATGTTCATTATATGCGCAAACATATAATATTTCATCATGTTTTCGTAGGTCGGGCTCGCACCAGTTTACATGAGTTATAAAATTGTGGCATGTTTTTTATATAATAAGTTTATTTATTTTATAATTCTTAAAAAACATATTTTTTAAGAATTATATTGTGAGCTTAATGCCAAATAATTCATGAAGCAACAGGTTGCTACAACAACAACGTTCTTTGCAGAACTAAACCAAGCTGACTAGACCATGGTTTCTTCGGACGCTACTCCGACTCATCAGTAGTCTCAGTGGTTCTAGCAGTCCACTAACTTTGATAAGCTAATAAGCGTAAGAGCAATAAAACCAAAGTGGAATTATAGAAGCGCCTATACTTTATCAAAGCAATGTTTTTCTACTCTTTTGCTAGTAACAAAATTTCAAAAAGTTGACTGCATTGATTCTGCAAAGATTTTGTTGTTGCGCTTTTTTTGTTTACTTCTTTATCACGTATCAATCTAGGCTCCAACATTTTGTTGGTATTAAACCATAGAAGGCGTGAAGAAGGTTTTTTTGAAAGCAGATGTTCATTATATGCGCAAACATATAATATTTCATCATGTTTTCGTAGGTCGGGCTCGCACCAGTTTACATGAGTTATAAAATTGTGGCATGTTTTTTATATAATAAGTTTATTTATTTTATAATTCTTAAAAAACATATTTTTTAAGAATTATATTGTGAGCTTAATGCCAAATAATTCATGAAGCAACAGGTTGCTACAACAACAACGTTCTTTGTAGAACTAAACCAAGCTGACTAGACCATGGTTTCGTCGGACGCTACTCCGACTCATCAGTAGTCTCAGTGGTTCTAGCAGTCCACTAACTTTGATAAGCTAATAATCGTAAGAGCAATAAAACCAAAGTGGAATTATAGAAGCGCCTATACTTTATCAAAGCAATGTTTTTCTACTCTTTTGCTAGTAACAAAATTTCAAAAAGTTGACTGCATTGATTCTGCAAAGATTTTGTTGTTGCGCTTTTTTTGTTTACTTCTTTATCACGTATCAATCTAGGCTCCAACATTTTGTTGGTATTAAACCATAGACCATTAAACCATCAAAAGAAGCTTACCAATTTTATATCAATCTTATTGGTGAAAGAATTGTTGAAGAACCCAAAACATTTTTTGAATACTGACGGATATCCTACATCCATGTTTAAAGGTAACGTTGTTTCTTCGAATATACAAGAGATTTGCAATCTATACGCAGACCATTTTAAAGAGGTTTTCTGTGTACCAATAAACAACACTAACAAAACCCCTCTCTATTCAAATATACCACCTAAAATTAGTCATATTCAACTTACGCGAGAAGAGATATCCAAAGCAATTAAGGAACTTGATCCAAATAAAGGACCAGGCCCTAACCTTATACCCCCATGCTTTCTAGTCCAATGTTTAGACTCACTTATTATACCCTTATGTATAATCTTCAATAAATCTCTGTCCCATGGAGCTTTTCCATCGTATTGGAAAACATCACACCGATGTATAAAAATGGCGACAAAAGATCGGTTGAAAATTATAGGGGTATTGCTATATTATCGGCTATCCCAAAACTGTTCGAAAAAATATGTGAAAAACTTACAAGTATTATAAATCCTCTACTCAATGAACAGCAACATGGTTTCCGTAAAGGAAGATCAACTACTACAAATCTTATAACTATGACCTTTGATGTTTTAAATAAAATGGAAAAAGGACATTAAATAGATGCAGTCTACACTGACTTCAGTAAAGCCTTTGACCGTGTTGATCATGATATTTTGGCTTCCAAAATTGAAAAGTTTGGTATCTCAGGATCATTGCTCAACTGGCTGAAGTTCTATCTGCATGGCAGGTCCCAATTCGTAAAGTTTCAAGGCACCTTATCTAAACAGATTTTGGTCACATCCGGCGTACCACAAGGTACCTTGTACCTTGGTCCACTCCTCTTTAATATTTTTATCTCAGACCTATCTGATAAACTACGCGATATCACACATCTAATGTATGCAGAAGACCTAAAAATGTACCATATTATTAAATCGGAAACAGATGTAACCCACTTACAGTTGAAACTGTTATCTCTACAGCACTGGTGCAATCAAAATTAGCTTTATCTAAATGTCAATAAATGCTACGTAATAACCTTCTCCCGTAAAAATGTAGTAGCAAGTAACAGTTACTTTCTCAATAGTATTGAAATTAACAGAGTCAATCATATCGTTGATCTTGGAGTAGTATTGGACAATAAGTTGCGATTCAATCTACATTACGATAAAATTGTGTCTCGGGCTAGTAAGCAACTCGGTTTTATAAAGCGACGTGCCAGAGAATTCAAAAATGTATGGGTCACTAAAACATTATACTGCACATTAGTCCGTTCTCTTCTTGAATATGGCTGCATTATATGGAATCCTTCGTTTGAATCACACAGTGAGAGACTAGAATCTCTCCAAAAACAATTTTTGCTTTTTGCACTTAGGGACACGTTTAACCCTTTCGATTACAATACCTTGCCACCCTATGAACATAGGCTTAGCCTTCTTAATCTAATGCCCCTTTCATCAAGAAGAACACTGCTTAGCTCATGTTTTACCTTCGATGTTATTAACGGTGTTGTTAACAGCGGAAATATATCAAATAAAATAAATATGAATGAACCAATAAGGCGAACAAGGCATAAAAGACTTTTAAATGAATATCAGCATCACACTATCTACGCAAGTAATGAGCCGATAAATAGATGCTATAGGGAATTCAATAACATCAGGGAGTACTATTTACCTTCAATGTCCAAATTAACCTTTAAGAAAAATTTTTCCAAGTCCCTATTTCCGCCCTAATACCATCATTCCTCACTACAATACCCCCTCCCCCCCTATATGGGGGGTGGGTTATCACTAAACACAAAAAAAATAAAAATAAAAAAAAAAATAAAAATTAATAAAAATAAAAAGCTTACAGAGGCTAACAAGCATCTTCAAACATCCCCGAAATCTTGCCTCATTGCCCTTAACCTTGCTCCCTTTCCCTTTTATAATGTTATGTAATTTAAGTTAAATTAGGGATACCTTGCTTGGTGAATAAATAAATAAATAAATAAAATCAAAATGACCAGCACTAACAGCAACGAGTCTCAAGACAGCAAAAATTTGCCAATTATGTTTATGCAAACGTCGAGCATTCCAGAATTTAACCCTACTACTGAAACATGGCTAATCTGGAAGGAGAAATTGGACATTCATTATTGCACCTACGATTATCTTTCATGAGCGTAAGATGTTTTACTGAGCAAGGAAAAATGAAGAAGAAAGTGTTGCTGCATGGTTTGCACTACTGAAGAAACTGACATTAAAATGCTAGTATGATATTCATTAAGATGCAATTGTTCTTGACAAATTTTGTATGGGCCTGCCGAGTAAAATCTTTGAGAAATTGTGTGAGGATGATGAGAATCTCACTATTGCAAATGCGCTTAAAAAGGCATTAATTATGGAAACTAAAACAAAATTCGAAAATACATTGGATTCGTGGCTAATGGCAGAGGTGTTGGCAGCAGCTGAGGTCTTAGCACCGGCAGATGGCAGTGGTAGCGGTAAAGTCGATCAAAAGCAGCGAAGAACATGTTCACATTGCGGATGGCGCAATTATGATTCTTATATGTGTAAATTTAAAGATAGTAAATGTCATTCTGTGTAATGATATAGTAATGACATAGTAAATGTGGCGTCCGTGGCGTAGTTGGTTAAAGTGCGTGGCCGCTATGTCAAAGAACCTTGGAGACCCAGGTTCGAACCCCAGCAGCGACAGAAAATTATTTGAAATAAAATAATTTTTCTGTACGGCCGCCACCTCTCTGCAGACAATGGCAAACCTCAGAGAGTAATCAAAATGCCATGTAAAGCTTCTTGAGAATAAGAACGTTCCGTTCATCGCCGTTCGGAGTCGGCGTTAAGCATGTAGGTCCATTTCTCGGTCAATTGTGTACAAACTTAATAACACGCACAACACAATTGATCATAAGAAGCTAGGTCAAAGTCGTTTCAAGGGCTGAAATGGCCAGTTATTTATTTTTTTTTTTATTATAAATGCCATTCTTGCGGAAAAAACGGGGGCATTAAGCTTATATTTGTCGTTTCAAAACACAAAAGTGTCTAAATTACGTATCCAACAATGACGGTAATGAGTTAAACGATTTATTTAATAGTTTCATTTTTTTCATATATACAGAGAATTCGAGTAAGGTTTATACACTACCAGTTGAGATCGCTGGAGCGAAGCTGGATATTGCCTGATTTTACCTAAAGGGTAACGGTAAAGTGGAGATCGCATTTAGTTATTAGGTGAGTATGACGCTTTGGTTACGTACCAAGGAGTTACCAAGAAGATTGTTATTGGTGTCACTAATACGAAAAGCCCACTATTGCTAGGGCCGCACATTTTAAGAGCTTTTAATTTTGAGTTAACTCAAGTTAATACAATTAAAAATTATCTTATTAATAAATAACAAGTCAAGAATAAGTTTGCTGATGTTTTTAGTGATAAGCTAGGAACGTTTAGTGTTAGTTAAATTTTTTTTTTTGATAAAAGAAGACGCAAAGCCATTATTTTGTAAGACACGTCAATTGCCTTTGGCATGGAAAGAAAAGGTTAAAAATCAATTAACACAATTAATTAAGATGACATTCTTGACCCAATTAATAATTCGGAATGAAGTACTCCACTAGTACCAATCTTTAAGCCAAATGGTGGCTTACGACTTTGTGGTGATCAAGGTTGTCAGTTAAAATTCGGAGCAATCCCACGGAAATTACCTTTTTCCCACAGCACCATAAATTAAATACCACGAAAATTAATACAAAAATACCACGCTTTTTAAAAATACCACCTAAAATCGCATACGCATTAAAAAATACCACAGTAAATCCCATATGGAACAAAAATTTAAGAGATTGTACAAACGTAACTTACGACATAAAATCGTTGTGTAAACAGAGCGTTTGATGCGTATAATGGCAATGATTTCATATGAAGTTTTCGCTTGATAAATGTAAAAAAAATTATTTTAATAAAAAAATTCCCAAATCCCACGGTAATTAAAAATACCACACTGAATTCCCACGCTAATTAAAAAATACAACGCAGAATTAAAAATACCATGGGAATTCCCAATAAAAAAAATTCCCAAGAGCAATTAAAAATTACCACGAATGGAATTTTTCCCACATAACTGGCAACCTTGGTGGTGACTACAAAGTCACAACAAACAAATTTTTGGTAGATTTTAAATACCCTCTTCCGCGAATTGAAAAAATATTTGCTTCATTAGAAGGTGGAGAATTCTTCACCAAATTAGATTTATCAAATGCTTACAACCAGTTGGTTCTGGATGAAAGCTCACAACGATTGTGTGCCTGGAGTACCCATATAGGTAGGCTTGCCATACGTCAGGATTTAGTCCGGATTGTCCGGACTTTTCAACCATGTGCGGACTTTGTCCGGACTTGTGATTTTGTCCGGACTTGGACCCAACAAATTGAAAAAAAAAATTATAATATCTCTTTCCTAGAAAATTCTCGTGTGAACACAAAGTGATCTTTACCTAAGGTCTACACGAGACAATTTGTTATAACAATTCCAATACACTCACACATTTTTTACTAACACGCTCACATTTTCTCAGTCGGCAGCTCAATTGTCTCAACAATCAGGCAGACAGTTGAACTAACAACGATTTGACGTGGGCTGACAATTTTCGACATTTTCTTTTGAAATATTTTTTTGTGAAAAATATTTTTGAAAGTGAAAAATCAATATATACAGTGTTGTGCATATCAAAAGCAACCAAAATGTGCGTAGCAAACTTCTTCATATTTTTTTATCGTCTTACTTCTTTCCCCAAAATTTAAATAGTTCTTTTTATTTAATCATGTATGTAACAAAAGCAACTTACTTAAGTCAAATAATTTTTGCTCCGATTAACGGTAAATGTCGGTCATATTTTTAATTTTTTGCTTAGTTATTACTGATTTAAACTGAAAAGAGTCATTTGCAAATATTTCTTTGTTCGAAGAAGATATTTGAAATTATCAAAACGTCATTTCGCGTGATAAATACCCAGAGCCTTTTAAACAGCAATAATTGATGATTATGATTCAGGAGCATCACTAATTTCTTTATCAAAAAGTACAAAATAAATAAATCAATATTTCACGTCTTATAAAAAAGTTTGAGACTAAAAAAACTGTGAAAACCCTTCACTTGGTTGGTCCGAAGCTTAAAACAACACAGAGAGAGGACCGACATGTAATCCTAGCTTTTCAAAAATATCCTTTTTTATCATCTCAGTCTGTTATTAATCAAAAAAATGTATACGTGGACTTGAGTACTGTGTAAAAAAATTAGAACGAAGGTTTGCTTTTAAGACATAATCTCTTAAAAGAGATAATCTCAAAAGAGATTCAGGTATTGGATTGACCAGCTCAATCGCCTAATCTTAACCCAATAGAAAATCTATTCGGAATCCTTAACCGAGGAGTCGGTGGGCAAAGGTTTTCTTATAAAGCTGCACTCAATGAGACACTGACACAGCAGTGGCGAAGCATATCACAAACTATAATTGACAACCTTATAGCTTCAATGCCACGCAGATGTGTTGGGGTTATTAAAAATAAAGGTTATTTTACCAAATATTAGCCCTATAACCTGTATTTTCAATCGATTTAAATTTCTTTAGTTTATGTTGCTTTAGTTATGCATAGCATAATTTCTACTTTGTATTTTATTTATTATAATATATTATAACTATAATAATTTTGAAAATGGCTTTTTTTGGTTGCTTTTGATATGCACAACACTGTATATAGT
Source organism: Pherbina coryleti (assembly GCA_943735915.1). NCBI lineage: Eukaryota > Metazoa > Arthropoda > Insecta > Diptera > Sciomyzidae > Pherbina > Pherbina coryleti. The sequence goes on along the minus strand of OX030950.1, from coordinate 107,004,041 downwards.
CTGTTGTTTTTTCACTTTCAAAGAAACGTCTAATAAACTAAACAAATGTCGTTTATTGTCATGCAATTGTTAAGCCCACCTACGTCACGATAGACAATTTTCTTCGAATTGAAAAAAAATTGACAACTAATATAAATTAAAAAAACTGTTATAACAATTGTCTTGTGTAGACGCAGCGTTAAGAAAGTAGCTGAAACACACTGTGTAAGAAACTAATAAAATAATTTAATGAACTGTTAAGAATATCGTTGTTATATTTACGATTGTTGTTTGCAGTAAGTATTAATTTGTTTTGACCCTTCTTGATTTGCGAAATGTTGCGATTTGTTTTTGTAGGTGTTTTAGTACTACTTTGTACTAAGTAGCTCCACATATTTAGTGCAAAATTCATTTTAGTTTTTATTTTATTTTTATTTTCATATAATTATTTATTGTGGAGTTATTGTTACGTTTTTATATTCATTCTAAGTTTATTATTTTTTATAGAACTTGTTAATTTTTAAATATTTCATTAAATATAAATGAATTACAGACTTCCTAATTGTTTTATATTCCTATTAATTTGAAAGCATCAAAGAAGATAAGAAAAAATCCACAGCTTCTTACATAATTAAGTTAAGAATTCTTGTTGCAAGCTTTATCGTAAAAAAACATGAATTGTACAAGTGAAACAAAATTGTGGATGTCATCTACTCATACCCCCCCCCCCCCCCCCCCCCCCCACCACAAAAAAAAACTCAAAAAGTGTCCGGACTTGTTTTGAAAAATTTATGGCAAGCCTACATATAGGCATCTTTAAAATGAAGCGCCTTCCATTTGCTGTTAAAACTGCAGCTGCCATATTTTAAAAAAAATCATGGAAAGTCTCTTGTATGGCATTCCTGCTGTTGTTGTTTACCAGGATGATGTAACGGTGACTGGAAAAGATATAAAACAACATATTAAGACCTGCAGGACTGAAATTGAACATAAGAAAGTGTAAATTCTTTCAAACAAAAATTTAATATTTAGGGTTTTCAATCGACAAGAACGGTTTAAGTAAAAACGAAGAACGTATGTCATGCATTTACAAAGCACCTGTTCCAAATGATGTGTCAGAGGTTAGAGCGCTTATAGGCATGGCAAATTATTACTCAAAGTTTATTTATAATTTTACACAAAAAATGACACCGCTTTATGAATTGCTGCAAAAAAGTGCAAGGTTTGAATGGGCAGAGAGTTGTCAAAAAGCCTATGAACGTATCAAGGCAGATATAATATCAGATCAAGTTTTGGTTCATTTCAGACCCGAATTGCCAATATTATTGACAACAGACGCCAGTAGCAAAGCTATTGCAGGTATTTTATCGTACGGATTGCCAAACAATATTGTTAGGTCAGTTGCATTTGTTTCAAGAGCTTTAACCAAAACTGAGCAAAATTATAGCACTCTATTAAAAGGGGCGCTTGCCATCATCTTTTGTGTAACAAAGTTAAGGCAGTATCTACTTAGAAACACTTTTCTCTTAAAGGCTAAGTCGCAAAGGCGCTTTAGGTCGGTCGCGCTTTGACCGTACTTTGGTCGTACTTTGGTCAACTTTACGGGATGAACTGTCAAAACGCCCGACCTTATAATTTTGAAATCATAATGTCGCGTTAGCATGTCGTGCGTTTGTCACTAAGATGATGCCACTGTGCGCAGTCAAACCAAAAAAATCCCACAAAGTCTGAAATCCCCAAATCACAATGCATGTGGTAGAAGTACATGATGGCTGTATTTCTTTATTCATTTTAGCTATCAATATTTAAATAGCCGTCGCTATTAATAAATAAATTATATGCTGTTATATGCTTTATTATTTATATAATAAAGAAAATAATTACAATTTATTATGTTTAATAAATAAATGTTTCTGCATATCTAACCAGCGTAGAAGTTATATTATTTATATAATAAATAAACATCTGTGTTATATGTTGTATAACATTGCTGAAGTTTAACAAAAACAATAACAAACGAAAAAAACTGAAGCAACTGATATTTATTTATATACATACAAATTTACATACATCTAAACAACAGCAGCATCAACAAAACACGTACAAATTCACATACATATAAACAACAACAACAGCATCAACAACAACACAAGCAGGTACTGAAAAATATTCGTTTCAAACAAAGCAACAACCGTAACATAAGAAGCCACTGATGTTATGAATGATTTATCTTGTAAAAAAGTCAAAATTAAATTACATTCAATACAAAATATTTTCATGAAACAACAAATCCCATGCAAACATGTCTTTACTACTGCAACTCAACAATGCTCATATATTTAACTAACTCAATGAAAATACAACCCTGCGCTATCGGCAAATGTCAAACGCGCGACCAAGTTGAACAGTTCTCAACTTTTTTCAGCAGCTCGCGCTTTGATCGTACTTTACCCCTTCTTACGAGATTCGACGATATTTACGATACGAAGCACGATCAAAGCTTGAGGTCGAATTATGGATTGCTTCATAACAACTCGTTGTTTCTACTTTAGCTGTCAAAGCGCGACCGACCTAACGCGCCTTTGCGATTTGGGTATAAATGGGGTACACGTTATCGCTCATGAGCTTCACTCAAGTTCGTTAAATTTCTCTCTTATTCTACATGACCAGATTATCATTCATGCCATCTTCATTAAATTTCATTCGTTTGCTAATGTCGTGCAGTAAACATGTAGTAAACGTAAAAACTCCTTTTCTGCATCCATTTTTTAAAAACCGAACCACGAGCGATGTGGACACAATTAGAATTTTGAACGAATTTTTAATTGAAAAAATTTTAGTACATTGTCAGTCGACTCGCTGTCAAAATTGGGTGAAATCATTGATTCCTTTAATTTCAAACATGATCCTGGAGAACCTGGTGTAATAAATGCTCATTGCTTTCGTGACTCTAGTAACTAATATCGTTATTCCTTTTTTATTTATCTTCACTCTTATTTCCTTTGACTTTAATTACAATTTTGTTTTTACTTCTTTATATACTACAGCAGCAAAAAAAACTTACTTTATCATAAAGCACGCGTTAAATTTTAATTTCTTATTGCACTTACTCTTTAAACATTATAAGTTATCTTAGTAATGTGAATTCCTGTTCCAAAGATAATAGCTACAATATGATAAGAATACTCTCTAAACAAAGGACTGGGTTAAAAGTTTGCCACCTTAACGCGCAAAGCTTAATTAATAAGATTGATGAAATGCGATATGTGTTTGAAGATTCTGGTATGGATGTAATTTGTCTTAGTAACATGGTTTAATAGGGATATATCTGATGCTTTGTTTTGTTTATTGAGTTAGTCACGCAAGTTATGTTTCCGATAACAGAAACAAAAATTAAAGAATAAAAAATGCGCAGAACTTAAGTTTCACGACATGCTTTATTTCATTGAATCTTAAGACTAACTTAAAAATATCTTAAAAGCTATCTCTGCCCAAACAGTGTCGGTTTTTTGTATCTAGCAAGTATTTTTGTAGTTGTTTATGTTTGTATGTTTGTGTATAGCTAATTTATATAAAAAACATTTTATCTATATTTGACTGAATGCTTAACGCTACTCAGTTGTGTTATATCTGCAGTTCGGTGCATGCAAAAATGCGCCGAATTGACAGTTTTGAATGTTTTTTTCGGATGTGGGGATTTATGTTACGATAGGAACGTAACTCCTCCCCTCTTAAATTGAGGACTCTCCTGAGTCATTACATTCGAGTTATTTTATTCGTAACTTGTGTTTTGTTTTTTTTTTTTTTTGAGTATGAGAACGGAATTTAAATAGCTAAATTTTTGTTGTTATATTTTCTTATATTTTGCTTAAGTTCTATATTTATTTTTTATTTTCTGCAATTCGATATCATTTGCTTGTGGTTCATTTACAATTTTGGTTTTATTTATTACAGTGGGCTGTCTTCTTATTTTTAACACAAATATAATTATTACAAAGACAATGACAATTACAATCGTTATACTTATTCCGTAAGAAATATTCTTATGAAATTTTAGTTCTTCAATCTCCTTGATGTTTGAAAAATTCTCTAATTCAATTTTTCCAAAATTGACTGATTTTATTTCTGTTAATGAAGGGTTATTACTTGGATAAAAATATTTATCTTGCACTATTGTCAAATAGTTTTGGAAAGTTTCATTTCTAATTTCTATTTTACAATTATAATAAGTGAAAAGATGGTTTTTGCTAACGGTTAGATTTCTATTATCACAATTTTGCTTTACTTGCAGATCAAAGGCATTTTTTATTAAAATCATATCATCTTCAAGTTCCTCGATTTGAGTTTTGTTATTATACTTATAATTACAATTATTTAAAATCGTACAATGTTTGCTTCGTTTTAAACTTTTCAAATACACATTTTCTTGATAATCTAATACATTGCCTTCAATTTGAATTACATAGCTATTTGGTTCGACAATTTCCATATAATTTTTGTTAGGAAGTGGTACAATTACTTTTAATTCAGCTGAGATATAATCAATTGGAATCTTTAGTGCTATAATAAGTACACCCTTTTTATAATTAAGTACATCAAGTTTCATTAATTTCAATTTATAGAAGTCTACCTCGAATTGATCTATTTCTTCGGATGTGAGAATATTTGGATTAACGATATGGTTTTTAGCTAATGCTATACTTTCTTGTATATGATTAACTTTATCTTTGAGATAGGTAAGTTTAGACATTTGATCCGTATACAGAAGGCGTCGTATGATTTCATTTTGCCTGCTTTTTATTTCCTTTTCATAACTTTTCGTAATTTCCCTGTCCTCTTCGATTGCCGACTTTAAAATTTGGATTGATTTGTTAAAATGCGTATTGATAAAAATCTGTTTATTAACAGTGTCTATGATGTTGTGACTATTTTGGTCAGTAACACTGAGATGTTCGAGGATTTCTTGAAGATCGTCATCGTCCATTACTCCGAAAAGCCATTTGTAAACTTTTCCTCCAAGGTTTATCAATCCTCTCTTTTTTCTAGGTTCTATTGGGATTATAGATTTTAATTTAGATTTTATTATTTCTATTTCTCTTTGAACTATTTCTTTGCTATGTAAATCGAGAGACTTTACATTGTTTTCTATTTGGTCTAAAACATGGCTTAATTCACTTGTATTAATTAAATGTAAAATCGTTAATGTTTGGTTCACCACTTCAATTTCTCTCATTTTTATCTGGACATACCCCGATTCCTCTTCAATAGGGCTTATCTGCAATAGACCCTCAGTTGGAAGCACTATCCCCAGAAGCACGAACAAGCTGATTACCTGAAAATTTCAAAGGTCTCTTTATATTTACAGTATGAACATTTTTTAATGGGTATTTCCTAAATTTTGGTTGTTCTTTATGTCTTACGCTAATATAATTTTTTATGAACCCCACTTGTCTATTCTCTTCGTAACTTTCTCTGTTTTCATTTAATCTTGCAATAGCTACGTTTTTTGCTTTGTCGATCCTACTTCTTATAATTTCCTTACTAACCTTATTTTGCAGAACATCAAGCGGTGTTGCTTTAATAGTTGAGTGGTAGGTATTATTATATGCTTCTATGGCCTTAATTACCTGCTGTTTTATTGGGATTTTATTTTCTAAATTCAAAACTCGGATTTTTTCCGTGAGTGTATTATTTAACCTTTCAATGTCAGAGTTGCCAGTATGGCTATTAGGTTTGACAAAGTGTATCTCAATGCCCTCGTCTTGGCAAAATTGTTTAATATTTATTCTGTTAAATTCATTATCGCATATAATTTTTTTCATTTTTCCTTGTATGGAAATATAAAGTCTAATTTTTTCTATTAATGTTACGCTGTTTCTATCTTCAAGATAAAAGCTAACAACATGCTTGGAAAACCTATCAATGAAATTTATGAACGAATGTTTAGAATTTACGTAAGTATCAATGTGTACTACTTCGTTGATATCAGAAGGTGTTTCTGTATTTTTAAATTTGGTTTGAATAGGTTTTCTATCGTACTTCGCTGCGGTACATAAATTGCAGTTATTTACTACCTTATGGATAATGACTTTTAAGTTAGGATAATATATTTTATGCTTCAAAGCTTCATAATTTGCGATAATTCCTGAATGGCCTGATTCCTTTTTATGAAAAAGAGCTACCTGTTTTATTGCTTCTTCTTCGTCTTTCATGTCTCTTGCAAAATGGCTACATTTCACAAACTTTGTGCTTGAGTCTCTTGGAAACAACTCGATAAGTTTTTTCTGAAGCTGATTATAAGTTGTGTCATCTAAATCAGTGTAAAAAGCAACTTTGCCTTTACATATATGTCTTCGGACAATATCGGCAATTTTTTCCGGTATATCAGCTCTTTCAATATAAATTCTATCGTTACCCAATATTTTTTCGAATTCTTTTTCCCTTCTTTCCACTAAAATTAATTGAGTTTTAAACCTATTGACAATTGTGTCCAAGATTGGAATGTGGTCGTGCAAATCTTCTTCTTGTGAATGTGCTGTTTGGACATCCGTTGAAGCGTTATCTATATTTTCTTCGTAGAAATCACTTTCATATAGGTTTATTTCATTATTATCAACATCGATGCGACTTAAAAAATCAGCAATTTTATTCTCTTTGCCTTTAACATAATCTATCCTTGCATCGTATTCTCCCAATTGAATCAACCATCTTTGGAGTCTTGGGTTGATATCTCTACCACAATTCTTGGTGTGAAGCCACTTAAGTGGTTGATGATCAGTACTCAAATCAAACTCTTTGCCATATAGGTATGGTCTGAAATACTTACAACCCCAAACAATTGCTAATAACTCTTTCTCAACAGTAGAATAGCTTTTCTCATGATCATTTAGAGTACGAGAAGCGAAACATATAGGATGTCCGTCTTGGGTTAGAACGGCTACTAAGGCAAAATTACTAGCGTCAGTTATTAGCTTAAATTTTTTATTGAAGTTTGGATAGTGCAGAATTGGATAATTTGTAATAATTTCCTTTAACTTCTCAAAAGAAGCTATATAATTTGGGTCATTAGTATTGATTTTCGAGTTCTTTTTTAAATATTTCACCATAGGAAATGCAACTTTTGCATAGTCCTTGATAAATTTACGATAGAAGCCGGTTGCTCCTAAAAATGACTTGATTTGCTTTTGTGTCTTGGGCAGGCACAAGTTTTTGATAGCTTCGATTTTTGTTGGATTCGGCTTTACGCCGTTTTGTGTTAAGATATGACCTAAGTACTCAGTTTCTTTTTTTAAAAAACTGCACTTATGTACTTGAATTTTCAGTCCCGAACTCTTAAGAGTTTCGAAAATAGATTTAATATTGTTTATGTGTTCTTGCAACGATGTGCTGAATATTAGAATGTCGTCTAAGTACACTACACAAATTTTATTGATATATTGCTTTAGTATTGAATTCATTAACCTCTGGAAGGTTGCAGGAGAATTTTTGAGGCCGAATGGCATTCTTACAAATTCAAAGTGACCAAACGGGGTCGAAAACGCAGTTTTCTTTCTGTCCTCAGGTTTTACCAAAATTTGGTGAAACCCTTTGGCCAAATCGACTGTAGAGAAATACTGAGCTTTCCCCAATTTGTCCAATATATTGTCTATATTGGGAATTGGATACTTATCGCTAACAGTACATTCGTTGAGCTTCCTGTAGTCCACAACAATTCTCCATTTCTTATTCCCAGAGCGGTCTGACTTTTTGGGGACTATCCACAATGGACTATTGTACGGCGAGTTACTCTCGGTAACTATACCCTGTTGGAGCATTTCATTTAATTGCCTTTCTATTTCCTCTTCATGTACCTTAGGGTACCTATAAATTTTTGCATATATGGGTCTATCTGTTTCAGTAACTATTTCATGTTGAATGCTGTGAGTAAAAGTAAGTGAGTCTCCTTCCAAAAAAAATATATCTTCATATTGGGTCAATAGTTCATGCACTTTTTGTCTCTCCTCACTATTAAGGTGGTGCAAATTAATTTTTTCTAAGAAATCATTTTGAATAGGTTCAAGTGAACACACATCACTGGTATCGTTTGGAAAATTTGTGTTAGCAAACCGAATTTTATGACCTTTCATTTTTATATATTTATCATCTAAATCTATTATCGCATCAAATTTAGTTAAAATATTCTGTCCAATAATGGCATCATACTTTCTGTTAGGTAGATGGGCTACATTCCAAGAAATAGTTCCATTAGCAAGAAATTCTTTTGGTATTGGAGTGACTACCCTTTTAGTAATTTTGCTTACACCATTTATGGTTGAAAAAAACTTTGGTTTTTCCCATAAAAAAGGTTGGTATTTACTTGCTACATTTGGAGTTATTATACTGGTGCTTGAGCCAGTATCTATTAACGCAGTAAAAGTGTTATCTTCTATACTTAATTTAATTAAGGGCAATGTGGGTTCCGAGGCTCGTTGGTAAAATTTACATCTTCCTCGAAATTTCCAATTTCCATTGGTTGGAATTGGCTTCGTCTAGAGTTTTGTGTTTCAACACTCATATGAGAATTGCGAGTTTGAGCCGAATTAGCCTTATTCTGGTATAATTGGTTTTGATTTCGGTACTCTGAATAATTTTTATTATTAGATGAATACGGTCGAGTACCATTACAGTTTTGATTAAACTCTGCATTATTTTTATTATTAACCGAATACGATCTAGTACTGTTAAAGTTTTGATTGAAATTTCTTCCCGGAAAATCCAAATTGACTTTATTATTATTATTATTAGACGAATATGACCTAGTACCATAAGAGTTTTGGTTGAAATTTTTTCCCAAAAATTGGTCGTTACGATTTCGACCTTGAGGGCTTAAATAATCTTCTTTTCTTTGTGGAATTATTGGTGGCTTGAAATGTTTTTTATGACCATAGGCTATGCATCTAGGATCTGTCAACAACTTTAATCTATCATACCTTTTATAAATTTCGTCTAATGTTCTATCACTATCGACGTGGTCGTGTGTGGCCCTTACGGTTCCATCAATTTTTTCTAAAATTATTTCTACTAAATCTCTATCTATATTTTCTGCCCTATAAAGATCAGGTTTTCTTTCGTCAAAATCGTATAATTCGTTTAGTTCATACTTAATTTCAAAAGTTAGTTTAAATAATTCACTTAAATTATTCACCCTCATAATCCGACACTTATTGAACAGTTCTCCATATGTTTTGTTGGGCTTGAAGCGTTGCCTAAGTTTCACCTTGATATTTTCCCATGTTGGAAAATCACCAAGTTCACGTATACACCTGGCTGCTTCTCCTCGAATTTTCTCATTAATAATTATCTGCATGCCGTAGTTGTAAAGTTGTGGATTACTTCCACACAATTCCAAAGTGTTCTCCACTGATTTTATGAATGACGAGTAACCATAGTTTTTGTTGTCTTCGAAAGGTCTTAGTCGTCTAAACTGGTCCAAAATGTCCTGTGGTCGCAGAATAAATTCAATTGGTTGTTGATATTGAATTTGTTGTTGCCTCTGTTGCAGCTGTTCATTATGTTGTTGCTGTTGCTGATATTGTTGTTGTAGCTGTGCACTTTGTTGTTGCAGCTGTTGTTGGAGTTGTTGGATGATTTCCTCCTGCTTCTTAATGACGCTCTCGTTTTCCTTGTTGATATCTTCCATGTTTATTCTTCTGTTCTTGTCAAATGTTTTTTGTAAATTGTCTTTCATATCACTATTTCACAAATTATCTTTTTTTTTTTTGTGTTCGGATATTGTTTTTCTTCGATATTTCACAATTATTTTTTTTTAGTTCACAAATTGTTATTTTCTGTTTTTTTTTTTCTTTTTCTTTTTAAAGAAAAACAAAGCTTTCGACTTCCTAACTTTGAGCTTAGCTTTAGCTTAACAAGTTTTGGCCGCTTTTTCCCGATTTATTTTTATAAATGGTTGTTAATGTTCACTCTCCACTTATTGTACATTTATTCTTTAGAATAAATTTTCACAACTTTATTTTTTTTAAATGTTCTTTGTTAATGTTCATTTTTTGTACATTTATTCTTAAGAATAAATTTTCACAACTTTATTTTTATAAATGTTATTTGTAAATGTTCACTTTTTTGTATTTTTATAAACGGTCTTTATAAATATTTCTTGTTCCAAATTTGATTCTTTAATTTATTCTTTAGAATAAATTTCCACGACTGCGCCAGTTATGTTTCCGATAACAGAAACAAAAATTAAAGAATAAAAAATGCGCAGAACTTAAGTTTCACGACATGCTTTATTTCATTGAATCTTAAGACTAACTTAAAAATATCTTAAAAGCTATCTCTGCCCAAACAGTGTCGGTTTTTTGTATCTAGCAAGTATTTTTGTAGTTGTTTATGTTTGTATGTTTGTGTATAGCTAATTTATATAAAAAACATTTTATCTATATTTGACTGAATGCTTAACGCTACTCAGTTGTGTTATATCTGCAGTTCGGTGCATGCAAAAATGCGCCGAATTGACAGTTTTGAATGTTTTTTTCGGATGTGGGGATTTATGTTACGATAGGAACGTAACTCGCAGGCGGCGTTGCAATATATGTGAAAGAAAATGTTACGTGTAAAATACTTTGTAAGTCGTCACCTGATAGTGTTATTGAATATATATTTGTTGTAGTTTCAAATAGAAATGCAAATTTGCTTCTTGGTTGTCCAAACCGTTCAGTTGGTTTTTCACCTTTTCTAAGCACATTAGAAAATATTGCACTATATTTCTCTGAAACCATTATAGCTGGGGATTTTAACAGTAACCTCCTCGTAGAAAATGGTCTAATGCAAGATGTGGATAACTTAGGTCTTTTTTCTGTTAACATTAGTATGCCAACTCACTATACAAGAACAAATAATACTGTCCTGGATTTGTTTTTTGTAAGTGCCAAGACTAGAATCCTTTTATACGATCAATTATCTGTATCCAATTTTTCTAAACATTACCTTATTTTCCTTGCTTATGATTTCCAGCTCAATTATACTGCAAGCTGCTTCAGTTATAGAGACTTTAAAAATTTGGACTACGCTCGACTTGAAACTGCAGTAGCTGATATAAACTGGGAACAAGTTTTTTATATTGACTCAGTTGATGATCAGGTAGAATTTTTTCAAGGCAATGTCAACCATCTGTTTAACGAGTTTGTCCCTATAAAGCAAAAAAGAACTATTCTTAAGCAACGACCCTAGATCAACAGAACTATTAAAAAGGGTATTTTTCTGTGAAATAATGCATATAATCCCTGGAAACGCTTCAAGACCCCAGAACTATATGAACAGTTTAAAATATTGCGTTCGATTGTGGTGAAAGAGATAAAAACTGCAAAGAGTACTTATTATAGGGATAAGTTTAGTTCAGTGGTGAACAGTAAGGAAAAGTGGCGCAAAATACGCAATATAGGCCTTTGTAGAAAATCATTTGAATCTTGTGATAACGTGGACGTTGAGGATTTAAACAAACAATTTGTTGATATTCCTATGCCTTCTGTCAGTCAAAATGTGTACATACTATGATTCATGCTCAGATTGTCTCTCAACTGACATTCAGGAGCGATAATGTGTAGCCTACAGATCACAAGCCCTTAACGTACAGATCACAAGCCACTTTTGGCTGTTTTTGGTGAGCACAGAAGTTCGCCTATGATGGCATCTGCTCGTATGCAGAGACGGGCACTAATTGTATCGCGTTTTAACAACCAAGTTGAATATGTTAAAGAAACATTAAATTATGCTGAAAGTTTGTCGAGAATGCCACAAGCAATGATAGTTACAAATTATCATTGTATTACATCAAAATGCCATGTAAAGCTTCTTGAGAATAAGAACATTCCGTTCATCGCCGTTCGGAGTTGGCGTTAAACTTGTAGGTCCGGTTCTCGGTCAATTGTGTACAAACTTAATAACACGCACAACACAATTGATCATAAGAAGCTAAGTCAAAGTCCTTCCAAGGGCTGAAATGACCAGTTATTTATTATTTATATATTTTTTTCAGCCCTTGAAAGGACTTCGACCGAACTTCGTATAATCAAATTGTGTTATGCGTGTTATTAAATGTTTGAACACAATTGATCGAGATTTGGACCTACTAGTTTTATGCTGACTTCGAGCGGCTAAGATACATGTTCTCAAGTAGCTTTACATGGCATTATTTACTCTCTGAGGTTTGCCATTGTCTGCAGAGAGGTGACGGCTGAACAGAAAAAGTAATTCAATTGAAAAAACTTTCTGTGTTAGATGGAATTGAAAACTACCCATTGCGCCACGGCCGCCACGTTATTTAATTTTAATAAGTATATTATTTTCAGATCAGTGCAGAAAATAAAGAAGAAGCGTGTGCTGTGGTCTCATGAGGCGGAGTCAATTCTTATTGAGTTTTGAAAAGAAAGGATTCCTGATCTCAGAGGCTCATTCAAAAACAGTCACGTTTATGAGGAGTTAGCATTGGCGTTTTCGGTCAGGAGGATGGAGAAGTTAAGATGAAGATGCAAAACCTGACAAAGAAGTACAAGCAAGTAAACACACGTTTAAAATAATGAAGCCTATCTGTACACAAAGAAAAATTCCTGAAAGAGAATTTACACCCAGGTTGTCCTTTTTTCTCTTGCTCACATTGCTGAAATTACTGCTTTTGTCTATTTTTCTAGGGAAAAAAAATAAATCGGAGTATTGGTTGGATCTCCTTCTCAATGGCATCTTTATAATAAAATACATAGGTTTGTTGAAAATTTCAAGATTTTTAATATCAATGAGTCGATGGAAGAGAATACTAGTATGTATAATCTATGTTTGATATAAAAATTAATTAATTAGGGTAAGACCGAAGTTATAATACCACATACATATTTTTGAGTGCATTAAAAAACTTTTTCTGTGACATAAAATGATATATTAATTTAATATATAGAATACTACTAGCTTTCCCGGCGGACTCTGCTACACCTTGGGTTCTAGAGGTTTCTTGCGGTTTTTTGAAGTAGTTCAAAGATCATCTGCAAGACCCTCTGGTATTCTAGATAGAGCAGCCGAGAGTCTTTGTATACAAATTTTCCCACCGATCGGATGAGCGGTTTAGGAGTTTTTCAATAAGATTTCTACTGCAGCGCCCTTTGGTATTCAAGATAGAGCAAAATAAATAGCGTCAAATCATTAACTCTACCCAGGGGTCGCGCATTGACATATTTCTTCATATCTCTGGTGTTTACAGTTGGATTTTAAAATTTGGTATATCAATGCTTTTGTCTCAAAGAGACCTCTATAAAAGTGATTGGCTTCAGGTGTACCGTTCTAGTACTTACCCTCCAGATCTCAGTTCCTACCATCCTAATGTACTACCCTTATATCAGCATCAGCAACAGAGTCCTCTGCAGTTCAAAAGAGGGTAAAATGTATAGCACCAAAAGAGTCACCGTATCCGAAAACCCCTATATGTTTGAGCTATTCGGATGTGCACTTTAAGAGTTTTTGGCTAATATTTGTATTACAGCCCCAATGGGGGGGAGGTAGTAGGGTTAAAAATACTTTACGACCTAATCTTATACCTACCAAATATGCAAAAAATTTCATTAAATCGGTTGAGCCGTTTCGGATAAGTTCGACCAGAAACACCGTGACACGAGATTTTTATATATTAGATAAGATGTAATATATAGCTTATATTCCAAATCTCAGGTTAATATTATTGTTTTTTGTACGATTTATGAAGGTTTTACTACATTGATGACGTACTTTTGTGTGGGAAGTAGACATGATTTTCATCCGATTTGGGCCATTCTCAAACTCGAAGCTTAATTTTTAGAGAAAATCTTCGATACCAAATTTGATTATAATAGCTTTAAAACTAATCGTGTACACAGACGAATGGACCGACAGACATGGCTAATTCCTCGGTAATTTAGTTTGTATGGTTACTGTCGGTAACTGTATCAATAAGTGATTCCTGACTTCTTCTAGTAGACAAGAAAGACTACCATCGCTTGTTACAGAAATAGTTACCTTGTGTTGCATTTTAAAATTTACATATCATAAATTATTTTAAATTGTTAATTTTTTCAAATTATTTTTTAAAGTTTTTTAAAAATATTGAAACAAATTTGAGACTTAGGCCAAAGTATGTTGACAGCAAGATTATGTTTAGGTGTACCATCAGCAAAGATACATATTACATATTTTTGTTTTCGTTATAAAGCCAATCAATAACAAACGTGTTGAAAGTGTTAAGTAGCATAACTGACATTTAATTTATTTTATGCATTTAAAAAGTCGAATGTCACTTATGAAGTGAAATTTGTCATTTCCGACATTGGGTTAGAATTTTTAAATCACGAAAATCCCCTATCATTCAAAAACATAAAGCCAGGAGTCATTCTAAAGCCAACGATTTCTACAGTGGAGGGCCGGCGACCACACTTTCTACCTCCGATATCTCGAAATCTGTCCATTATTCGCCTTTTTGCCCATTGAGACTTTTGATCAGGAGCTCGAATAGAATAACATACATCAATTTCAGAAAATTTCACTAAAGGCCACTTCCCATACAAAACGTGCGGGTTCGCTTTAGATTTCGACTAACTGCAGGAACAACTAAGTCCCCACCGACCTTTTCCCTGCAGTTTAAAAATGTATAAACGGACGAACATTAATATTACGTTGCCAAAGAGATTGGCTGAGAATGATATCATAAAATTACTCAGAAAAACCAAGTTTGAAACTGATACTATTCATATTGGCCAAAATAGCGTCTCTCTTAATAAGTTGATAGCATGTTAGATGGTTCCGTGATATGGCAGAATGCTTAAGCAAATACGATATTATGTTTTCTTCGGTAACGTTCGGCTTAAACGACGATAGGTGCACATATTTTTTCATAGAAATGACATCCAGTTCAAAACTATCATTTATAGTAGGAGAGCTGGTAGACATTTTAGGGTACTTGTTTGAGGCACTCTGAAAACTTGTATAATACTTCCTTTGTGATATCTAAATATAAAAACCGAGACCTGGCTGAGGGGTAATGGGTCTCAACCATACAATTTTTTTTTTTAATAAGAAACAAATGTCACGCAAAAAATATTTTTGAGGCATTTTCAAACTTTTATACTTTAAAAATTTAGTATTTGAAGAGTGCAAAAATAAACAAGCCAGATCATTTGGTCGGGTCTAAGACCTTGCCAGGTGTTTGTAAAATTATATTAAAAAGAAATCGAAAAATATATTTGAGGTACATTGAAATTTAAACTGCACATAATTTTTAGCTAAAAACAAATATTTCCAAAAAGACAGGTCATTTCGGTGGGACATACTATCTGCCATGTGATCGAGAATGTTAGAAATTGTCGACCTTGCTTACTTACTTAAATTTAATTTTATTTAAATTCTTAATTAACATAACCAAAATTCATTAATTTTCACAAAATGTATCAAATGAAAAAAGTAAATGAACGTAAATAAAAAATTAAAAAAGAAAATTAAATTCAATTAACCCTTAAATGCACCGTGTATCTTTAAAGATACAACCATTAAAAAAACTCCTACGGCTATATTTTTGGTTTGATTTTTTTTAAATCGGTTCTATATTATTTAGAATATTATAAGTCTTAAATAAAAAAATAGTTTTTGTCAAACTTTTTAAAATTGAATTTTAAGTGGTTTGACAAAATTTCGATCATTTGGCACCTCACTGGGTCACTTTAGTTGGTTGTATCTTTAAAGATACAGTGTGCACTCCCTGCATGATTTGATAATTTTAACTTTTTAAAATAAATGAATTAATAAAAATTTCATAACACATTTCTTTTATTTTGATATATTTTAATAAGGATTTCAGATGTATTTATATATAAAAATGATTTTTACCGATTTTTACCCCGATTTTTACCGAAAAAATATATTTTATGTAAAATTGAGTAAAAATAAAAACTGCGTTTTTAGTTTTGGGATTTGTTTTTTTTTTTTAAAGTTATTTTAAAAAAAGTGGTTGTATCTATAGAGATACAATGTGAATTAACCCACATCTAAAATCCCTATTAAAATATATCAAAATAAAAGAAATGTGTTATGAAATTTTTATTAATTCATTTATTTTAAAAAGTTAAAATTACCAAATCATGCAGGGAGTGCACACTGTATCTTTAAAGATACAATTGACTAAAGTGACCCAGTGAGGTGCTTAAAATCACTTAAGGATATGTTTTGAATGAAGTCAGTATTTTTTCCTAATCAAAAATATTTATCTGTTCCTAGAAGTTAAACTGTTAAAAATAGTGTTTATATAATTAAAACAAAAATTTTTTTTTTGACTTTGTACATTATTTATTTAAAATGTTTGACAAAAACTATTTTTTTATTTAAGACTTATAATATTCTAAATAATATAGAACCGATTTGAAAAAAATCAAACCAAAAATATAGCCGTAGGAGTTTTTTTAATGGTTGTATCTTTAAAGATACACGGTACATTTAAGGGTTAATTGAATTTAATTTTATTTTTTAATTTTTTATTTACGTTCATTTACTTTTTTCATTTGATACATTTTGTGAAAATTAATGAATTTTAGTAATGTTAATTAAGAATTTAAATAAAATGAAATTTAAGTAAGTAAGCAAGGTCGACAATTTCTAAAATTCTCGATCACCTGGCAGATAGTATGTCCCAACGAAATGACCTGTCTTTTTGGAAATATTTGTTTTTAGCTAAAAATTATATGCAGTTTAAATTTCAATGTGCCTCAAATATATTTTTTCGATTTCTATTGAATATAATATTACAAACACCTGGCAAGGTCTTAGACCCGACCAAATGATCTGGCTTGTTTATTTTTGCAATTTTTAAATACTAAATTTAAAAGTATAAAAGTTTGAAAATGCCTCAAAAATATTTTTTGCGTGACATTTGTTTCTTATTAAAAAAAAAATTGTATGGTTGAGACCCATTACCCCTCAGCCAGGTCTCGGTTTTTGTATTTAGACATCACAAAGGAAGTATTATACAAGTTTTCAGAGTACCTCAAACACGTACTCTAAAATGTCTACCAGCTCTCGGACTATAAACAATAATGGTTACTTGAGCTTCTCAAATGAGGAAGTGAATCTTTATTAAAAATTTACTTTCTTTTATACGTAATAAACATACAAAAAATAAGTCAAATTAACAATATATATAAAATACAAAAAATCCCGTGGCGTCCGTGGCGTAGTTGGTTAAAGTGAGTGGCCGCTATGTCAACGAACCTGAAGACCCAGGTTCGAACCCCAGCAGTGACAGAAAATTATTTGAATTAAAATAATTTTTCTGTACGGCCGCCACCTCTCTGCAGATAATGACAAACCTCAGAGAGTAATCAAAATGCCATGTAAAGCTTCTTGAGAATAAGAACATTTCGTTCATCGCCGTTCGGAGTCGGCGTTAAGCCTGCAGGTCCATTTCTCGGTCAATTGTGTACAAACTTAATAACACGCACAACACAATTGATCATAAGAAGCTAGGTCAAAGTCCTTTCAAGGGCTGAAATGGCCAGTTATTTATAAATTTATTTTTTTTTATTATAAAATACAAAACATCATAATATTGCAAATTGAACAATAATTAAAAATATTACAATAAAATCAAAAGTGCAAAATAGCACATTTATTAATGTGGATCAAGCTGCCTGGTTGCTGACTTAACCTAAACAAAGTAGACTAAAGCAGTTATTCTTGTTGTTTTGTTTTGTTTTTAAAGCTGATGTAATTTGATAACAGCTAAACAAGCGTTATTTTGATACCAAAAACACTTACATATCTTCAATAGGGGGACTGGGGCTGGTTGTGACAGAGGTAAGTAGTTACTGTAGTAACAGCGGCGAAACAGAGAACGCTATAATGACGGAAGAATGATATAAATAACACCGCCACTATCAGCTCAAGTGGCACGATAGCCAGTGACGTTAAAGTTTTTGTGAAAGGAGTATTTGCGTGTCGCCAATAAAAGCGCAGGTTTGTATAATTTTCGATTCTTAGTAATATTGGTCCAGAATATGTTTTTCAAATAATTAGAGAGGTGTCTGGTGTCATTTTTGCACCCGAATACTTCCATTTTATGATAAAACTACGTTTCTTCCATTACATTGTGGAATAAATTCAGGTTAGCAAAAGTTAGGTCGATTCTGAGAGTGAGGGGTCAAAGTAGAGGCTAAATTAGAAGACCCTTATCGCGGCGTTTGTTTATGTTAGTACGAATTTTTTTTTTTAATCGACCTTCGAACTTTGCAGTCAAATGCCGATTTTCAGCATACTGTTTATATGGTTTTTTGGCTATAACTCGTCGACTAATTGATATTTTTTCAATCTGTAAAAGCCAAATTATTGCTAGAGACCTGTGCAACAATTAAACTTTTTTAAAAAATTTATTTAGAAAATTTTTGTGGTGCTTATGAAGCAAAATGTTGGAAAAATTATTTTTTTCATGCTTTTTGAAAATATTTTCCATAAAACTAAGTCTTTTTTCCTTTCTGTTTGATCTAAAATATGCTTCTCAGTTTCTTCAATAAATTTCATTTGAAAAGAAAACAATCAGTATACAAAACTTGCGATTTCCAGCTTAATATTAATTTACTTCTCATTTTGTATGTACCAATTTTGTTCAGTGTTGTTTTTGAAGAAACATTGAAAAAAAAAATTATAAAAATATGGAAAAAATATAGTTTTGAAATTTTAGTTATGAAAAGTTTTAAGTAAAATAATTAAATAAATTAAATTAATGATTTGGCCAGTTGCCGTTTCGCAGGCGGGTGGGGATCAACATCACTGCTCTCTCTAATATCTTGGTCATCGCCATCATCATCAGAAAGGTCGATAATTTCGTCCAACAGATATTCTGGAATTTCATCTTTGTCTTCCCCTTCTTCCTCTTTTTCCTCGTCTTCCTCTTGTTCAAAGGTGTGTTTATACCACCAACAAATTTCAGCGAGTATTGCATCTGGAGATTTCTTTCCTCTGTACCTGAAACGAAAATAGTTTTCAATCGTTAACATGTTTAAATTGTGCACTCTGACAAAGATATTAGAAAAATCTAGGAATTCAAAATATGCACACCTATAGTTACCTTATTTCAAATGGAAGCGCAGTTTGGTGATAACGTTCGCCTTGCTCATCAGATTCAGTTGGCAACTGTTGAGCGAGTTGATCAAGATGCTGATGCAAGAGATGAATTTTGTACGACATATTAACCCCAATTTCATCGAAAGCTGCCAACATGTTTGTAACAGATTGCCTGTAGTTGTCTTTGCATTCTTTACCCAAAAGTCCTTTAATGACTGCTTTCAATGCGAGCCATGCATTTAATTCTCGGTCTGTCAGAACTTGATCAAAATCTTGACGACTCATTAGTTTTCGTATGTCGGGACCATTAACAACCCCTTCCTGAATTTTGGCATTACTTAGTCTTGGGAAAATGTCTTTTAAGCCGTTGAATACTGCTGGTCTTTTTGCGATACATTTCAAAAAATTTTTAGCAATGCCAAGTTTAATGTGGAGCAACGGCAACAAAATTTTCATTTCAGGATTAAGACTTTCGTGTAGCCTATTGTCTTTAGGCCATTTCCGTCCAATGCGACTATTCCAGTTATGCTGTTTGTACTGGTTTCTTCCTTTAATACCTTCTCCGTATCGTGAATCCCAATCACACAAAAAACACGCATGTTTTGGACGGCCAGATGCTGTTAAGCCTGTAATCAATGAAACTATTTTGAGGTCGCAGCAAATGCGCCACTGGTGTTCCTTATATATGACTACTTCCAGAATGTGTTTCAAATTATCGAAATTTTCACTAATGTCCGTGCTATACGCAATCGGAACAGAAGGCATTCTATTTGTCTTGTGCAAAAGCACAACTTTTAAGCTGATCAGTGAACTATCGATGAATAAACGCCAATCATCTTTTTTATAGGTTAACCCTATCGTCTCCATTAACTTTTCAATATCGTTGCAATAAGCGAAATTTTTTGCATCATTCACATTGAAGAACTTTTCTAACTCTTTTTGGCGTTTTCGATATGCTGTTATTTTGGTACCTTTCGCCAGCAAATTATTTCCTTTCAAAAATGAAGCCATTAGTTCTGATTTTTCTGAATCAAACACAAATTTGCAACAATTCCATCCAATTGGTTTTGTGTGACTAGGATTGGGTTCTTTGATGTTTCATAGAATGTACCCTCACCAGGGTCGTATTCTGAGAACAACTTCATTGATGTAGCAGCGGCGGTTGTAGTACTGATTTCTGTTTGAAGATCAATACTTTGCTATGTTGGTACTAGAATAAATTCTGAGTGCGGTAATGGTAATTGGACACTTGGCACTGCTACATAAGTTTTATTCTTTGCTTTCCTTCTATTTAAAGTTTTATGGTAGTTGATACATCCATAGCAATTTTCTTCTTTATGCGGGCTGTTGTCTAACCAGATCATTGGTATACCAAAAGGCATAGTCTTCTTCTTTTCACTTTTCCATTGCATAAGAGTTGAATAGCAATTAAAGCAAACTTTTTTAGGGGCATAGTTTACGTCAGTGATAAACTCTTGCGAGAAATATTGTTTATAGCCCAGCTAGACAGCTTTAACGTAGTTACAAACACAATGAAACAAAATTTGGTGTTCAATAACACACTCTTAAATTTTGATGTCATGTTAAACAAGGACAGTTGTATGTGTTTACATTGCTTGCTCTTTTACGCAGCAAACGCTGATGGTGTGGAAAAATAACGAAAAAAAAACTTTAAGCAGTGCAAGCCAAAGGAAGTGTCGAATAATAAAATAAATAAAATAATATCTTTAAAGCTATTTAATACAATAAAAACAGTGAAAAGTGATTCAAAATGAGCAAAAGAACAATTGATAATCTTCTTTATAAAGAAAAGCAAGTTTTCCTTGCTAATCTAAAAAAATACGAAAGAATTACACAGCCCGACAGACATTTTGGTGCCGGAGATTTTTCAGCTGATTATAGACTAGTTTGGTTTCTAGATTTCAAATATGGACTCCGTTTTTCTCCATCAGCTCGAGTTTTTGAGTTATAGGCAAAAACATGAAAATCAGTCCTTTTTATGATAATTTTGCTATATCTAATACACTGATTTACCGATTTGTATTTCGATGATGAATTTCAATGAAGAAATATTAGACCTTGAATTTTTGCACATAAAATTACAATATCTTTGGCAGTTTTGAAGATATCGACGTTCAAACTGGAAAAAATGTCACAATTTTACCAGTTTGTTTATTTAAATTATTAATAAATAATAATGAATAATAAATAATTATTAATATTAATAAATAATAAAAAATAAAATTAATAAAATTATTTAAAAATGTCTGCACCATTTATAAAATATCATTTTGTAACTCAGTGTTATTAATTGCTCTGAAGTGATGAAAAATGGTGATGTGAGTGGACAGACGGACAGCGGACAAGGTGCATCTAATATTCAAGTGGACGTAGGAGTAGAAGTGGACACAGACTGCGGACAAGGTGCATCTAACATAGAAGTGGACGTAGAAGTTGAAATGCAAGTGAATGACAATACAGACGTGGACTTAAACAGTAGTTGCAGCGATATGAGTGAATTTATTGATGATAGCGATTTGTTTTTCAATGAACCAATTGAGGTAGACAGATTAGGAGAAATAAGGTCATGGGCAATCAGAAACAAAGTTTCACATAGCGTTGTTTCTGATTTGCTTCAAACTCTTAATAGAATAGGTATTGATGTTTCCCCTTATCTGCTAAGGGTCTTTTCAAGACTAATAGAAAGAAAGTTGAAGTACAGAGCATGTCAGAAGGTGAATTTTTATACATAGGAGTGCAAGAATTTTTTAATTCTAACTCGTTTCCTTTTCTTAAAAATAGAAACGAGGTTTTAATTGATGTAGGGATTGATGGTTTAAAACTATTTCATAGTTCCAGTAGGGTTTTATGGCCAATTCTTGGTGCTATCGTAGGATTTCCACAAGAATGCCCATTTACCATTGCCTGCTTTTCAGGTATGGAAAAACCTAGTCTTTCCAATGATTTCCTACAGGAGTTTCCTAGCGAGGTATCGCTTTTAAAAGCTAATGGTCTAAAGGTAGATAGAGTTTTAAAAAAATTTAGTGTTAGGCTTTTTTGTTGCGCCTCTCCAACTCGAGCTTTTGTGACAGGTGTCCAGTCTTTCACAGGAAAGAATAGTTGCCCCAAATGCTGTCAGGTAGGTAGCTACAGTCATCGTAGAGTTTCTTTTTCTAAAAGTGTTTCTTCCTCAAGAACAGATATTACTTTTAAGAATAGAGTAGATGTTGTTCATCACAGCGAACTCTTTTTACAAACTGAAAATGTATTAGAAAGGGCACTTTGTAGACTTAGGTCTGCAGAAATTTCGATGAAGTCTGCAATTGGAAGTCGACAGAGTTTAGGCAATTTTTATTATATCTAGGAATATACGTATTAAAAGATAGTATAAGTAGCCAGGCTTATTATAATTTTCTCTTATTACATACACGTATTAGACTTCTTTCATGTGAAACTACGTATAGCAAAGAGTGTAATGTAGCGCAGGAAATTTTAAAAGAGTTCGTTAATCAGTTTGGAGAAATTTTCGGAGATCATTTAGTTAGTTTTAATATACATGGTTTGTTGCATTTGGTAGATTGTTGTAAGCAGTTTGAAACATCAGATAGTTTTTCTGCATATAAGTTTGAAAATTATATGCAGCACTTAAAAAAAATTATTAACAAACCTAATAAAATTTTGCAGCAGCTTTTTTTAAGGTTAGAAGAAAAGAACAGTGGCAGATTAGGATACCATAAAATTTCTCAAGTAGGATCTTTCAATATAAATGATAAGAAAGAAAATTACCGTTACTGTTTTAGCCAAAAAACAGGACCTTTAAAAGTCTTAGAAGTTAAGAAAGAAGGTAGTCAGGATGTAGTTTTTGGAAATATTTTTCAAAAGGTTGAAGATTATTTCGAAGAACCACTTCAATCGTATTCAGGGTTAGGTGTATTATTAGGAAGTGACCTTAGTAGTAATATAGTAAAAATAAATAAAAGTGAAATAAAGTACACATTTTTTTGTATCCAATCCATGAAAAATTTTTATTGCTTCCAATATTACACCACGTTTTTCATGATTTTATAAACTAATTTTTACACTCACATCACATTTTCTTTCCCTTCTATATTTTATTTGATGTCTGTTTAATTCTATGCTTTGCTATTTTATTTGATTTTAATGTATTTTGTTTTATTTTATTTAATTTCATTTCATTTTGTTTTATTTTATTTAATTTCTTTTCATTCACTATTTTAAATTTTTTACTTCTAGTGGACCAAATAAATTTTGATGATCCCAACACCTTAATTGAAGGTAAAACTATTTACTTTTAAAGAGATATGAACTAATTTCAATTTTTCATAAGTAACAAATTAAAATTTTCAGATATTTCAAGCCTTCTTGGTATTCTCATGGAAAGAACAGATAAAATACTTACGAATCAAGATGCCATGAGCAGAAAATTGGAAGGCATTGAAAACCGGTTGGCCATTTTGGAGAAAAATAATACAGATATTGTAAGTAACCTCAGTTGTACATATTTACTAAAGAAAATTTAGAAAACTGATTTGCAAGCCATCTACTATTATTTGAGTACTTTGTCTGTCGTCATCACTTTTCAAAACATGATGTTTTGAACTCAGATTTTTTGATATGCACTTAAATTCAGTATGTTAGACCAGACATGCACAACGAAATCAACAAAATTTTTTTGTTTCGTTAAAAACGAAAAAAAAATTATCAGTATTATTTCGTTTCTCTAAAAACGATAAAAAAATATCAAAACAAATTTCGTTTTGTTGAAAAACGAAATCATCAGAAAAAAAATTTCGTTTCAATCTTATTAAAAAAAACATATCGTTTCTAAGTATATTTTCATCAATATATGTTTGTACAAAATCTCAAATGAAAAAAATTTAAGAAAAAAAAAATAGTTCGATTCAATGAAAACGAAATTTTTTTGTTGAAATTAACGTTATTTTTAATGTTTGTTTGAGCAAAAAAACCGAAAAAATTTTATTTTGTTAACTTCGAAACGAAATAAATATTTTTCGTTTTCTGAGATATCGTTATTTTTTTAATTTTTCGATTTTGCTGCAACGAAACAAAATAAAAATGTTGGTTATCGTTAAAATTAACGTTAACGTGCATGTCTGTGTTAGACATTCAGTAAAATACATTAAGGCATGTCGCTACTTGGCGCGCTCGGTATTCGAGTAAAAATTTGAAATTTTTGTACAGGAAAATGGTACGAGATAATGGAAAACTTTTTTGGGATGAATAAAAACACTAAAAAATTATTTAAAAAATTTTTTAAAAATAGTTAACATTTGTTATGTACGAAACTTTAATTTGAAGTTGGCGTGTCGATATCGGAAAGAGAAGATGGTTACGATAATAACTAAAGTTTGGCAGCACATAGAAAAAAAAATTCATAAATAATATGAGTATGGTTATCGTGTAACGATGATAACCAGGAATAAAAATGTAAAAAACTTCAAATTAAATACACAAAAAATGTTAAAAATTAATAAAGAAATTTTTTGTAAAAATCTTTTGAGTGTATTAATTCACCCCAAAAAAATGTTCCATTATCTCGTACCGTTTTCCTGTACAAAAATTTCAAATTTTCACTCGAATACCGAGCGCTCCAAGTAGCAACATGCCTTAATGTCTTTTACTGAATGTCTAACATACTGAATTTAAGTGCATATCAAAAAATCTGTGTTCAAAACATCATGTTTTGAAAAGTGATGACGACAGAAACAAAGTACTTAAATAATAGTAGATGGCTTGCAAATCATTTTTCTTATGACTGTGCAGCGCTCTTATATTTACTATTTAATATAATAAAAAAATTTTAAAATAATATTATTTAATGCCTCAAAAATATTTTACGTTTTTAGATATATCATAGAAGCAAGGAAATAGCTGAAAACACACTGTTGCGTGAGTGCAAAGTGCTAACAAAGCGGATGCACAAGTAGTTGTGCCGCATGACCGGGGAAGTTGATGACGAAACCGCCATAGAGGTCGCTTCCAGCCTACTCATTTCGACTATCTCTGGATCTATTGTAAGGATCGATGGTAAGTTAACTGAGCAATTTCAATAATAATTTTAAATTTGTATAAAAAATTTACAGAAGGCTCACCTTTTTATATCAAAGGTACCTCTGGCAGGCTTTACGATGTGCTTCAGAGTTTGTTTACCGATGAATTCAGCTACCTCCATAATTTTGACGGGAAGTTTGGAAAGCGTTCACTTATTGAACTTCACATTGTGAACAAAACTCTGTTTGGTAGGAATTTTATATCTTGTTGGTATATTTGCTTCATGAAGTACTAAAGAGTGATTTTTTAAGTGCCTGATAACTTTTTTTTTAAAAAAAACGCATAAAATTTGCAAAATCTCATCGGTTCTTTATTTGAAACGTTAGATTGGTCCATGACATTTACTTTTTGAAGATAATTTCATTTAAATGTTGACCGCGGCTGCGTCTTAGGTGGTCCATTCGGAAAGTCCAATTTTGGGCAACTTTTTCGAGCATTTCGGCCGGAATAGCCCGAATTTCTTCGGAAATGTTGTCTTCCAAAGCTGGAATAGTTGCTGGCTTATTTCTGTAGACTTTAGACTTGACGTAGCCCCACAAAAAATAGTCTAAAGGCGTCAAATCGCATGATCTTGGTGGCCAACTTACCGGTCCATTTCTTGAGATTAATTGTTCTCCGAAGTTTTCCCTCAAAATGGCCATAGAATCGCGAGATGTGTGGCATGTAGCGCCATCTTGTTGAAACCACATGTCAACCAAGTTCAGTTCTTCCATTTTTGGCAACAAAAAGTTTGTTAGCATCGAACGATAGCGATCACCATTCACCGTAACGTTGCGTCCAACAGCATCTTTGAAAAAATACGGTCCAATGATTCCACCAGCGTACAAACCACACCAAACAGTGCATTTTTCGGGATGCATGGCCAGTTCTTGAACGGCTTCTGGTTGCTCTTCACTCCAAATGCGGAAATTTTGCTTATTTACGTAGCCATTCAACCAGAAATGAGCCTCATCGCTGAACAAAATTTGTCGATAAAAAAGCGGATTTTCTGCCAACTTTTCTAGGGCCCATTCACTGAAAATTCGACGTTGTGGCAGATCGTTCGGCTTCAGTTCTTGCACGAGCTGTATTTTATACGGTTTTACACCAAGATCTTTGCGTAAAACCTTCCATGTGGTCGAATAACACAAACCCAATTGCTGCGAACGGCGACGAATCGACATTTCACGGTCTTCAGCAACACTCTCAGAAACAGACGCAATATTCTCTTCTGTACGCACTGTACGCATTCGTGTGGTTGGTTTAATGTCCAATAAAGTAAACTGAGTGCGAAACTTGGTCACAATCGCATTAATTGTTTGCTCACTTGGTCGATTATGTAGACCATAAATCGGACGTAAAGCGCGAAACACATTTCGAACCGAACACTGATTTTGGTAATAAAATTCAATGATTTGCAAGCGTTGCTCGTTAGTAAGTCTATTCATGATGAAATGTCAAAGCATACTGAGCATCTTTCTCTTTGACACCATGTCTGAAATCCCACGTGATCTGTCAAATACTAATGCATGAAAATCATAACCTCAAAAAAATCACCCTTTACATTGCAGATATTTTCCAAAACGAAGGACGGCAGGAGTTCAATAAAGGGGTGAAAAGATACGTCGACCTAAGCCATAACAGACACAGGCAGAGGCAGCACCTTGCTGCAAAAAAACCAAAAGGTTTTTTAATTACCAAACTATATATTTTTTTGTTATATTTGTGTGAATTAGGTGCAGTTTTGTTACAATGGTTGTAACAAGACTACCTGTAATAAGACTTCATCTAATTAGCCTCATGTAAAGTTTTCTCCATCACTAACATTTTGTTTACTTTTGATTTTAGTTAATAATTAATATCTATGGTGATGGTGTCAAGGATTTTTCTTTTTTTTTTTTTGTAATTAGTGTGAGCAGAACATCTATAGCTTTTTTTAATAGATAAAACATGTGTGGCAGATAGAGATGCCAGATCACACGGATGGACAAAAAGGCGTTATATTTTGCACGACGCTAGAACAAATAAACGTAATTTGTATGGAGCATTTTATATGAATATAACGTCAAAGGCGTTAGGTGTATGCCATATATATGGCATATCTAACAGTTAGGTGTCTAGCTGGGAGGCTTAAAAAAAATCACTCGCATTGCCACATTTTTCATCGCTTGCTATGAAACGTCCACAAACATAACAAAAATGGTCCATTTTACATTTTGGTTCCGACATTTTTAATACAATATATATTATACAATGTTTTCTTTGTTATTTTTATGAGACCGATGCACTTAACTTAAATCACTCACAAAATGAAATATGTTTCAAAAAAATCAATAGCGAATTTTATCACAACCGAGCGAAAATTAAAAGACATCAGCTTCGGCTGAGTTTCGAGTCTTAACTGAATCTTTATTTTTGAAATTCGTTCGCTTGTACGAAAAAAAATCGCTAACTGTGCGGTGGTTAAAAACAAAAAAGTTGTTTTACTAATTCCCAATTGTAACTTCCCTTTTTAATTACTTCTACTTAAATCGCTATTTATTTAATGGTTTTGGGATTTTTAACGCCAATTATCGACTAAGGGCCGTTTTATTCACTCTCAGTTAAAAATCCTTAATCTCGATTAAATTTAACTGGCAGTTAAAAATAACTGCGGAATTAAAAACCAAAGTTAAAAATTCGATTGATTCACCCTCAGTTAAAACTAACTGTCAGTTAAGAAACGTCAATTAAATTTTAATCTCAATTAAGATTTTCCCAGGGAAATTTGGTTTTACTGTTAACCCAAATGACAGTTTGTGTTTGATTTCGCGCATTGTGCGTTTTAAATTTAAAAAACTATTCAGTGACGGAAAAATTTCAATATTTTAAAATGGACAGAAAACGCGAACGTTCAGCAAATTTTAGCGCTGCCGAAGAGGAGTTACTTATTAAATGCGTTTTACTCCGGAAGGGAGTCTTGGAGTGCAAAAAGACGGACGCTTTAACTGTCAATGAAAAGAAAAGAGCTTGGGAAGATGTTTCAGTGGATTTCAACTCACGTTGTCTAAATATGGTGGTAAGTTCAGCAGAAAATTTTTAAGTTGATATTTTTTAAACTTTAATTTTGATAAGGCACGGTCGGCAAAAGCTCTGCGTGAGAAATATGGCAACGCAAAAGCCAAGTTGCGCAAAACATTTGCTGCGGAAAAGGCAAGCCGCAAAGCCACTGGTGGAGGCAAAAGCATGTCCGAATGGCAGCCCAGCAGTGATGCAATGGTGGAGCTAGCACAGACCATTGAAATGTCCATAAGTGGTACTGCTCCAAATTGTGACGATGATGACGACAACGGTGGCCTTTCTGAGATGCAAGATTCAGTTGAATCTTTGCAGGTTATGAGCTTACATCAGACATTGAGGTGGATGTTGAGGAACCACCACCAATTATTGATACGAATGAGGAATCACCGGCAATCATCAATGCAAATTTTGAGCAACCACAGCCAGACAACACTTCAATATAAGCTAGTGCAAGTAAATGTACAGCATCGAATTGGTCCGAGTATTCACCAAGGAATCTCAAACAGCCAGTGAGCAAAGCGCTGAAGAGGTCGGCTTTGAGTTCATTAACGGACAAGAAGGAATCGAGTGAGGACTTAAAAACAAAAATGATAAGAAGGGAAATGGAGATGAGAGAAGAAGAACATGCTGAGCATGCCAATCAAAAGAAGGCTGAGCATAACGCTAGGATGGAAGTGTTTGCGGCACAGTTGGCCGA
Organism: Pherbina coryleti; assembly: GCA_943735915.1. Classification (NCBI taxonomy): domain Eukaryota; kingdom Metazoa; phylum Arthropoda; class Insecta; order Diptera; family Sciomyzidae; genus Pherbina; species Pherbina coryleti. The sequence continues at coordinate 106,975,123 of OX030950.1, read as the reverse complement.
GCTGCGAAAACAAAAATTTTTAATATTTAAAAAAAAAATAGAATTTCTGATTATGAATCAGATTCGGAATAAAACATAGTTAATTATTTTAGACATAAATTGTGTTTTTATTTCTTTTTAGAATTACTTTAGGAATTGTTAACAAGTGTCTGGAAATACCTAAGAAGGAAATTGTCACGGGCATTATTTGTTGTATTTCGTTCATTTGTGCTTACATGTGGAACTTTAGTCATGGATAGTATGTAATCAAAATTTTCCACGTTTGTTGGCGGTGTGGGCTCTTTGGCATCAATTGCTATATTGTGCAATATTGCACATGCCACTATAATGAGTTTCGTTGTTTCTAATTTTACTCTTAAACCAAGAGCTAAAACCGGAAAACGACGCTTGATTACCCCAAAAGTGTGATCGATTACATTGCGTGTTCGAATATGACTTTCGTTGTAAAGTTGATATACATCAGACTCGCAATGATGTAGAGGAGTGGCGAAATAATGCGTGTTGCGATATCCTGAGTCCCCAACTATAATGAAATGACCAAAGTCACCGCGTTCCAACTGCATTTTTAAATTCGAATTATTGAAAATGGTTTGGTCATGCGATGCTCCAGGCCAACGTGCAACGATGTTCATAACTTTCATTTCAGCCGAACAAACTGCTTGCACATTCAAGGAAAACCACCCCTTTTTGTTTCGGAAGTATTCAGCATTTTTACCACCGGGAGACTCAATTCGAACATGTGTGCAATCAATGGCACCGATTGTTCGTGGAAAGCGAGCAAAAGAATACAATTTTTCGCTGGCCGAAGTGAGATCAGTTTCTGTTCTCGGCATTTGAATATAAGTAGAGCGATGCTGCGCAATTGCGAGAGAGACCTTTTTAATTATGTTCGAGACTGAGGATATACTAACGCCGGCAAAATCAGCTATAGCAACTTGCATGGAACCCAGCGCGTAAAATCGCAAAGCAATCAGGATTTGAGTGATTGGACGTATATATCGAGATCTAGTGAAGCAAAGATTAAACTAATGAACTCTGTTGAAGACATATTTCTTAGATTAAAATTTACCTTTTTTGGATATGGACAAGAGATGGTTTAATCTTTTGCAACAGTTGAACAACCGTTGCTTTCGACAAACGAAAACGACAGATGAAGTCTTTGTTATCCCATTTGCTTAAATCAATGCGATCATGCATTTTGTACTGTCTTCGCTCGATTAATAACATCCTATCTTCATCCGGATCCAACAAAATAAGTAAATCATTAAAAGTATCGCGACGTCGATTCAATTCGAGTATTTCGTTATTCATTTTAGGTAAATTTAAAAATTATATAAAAATCAATGAAATGACGTTTAAAACTTCACAGAAAAAATTAATTCCTCAATTAAGTCGCTAACTGGCTGATTTTCCAAAGTCAACTAATTCTGCAATTAAACCTAACTAGCAATTAGCTAACTAGAGAAACGTCAAAAAAAATGCCTAACTGAGAGTGAAAAAACACAACATCATTAATTTCCCTTCTTAATTGCGGATTAAATTTTAACTTTGAGTGAATAAAACGGGCCTAAGACCATTTTCTTTTCAAATGAAATTTATTGAAGAAACTGAGAAGCATATTATAGATCAAACAGAAAGCAAAAAAAGACTTAGTTTTGTGGAAAATATTTTTAAAAAGCATGAAAAAAAATAATTTTTCCAACATTTTGCTTCATAAGACCCACAAAAATTTTCTAAATAAATTTTTTAAAAAAGTTTAATTGTTGCACAGGTCTCTAGCAATAATTTGGCTTTTACAGATTGAAAAAATATTAATTAGTCGATGAGTTATAGCCAAAAAACCATATAAACAGTATGCTGAAAATCGGCATTTGACTGCAAAGTTCGAAGGTCGATTAAAAAACTTACTTAACCCCAAAATATCAATTTTGGCGTTGGGGCTAAAAGTGACATTTGCTCAGGGCAGGTTCTGACTGTTGTTCTGTTGATTTTTTTTTCATTCTGGAATAATTTATTTCTATTTTCATTTTTATTTTTGAGACATCTTCTAAGTTTTTTTTTAATAAAGAAGTTTTTTATCTTCTTATAGATGAGAAATAATCTACATTTTGTTTTCATAGTTATAAAACTAAAAAAAAAATGAAAAATAAATAACTGGCCATTTCAGCCCTTGAAAGGACTTTGACCTAGCTTCTTATGATCAATTGTGTTGTGCGTGTTATTAAGTTTGTACACAATTGACCGAGAACCTACATGCTTAACGCCGACTCCGAACGGCGATGAACGGAATTTTCTCGTTCTCAAGAAGCTTTACATGGCATTTTGATTACTCTCTGAGGTTTGCCATTGTCTGCAGAGAGGTGGCGGCCGTACAGAAAAATTATTTAATTCAAATAATTTTCTGTCGCTGCTGGGGTTCGAACCTGGGTCTCCAAGGTTCTTTGACATAGCGGCCACGCACTTTAACCAACTACGCCACGGACGCCACTATTTATAAAAAAAAACGTTATAAAACTATTTGGTTAAAATTTTAATTTTCTTCAAAATTTGTTTCAGTTTAAGTTTTATTTTAATAAGGCAAAAGATTGCTTTGTAAACATTATAATATGTTCTTAAAAAAAGAAACGCAACTGTCTGCGATGGTTGTTCCTAATAAAAAGTTTTTTATTACTTTTGTTTTTCTTTGTAACATCTTGTCACATGTAGTGTTACAACCAGCCTCTGGTGTGGGGTTGAAAGTGAGGCAGGCCTCCGTTCTCAGAATTCATTAATTTATGTCTAATCTTATCATTTGGTACATAAAAAATATTTTAAATTAAAAAACTGAATAGTTACTCAATCAAGCAAATCCATACTCAGGTAAAACAATCAAACAAATAAGAAAATATAACACTTTATAATTAAAATGTCACAACCATCCCCAATCTCCCCTACTGCGAAAATTTTTAGTACAATGAAATTTTAGAAGCGATATCTTTCCCTTACCAAAATCGGTGCACCAAGATTTGATAAAGATTTTACGTTTAATTAACATAAAAAAAAAATTCCGTCAATTTGACACCAATAACATGAACATATCTTGAAAACTATGAAAAATTTTAGTACAACCATATCTTTAATGCAACATCGTTGCTCAAAAATGCGAAAAAAAATAATCAGAAATTAAATTTTGTGACATTCGATTCAAATATCTCCGCTGTTTTTTTATACATTTTGTTGAAGTTTGTTTCTGTCTTAAAGCTTCATCAAAATACTCTGATAACCTTATTACATAATCTGATAACCTTATTATTACCGTTAGTTGAGTATAAATATTTTAAATATTTTTTCAAAAAAGGCCTGAAATATTGGAGTTTTCCTTAAAAAAAGGCTCAAAAATTGTTTTTTTTTTTGTAAAAATCTTTTGAGTGTATTAATTCACGCCAAAAAAATTTTCCATTATCTCGTACCGTTTTCCTGTACAAAAATTTCAAATTTTCACTCGAATACCGAGCGCGCCAAGTAGCAACATGCCTTAATGTCTTTTACTGAATGTCTAACATACTGAATTTAAGTGCATATCAAAAAATCTGAGTTCAAAACATCATGTTTTGAAAAGTGATGACGACAGAAACAAAGTACTTAAATAATAGTAGATGGCTTGCAAATCATTTTTCTTATGACTGTGCAGCGCTCTTATATTTACTATTTAATATAATAAAAAAATTTTAAAATAATATTATTTGATGCCTCAAAAATATTTTACGTTTTTAGATATATCATAGAAGCAAGGAAATGGCTGAAAACACACTGTTGCGTGAGTGCAAAGTGCTAACAAAGCGGATGCACAAGTAGTTGTGCCGCATGAGCGGGGAAGTTGATGACGAAACCGCCATAGAAGTCGCTTCCAGCCTACCCATTTCGACTATCTCTGGATCTATTGAAGTTAAAGAAAAGCTTCAACAACTAGAGTTCGAGATGTCGATGGTAAGTTAACTGAGCAATTTCAATAATAATTTTAAATTTGTATAAAAAATTTACAGAAGACTCACCTTTTTAAAATCAAAGGTACTGTAATGGCACAAACGCCTCATGAATACCCTTTTCATGGTTATTTACACCATGCGTTAAGTGTGGAATGGTATTTAACGTACGACATACGTGAACATACCCGCTTGACGTTCGGTTGGCACCCCTGAGGTGACAAAAGATGGCGAATTGCCGAAAATTTAACGAAGATGGCGGATCAACGTTGGCGAAGCAGCGCAGCGATCGGCCATCGTTCTTTTCTTCTGGAGCCGTAAGCGATGATGGTCGCAAGATCCGCGCGACTTACAGAATAACACAACAACAACATCAAAATAAGAAGCAATAGGTGAGTCTAGCTGACTTTAACACATCTTGAATTGACTTCTTTATAATAACAGTTAAGTGAAGTTTTTTTTCTCCTCCTCCTCCTCCTCCTCCTAATTGTTGTTGTTGTTGTAATCAGTGCCAACACCAACAACTGGTTTTCTGTTTTTTTTTACTCACTGCAACACACGCAGGCGTGGCAGTTAGACAGCAAAAGCAGCAACAAAGTAATAAAACTGCAGCCAACCTAAATTTAACAGCAGCAACAGTACCAACTGCATCAGCACCATCATCATCAGCAACAGCTATAACAGTAGCCTTAGCGCTACCGCTGTGCCGCTGCAACAACAACCCCGGAGCAACAACACAGAGATAAACATCACACCCCGGACAGGACCACCCAGGCCTGTGAATGAGGTCGCCAGGTTTTTGAAAACTAAATATATATTATACATAAAAACTATCTATCTAAAACTATTTAGAGTATATATATTTATTACGAGAGTAAATAATATATATAAAAACTAAATAAATATTATACATAAAAACTATATATCTAAAACTATTTAGAGTAGATATATACGAGATTAAATAATAAAGATACAAACTATATACATATACTATATTAAAACTAGAATTGAACCTAAAATTGCAACTAACACTGCAACTAAAACTAAAACTAAAAATAAAATTTCCATTTAAACTAAAACTAAAACGTTAATTGAAATAAAAATCTAAACTAAACTAAAACTAACATTGAAATTAAAACTAATATAAAAACTAATAGATAAAAAAATAAAAAAAATAAATAACTGGCCATTTCAGCCCTTGAAAGGACTTTGACCTAGCTTCTTATGATCAATTGTGTTGTGCGTGTTATTAAGTTTGTACACAATTGACCGAGAACCGGACCTACATGTTTAACGCTGACTCCGAACGGCGATGAACGGAATGTTCTCGTTCTCAAGAAGCTTTACATGGCAATTTGGTTACTCTCTGAGGTTTGCCATTGTCTGCAGAGAGGTGGCGGCCGTACAGAAAAATTATTTTAATTCAAATAATTTTCTGTCGCTGCTGGGGTTCGAACCTGGGTCTCCAAAGTTCTTTGACATAGCGGCCACGCACTTTAACCAACTACGCCACGGACGCCACAAAAAACTAATAGATATTTAATAATTTAAACTTAAACAAAATTTCTACAATCAAATTACTATCTAAGCTAAGACTTAATATAAACTAAAACTTAAAATTAAATAAAAATAAAACTCAAACGAAAACTAAAAATAAACTACAATTTATATAAAACAAATTAAATATTGGAAAATTTATTAAAAAAAAATTTTTAATTTTTTTATATACATATGTATATGAAAATTAAAAAAAAATATACCAAATTTAATTAAACTAAATTTAAAAAAAAAAAAAACAAAAAAAAAAACAAAACAATATAAAAACACAAAAATTATATCGAAACATACATTTAATAATATAATAAATTATACAAAAATATAAAAAAAAAATTATAAGAATCTTAATATATAAAAAAATAAATAATGTAAAAAAATGAAGAACGAACATAATTTAATAATATAATAGAACATACAAAAAGAAACAAATAAACAGAATTACATGTATATGAAAATTTAAAAAAAAAATATACCAAATTTAATTAAACTAAATTTAAAAAAAAAAAAAAAAAAAAAAAAAACAAAACAATATAAAAACACAAAAATTATATCGAAACATACATTTAATAATATAATAAATTATACAAAAATATAAAAAAAAAATTATAAGAATCTTAATATATAAGAAATAAATAATGTAAAAAAATGAAGAACGAACATAATTTAATAATATAATAGAACATACAAAAAGAAACAAATAAACAGAATTAAACATCTGAAAATATGGAATCATAAAAAATATAAGAATTTTTTAATATATATAAAAATATTTGAAAAATAAAAAAAAAAATTAAAACCAATGAAACACATAAAGTCATAAAAACAAAAATTACAAAATATCAAAAAAAAAAAAAAAAAAAAATTCTAAAATATAAAAATTTTAAAAGATATATAAAAAACTATTAAAAATATTTAAATTAAAAAAATATGTATACAACTAAAAATAAAAAAAAAATGTACAAAATATATACTTTATTATATATTAAATATATATTATTTATAGAATAAGAATATATATAAATATGAATTATATAATATAAGTGTGTATTAAAAATCCCTATTAAAGAAAAAAAAAATAGAAAAAAAAAAATGAACTAAATTTCATTTAAGTGGTAAGGGATGGAAGTGAGTTTTGCGTTAGGGAGGATCCCAAAATATTCGCCCCGGATCCTCACGGTGGGTGGGAAACGTGGGGCATGGGCCATAACATCAGGTCCATGAGCGTCGCGGTTGGGGTTGAGTGGAGGAACAGAGCCCCCCCTCTCACTCAAAAATTAAGAATTCCGTTCCGTTTTGCTTTTTATCTTTCTTTACAGATACATGAGTTCACAGGGCGAGCTCACCAAACAATCATCCGCACGAAAAATTTTTGTGTGCGACAAAGGGGTGCTCCCGGCCCAGAAAAGAACCCCCCCACTTCCCGAACTGGCAGCAAAGTGGCACGCAAGCTCGTGCGGGCCCTGGACGGTGGCACCCACAGGTGCGGTTGTGCGCGTACGCGGGTCGGCCGCCCTGGTTTTTTCTCGTCTGGCACTGTGACCAGGAGCGCCTCAAAGGGCGCTCTCCAAACATAATATAAAAACCAGGGCGATCGAATAGAAAAGCAAGCGGGCGATTGCTGCTTTTTTCGGGTTCCAAAAATTTTTTTTCTTTAGTTTTTGTTTTGGGAGCTCGTTCTCTGAACTCATGGTAGAAAAAAAAAAAAAATTGTTTTTTTAGCATGCAGTGTCAGCTTTATTCGTGATCGTTTTTTTTTATATTTTTGTAATAAATTTTAGAAACTTATTTGTTGGATTGTCAGGTGAAGGGCTTGCGGCCCTAGCTTAAACCGCGATATAGTGCCTATCTATTTTTTTTGTATAATAAAGTGACCTGCAGAAGTGTTCAAACTCAAATAAGTTAGTTTTCTTTCGAGTTCATAAAATTTTTCTTGTTTTCCTTTCTCTTGCGGGTTTATACTGTGCGCGGCAGTGCATTCGGGCCTACTGGATATTGCGAGACGGTTGCTTCAATGCGCCTCTCGACCGTTTGCTCGGATGCACTCGCTTAGTAAGCAATATAATCCCATAAGCCCACTTAGACAGTTTTATGTAAATTTAAAGTTTTTTTTTTTGGAGCTCTGTTTGGACACTCGATTCCGGCCACGGCGCTCTAAATAAGTCGGTCAAACCTTCCATCCCGAACCATGAAATAATTAATACACATTTATACGTTTAGTTTATTGATTAGAAGCAAGAAGCTTAGAAGTATTTTATTTTCTCTTCTCAACAAACAGTGGATAAATTTCACTAATTTAAAATTTAATTAACTTTTATTAAATTCATTTGTTTTTTTTATATAACTATGCCATTGCACCACAGTAACGAGGACCTGGTGAGTTTTTCGGATGGTGGTGAGGCTACGTGCAGTATCTGTAAGCTGGCTTATGGACAACATGATGATGTAATGACACCATGTCTTCATGTTTTTCATAACGTTTGCATACAAAATGGATTGCTGAGGCACACAGTTGCCCTCTGTGTCGCGCGCTTTGTAGCCCTAAAAAGCTGAAGCCATACCTGCCGGTTTTGCAAACCATGCCACAAGCCATTCCGCCAAACGCACCCACGTCCCCGTTGTTAGAAGTACCCACTCTAGGGGCGGTACCCAAAAATCGTCCAGTTACTAGGAGTCAACGGAATTTAGTAACCCAAGATTTTGGGGTCAACAAATCGCATAGTTTGAACCTATCAGGAGTGCAACTCGCGCCGAGAGAGTCGATCGAGCGTACTCCGCATCGAAATGCTGCTGCTCAACCGTCGGTTTCCGATTCGCAGTTGCAGCATTTGATAAACGAGGCCGTCCGAATCGAACTCTCAAAGCTGCAGTTAAAGTCCAGCCATGTACAGAATCCTCTTCAGGGTTCGGATTCTCCTAAGGTTCTGCAACCGGATATGCAATTTTTATCGAGACCTCCACCAAATTTAAATCCCGGAATTACGAATCATCCCTATCAGCACCAAGGTGAGGCGCAGGGCCATCCAAGGCACCCCACCCCAAGTCATTATGGGCACGGTGGCATCGGGATTCCACGTCCTCCCGCAGAATTTGCAACGTCGGAAAATGTGGCAAATGCGATTAATAACTGGAAAATCACATTTTCGGGAAAAGACGATGCATTAACTGTAGATAAATTTATTTACAGAATCCAGGCCCTGACGATGCAAAGTCTGCGTGAAGATTTGGGGAGCCTGTGCTGCTACGCCCATATGCTGTTCACGGGTAAGGCATTGGACTGGTTCTGGCGCTACCACCGAAGCGTTGCTAGGGTTGAGTGGTTCGCCCTGTGTGCTGAGTTGCGTAGCGAATTTCGAGATCGTCGAAACGACCTCGACATAATGGATTTAATGCGCAGCCACAAGCAGCGCTACGACGAAAAGTTTGATGAATTCTATGAGGCTATACTGCAATTAACCGATAGATTGCAGAGCCCTATGGATTCCGACGCCCTGCTGGGGATTTTGCAAAGAAATTTGCGTTTAGATGTGAGACGTAGTTTGCTCTACGTAAGCATCAACAGCATAAGCCAGTTGCGGACGTTAGTTCAGAGACGTGAACTGTTGGACGAGGAATACGGTAGAAATACTAGAAATCCTCCAAATCAGCGTCACGTTTCTGAGCTGACGCCCGGACCTGTGCGGCCCCGTAATAATAATATTAATGACAATTTTGATTTTTTAGACCCCCCACCAGCACCACAATAAGTTGTGATGCTGGGTGTCAAACTGACAAAAACCTTGATGCACAAATTTTATCTTTAAAAATTTTAAAACGCGAACAGCCTCGTTCGGTGACTCCTCTTCGGCAGTTCAAACCATAGCATATTGAATAGTCAGAATACCAGGCGGTGAGAAGGAGAACTTTTCAGGAGGAGGAACGCAAAAGTCACCCAGAACCTAAGCGGAGGAGGTTGAGACGATTTTGGAAGAAAATCAGAGCGCTTAAAAAATTGGTTTGTTCGGCATTGTTGACTTCGGCTCCCAAAAATGATATTCGCCCCTATGCCCCGGTCTCATTAGCCGGTGAATTGTTGGTAGGTTTAGTCGATACTGGCGCTTCTGTCAGCTGCATAGCCAACAATTTGGCACATAAAATTATGTCTAACAAGCAGCTGAAGTGGTTAAAGTATTCGGCTACATTGAAGACAGCGGATGGGACGAATCATTTTTCGGCAGGTGGGGTTGACACTCCGATCACCTATAAAGATGTCACCAAACAGGTTAAATTTTTGATTGTTCCAACTTTGTCTCAAGACTTGTACTTAGGTGTCGACTTTGTTAAGGCGTTTGGTTTGGCTAGCGACCTTTTCTGGGAAAATTCCCTTTCTCAGTCAGCGGGTGACATTTCCGAAGTGAGCTCAAATCACCACGTATTGGATGCTCGTCAACAAGCACGGCTGCACGCCACCATATTATTGTTTCCTTCTTTTTCCGAACAAGGCTTAGGCCGCACCAGGTTGATAAGTCATGTCATTGACGTAAGAGATGCTAAACCAGTCAAACAACGGCATTTCTCGGTGTCTCCTGGTGTCGAAAAACTTCTGTTTGCTGAAGTCGATCGTATGTTAGCGCTTGGCGTAATCGAGGTGTCTCAAAGCGCATGGTCTTCTCCGGTGGCATTGATCGTCAAACCCAACAAAGTTCGTCTGTGTCTCGATGCACGCAAGGTCAATGAGGTCACTGTGAAGGATGCTTATCCTCTGCCACTCATTGATGGAATTCTCAGTCGGCTTCCAAAAGCTCAATTTATTTCGAGTCTGGATTTAAAAGACGCCTTCTGGCAGATTCCATTAGATGCAGCGTCAAAGGACAAGACCGCCTTCACAGTGCCAAATCGACCGCTTTACCAGTTCGTTACAATGCCTTTTGGCCTATGTAATGCACCGTCAAATGTCACATGTCACGACTGATGGACAAGGTCATACCGGCGCACTTAAGAACTAAGGTCTTTGTTTACTTAGACGATCTATTGCTGATCACCGAAACCTTTGACGAACACGTTTCATTGTTACAGGAGGTAGCCCGATGCATACAGGACGCTGGTCTCACCATAAATATTGAAAAAAGTAAATTTTTACTTAAACAAATACACTATTTGGGTCACATAATTGCACACGGAACTATAAGTACAGATCCGGACAAAGTGAAAGCAATTCGAGAATTTCCTCAGCCGAAGACGGTTCGACAACTTCGCCACTTTCTTGGTGTCTGTGGATGGTACCGCAGGTTCGTGCCCAATTTCGCATCCACTTCGACCCCGTGTACCAACATGCTACAAAAAGCAAAAACATTTGCCTGGAACGAAGAATCCATCGCTGCTTTTGAGGCCCTCAAAAATAGTCTGTGTAGTGCTCCTGTGCTGCATAGCCCAAATTTCTCGCGTCCATTTTCTATCCAATGCGATGCTTCTCAATATGGAATTGGAGCCGTGTTGGCTCAACGCGATGATGAAGATAGTGAAGTACCCATAGCCTATATGTCTCATAAGTTTAATCAAGCCCAAAGAAACTACACTGTTTCTGAGCAAGAATGTCTGGCAGCTGTTATGGCTATTAAGAAGTTTCGAGCATATGTCGAAAGACATGAGTTCGAGGTTATAACCGATCATGCTTCGCTCAAATGGTTAATGGGTCAAACCGACTTGCACGGCAGGCTCGCTCGGTGGGCATTGAAGTTACAGGGTTTTATCGAAAAGGTAGCCAAAACGTTGTTCCCGACTCCCTATCTAGAGTGCATTCACCTGAGAAGGTTGAAATTGCAGCATTAACCGAGAATAAGACGGACCCTATCCCAGCAATAGATTTTCAGTCCAAGTTTTTCAGAACCGAAGCCTACCTAAAATTGATTTCTGACTTTCAACTAGAAGGCCGGCAACAGCCTGACATCCAAATAGTGGACGGCTTAGTTTACAAGCGGTGCGAGTTTGCAACCGGAGACCCCATCCAAGAGGACCAATCATGAAAACTCTGGGTGCCGGAAGAATTGAGAGCAGCTCTCATAGTGAATGCTCACGATCACCCAATGAGTTCACATGGTGGTATTGGAAAAACGCTCAGCCGTCTCAAAAGCTTTTATTTTTGGCCCAGAATGCCAAACAAGTGCGTGATTACGTGTTGTCCTGTGAAATTTGCAAACAAACTAAAGCCCCAAATTATATACTTCGTCCGCCAATGGCACAGCAGGCTACGTCTGTGCGAATCTTTCAGAGACTCTACGTGGACCTTTTGGGACCATATCCCAGGTCACGCTCAGGGAACGTGGGTATGTTGATTGTGTTGGATCACCTCTCGAAATTTCATTTTTTGGAGCCAGTACGAACATTCACCGCCCGGAAAATAGTAGAGTACCTGGAAAAACGAATTTTTGCTGTTTTTGGGGTTCCCGAACTGATTACGACGGACAACGGTGTTCAATTCCAAAGCTCGCTGTTCAAAGATCTCCTTAAGAAATATGGGGTGACGCATAACCTGATAGCAAATTACTCTCCACAGGCCAATGCTGTTGAACGTGTAAATCGTTCAATAATTGCCGCTGTTCGCGCATACATTCATCCCGACCAAAAAGACTGGGATGAAGCTTTGTTCTCAATTAGCGCAGCTCTCCGTAGTTTGGTTCACTCTTCGGCTGGTTTTTCGCCATATTTTATTGTTTTTAGACAAAATATGATGTGCCATGCAACGGGTTACGAACTGTTGCGAAAATTGAAACTTCTAGAAGACCCAAGTGCGGAGATTAAGCCGGAAAGAGAACTGAGCTAATCCGAGAGCAGGTTAGGCAGAATTTGCGTAAGGCATTCGAAATAAATGAAAAGAACTACAACATGCGCTCGCGTCCCACCAGTTTTGAGGTTGGTCAAATTGTATACCGTCGCAGCTTTGCCCAAAGCAAAGCGTCCGAACACTTTAGTGCAAAGCTGGCCAATGTGTTTGAGAAAGCTAAAATTGTGAAAAAGATGGGATCTGTTTACTACGAACTGACTAATATGGCAGGCCAACGGCTAGGCGTATTTCACGCCAAAGACATCAAAGCGTAGTGCCTTCAGTTCTTGTGAGACGTGGTTGACTGATTACAATAACTGTTTTGTAATGGCACAAACGCCTCATGAATACCCTTTTCATGGTTATTTACACCATGCGTTAAGTGTGGAATGGTCCTTAACGTACGACCTACGTGAACATACCCGCTTGACGTTCGGTTGGCACCCCTAAGGTGACAAAAGATGGCGAATTGCCGAAAATTTAACGAAGATGGCGGATCAACGTTGGCGAAGCAGCGCAGCGATCGGCCATCGTTCTTTTCTTCTGGAGCCGTAAGCGAGGATGGTCGCAAGATCTGCGCGACTTACAGAATAACACAACAAAAACATCAAAATAAGAAGCAATAGGTGGCTGTAGGAAGCTGTCTTTATAATAACAGTTAAGTGAAGTTTTTGGTTGTTTGATAAACTTTATTTTTTTTCTCCTCCTTATTGTTGTTGTTGTAATCAGTGCCAACACCAACAACTGGTTTTCTGTTTTTTTTTACTCACTGCAACACACGCAGGCGTGGCAGTTAGACAGCAAAAGCAGCAACAAAGTAATAAAACTGCAGCCAACCTAAATTTAACAGCAGCAACAGTACCAACTGCATCAGCACCATCATCATCAGCAACAGCTATAACAGTAGCCTTAGCGCTACCGCTGTGCCGCTGCAACAACAACCCCGGAGCAACAACACAGAGATAAACATCACACCCCGGACAGGACCACCCAGGCCTGTGAATGAGGTCGCCAGGTTTTTGAAAACTAAATATATATTATACATAAAAACTATCTATCTAAAACTATTTAGAGTATATATATTTATTACGAGAGTAAATAATATATATAAAAACTAAATAAATATTATACATAAAAACTATATATCTAAAACTATTTAGAGTAGATATATACGAGATTAAATAATAAAGATACAAACTATATACATATACTATATTAAAACTAGAATTGAACCTAAAATTGCAACTAACACTGCAACTAAAACTAAAACTAAAAATAAAATTTCCATTTAAACTAAAACTAAAACGTTAATTGAAATAAAAATCTAAACTAAATTTAAAATTAAAGTATAACATAAACGTAAATTTAAACAAAACTAAAACTATATAGTAAAACTAATACTTAACCTAAACTAAAACTAAAACTAAAACGTAAATTGAAATAAAAATCTAAACTAAATTTAAAATTAAAGTATAACATAAACGTAAATTTAAACAAAACCAAAACTATATAGTAAAACTAATACTTAACCTAAACTAAAACTAAAAATAAAATTTCCACTTAAACTAAAACTAAAACTTAAATTGAAATAAAAATCTAAACTAAACTAAAACTAACATTGAAATTAAAACTAATATAAAAACTAATAGATAAAAAAATAAAAAAAATAAATAACTGGCCATTTCAGCCCTTGAAAGGACTTTGACCTAGCTTCTTATGATCAATTGTGTTGTGCGTGTTATTAAGTTTGTACACAATTGACCGAGAACCGGACCTACATGTTTAACGCTGACTCCGAACGGCGATGAACGGAATGTTCTCGTTCTCAAGAAGCTTTACATGGCAATTTGGTTACTCTCTGAGATTTGCCATTGTCTGCAGAGAGGTGGCGGCCGTACAGAAAAATTATTTTAATTCAAATAATTTTCTGTCGCTGCTGGGGTTCGAACCTGGGTCTCCAAAGTTCTTTGACATAGCGGCCACGCACTTTAACCAACTACGCCACGGACGCCACAAAAAACTAATAGATATTTAATAATTTAAACTTAAACAAAATTTCTACAATCAAATTACTATCTAAGCTAAGACTTAATATAAACTAAAACTTAAAATTAAATAAAAATAAAACTCAAACGAAAACTAAAAATAAACTACAATTTATATAAAACAAATTAAATATTGGAAAATTTATTAAAAAAAAATTTTTAATTTTTTTATATATGTATATGAAAATTAAAAAAAAAAATATACCAAATTTAATTAAACTAAATTTAAAAAAAAAAAAAACAAAAAAAAAAACAGAACAATATAAAAACACAAAAATTATATCGAAACATACATTTAATAATATAATAAATTATACAAAAATATAAAAAAAAAATTATAAGAATCTTAATATATAAAAAAATAAATAATGTAAAAAAATGAAGAACGAACATAATTTAATAATATAATAGAACATACAAAAAGAAACAAATAAACAGAATTACATGTTTATGAAAATTTAAAAAAAAAATATACCAAATTTAATTAAACTAAATTTAAAAAAAAAAAAAAAAAAAAAAAAAACAAAACAATATAAAAACACAAAAATTATATCGAAACATACATTTAATAATATAATAAATTATACAAAAATATAAAAAAAAAATTATAAGAATCTTAATATATAAAAAATAAATAATGTAAAAAAATGAAGAACGAACATAATTTAATAATATAATAGAACATACAAAAAGAAACAAATAAACAGAATTAAACATCTGAAAATATGGAATCATAAAAAATATAAGAATATTTTAATATATATAAAAATATTTGAAAAATAAAAAAAAAATTAAAACCAATGAAACACATAAAGTCATAAAAACAAAAATTACAAAATATCAAAAAAAAAAAAAAAAAAAAATTCTAAAATATAAAAAGTTTAAAAGATATATAAAAAACTATTAAAAATATTTAAATTAAAAAAATATGTATACAACTAAAAATAAAAAAAAAATGTACAAAATATATACTTTATTATATATTAAATATATATTATATATAGAATAAGAATATATATAAATATGAATTATATAATATAAGTGTGTATTAAAAATCCCTATTAAAGAAAAAAAAAATAGAAAAAAAAAATGAACTAAATTTCATTTAAGTGGTAAGGGATAGAAGTGAGTTTTGCGTTAGGGAGGATCCCAAAATATTCGCCCCGGATCCTCACGGTGGGTGGGAAACGTGGGGCATGGGCCATAACATCAGGTCCATGAGCGTCGCGGTTGGGGTTGAGTGGAGGAACAGAGCCCCCCCTCTCACTCAAAAATTAAGAATTCCGTTCCGTTTTGCTTTTTATCTTTCTTTACAGATACATGAGTTCACAGGGCGAGCTCACCAAACAATCATCCGCACGAAAAATTTTTGTGTGCGACAAAGGGGTGCTCCCGGCCCAGAAAAGAACCCCCCCACTTCCCGAACTGGCAGCAAAGTGGCACGCAAGCTCGTGCGGGCCCTGGACGGTGGCACCCACAGGTGCGGTTGTGCGCGTACGCGGGTCGGCCGCCCTGGTTTTTTCTCGTCTGGCACTGTGACCAGGAGCGCCTCAAAGGGCGCTCTCCAAACATAATATAAAAACCAGGGCGATCGAATAGAAAAGCAAGCGGGCGATTGCTGCTTTTTTCGGGTTCCAAAAATTTTTTTTCTTTAGTTTTTGTTTTGGGAGCTCGTTCTCTGAACTCATGGTAGAAAAAAAAAAATTGTTTTTTTAGCATGCAGTGTCAGCTTTATTCGTGATCGTTTTTTTTTATATTTTTGTAATAAATTTTAGAAACTTATTTGTTGGATTGTCAGGTGAAGGGCTTGCGGCCCTAGCTTAAACCGCGATATAGTGCCTATCTATTTTTTTTGTATAATAAAGTGACCTGCAGAAGTGTTCAAACTCAAATAAGTTAGTTTTCTTTCGAGTTCATAAAATTTTTCTTGTTTTCCTTTCTCTTGCGGGTTTATACTGTGCGCGGCAGTGCATTCGGGCCTACTGGATATTGCGAGACGGTTGCTTCAATGCGCCTCTCGACCGTTTGCTCGGATGCACTCGCTTAGTAAGCAATATAATCCCATAAGCCCACTTAGACAGTTTTATGTAAATTTAAAGTTTTTTTTTTTTGGAGCTCTGTTTGGACACTCGATTCCGGCCACGGCGCTCTAAATAAGTCGGTCAAACCTTCCATCCCGAACCATGAAATAATTAATACACATTTATACGTTTAGTTTATTGATTAGAAGCAAGAAGCTTAGAAGTATTTTATTTTCTCTTCTCAACAAACAGTGGATAAATTTCACTAATTTAAAATTTAATTAACTTTTATTAAATTCATTTGTTTTTTTTATATAACTATGCCATTGCACCACAGTAACGAGGACCTGGTGAGTTTTTCGGATGGTGGTGAGGCTACGTGCAGTATCTGTAAGCTGGCTTATGGACAACATGATGATGTAATGACACCATGTCTTCATGTTTTTCATAACGTTTGCATACAAAATGGATTGCTGAGGCACACAGTTGCCCTCTGTGTCGCGCGCTTTGTAGCCCTAAAAAGCTGAAGCCATACCTGCCGGTTTTGCAAACCATGCCACAAGCCATTCCGCCAAACGCACCCACGTCCCCGTTGTTAGAAGTACCCACTCTAGGGGCGGTACCCAAAAATCGTCCAGTTACTAGGAGTCAACGGAATTTAGTAACCCAAGATTTTGGGGTCAACAAATCGCATAGTTTGAACCTATCAGGAGTGCAACTCGCGCCGAGAGAGTCGATCGAGCGTACTCCGCATCGAAATGCTGCTGCTCAACCGTCGGTTTCCGATTCGCAGTTGCAGCATTTGATAAACGAGGCCGTCCGAATCGAACTCTCAAAGCTGCAGTTAAAGTCCAGCCATGTACAGAATCCTCTTCAGGGTTCGGATTCTCCTAAGGTTCTGCAACCGGATATGCAATTTTTATCGAGACCTCCACCAAATTTAAATCCCGGAATTACGAATCATCCCTATCAGCACCAAGGTGAGGCGCAGGGCCATCCAAGGCACCCCACCCCAAGTCATTATGGGCACGGTGGCATCGGGATTCCACGTCCTCCCGCAGAATTTGCAACGTCGGAAAATGTGGCAAATGCGATTAATAACTGGAAAATCACATTTTCGGGAAAAGACGATGCATTAACTGTAGATAAATTTATTTACAGAATCCAGGCCCTGACGATGCAAAGTCTGCGTGAAGATTTGGGGAGCCTGTGCTGCTACGCCCATATGCTGTTCACGGGTAAGGCATTGGACTGGTTCTGGCGCTACCACCGAAGCGTTGCTAGGGTTGAGTGGTTCGCCCTGTGTGCTGAGTTGCGTAGCGAATTTCGAGATCGTCGAAACGACCTCGACATAATGGATTTAATGCGCAGCCACAAGCAGCGCTACGACGAAAAGTTTGATGAATTCTATGAGGCTATACTGCAATTAACCGATAGATTGCAGAGCCCTATGGATTCCGACGCCCTGCTGGGGATTTTGCAAAGAAATTTGCGTTTAGATGTGAGACGTAGTTTGCTCTACGTAAGCATCAACAGCATAAGCCAGTTGCGGACGTTAGTTCAGAGACGTGAACTGTTGGACGAGGAATACGGTAGAAATACTAGAAATCCTCCAAATCAGCGTCACGTTTCTGAGCTGACGCCCGGACCTGTGCGGCCCCGTAATAATAATATTAATGACAATTTTGATTTTTTAGACCCCCCACCAGCACCACAATAAGTTGTGATGCTGGGTGTCAAACTGACAAAAACCTTGATGCACAAATTTTATCTTTAAAAATTTTAAAACGCGAACAGCCTCGTTCGGTGACTCCTCTTCGGCAGTTCAAACCATAGCATATTGAATAGTCAGAATACCAGGCGGTGAGAAGGAGAACTTTTCAGGAGGAGGAACGCAAAAGTCACCCAGAACCTAAGCGGAGGAGGTTGAGACGATTTTGGAAGAAAATCAGAGCGCTTAAAAAATTGGTTTGTTCGGCATTGTTGACTTCGGCTCCCAAAAATGATATTCGCCCCTATGCCCCGGTCTCATTAGCCGGTGAATTGTTGGTAGGTTTAGTCGATACTGGCGCTTCTGTCAGCTGCATAGCCAACAATTTGGCACATAAAATTATGTCTAACAAGCAGCTGAAGTGGTTAAAGTATTCGGCTACATTGAAGACAGCGGATGGGACGAATCATTTTTCGGCAGGTGGGGTTGACACTCCGATCACCTATAAAGATGTCACCAAACAGGTTAAATTTTTGATTGTTCCAACTTTGTCTCAAGACTTGTACTTAGGTGTCGACTTTGTTAAGGCGTTTGGTTTGGCTAGCGACCTTTTCTGGGAAAATTCCCTTTCTCAGTCAGCGGGTGACATTTCCGAAGTGAGCTCAAATCACCACGTATTGGATGCTCGTCAACAAGCACGGCTGCACGCCACCATATTATTGTTTCCTTCTTTTTCCGAACAAGGCTTAGGCCGCACCAGGTTGATAAGTCATGTCATTGACGTAAGAGATGCTAAACCAGTCAAACAACGGCATTTCTCGGTGTCTCCTGGTGTCGAAAAACTTCTGTTTGCTGAAGTCGATCGTATGTTAGCGCTTGGCGTAATCGAGGTGTCTCAAAGCGCATGGTCTTCTCCGGTGGCATTGATCGTCAAACCCAACAAAGTTCGTCTGTGTCTCGATGCACGCAAGGTCAATGAGGTCACTGTGAAGGATGCTTATCCTCTGCCACTCATTGATGGAATTCTCAGTCGGCTTCCAAAAGCTCAATTTATTTCGAGTCTGGATTTAAAAGACGCCTTCTGGCAGATTCCATTAGATGCAGCGTCAAAGGACAAGACCGCCTTCACAGTGCCAAATCGACCGCTTTACCAGTTCGTTACAATGCCTTTTGGCCTATGTAATGCACCGTCAAATGTCACATGTCACGACTGATGGACAAGGTCATACCGGCGCACTTAAGAACTAAGGTCTTTGTTTACTTAGACGATCTATTGCTGATCACCGAAACCTTTGACGAACACGTTTCATTGTTACAGGAGGTAGCCCGATGCATACAGGACGCTGGTCTCACCATAAATATTGAAAAAAGTAAATTTTTACTTAAACAAATACACTATTTGGGTCACATAATTGCACACGGAACTATAAGTACGGATCCGGACAAAGTGAAAGCAATTCGAGAATTTCCTCAGCCGAAGACGGTTCGACAACTTCGCCACTTTCTTGGTGTCTGTGGATGGTACCGCAGGTTCGTGCCCAATTTCGCATCCACTTCGACCCCGTGTACCAACATGCTACAAAAAGCAAAAACATTTGCCTGGAACGAAGAATCCATCGCTGCTTTTGAGGCCCTCAAAAATAGTCTGTGTAGTGCTCCTGTGCTGCATAGCCCAAATTTCTCGCGTCCATTTTCTATCCAATGCGATGCTTCTCAATATGGAATTGGAGCCGTGTTGGCTCAACGCGATGATGAAGATAGTGAAGTACCCATAGCCTATATGTCTCATAAGTTTAATCAAGCCCAAAGAAACTACACTGTTTCTGAGCAAGAATGTCTGGCAGCTGTTATGGCTATTAAGAAGTTTCGAGCATATGTCGAAAGACATGAGTTCGAGGTTATAACCGATCATGCTTCGCTCAAATGGTTAATGGGTCAAACCGACTTGCACGGCAGGCT
Source organism: Pherbina coryleti (assembly GCA_943735915.1). Lineage (NCBI taxonomy): Eukaryota > Metazoa > Arthropoda > Insecta > Diptera > Sciomyzidae > Pherbina > Pherbina coryleti. Next base: position 106,955,072 of record OX030950.1, on the reverse strand, counting down.
CGCTCGGTGGGCATTGAAGTTACAGGGTTTTATCGAAAAGGTAGCCAAAACGTTGTTCCCGACTCCCTATCTAGAGTGCATTCACCTGAGAAGGTTGAAATTGCAGCATTAACCGAGAATAAGACGGACCCTATCCCAGCAATAGATTTTCAGTCCAAGTTTTTCAGAACCGAAGCCTACCTAAAATTGATTTCTGACTTTCAACTAGAAGGCCGGCAACAGCCTGACATCCAAATAGTGGACGGCTTAGTTTACAAGCGGTGCAAGTTTGCAACCGGAGACCCCATCCAAGAGGACCAATCATGAAAACTCTGGGTGCCGGAAGAATTGAGAGCAGCTCTCATAGTGAATGCTCACGATCACCCAATGAGTTCACATGGTGGTATTGGAAAAACGCTCAGCCGTCTCAAAAGCTTTTATTTTTGGCCCAGAATGCCAAACAAGTGCGTGATTACGTGTTGTCCTGTGAAATTTGCAAACAAACTAAAGCCCCAAATTATATACTTCGTCCGCCAATGGCACAGCAGGCTACGTCTGTGCGAATCTTTCAGAGACTCTACGTGGACCTTTTGGGACCATATCCCAGGTCACGCTCAGGGAACGTGGGTATGTTGATTGTGTTGGATCACCTCTCGAAATTTCATTTTTTGGAGCCAGTACGAACATTCACCGCCCGGAAAATAGTAGAGTACCTGGAAAAACGAATTTTTGCTGTTTTTGGGGTTCCCGAACTGATTACGACGGACAACGGTGTTCAATTCCAAAGCTCGCTGTTCAAAGATCTCCTTAAGAAATATGGGGTGACGCATAACCTGATAGCAAATTACTCTCCACAGGCCAATGCTGTTGAACGTGTAAATCGTTCAATAATTGCCGCTGTTCGCGCATACATTCATCCCGACCAAAAAGACTGGGATGAAGCTTTGTTCTCAATTAGCGCAGCTCTCCGTAGTTTGGTTCACTCTTCGGCTGGTTTTTCGCCATATTTTATTGTTTTTAGACAAAATATGATGTGCCATGCAACGGGTTACGAACTGTTGCGAAAATTGAAACTTCTAGAAGACCCAAGTGCGGAGATTAAGCCGGAAAGAGAACTGAGCTAATCCGAGAGCAGGTTAGGCAGAATTTGCGTAAGGCATTCGAAATAAATGAAAAGAACTACAACATGCGCTCGCGTCCCACCAGTTTTGAGGTTGGTCAAATTGTATACCGTCGCAGCTTTGCCCAAAGCAAAGCGTCCGAACACTTTAGTGCAAAGCTGGCCAATGTGTTTGAGAAAGCTAAAATTGTGAAAAAGATGGGATCTGTTTACTACGAACTGACTAATATGGCAGGCCAACGGCTAGGCGTATTTCACGCCAAAGACATCAAAGCGTAGTGCCTTCAGTTCTTGTGAGACGTGGTTGACTGATTACAATAACTGTTTTGTAATGGCACAAACGTCTCATGAATACCCTTTTCATGGTTATTTACACCATGCGTTAAGTGTGGAATGGTCCTTAACGTACGACCTACGTGAACATACCCGCTTGACGTTCGGTTGGCACCCCTAAGGTGACAAAAGATGGCGAATTGCCGAAAATTTAACGAAGATGGCGGATCAACGTTGGCGAAGCAGCGCAGCGATCGGCCATCGTTCTTTTCTTCTGGAGCCGTAAGCGAGGATGGTCGCAAGATCTGCGCGACTTACAGAATAACACAACAAAAACATCAAAATAAGAAGCAATAGGTGGCTGTAGGAAGCTGTCTTTATAATAACAGTTAAGTGAAGTTTTTGGTTGTTTGATAAACTTTATTTTTTTTCTCCTCCTTATTGTTGTTGTTGTAATCAGTGCCAACACCAACAACTGGTTTTCTGTTTTTTTTTACTCACTGCAACACACGCAGGCGTGGCAGTTAGACAGCAAAAGCAGCAACAAAGTAATAAAACTGCAGCCAACCTAAATTTAACAGCAGCAACAGTACCAACTGCATCAGCACCATCATCATCAGCAACAGCTATAACAGTAGCCTTAGCGCTACCGCTGTGCCGCTGCAACAACAACCCCGGAGCAACAACACAGAGATAAACATCACACCCCGGACAGGACCACCCAGGCCTGTGAATGAGGTCGCCAGGTTTTTGAAAACTAAATATATATTATACATAAAAACTATCTATCTAAAACTATTTAGAGTATATATATTTATTACGAGAGTAAATAATATATATAAAAACTAAATAAATATTATACATAAAAACTATATATCTAAAACTATTTAGAGTAGATATATACGAGATTAAATAATAAAGATACAAACTATATACATATACTATATTAAAACTAGAATTGAACCTAAAATTGCAACTAACACTGCAACTAAAACTAAAACTAAAAATAAAATTTCCATTTAAACTAAAACTAAAACGTTAATTGAAATAAAAATCTAAACTAAATTTAAAATTAAAGTATAACATAAACGTAAATTTAAACAAAACTAAAACTATATAGTAAAACTAATACTTAACCTAAACTAAAACTAAAACTAAAACGTAAATTGAAATAAAAATCTAAACTAAATTTAAAATTAAAGTATAACATAAACGTAAATTTAAACAAAACCAAAACTATATAGTAAAACTAATACTTAACCTAAACTAAAACTAAAAATAAAATTTCCACTTAAACTAAAACTAAAACTTAAATTGAAATAAAAATCTAAACTAAACTAAAACTAACATTGAAATTAAAACTAATATAAAAACTAATAGATAAAAAAATAAAAAAAATAAATAACTGGCCATTTCAGCCCTTGAAAGGACTTTGACCTAGCTTCTTATGATCAATTGTGTTGTGCGTGTTATTAAGTTTGTACACAATTGACCGAGAACCGGACCTACATGTTTAACGCTGACTCCGAACGGCGATGAACGGAATGTTCTCGTTCTCAAGAAGCTTTACATGGCAATTTGGTTACTCTCTGAGGTTTGCCATTGTCTGCAGAGAGGTGGCGGCCGTACAGAAAAATTATTTTAATTCAAATAATTTTCTGTCGCTGCTGGGGTTCGAACCTGGGTCTCCAAAGTTCTTTGACATAGCGGCCACGCACTTTAACCAACTACGCCACGGACGCCACAAAAAACTAATAGATATTTAATAATTTAAACTTAAACAAAATTTCTACAATCAAATTACTATCTAAGCTAAGACTTAATATAAACTAAAACTTAAAATTAAATAAAAATAAAACTCAAACGAAAACTAAAAATAAACTACAATTTATATAAAACAAATTAAATATTGGAAAATTTATTAAAAAAAAATTTTTAATTTTTTTATATATGTATATGAAAATTAAAAAAAAAAATATACCAAATTTAATTAAACTAAATTTAAAAAAAAAAAAAAACAAAAAAAAAAACAGAACAATATAAAAACACAAAAATTATATCGAAACATACATTTAATAATATAATAAATTATACAAAAATATAAAAAAAAAATTATAAGAATCTTAATATATAAAAAAATAAATAATGTAAAAAAATGAAGAACGAACATAATTTAATAATATAATAGAACATACAAAAAGAAACAAATAAACAGAATTACATGTTTATGAAAATTTAAAAAAAAAATATACCAAATTTAATTAAACTAAATTTAAAAAAAAAAAAAAAAAAAAAAAAAAAACAAAACAATATAAAAACACAAAAATTATATCGAAACATACATTTAATAATATAATAAATTATACAAAAATATAAAAAAAAATTATAAGAATCTTAATATATAAAAAATAAATAATGTAAAAAAATGAAGAACGAACATAATTTAATAATATAATAGAACATACAAAAAGAAACAAATAAACAGAATTAAACATCTGAAAATATGGAATCATAAAAAATATAAGAATATTTTAATATATATAAAAATATTTGAAAAATAAAAAAAAAAATTAAAACCAATGAAACACATAAAGTCATAAAAACAAAAATTACAAAATATCAAAAAAAAAAAAAAAAAAAAATTCTAAAATATAAAAAGTTTAAAAGATATATAAAAAACTATTAAAAATATTTAAATTAAAAAAATATGTATACAACTAAAAATAAAAAAAAAATGTACAAAATATATACTTTATTATATATTAAATATATATTATATATAGAATAAGAATATATATAAATATGAATTATATAATATAAGTGTGTATTAAAAATCCCTATTAAAGAAAAAAAAAATAGAAAAAAAAAATGAACTAAATTTCATTTAAGTGGTAAGGGATGGAAGTGAGTTTTGCGTTAGGGAGGATCCCAAAATATTCGCCCCGGATCCTCACGGTGGGTGGGAAACGTGGGGCATGGGCCATAACATCAGGTCCATGAGCGTCGCGGTTGGGGTTGAGTGGAGGAACAGAGCCCCCCCTCTCACTCAAAAATTAAGAATTCCGTTCCGTTTTGCTTTTTATCTTTCTTTACAGATACATGAGTTCACAGGGCGAGCTCACCAAACAATCATCCGCACGAAAAATTTTTGTGTGCGACAAAGGGGTGCTCCCGGCCCAGAAAAGAACCCCCCCACTTCCCGAACTGGCAGCAAAGTGGCACGCAAGCTCGTGCGGGCCCTGGACGGTGGCACCCACAGGTGCGGTTGTGCGCGTACGCGGGTCGGCCGCCCTGGTTTTTTCTCGTCTGGCACTGTGACCAGGAGCGCCTCAAAGGGCGCTCTCCAAACATAATATAAAAACCAGGGCGATCGAATAGAAAAGCAAGCGGGCGATTGCTGCTTTTTTCGGGTTCCAAACATTTTTTTTCTTTAGTTTTTGTTTTGGGAGCTCGTTCTCTGAACTCATGGTAGAAAAAAAAAAAATTGTTTTTTTAGCATGCAGTGTCAGCTTTATTCGTGATCGTTTTTTTTTATATTTTTGTAATAAATTTTAGAAACTTATTTGTTGGATTGTCAGGTGAAGGGCTTGCGGCCCTAGCTTAAACCGCGATATAGTGCCTATCTATTTTTTTTGTATAATAAAGTGACCTGCAGAAGTGTTCAAACTCAAATAAGTTAGTTTTCTTTCGAGTTCATAAAATTTTTCTTGTTTTCCTTTCTCTTGCGGGTTTATACTGTGCGCGGCAGTGCATTCGGGCCTACTGGATATTGCGAGACGGTTGCTTCAATGCGCCTCTTGACCGTTTGCTCGGATGCACTCGCTTAGTAAGCAATATAATCCCATAAGCCCACTTAGACAGTTTTATGTAAATTTAAAGTTTTTTTTTTTTGGAGCTCTGTTTGGACACTCGATTCCGGCCACGGCGCTCTAAATAAGTCGGTCAAACCTTCCATCCCGAACCATGAAATAATTAATACACATTTATACGTTTAGTTTATTGATTAGAAGCAAGAAGCTTAGAAGTATTTTATTTTCTCTTCTCAACAAACAGTGGATAAATTTCACTAATTTAAAATTTAATTAACTTTTATTAAATTCATTTGTTTTTTTTATATAACTATGCCATTGCACCACAGTAACGAGGACCTGGTGAGTTTTTCGGATGGTGGTGAGGCTACGTGCAGTATCTGTAAGCTGGCTTATGGACAACATGATGATGTAATGACACCATGTCTTCATGTTTTTCATAACGTTTGCATACAAAATGGATTGCTGAGGCACACAGTTGCCCTCTGTGTCGCGCGCTTTGTAGCCCTAAAAAGCTGAAGCCATACCTGCCGGTTTTGCAAACCATGCCACAAGCCATTCCGCCAAACGCACCCACGTCCCCGTTGTTAGAAGTACCCACTCTAGGGGCGGTACCCAAAAATCGTCCAGTTACTAGGAGTCAACGGAATTTAGTAACCCAAGATTTTGGGGTCAACAAATCGCATAGTTTGAACCTATCAGGAGTGCAACTCGCGCCGAGAGAGTCGATCGAGCGTACTCCGCATCGAAATGCTGCTGCTCAACCGTCGGTTTCCGATTCGCAGTTGCAGCATTTGATAAACGAGGCCGTCCGAATCGAACTCTCAAAGCTGCAGTTAAAGTCCAGCCATGTACAGAATCCTCTTCAGGGTTCGGATTCTCCTAAGGTTCTGCAACCGGATATGCAATTTTTATCGAGACCTCCACCAAATTTAAATCCCGGAATTACGAATCATCCCTATCAGCACCAAGGTGAGGCGCAGGGCCATCCAAGGCACCCCACCCCAAGTCATTATGGGCATGGTGGCATCGGGATTCCACGTCCTCCCGCAGAATTTGCAACGTCGGAAAATGTGGCAAATGCGATTAATAACTGGAAAATCACATTTTCGGGAAAAGACGATGCATTAACTGTAGATAAATTTATTTACAGAATCCAGGCCCTGACGATGCAAAGTCTGCGTGAAGATTTGGGGAGCCTGTGCTGCTACGCCCATATGCTGTTCACGGGTAAGGCATTGGACTGGTTCTGGCGCTACCACCGAAGCGTTGCTAGGGTTGAGTGGTTCGCCCTGTGTGCTGAGTTGCGTAGCGAATTTCGAGATCGTCGAAACGACCTCGACATAATGGATTTAATGCGCAGCCACAAGCAGCGCTACGACGAAAAGTTTGATGAATTCTATGAGGCTATACTGCAATTAACCGATAGATTGCAGAGCCCTATGGATTCCGACGCCCTGCTGGGGATTTTGCAAAGAAATTTGCGTTTAGATGTGAGACGTAGTTTGCTCTACGTAAGCATCAACAGCATAAGCCAGTTGCGGACGTTAGTTCAGAGACGTGAACTGTTGGACGAGGAATACGGTAGAAATACTAGAAATCCTCCAAATCAGCGTCACGTTTCTGAGCTGACGCCCGGACCTGTGCGGCCCCGTAATAATAATATTAATGACAATTTTGATTTTTTAGACCCCCCACCAGCACCACAATAAGTTGTGATGCTGGGTGTCAAACTGACAAAAACCTTGATGCACAAATTTTATCTTTAAAAATTTTAAAACGCGAACAGCCTCGTTCGGTGACTCCTCTTCGGCAGTTCAAACCATAGCATATTGAATAGTCAGAATACCAGGCGGTGAGAAGGAGAACTTTTCAGGAGGAGGAACGCAAAAGTCACCCAGAACCTAAGCGGAGGAGGTTGAGACGATTTCAGACGAAAATCAGAGCGCTTAAAAAATTGGTTTGTTCGGCATTGTTGACTTCGGCTCCCAAAAATGATATTCGCCCCTATGCCCCGGTCTCATTAGCCGGTGAATTGTTGGTAGGTTTAGTCGATACTGGCGCTTCTGTCAGCTGCATAGCCAACAATTTGGCACATAAAATTATGTCTAACAAGCAGCTGAAGTGGTTAAAGTATTCGGCTACATTGAAGACAGCGGATGGGACGAATCATTTTTCGGCAGGTGGGGTTGACACTCCGATCACCTATAAAGATGTCACCAAACAGGTTAAATTTTTGATTGTTCCAACTTTGTCTCAAGACTTGTACTTAGGTGTCGACTTTGTTAAGGCGTTTGGTTTGGCTAGCGACCTTTTCTGGGAAAATTCCCTTTCTCAGTCAGCGGGTGACATTTCCGAAGTGAGCTCAAATCACCACGTATTGGATGCTCGTCAACAAGCACGGCTGCACGCCACCATATTATTGTTTCCTTCTTTTTCCGAACAAGGCTTAGGCCGCACCAGGTTGATAAGTCATGTCATTGACGTAAGAGATGCTAAACCAGTCAAACAACGGCATTTCTCGGTGTCTCCTGGTGTCGAAAAACTTCTGTTTGCTGAAGTCGATCGTATGTTAGCGCTTGGCGTAATCGAGGTGTCTCAAAGCGCATGGTCTTCTCCGGTGGCATTGATCGTCAAACCCAACAAAGTTCGTCTGTGTCTCGATGCACGCAAGGTCAATGAGGTCACTGTGAAGGATGCTTATCCTCTGCCACTCATTGATGGAATTCTCAGTCGGCTTCCAAAAGCTCAATTTATTTCGAGTCTGGATTTAAAAGACGCCTTCTGGCAGATTCCATTAGATGCAGCGTCAAAGGACAAGACCGCCTTCACAGTGCCAAATCGACCGCTTTACCAGTTCGTTACAATGCCTTTTGGCCTATGTAATGCACCGTCAAATGTCACATGTCACGACTGATGGACAAGGTCATACCGGCGCACTTAAGAACTAAGGTCTTTGTTTACTTAGACGATCTATTGCTGATCACCGAAACCTTTGACGAACACGTTTCATTGTTACAGGAGGTAGCCCGATGCATACAGGACGCTGGTCTCACCATAAATATTGAAAAAAGTAAATTTTTACTTAAACAAATACACTATTTGGGTCACATAATTGCACACGGAACTATAAGTACGGATCCGGACAAAGTGAAAGCAATTCGAGAATTTCCTCAGCCGAAGACGGTTCGACAACTTCGCCACTTTCTTGGTGTCTGTGGATGGTACCGCAGGTTCGTGCCCAATTTCGCATCCACTTCGACCCCGTGTACCAACATGCTACAAAAAGCAAAAACATTTGCCTGGAACGAAGAATCCATCGCTGCTTTTGAGGCCCTCAAAAATAGTCTGTGTAGTGCTCCTGTGCTGCATAGCCCAAATTTCTCGCGTCCATTTTCTATCCAATGCGATGCTTCTCAATATGGAATTGGAGCCGTGTTGGCTCAACGCGATGATGAAGATAGTGAAGTACCCATAGCCTATATGTCTCATAAGTTTAATCAAGCCCAAAGAAACTACACTGTTTCTGAGCAAGAATGTCTGGCAGCTGTTATGGCTATTAAGAAGTTTCGAGCATATGTCGAAAGACATGAGTTCGAGGTTATAACCGATCATGCTTCGCTCAAATGGTTAATGGGTCAAACCGACTTGCACGGCAGGCTCGCTCGGTGGGCATTGAAGTTACAGGGTTTTATCGAAAAGGTAGCCAAAACGTTGTTCCCGACTCCCTATCTAGAGTGCATTCACCTGAGAAGGTTGAAATTGCAGCATTAACCGAGAATAAGACGGACCCTATCCCAGCAATAGATTTTCAGTCCAAGTTTTTCAGAACCGAAGCCTACCTAAAATTGATTTCTGACTTTCAACTAGAAGGCCGGCAACAGCCTGACATCCAAATAGTGGACGGCTTAGTTTACAAGCGGTGCGAGTTTGCAACCGGAGACCCCATCCAAGAGGACCAATCATGAAAACTCTGGGTGCCGGAAGAATTGAGAGCAGCTCTCATAGTGAATGCTCACGATCACCCAATGAGTTCACATGGTGGTATTGGAAAAACGCTCAGCCGTCTCAAAAGCTTTTATTTTTGGCCCAGAATGCCAAACAAGTGCGTGATTACGTGTTGTCCTGTGAAATTTGCAAACAAACTAAAGCCCCAAATTATATACTTCGTCCGCCAATGGCACAGCAGGCTACGTCTGTGCGAATCTTTCAGAGACTCTACGTGGACCTTTTGGGACCATATCCCAGGTCACGCTCAGGGAACGTGGGTATGTTGATTGTGTTGGATCACCTCTCGAAATTTCATTTTTTGGAGCCAGTACGAACATTCACCGCCCGGAAAATAGTAGAGTACCTGGAAAAACGAATTTTTGCTGTTTTTGGGGTTCCCGAACTGATTACGACGGACAACGGTGTTCAATTCCAAAGCTCGCTGTTCAAAGATCTCCTTAAGAAATATGGGGTGACGCATAACCTGATAGCAAATTACTCTCCACAGGCCAATGCTGTTGAACGTGTAAATCGTTCAATAATTGCCGCTGTTCGCGCATACATTCATCCCGACCAAAAAGACTGGGATGAAGCTTTGTTCTCAATTAGCGCAGCTCTCCGTAGTTTGGTTCACTCTTCGGCTGGTTTTTCGCCATATTTTATTGTTTTTAGACAAAATATGATGTGCCATGCAACGGGTTACGAACTGTTGCGAAAATTGAAACTTCTAGAAGACCCAAGTGCGGAGATTAAGCCGGAAAGAGAACTGAGCTAATCCGAGAGCAGGTTAGGCAGAATTTGCGTAAGGCATTCGAAATAAATGAAAAGAACTACAACATGCGCTCGCGTCCCACCAGTTTTGAGGTTGGTCAAATTGTATACCGTCGCAGCTTTGCCCAAAGCAAAGCGTCCGAACACTTTAGTGCAAAGCTGGCCAATGTGTTTGAGAAAGCTAAAATTGTGAAAAAGATGGGATCTGTTTACTACGAACTGACTAATATGGCAGGCCAACGGCTAGGCGTATTTCACGCCAAAGACATCAAAGCGTAGTGCCTTCAGTTCTTGTGAGACGTGGTTGACTGATTACAATAACTGTTTTGTAATGGCACAAACGCCTCATGAATACCCTTTTCATGGTTATTTACACCATGCGTTAAGTGTGGAATGGTCCTTAACGTACGACCTACGTGAACATACCCGCTTGACGTTCGGTTGGCACCCCTAAGGTGACAAAAGATGGCGAATTGCCGAAAATTTAACGAAGATGGCGGATCAACGTTGGCGAAGCAGCGCAGCGATCGGCCATCGTTCTTTTCTTCTGGAGCCGTAAGCGAGGATGGTCGCAAGATCTGCGCGACTTACAGAATAACACAACAAAAACATCAAAATAAGAAGCAATAGGTGGCTGTAGGAAGCTGTCTTTATAATAACAGTTAAGTGAAGTTTTTGGTTGTTTGATAAACTTTATTTTTTTTCTCCTCCTTATTGTTGTTGTTGTAATCAGTGCCAACACCAACAACTGGTTTTCTGTTTTTTTTTACTCACTGCAACACACGCAGGCGTGGCAGTTAGACAGCAAAAGCAGCAACAAAGTAATAAAACTGCAGCCAACCTAAATTTAACAGCAGCAACAGTACCAACTGCATCAGCACCATCATCATCAGCAACAGCTATAACAGTAGCCTTAGCGCTACCGCTGTGCCGCTGCAACAACAACCCCGGAGCAACAACACAGAGATAAACATCACACCCCGGACAGGACCACCCAGGCCTGTGAATGAGGTCGCCAGGTTTTTGAAAACTAAATATATATTATACATAAAAACTATCTATCTAAAACTATTTAGAGTATATATATTTATTACGAGAGTAAATAATATATATAAAAACTAAATAAATATTATACATAAAAACTATATATCTAAAACTATTTAGAGTAGATATATACGAGATTAAATAATAAAGATACAAACTATATACATATACTATATTAAAACTAGAATTGAACCTAAAATTGCAACTAACACTGCAACTAAAACTAAAACTAAAAATAAAATTTCCATTTAAACTAAAACTAAAACGTTAATTGAAATAAAAATCTAAACTAAATTTAAAATTAAAGTATAACATAAACGTAAATTTAAACAAAACTAAAACTATATAGTAAAACTAATACTTAACCTAAACTAAAACTAAAACTAAAACGTAAATTGAAATAAAAATCTAAACTAAATTTAAAATTAAAGTATAACATAAACGTAAATTTAAACAAAACCAAAACTATATAGTAAAACTAATACTTAACCTAAACTAAAACTAAAAATAAAATTTCCACTTAAACTAAAACTAAAACTTAAATTGAAATAAAAATCTAAACTAAACTAAAACTAACATTGAAATTAAAACTAATATAAAAACTAATAGATAAAAAAATAAAAAAAATAAATAACTGGCCATTTCAGCCCTTGAAAGGACTTTGACCTAGCTTCTTATGATCAATTGTGTTGTGCGTGTTATTAAGTTTGTACACAATTGACCGAGAACCGGACCTACATGTTTAACGCTGACTCCGAACGGCGATGAACGGAATGTTCTCGTTCTCAAGAAGCTTTACATGGCAATTTGGTTACTCTCTGAGATTTGCCATTGTCTGCAGAGAGGTGGCGGCCGTACAGAAAAATTATTTTAATTCAAATAATTTTCTGTCGCTGCTGGGGTTCGAACCTGGGTCTCCAAAGTTCTTTGACATAGCGGCCACGCACTTTAACCAACTACGCCACGGACGCCACAAAAAACTAATAGATATTTAATAATTTAAACTTAAACAAAATTTCTACAATCAAATTACTATCTAAGCTAAGACTTAATATAAACTAAAACTTAAAATTAAATAAAAATAAAACTCAAACGAAAACTAAAAATAAACTACAATTTATATAAAACAAATTAAATATTGGAAAATTTATTAAAAAAAAATTTTTAATTTTTTTATATATGTATATGAAAATTAAAAAAAAAATATACCAAATTTAATTAAACTAAATTTAAAAAAAAAAAAAACAAAAAAAAAAACAGAACAATATAAAAACACAAAAATTATATCGAAACATACATTTAATAATATAATAAATTATACAAAAATATAAAAAAAAAATTATAAGAATCTTAATATATAAAAAAATAAATAATGTAAAAAAATGAAGAACGAACATAATTTAATAATATAATAGAACATACAAAAAGAAACAAATAAACAGAATTACATGTATATGAAAATTTAAAAAAAAAATATACCAAATTTAATTAAACTAAATTTTAAAAAAAAAAAAAAAAAAAAAAAACAAAACAATATAAAAACACAAAAATTATATCGAAACATACATTTAATAATATAATAAATTATACAAAAATATAAAAAAAAAATTATAAGAATCTTAATATATAAAAAATAAATAATGTAAAAAAATGAAGAACGAACATAATTTAATAATATAATAGAACATACAAAAAGAAACAAATAAACAGAATTAAACATCTGAAAATATGGAATCATAAAAAATATAAGAATATTTTAATATATATAAAAATATTTGAAAAATAAAAAAAAAAATTAAAACCAATGAAACACATAAAGTCATAAAAACAAAAATTACAAAATATCAAAAAAAAAAAAAAAAAAAAATTCTAAAATATAAAAAGTTTAAAAGATATATAAAAAACTATTAAAAATATTTAAATTAAAAAAATATGTATACAACTAAAAATAAAAAAAAAATGTACAAAATATATACTTTATTATATATTAAATATATATTATATATAGAATAAGAATATATATAAATATGAATTATATAATATAAGTGTGTATTAAAAATCCCTATTAAAGAAAAAAAAAATAGAAAAAAAAAATGAACTAAATTTCATTTAAGTGGTAAGGGATGGAAGTGAGTTTTGCGTTAGGGAGGATCCCAAAATATTCGCCCCGGATCCTCACGGTGGGTGGGAAACGTGGGGCATGGGCCATAACATCAGGTCCATGAGCGTCGCGGTTGGGGTTGAGTGGAGGAACAGAGCCCCCCCTCTCACTCAAAAATTAAGAATTCCGTTCCGTTTTGCTTTTTATCTTTCTTTACAGATACATGAGTTCACAGGGCGAGCTCACCAAACAATCATCCGCACGAAAAATTTTTGTGTGCGACAAAGGGGTGCTCCCGGCCCAGAAAAGAACCCCCCCACTTCCCGAACTGGCAGCAAAGTGGCACGCAAGCTCGTGCGGGCCCTGGACGGTGGCACCCACAGGTGCGGTTGTGCGCGTACGCGGGTCGGCCGCCCTGGTTTTTTCTCGTCTGGCACTGTGACCAGGAGCGCCTCAAAGGGCGCTCTCCAAACATAATATAAAAACCAGGGCGATCGAATAGAAAAGCAAGCGGGCGATTGCTGCTTTTTTCGGGTTCCAAACATTTTTTTTCTTTAGTTTTTGTTTTGGGAGCTCGTTCTCTGAACTCATGGTAGAAAAAAAAAAAAAAATTGTTTTTTTAGCATGCAGTGTCAGCTTTATTCGTGATCGTTTTTTTTTATATTTTTGTAATAAATTTTAGAAACTTATTTGTTGGATTGTCAGGTGAAGGGCTTGCGGCCCTAGCTTAAACCGCGATATAGTGCCTATCTATTTTTTTTGTATAATAAAGTGACCTGCAGAAGTGTTCAAACTCAAATAAGTTAGTTTTCTTTCGAGTTCATAAAATTTTTCTTGTTTTCCTTTCTCTTGCGGGTTTATACTGTGCGCGGCAGTGCATTCGGGCCTACTGGATATTGCGAGACGGTTGCTTCAATGCGCCTCTCGACCGTTTGCTCGGATGCACTCGCTTAGTAAGCAATATAATCCCATAAGCCCACTTAGACAGTTTTATGTAAATTTAAAGTTTTTTTTTTTTGGAGCTCTGTTTGGACACTCGATTCCGGCCACGGCGCTCTAAATAAGTCGGTCAAACCTTCCATCCCGAACCATGAAATAATTAATACACATTTATACGTTTAGTTTATTGATTAGAAGCAAGAAGCTTAGAAGTATTTTATTTTCTCTTCTCAACAAACAGTGGATAAATTTCACTAATTTAAAATTTAATTAACTTTTATTAAATTCATTTGATTTTTTTATATAACTATGCCATTGCACCACAGTAACGAGGACCTGGTGAGTTTTTCGGATGGTGGTGAGGCTACGTGCAGTATCTGTAAGCTGGCTTATGGACAACATGATGATGTAATGACACCATGTCTTCATGTTTTTCATAACGTTTGCATACAAAATGGATTGCTGAGGCACACAGTTGCCCTCTGTGTCGCGCGCTTTGTAGCCCTAAAAAGCTGAAGCCATACCTGCCGGTTTTGCAAACCATGCCACAAGCCATTCCGCCAAACGCACCCACGTCCCCGTTGTTAGAAGTACCCACTCTAGGGGCGGTACCCAAAAATCGTCCAGTTACTAGGAGTCAACGGAATTTAGTAACCCAAGATTTTGGGGTCAACAAATCGCATAGTTTGAACCTATCAGGAGTGCAACTCGCGCCGAGAGAGTCGATCGAGCGTACTCCGCATCGAAATGCTGCTGCTCAACCGTCGGTTTCCGATTCGCAGTTGCAGCATTTGATAAACGAGGCCGTCCGAATCGAACTCTCAAAGCTGCAGTTAAAGTCCAGCCATGTACAGAATCCTCTTCAGGGTTCGGATTCTCCTAAGGTTCTGCAACCGGATATGCAATTTTTATCGAGACCTCCACCAAATTTAAATCCCGGAATTACGAATCATCCCTATCAGCACCAAGGTGAGGCGCAGGGCCATCCAAGGCACCCCACCCCAAGTCATTATGGGCACGGTGGCATCGGGATTCCACGTCCTCCCGCAGAATTTGCAACGTCGGAAAATGTGGCAAATGCGATTAATAACTGGAAAATCACATTTTCGGGAAAAGACGATGCATTAACTGTAGATAAATTTATTTACAGAATCCAGGCCCTGACGATGCAAAGTCTGCGTGGAGATTTGGGGAGCCTGTGCTGCTACGCCCATATGCTGTTCACGGGTAAGGCATTGGACTGGTTCTGGCGCTACCACCGAAGCGTTGCTAGGGTTGAGTGGTTCGCCCTGTGTGCTGAGTTGCGTAGCGAATTCCGAGATCGTCGAAACGACCTCGACATAATGGATTTAATGCGCAGCCACAAGCAGCGCTACGACGAAAAGTTTGATGAATTCTATGAGGCTATACTGCAATTAACCGATAGATTGCAGAGCCCTATGGATTCCGACGCCCTGCTGGGGATTTTGCAAAGAAATTTGCGTTTAGATGTGAGACGTAGTTTGCTCTACGTAAGCATCAACAGCATAAGCCAGTTGCGGACGTTAGTTCAGAGACGTGAACTGTTGGACGAGGAATACGGTAGAAATACTAGAAATCCTCCAAATCAGCGTCACGTTTCTGAGCTGACGCCCGGACCTGTGCGGCCCCGTAATAATAATATTAATGACAATTTTGATTTTTTAGACCCCCCACCAGCACCACAATAAGTTGTGATGCTGGGTGTCAAACTGACAAAAACCTTGATGCACAAATTTTATCTTTAAAAATTTTAAAACGCGAACAGCCTCGTTCGGTGACTCCTCTTCGGCAGTTCAAACCATAGCATATTGAATAGTCAGAATACCAGGCGGTGAGAAGGAGAACTTTTCAGGAGGAGGAACGCAAAAGTCACCCAGAACCTAAGCGGAGGAGGTTGAGACGATTTTGGAAGAAAATCAGAGCGCTTAAAAAATTGGTTTGTTCGGCATTGTTGACTTCGGCTCCCAAAAATGATATTCGCCCCTATGCCCCGGTCTCATTAGCCGGTGAATTGTTGGTAGGTTTAGTCGATACTGGCGCTTCTGTCAGCTGCATAGCCAACAATTTGGCACATAAAATTATGTCTAACAAGCAGCTGAAGTGGTTAAAGTATTCGGCTACATTGAAGACAGCGGATGGGACGAATCATTTTTCGGCAGGTGGGGTTGACACTCCGATCACCTATAAAGATGTCACCAAACAGGTTAAATTTTTGATTGTTCCAACTTTGTCTCAAGACTTGTACTTAGGTGTCGACTTTGTTAAGGCGTTTGGTTTGGCTAGCGACCTTTTCTGGGAAAATTCCCTTTCTCAGTCAGCGGGTGACATTTCCGAAGTGAGCTCAAATCACCACGTATTGGATGCTCGTCAACAAGCACGGCTGCACGCCACCATATTATTGTTTCCTTCTTTTTCCGAACAAGGCTTAGGCCGCACCAGGTTGATAAGTCATGTCATTGACGTAAGAGATGCTAAACCAGTCAAACAACGGCATTTCTCGGTGTCTCCTGGTGTCGAAAAACTTCTGTTTGCTGAAGTCGATCGTATGTTAGCGCTTGGCGTAATCGAGGTGTCTCAAAGCGCATGGTCTTCTCCGGTGGCATTGATCGTCAAACCCAACAAAGTTCGTCTGTGTCTCGATGCACGCAAGGTCAATGAGGTCACTGTGAAGGATGCTTATCCTCTGCCACTCATTGATGGAATTCTCAGTCGGCTTCCAAAAGCTCAATTTATTTCGAGTCTGGATTTAAAAGACGCCTTCTGGCAGATTCCATTAGATGCAGCGTCAAAGGACAAGACCGCCTTCACAGTGCCAAATCGACCGCTTTACCAGTTCGTTACAATGCCTTTTGGCCTATGTAATGCACCGTCAAATGTCACATGTCACGACTGATGGACAAGGTCATACCGGCGCACTTAAGAACTAAGGTCTTTGTTTACTTAGACGATCTATTGCTGATCACCGAAACCTTTGACGAACACGTTTCATTGTTACAGGAGGTAGCCCGATGCATACAGGACGCTGGTCTCACCATAAATATTGAAAAAAGTAAATTTTTACTTAAACAAATACACTATTTGGGTCACATAATTGCACACGGAACTATAAGTACGGATCCGGACAAAGTGAAAGCAATTCGAGAATTTCCTCAGCCGAAGACGGTTCGACAACTTCGCCACTTTCTTGGTGTCTGTGGATGGTACCGCAGGTTCGTGCCCAATTTCGCATCCACTTCGACCCCGTGTACCAACATGCTACAAAAAGCAAAAACATTTGCCTGGAACGAAGAATCCATCGCTGCTTTTGAGGCCCTCAAAAATAGTCTGTGTAGTGCTCCTGTGCTGCATAGCCCAAATTTCTCGCGTCCATTTTCTATCCAATGCGATGCTTCTCAATATGGAATTGGAGCCGTGTTGGCTCAACGCGATGATGAAGAAAGTGAAGTACCCATAGCCTATATGTCTCATAAGTTTAATCAAGCCCAAAGAAACTACACTGTTTCTGAGCAAGAATGTCTGGCAGCTGTTATGGCTATTAAGAAGTTTCGAGCATATGTCGAAAGACATGAGTTCGAGGTTATAACCGATCATGCTTCGCTCAAATGGTTAATGGGTCAAACCGACTTGCACGGCAGGCTCGCTCGGTGGGCATTGAAGTTACAGGGTTTTATCGAAAAGGTAGCCAAAACGTTGTTCCCGACTCCCTATCTAGAGTGCATTCACCTGAGAAGGTTGAAATTGCAGCATTAACCGAGAATAAGACGGACCCTATCCCAGCAATAGATTTTCAGTCCAAGTTTTTCAGAACCGAAGCCTACCTAAAATTGATTTCTGACTTTCAACTAGAAGGCCGGCAACAGCCTGACATCCAAATAGTGGACGGCTTAGTTTACAAGCGGTGCGAGTTTGCAACCGGAGACCCCATCCAAGAGGACCAATCATGAAAACTCTGGGTGCCGGAAGAATTGAGAGCAGCTCTCATAGTGAATGCTCACGATCACCCAATGAGTTCACATGGTGGTATTGGAAAAACGCTCAGCCGTCTCAAAAGCTTTTATTTTTGGCCCAGAACGCCAAACAAGTGCGTGATTACGTGTTGTCCTGTGAAATTTGCAAACAAACTAAAGCCCCAAATTATATACTTCGTCCGCCAATGGCACAGCAGGCTACGTCTGTGCGAATCTTTCAGAGACTCTACGTGGACCTTTTGGGACCATATCCCAGGTCACGCTCAGGGAACGTGGGTATGTTGATTGTGTTGGATCACCTCTCGAAATTTCATTTTTTGGAGCCAGTACGAACATTCACCGCCCGGAAAATAGTAGAGTACCTGGAAAAACGAATTTTTGCTGTTTTTGGGGTTCCCGAACTGATTACGACGGACAACGGTGTTCAATTCCAAAGCTCGCTGTTCAAAGATCTCCTTAAGAAATATGGGGTGACGCATAACCTGATAGCAAATTACTCTCCACAGGCCAATGCTGTTGAACGTGTAAATCGTTCAATAATTGCCGCTGTTCGCGCATACATTCATCCCGACCAAAAAGACTGGGATGAAGCTTTGTTCTCAATTAGCGCAGCTCTCCGTAGTTTGGTTCACTCTTCGGCTGGTTTTTCGCCATATTTTATTGTTTTTAGACAAAATATGATGTGCCATGCAACGGGTTACGAACTGTTGCGAAAATTGAAACTTCTAGAAGACCCAAGTGCGGAGATTAAGCCGGAAAGAGAACTGAGCTAATCCGAGAGCAGGTTAGGCAGAATTTGCGTAAGGCATTCGAAATAAATGAAAAGAACTACAACATGCGCTCGCGTCCCACCAGTTTTGAGGTTGGTCAAATTGTATACCGTCGCAGCTTTGCCCAAAGCAAAGCGTCCGAACACTTTAGTGCAAAGCTGGCCAATGTGTTTGAGAAAGCTAAAATTGTGAAAAAGATGGGATCTGTTTACTACGAACTGACTAATATGGCAGGCCAACGGCTAGGCGTATTTCACGCCAAAGACATCAAAGCGTAGTGCCTTCAGTTCTTGTGAGACGTGGTTGACTGATTACAATAACTGTTTTGTAATGGCACAAACGCCTCATGAATACCCTTTTCATGGTTATTTACACCATGCGTTAAGTGTGGAATGGTCCTTAACGTACGACCTACGTGAACATACCCGCTTGACGTTCGGTTGGCACCCCTAAGGTGACAAAAGATGGCGAATTGCCGAAAATTTAACGAAGATGGCGGATCAACGTTGGCGAAGCAGCGCAGCGATCGGCCATCGTTCTTTTCTTCTGGAGCCGTAAGCGAGGATGGTCGCAAGATCTGCGCGACTTACAGAATAACACAACAAAAACATCAAAATAAGAAGCAATAGGTGGCTGTAGGAAGCTGTCTTTATAATAACAGTTAAGTGAAGTTTTTGGTTGTTTGATAAACTTTATTTTTTTTCTCCTCCTTATTGTTGTTGTTGTAATCAGTGCCAACACCAACAACTGGTTTTCTGTTTTTTTTTACTCACTGCAACACACGCAGGCGTGGCAGTTAGACAGCAAAAGCAGCAACAAAGTAATAAAACTGCAGCCAACCTAAATTTAACAGCAGCAACAGTACCAACTGCATCAGCACCATCATCATCAGCAACAGCTATAACAGTAGCCTTAGCGCTACCGCTGTGCCGCTGCAACAACAACCCCGGAGCAACAACACAGAGATAAACATCACACCCCGGACAGGACCACCCAGGCCTGTGAATGAGGTCGCCAGGTTTTTGAAAACTAAATATATATTATACATAAAAACTATCTATCTAAAACTATTTAGAGTATATATATTTATTACGAGAGTAAATAATATATATAAAAACTAAATAAATATTATACATAAAAACTATATATCTAAAACTATTTAGAGTAGATATATACGAGATTAAATAATAAAGATACAAACTATATACATATACTATATTAAAACTAGAATTGAACCTAAAATTGCAACTAACACTGCAACTAAAACTAAAACTAAAAATAAAATTTCCATTTAAACTAAAACTAAAACGTTAATTGAAATAAAAATCTAAACTAAATTTAAAATTAAAGTATAACATAAACGTAAATTTAAACAAAACTAAAACTATATAGTAAAACTAATACTTAACCTAAACTAAAACTAAAACTAAAACGTAAATTGAAATAAAAATCTAAACTAAATTTAAAATTAAAGTATAACATAAACGTAAATTTAAACAAAACCAAAACTATATAGTAAAACTAATACTTAACCTAAACTAAAACTAAAAATAAAATTTCCACTTAAACTAAAACTAAAACTTAAATTGAAATAAAAATCTAAACTAAACTAAAACTAACATTGAAATTAAAACTAATATAAAAACTAATAGATAAAAAAATAAAAAAAATAAATAACTGGCCATTTCAGCCCTTGAAAGGACTTTGACCTAGCTTCTTATGATCAATTGTGTTGTGCGTGTTATTAAGTTTGTACACAATTGACCGAGAACCGGACCTACATGTTTAACGCTGACTCCGAACGGCGATGAACGGAATGTTCTCGTTCTCAAGAAGCTTTACATGGCAATTTGGTTACTCTCTGAGATTTGCCATTGTCTGCAGAGAGGTGGCGGCCGTACAGAAAAATTATTTTAATTCAAATAATTTTCTGTCGCTGCTGGGGTTCGAACCTGGGTCTCCAAAGTTCTTTGACATAGCGGCCACGCACTTTAACCAACTACGCCACGGACGCCACAAAAAACTAATAGATATTTAATAATTTAAACTTAAACAAAATTTCTACAATCAAATTACTATCTAAGCTAAGACTTAATATAAACTAAAACTTAAAATTAAATAAAAATAAAACTCAAACGAAAACTAAAAATAAACTACAATTTATATAAAACAAATTAAATATTGGAAAATTTATTAAAAAAAAATTTTTAATTTTTTTATATATGTATATGAAAATTAAAAAAAAAAATATACCAAATTTAATTAAACTAAATTTAAAAAAAAAAAAAACAAAAAAAAAAACAGAACAATATAAAAACACAAAAATTATATCGAAACATACATTTAATAATATAATAAATTATACAAAAATATAAAAAAAAAATTATAAGAATCTTAATATATAAAAAAATAAATAATGTAAAAAAATGAAGAACGAACATAATTTAATAATATAATAGAACATACAAAAAGAAACAAATAAACAGAATTACATGTTTATGAAAATTTAAAAAAAAAATATACCAAATTTAATTAAACTAAATTTAAAAAAAAAAAAAAAAAAAAAAAAAACAAAACAATATAAAAACACAAAAATTATATCGAAACATACATTTAATAATATAATAAATTATACAAAAATATAAAAAAAAAATTATAAGAATCTTAATATATAAAAAATAAATAATGTAAAAAAATGAAGAACGAACATAATTTAATAATATAATAGAACATACAAAAAGAAACAAATAAACAGAATTAAACATCTGAAAATATGGAATCATAAAAAATATAAGAATATTTTAATATATATAAAAATATTTGAAAAATAAAAAAAAAAATTAAAACCAATGAAACACATAAAGTCATAAAAACAAAAATTACAAAATATCAAAAAAAAAAAAAAAAAAAAATTCTAAAATATAAAAAGTTTAAAAGATATATAAAAAACTATTAAAAATATTTAAATTAAAAAAATATGTATACAACTAAAAATAAAAAAAAAATGTACAAAATATATACTTTATTATATATTAAATATATATTATATATAGAATAAGAATATATATAAATATGAATTATATAATATAAGTGTGTATTAAAAATCCCTATTAAAGAAAAAAAAAATAGAAAAAAAAAATGAACTAAATTTCATTTAAGTGGTAAGGGATAGAAGTGAGTTTTGCGTTAGGGAGGATCCCAAAATATTCGCCCCGGATCCTCACGGTGGGTGGGAAACGTGGGGCATGGGCCATAACATCAGGTCCATGAGCGTCGCGGTTGGGGTTGAGTGGAGGAACAGAGCCCCCCCTCTCACTCAAAAATTAAGAATTCCGTTCCGTTTTGCTTTTTATCTTTCTTTACAGATACATGAGTTCACAGGGCGAGCTCACCAAACAATCATCCGCACGAAAAATTTTTGTGTGCGACAAAGGGGTGCTCCCGGCCCAGAAAAGAACCCCCCCACTTCCCGAACTGGCAGCAAAGTGGCACGCAAGCTCGTGCGGGCCCTGGACGGTGGCACCCACAGGTGCGGTTGTGCGCGTACGCGGGTCGGCCGCCCTGGTTTTTTCTCGTCTGGCACTGTGACCAGGAGCGCCTCAAAGGGCGCTCTCCAAACATAATATAAAAACCAGGGCGATCGAATAGAAAAGCAAGCGGGCGATTGCTGCTTTTTTCGGGTTCCAAAAATTTTTTTTCTTTAGTTTTTGTTTTGGGAGCTCGTTCTCTGAACTCATGGTAGAAAAAAAAAAATTGTTTTTTTAGCATGCAGTGTCAGCTTTATTCGTGATCGTTTTTTTTTATATTTTTGTAATAAATTTTAGAAACTTATTTGTTGGATTGTCAGGTGAAGGGCTTGCGGCCCTAGCTTAAACCGCGATATAGTGCCTATCTATTTTTTTTGTATAATAAAGTGACCTGCAGAAGTGTTCAAACTCAAATAAGTTAGTTTTCTTTCGAGTTCATAAAATTTTTCTTGTTTTCCTTTCTCTTGCGGGTTTATACTGTGCGCGGCAGTGCATTCGGGCCTACTGGATATTGCGAGACGGTTGCTTCAATGCGCCTCTCGACCGTTTGCTCGGATGCACTCGCTTAGTAAGCAATATAATCCCATAAGCCCACTTAGACAGTTTTATGTAAATTTAAAGTTTTTTTTTTTTGGAGCTCTGTTTGGACACTCGATTCCGGCCACGGCGCTCTAAATAAGTCGGTCAAACCTTCCATCCCGAACCATGAAATAATTAATACACATTTATACGTTTAGTTTATTGATTAGAAGCAAGAAGCTTAGAAGTATTTTATTTTCTCTTCTCAACAAACAGTGGATAAATTTCACTAATTTAAAATTTAATTAACTTTTATTAAATTCATTTGTTTTTTTTATATAACTATGCCATTGCACCACAGTAACGAGGACCTGGTGAGTTTTTCGGATGGTGGTGAGGCTACGTGCAGTATCTGTAAGCTGGCTTATGGACAACATGATGATGTAATGACACCATGTCTTCATGTTTTTCATAACGTTTGCATACAAAATGGATTGCTGAGGCACACAGTTGCCCTCTGTGTCGCGCGCTTTGTAGCCCTAAAAAGCTGAAGCCATACCTGCCGGTTTTGCAAACCATGCCACAAGCCATTCCGCCAAACGCACCCACGTCCCCGTTGTTAGAAGTACCCACTCTAGGGGCGGTACCCAAAAATCGTCCAGTTACTAGGAGTCAACGGAATTTAGTAACCCAAGATTTTGGGGTCAACAAATCGCATAGTTTGAACCTATCAGGAGTGCAACTCGCGCCGAGAGAGTCGATCGAGCGTACTCCGCATCGAAATGCTGCTGCTCAACCGTCGGTTTCCGATTCGCAGTTGCAGCATTTGATAAACGAGGCCGTCCGAATCGAACTCTCAAAGCTGCAGTTAAAGTCCAGCCATGTACAGAATCCTCTTCAGGGTTCGGATTCTCCTAAGGTTCTGCAACCGGATATGCAATTTTTATCGAGACCTCCACCAAATTTAAATCCCGGAATTACGAATCATCCCTATCAGCACCAAGGTGAGGCGCAGGGCCATCCAAGGCACCCCACCCCAAGTCATTATGGGCACGGTGGCATCGGGATTCCACGTCCTCCCGCAGAATTTGCAACGTCGGAAAATGTGGCAAATGCGATTAATAACTGGAAAATCACATTTTCGGGAAAAGACGATGCATTAACTGTAGATAAATTTATTTACAGAATCCAGGCCCTGACGATGCAAAGTCTGCGTGAAGATTTGGGGAGCCTGTGCTGCTACGCCCATATGCTGTTCACGGGTAAGGCATTGGACTGGTTCTGGCGCTACCACCGAAGCGTTGCTAGGGTTGAGTGGTTCGCCCTGTGTGCTGAGTTGCGTAGCGAATTTCGAGATCGTCGAAACGACCTCGACATAATGGATTTAATGCGCAGCCACAAGCAGCGCTACGACGAAAAGTTTGATGAATTCTATGAGGCTATACTGCAATTAACCGATAGATTGCAGAGCCCTATGGATTCCGACGCCCTGCTGGGGATTTTGCAAAGAAATTTGCGTTTAGATGTGAGACGTAGTTTGCTCTACGTAAGCATCAACAGCATAAGCCAGTTGCGGACGTTAGTTCAGAGACGTGAACTGTTGGACGAGGAATACGGTAGAAATACTAGAAATCCTCCAAATCAGCGTCACGTTTCTGAGCTGACGCCCGGACCTGTGCGGCCCCGTAATAATAATATTAATGACAATTTTGATTTTTTAGACCCCCCACCAGCACCACAATAAGTTGTGATGCTGGGTGTCAAACTGACAAAAACCTTGATGCACAAATTTTATCTTTAAAAATTTTAAAACGCGAACAGCCTCGTTCGGTGACTCCTCTTCGGCAGTTCAAACCATAGCATATTGAATAGTCAGAATACCAGGCGGTGAGAAGGAGAACTTTTCAGGAGGAGGAACGCAAAAGTCACCCAGAACCTAAGCGGAGGAGGTTGAGACGATTTCAGACGAAAATCAGAGCGCTTAAAAAATTGGTTTGTTCGGCATTGTTGACTTCGGCTCCCAAAAATGATATTCGCCCCTATGCCCCGGTCTCATTAGCCGGTGAATTGTTGGTAGGTTTAGTCGATACTGGCGCTTCTGTCAGCTGCATAGCCAACAATTTGGCACATAAAATTATGTCTAACAAGCAGCTGAAGTGGTTAAAGTATTCGGCTACATTGAAGACAGCGGATGGGACGAATCATTTTTCGGCAGGTGGGGTTGACACTCCGATCACCTATAAAGATGTCACCAAACAGGTTAAATTTTTGATTGTTCCAACTTTGTCTCAAGACTTGTACTTAGGTGTCGACTTTGTTAAGGCGTTTGGTTTGGCTAGCGACCTTTTCTGGGAAAATTCCCTTTCTCAGTCAGCGGGTGACATTTCCGAAGTGAGCTCAAATCACCACGTATTGGATGCTCGTCAACAAGCACGGCTGCACGCCACCATATTATTGTTTCCTTCTTTTTCCGAACAAGGCTTAGGCCGCACCAGGTTGATAAGTCATGTCATTGACGTAAGAGATGCTAAACCAGTCAAACAACGGCATTTCTCGGTGTCTCCTGGTGTCGAAAAACTTCTGTTTGCTGAAGTCGATCGTATGTTAGCGCTTGGCGTAATCGAGGTGTCTCAAAGCGCATGGTCTTCTCCGGTGGCATTGATCGTCAAACCCAACAAAGTTCGTCTGTGTCTCGATGCACGCAAGGTCAATGAGGTCACTGTGAAGGATGCTTATCCTCTGCCACTCATTGATGGAATTCTCAGTCGGCTTCCAAAAGCTCAATTTATTTCGAGTCTGGATTTAAAAGACGCCTTCTGGCAGATTCCATTAGATGCAGCGTCAAAGGACAAGACCGCCTTCACAGTGCCAAATCGACCGCTTTACCAGTTCGTTACAATGCCTTTTGGCCTATGTAATGCACCGTCAAATGTCACATGTCACGACTGATGGACAAGGTCATACCGGCGCACTTAAGAACTAAGGTCTTTGTTTACTTAGACGATCTATTGCTGATCACCGAAACCTTTGACGAACACGTTTCATTGTTACAGGAGGTAGCCCGATGCATACAGGACGCTGGTCTCACCATAAATATTGAAAAAAGTAAATTTTTACTTAAACAAATACACTATTTGGGTCACATAATTGCACACGGAACTATAAGTACGGATCCGGACAAAGTGAAAGCAATTCGAGAATTTCCTCAGCCGAAGACGGTTCGACAACTTCGCCACTTTCTTGGTGTCTGTGGATGGTACCGCAGGTTCGTGCCCAATTTCGCATCCACTTCGACCCCGTGTACCAACATGCTACAAAAAGCAAAAACATTTGCCTGGAACGAAGAATCCATCGCTGCTTTTGAGGCCCTCAAAAATAGTCTGTGTAGTGCTCCTGTGCTGCATAGCCCAAATTTCTCGCGTCCATTTTCTATCCAATGCGATGCTTCTCAATATGGAATTGGAGCCGTGTTGGCTCAACGCGATGATGAAGATAGTGAAGTACCCATAGCCTATATGTCTCATAAGTTTAATCAAGCCCAAAGAAACTACACTGTTTCTGAGCAAGAATGTCTGGCAGCTGTTATGGCTATTAAGAAGTTTCGAGCATATGTCGAAAGACATGAGTTCGAGGTTATAACCGATCATGCTTCGCTCAAATGGTTAATGGGTCAAACCGACTTGCACGGCAGGCTCGCTCGGTGGGCATTGAAGTTACAGGGTTTTATCGAAAAGGTAGCCAAAACGTTGTTCCCGACTCCCTATCTAGAGTGCATTCACCTGAGAAGGTTGAAATTGCAGCATTAACCGAGAATAAGACGGACCCTATCCCAGCAATAGATTTTCAGTCCAAGTTTTTCAGAACCGAAGCCTACCTAAAATTGATTTCTGACTTTCAACTAGAAGGCCGGCAACAGCCTGACATCCAAATAGTGGACGGCTTAGTTTACAAGCGGTGCGAGTTTGCAACCGGAGACCCCATCCAAGAGGACCAATCATGAAAACTCTGGGTGCCGGAAGAATTGAGAGCAGCTCTCATAGTGAATGCTCACGATCACCCAATGAGTTCACATGGTGGTATTGGAAAAACGCTCAGCCGTCTCAAAAGCTTTTATTTTTGGCCCAGAATGCCAAACAAGTGCGTGATTACGTGTTGTCCTGTGAAATTTGCAAACAAACTAAAGCCCCAAATTATATACTTCGTCCGCCAATGGCACAGCAGGCTACGTCTGTGCGAATCTTTCAGAGACTCTACGTGGACCTTTTGGGACCATATCCCAGGTCACGCTCAGGGAACGTGGGTATGTTGATTGTGTTGGATCACCTCTCGAAATTTCATTTTTTGGAGCCAGTACGAACATTCACCGCCCGGAAAATAGTAGAGTACCTGGAAAAACGAATTTTTGCTGTTTTTGGGGTTCCCGAACTGATTACGACGGACAACGGTGTTCAATTCCAAAGCTCGCTGTTCAAAGATCTCCTTAAGAAATATGGGGTGACGCATAACCTGATAGCAAATTACTCTCCACAGGCCAATGCTGTTGAACGTGTAAATCGTTCAATAATTGCCGCTGTTCGCGCATACATTCATCCCGACCAAAAAGACTGGGATGAAGCTTTGTTCTCAATTAGCGCAGCTCTCCGTAGTTTGGTTCACTCTTCGGCTGGTTTTTCGCCATATTTTATTGTTTTTAGACAAAATATGATGTGCCATGCAACGGGTTACGAACTGTTGCGAAAATTGAAACTTCTAGAAGACCCAAGTGCGGAGATTAAGCCGGAAAGAGAACTGAGCTAATCCGAGAGCAGGTTAGGCAGAATTTGCGTAAGGCATTCGAAATAAATGAAAAGAACTACAACATGCGCTCGCGTCCCACCAGTTTTGAGGTTGGTCAAATTGTATACCGTCGCAGCTTTGCCCAAAGCAAAGCGTCCGAACACTTTAGTGCAAAGCTGGCCAATGTGTTTGAGAAAGCTAAAATTGTGAAAAAGATGGGATCTGTTTACTACGAACTGACTAATATGGCAGGCCAACGGCTAGGCGTATTTCACGCCAAAGACATCAAAGCGTAGTGCCTTCAGTTCTTGTGAGACGTGGTTGACTGATTACAATAACTGTTTTGTAATGGCACAAACGCCTCATGAATACCCTTTTCATGGTTATTTACACCATGCGTTAAGTGTGGAATGGTCCTTAACGTACGACCTACGTGAACATACCCGCTTGACGTTCGGTTGGCACCCCTAAGGTGACAAAAGATGGCGAATTGCCGAAAATTTAACGAAGATGGCGGATCAACGTTGGCGAAGCAGCGCAGCGATCGGCCATCGTTCTTTTCTTCTGGAGCCGTAAGCGAGGATGGTCGCAAGATCTGCGCGACTTACAGAATAACACAACAAAAACATCAAAATAAGAAGCAATAGGTGGCTGTAGGAAGCTGTCTTTATAATAACAGTTAAGTGAAGTTTTTGGTTGTTTGATAAACTTTATTTTTTTTCTCCTCCTTATTGTTGTTGTTGTAATCAGTGCCAACACCAACAACTGGTTTTCTGTTTTTTTTTACTCACTGCAACACACGCAGGCGTGGCAGTTAGACAGCAAAAGCAGCAACAAAGTAATAAAACTGCAGCCAACCTAAATTTAACAGCAGCAACAGTACCAACTGCATCAGCACCATCATCATCAGCAACAGCTATAACAGTAGCCTTAGCGCTACCGCTGTGCCGCTGCAACAACAACCCCGGAGCAACAACACAGAGATAAACATCACACCCCGGACAGGACCACCCAGGCCTGTGAATGAGGTCGCCAGGTTTTTGAAAACTAAATATATATTATACATAAAAACTATCTATCTAAAACTATTTAGAGTATATATATTTATTACGAGAGTAAATAATATATATAAAAACTAAATAAATATTATACATAAAAACTATATATCTAAAACTATTTAGAGTAGATATATACGAGATTAAATAATAAAGATACAAACTATATACATATACTATATTAAAACTAGAATTGAACCTAAAATTGCAACTAACACTGCAACTAAAACTAAAACTAAAAATAAAATTTCCATTTAAACTAAAACTAAAACGTTAATTGAAATAAAAATCTAAACTAAATTTAAAATTAAAGTATAACATAAACGTAAATTTAAACAAAACTAAAACTATATAGTAAAACTAATACTTAACCTAAACTAAAACTAAAACTAAAACGTAAATTGAAATAAAAATCTAAACTAAATTTAAAATTAAAGTATAACATAAACGTAAATTTAAACAAAACCAAAACTATATAGTAAAACTAATACTTAACCTAAACTAAAACTAAAAATAAAATTTCCACTTAAACTAAAACTAAAACTTAAATTGAAATAAAAATCTAAACTAAACTAAAACTAACATTGAAATTAAAACTAATATAAAAACTAATAGATAAAAAAATAAAAAAAATAAATAACTGGCCATTTCAGCCCTTGAAAGGACTTTGACCTAGCTTCTTATGATCAATTGTGTTGTGCGTGTTATTAAGTTTGTACACAATTGACCGAGAACCGGACCTACATGTTTAACGCTGACTCCGAACGGCGATGAACGGAATGTTCTCGTTCTCAAGAAGCTTTACATGGCAATTTGGTTACTCTCTGAGGTTTGCCATTGTCTGCAGAGAGGTGGCGGCCGTACAGAAAAATTATTTTAATTCAAATAATTTTCTGTCGCTGCTGGGGTTCGAACCTGGGTCTCCAAAGTTCTTTGACATAGCGGCCACGCACTTTAACCAACTACGCCACGGACGCCACAAAAAACTAATAGATATTTAATAATTTAAACTTAAACAAAATTTCTACAATCAAATTACTATCTAAGCTAAGACTTAATATAAACTAAAACTTAAAATTAAATAAAAATAAAACTCAAACGAAAACTAAAAATAAACTACAATTTATATAAAACAAATTAAATATTGGAAAATTTATTAAAAAAAAATTTTTAATTTTTTTATATATGTATATGAAAATTAAAAAAAAAAATATACCAAATTTAATTAAACTAAATTTAAAAAAAAAAAAAAACAAAAAAAAAAACAGAACAATATAAAAACACAAAAATTATATCGAAACATACATTTAATAATATAATAAATTATACAAAAATATAAAAAAAAAATTATAAGAATCTTAATATATAAAAAAATAAATAATGTAAAAAAATGAAGAACGAACATAATTTAATAATATAATAGAACATACAAAAAGAAACAAATAAACAGAATTACATGTTTATGAAAATTTAAAAAAAAAATATACCAAATTTAATTAAACTAAATTTAAAAAAAAAAAAAAAAAAAAAAAAAACAAAACAATATAAAAACACAAAAATTATATCGAAACATACATTTAATAATATAATAAATTATACAAAAATATAAAAAAAAATTATAAGAATCTTAATATATAAAAAATAAATAATGTAAAAAAATGAAGAACGAACATAATTTAATAATATAATAGAACATACAAAAAGAAACAAATAAACAGAATTAAACATCTGAAAATATGGAATCATAAAAAATATAAGAATATTTTAATATATATAAAAATATTTGAAAAATAAAAAAAAAAATTAAAACCAATGAAACACATAAAGTCATAAAAACAAAAATTACAAAATATCAAAAAAAAAAAAAAAAAAAAATTCTAAAATATAAAAAGTTTAAAAGATATATAAAAAACTATTAAAAATATTTAAATTAAAAAAATATGTATACAACTAAAAATAAAAAAAAAATGTACAAAATATATACTTTATTATATATTAAATATATATTATATATAGAATAAGAATATATATAAATATGAATTATATAATATAAGTGTGTATTAAAAATCCCTATTAAAGAAAAAAAAAATAGAAAAAAAAAATGAACTAAATTTCATTTAAGTGGTAAGGGATGGAAGTGAGTTTTGCGTTAGGGAGGATCCCAAAATATTCGCCCCGGATCCTCACGGTGGGTGGGAAACGTGGGGCATGGGCCATAACATCAGGTCCATGAGCGTCGCGGTTGGGGTTGAGTGGAGGAACAGAGCCCCCCCTCTCACTCAAAAATTAAGAATTCCGTTCCGTTTTGCTTTTTATCTTTCTTTACAGATACATGAGTTCACAGGGCGAGCTCACCAAACAATCATCCGCACGAAAAATTTTTGTGTGCGACAAAGGGGTGCTCCCGGCCCAGAAAAGAACCCCCCCACTTCCCGAACTGGCAGCAAAGTGGCACGCAAGCTCGTGCGGGCCCTGGACGGTGGCACCCACAGGTGCGGTTGTGCGCGTACGCGGGTCGGCCGCCCTGGTTTTTTCTCGTCTGGCACTGTGACCAGGAGCGCCTCAAAGGGCGCTCTCCAAACATAATATAAAAACCAGGGCGATCGAATAGAAAAGCAAGCGGGCGATTGCTGCTTTTTTCGGGTTCCAAACATTTTTTTTCTTTAGTTTTTGTTTTGGGAGCTCGTTCTCTGAACTCATGGTAGAAAAAAAAAAAAAAATTGTTTTTTTAGCATGCAGTGTCAGCTTTATTCGTGATCGTTTTTTTTTATATTTTTGTAATAAATTTTAGAAACTTATTTGTTGGATTGTCAGGTGAAGGGCTTGCGGCCCTAGCTTAAACCGCGATATAGTGCCTATCTATTTTTTTTGTATAATAAAGTGACCTGCAGAAGTGTTCAAACTCAAATAAGTTAGTTTTCTTTCGAGTTCATAAAATTTTTCTTGTTTTCCTTTCTCTTGCGGGTTTATACTGTGCGCGGCAGTGCATTCGGGCCTACTGGATATTGCGAGACGGTTGCTTCAATGCGCCTCTCGACCGTTTGCTCGGATGCACTCGCTTAGTAAGCAATATAATCCCATAAGCCCACTTAGACAGTTTTATGTAAATTTAAAGTTTTTTTTTTTTGGAGCTCTGTTTGGACACTCGATTCCGGCCACGGCGCTCTAAATAAGTCGGTCAAACCTTCCATCCCGAACCATGAAATAATTAATACACATTTATACGTTTAGTTTATTGATTAGAAGCAAGAAGCTTAGAAGTATTTTATTTTCTCTTCTCAACAAACAGTGGATAAATTTCACTAATTTAAAATTTAATTAACTTTTATTAAATTCATTTGTTTTTTTTATATAACTATGCCATTGCACCACAGTAACGAGGACCTGGTGAGTTTTTCGGATGGTGGTGAGGCTACGTGCAGTATCTGTAAGCTGGCTTATGGACAACATGATGATGTAATGACACCATGTCTTCATGTTTTTCATAACGTTTGCATACAAAATGGATTGCTGAGGCACACAGTTGCCCTCTGTGTCGCGCGCTTTGTAGCCCTAAAAAGCTGAAGCCATACCTGCCGGTTTTGCAAACCATGCCACAAGCCATTCCGCCAAACGCACCCACGTCCCCGTTGTTAGAAGTACCCACTCTAGGGGCGGTACCCAAAAATCGTCCAGTTACTAGGAGTCAACGGAATTTAGTAACCCAAGATTTTGGGGTCAACAAATCGCATAGTTTGAACCTATCAGGAGTGCAACTCGCGCCGAGAGAGTCGATCGAGCGTACTCCGCATCGAAATGCTGCTGCTCAACCGTCGGTTTCCGATTCGCAGTTGCAGCATTTGATAAACGAGGCCGTCCGAATCGAACTCTCAAAGCTGCAGTTAAAGTCCAGCCATGTACAGAATCCTCTTCAGGGTTCGGATTCTCCTAAGGTTCTGCAACCGGATATGCAATTTTTATCGAGACCTCCACCAAATTTAAATCCCGGAATTACGAATCATCCCTATCAGCACCAAGGTGAGGCGCAGGGCCATCCAAGGCACCCCACCCCAAGTCATTATGGGCACGGTGGCATCGGGATTCCACGTCCTCCCGCAGAATTTGCAACGTCGGAAAATGTGGCAAATGCGATTAATAACTGGAAAATCACATTTTCGGGAAAAGACGATGCATTAACTGTAGATAAATTTATTTACAGAATCCAGGCCCTGACGATGCAAAGTCTGCGTGAAGATTTGGGGAGCCTGTGCTGCTACGCCCATATGCTGTTCACGGGTAAGGCATTGGACTGGTTCTGGCGCTACCACCGAAGCGTTGCTAGGGTTGAGTGGTTCGCCCTGTGTGCTGAGTTGCGTAGCGAATTTCGAGATCGTCGAAACGACCTCGACATAATGGATTTAATGCGCAGCCACAAGCAGCGCTACGACGAAAAGTTTGATGAATTCTATGAGGCTATACTGCAATTAACCGATAGATTGCAGAGCCCTATGGATTCCGACGCCCTGCTGGGGATTTTGCAAAGAAATTTGCGTTTAGATGTGAGACGTAGTTTGCTCTACGTAAGCATCAACAGCATAAGCCAGTTGCGGACGTTAGTTCAGAGACGTGAACTGTTGGACGAGGAATACGGTAGAAATACTAGAAATCCTCCAAATCAGCGTCACGTTTCTGAGCTGACGCCCGGACCTGTGCGGCCCCGTAATAATAATATTAATGACAATTTTGATTTTTTAGACCCCCCACCAGCACCACAATAAGTTGTGATGCTGGGTGTCAAACTGACAAAAACCTTGATGCACAAATTTTATCTTTAAAAATTTTAAAACGCGAACAGCCTCGTTCGGTGACTCCTCTTCGGCAGTTCAAACCATAGCATATTGAATAGTCAGAATACCAGGCGGTGAGAAGGAGAACTTTTCAGGAGGAGGAACGCAAAAGTCACCCAGAACCTAAGCGGAGGAGGTTGAGACGATTTCAGACGAAAATCAGAGCGCTTAAAAAATTGGTTTGTTCGGCATTGTTGACTTCGGCTCCCAAAAATGATATTCGCCCCTATGCCCCGGTCTCATTAGCCGGTGAATTGTTGGTAGGTTTAGTCGATACTGGCGCTTCTGTCAGCTGCATAGCCAACAATTTGGCACATAAAATTATGTCTAACAAGCAGCTGAAGTGGTTAAAGTATTCGGCTACATTGAAGACAGCGGATGGGACGAATCATTTTTCGGCAGGTGGGGTTGACACTCCGATCACCTATAAAGATGTCACCAAACAGGTTAAATTTTTGATTGTTCCAACTTTGTCTCAAGACTTGTACTTAGGTGTCGACTTTGTTAAGGCGTTTGGTTTGGCTAGCGACCTTTTCTGGGAAAATTCCCTTTCTCAGTCAGCGGGTGACATTTCCGAAGTGAGCTCAAATCACCACGTATTGGATGCTCGTCAACAAGCACGGCTGCACGCCACCATATTATTGTTTCCTTCTTTTTCCGAACAAGGCTTAGGCCGCACCAGGTTGATAAGTCATGTCATTGACGTAAGAGATGCTAAACCAGTCAAACAACGGCATTTCTCGGTGTCTCCTGGTGTCGAAAAACTTCTGTTTGCTGAAGTCGATCGTATGTTAGCGCTTGGCGTAATCGAGGTGTCTCAAAGCGCATGGTCTTCTCCGGTGGCATTGATCGTCAAACCCAACAAAGTTCGTCTGTGTCTCGATGCACGCAAGGTCAATGAGGTCACTGTGAAGGATGCTTATCCTCTGCCACTCATTGATGGAATTCTCAGTCGGCTTCCAAAAGCTCAATTTATTTCGAGTCTGGATTTAAAAGACGCCTTCTGGCAGATTCCATTAGATGCAGCGTCAAAGGACAAGACCGCCTTCACAGTGCCAAATCGACCGCTTTACCAGTTCGTTACAATGCCTTTTGGCCTATGTAATGCACCGTCAAATGTCACATGTCACGACTGATGGACAAGGTCATACCGGCGCACTTAAGAACTAAGGTCTTTGTTTACTTAGACGATCTATTGCTGATCACCGAAACCTTTGACGAACACGTTTCATTGTTACAGGAGGTAGCCCGATGCATACAGGACGCTGGTCTCACCATAAATATTGAAAAAAGTAAATTTTTACTTAAACAAATACACTATTTGGGTCACATAATTGCACACGGAACTATAAGTACGGATCCGGACAAAGTGAAAGCAATTCGAGAATTTCCTCAGCCGAAGACGGTTCGACAACTTCGCCACTTTCTTGGTGTCTGTGGATGGTACCGCAGGTTCGTGCCCAATTTCGCATCCACTTCGACCCCGTGTACCAACATGCTACAAAAAGCAAAAACATTTGCCTGGAACGAAGAATCCATCGCTGCTTTTGAGGCCCTCAAAAATAGTCTGTGTAGTGCTCCTGTGCTGCATAGCCCAAATTTCTCGCGTCCATTTTCTATCCAATGCGATGCTTCTCAATATGGAATTGGAGCCGTGTTGGCTCAACGCGATGATGAAGATAGTGAAGTACCCATAGCCTATATGTCTCATAAGTTTAATCAAGCCCAAAGAAACTACACTGTTTCTGAGCAAGAATGTCTGGCAGCTGTTATGGCTATTAAGAAGTTTCGAGCATATGTCGAAAGACATGAGTTCGAGGTTATAACCGATCATGCTTCGCTCAAATGGTTAATGGGTCAAACCGACTTGCACGGCAGGCTCGCTCGGTGGGCATTGAAGTTACAGGGTTTTATCGAAAAGGTAGCCAAAACGTTGTTCCCGACTCCCTATCTAGAGTGCATTCACCTGAGAAGGTTGAAATTGCAGCATTAACCGAGAATAAGACGGACCCTATCCCAGCAATAGATTTTCAGTCCAAGTTTTTCAGAACCGAAGCCTACCTAAAATTGATTTCTGACTTTCAACTAGAAGGCCGGCAACAGC
Source organism: Pherbina coryleti (assembly GCA_943735915.1). Classification (NCBI taxonomy): domain Eukaryota; kingdom Metazoa; phylum Arthropoda; class Insecta; order Diptera; family Sciomyzidae; genus Pherbina; species Pherbina coryleti. The sequence continues at coordinate 106,919,480 of OX030950.1, read as the reverse complement.
CTGACATCCAAATAGTGGACGGCTTAGTTTACAAGCGGTGCGAGTTTGCAACCGGAGACCCCATCCAAGAGGACCAATCATGAAAACTCTGGGTGCCGGAAGAATTGAGAGCAGCTCTCATAGTGAATGCTCACGATCACCCAATGAGTTCACATGGTGGTATTGGAAAAACGCTCAGCCGTCTCAAAAGCTTTTATTTTTGGCCCAGAATGCCAAACAAGTGCGTGATTACGTGTTGTCCTGTGAAATTTGCAAACAAACTAAAGCCCCAAATTATATACTTCGTCCGCCAATGGCACAGCAGGCTACGTCTGTGCGAATCTTTCAGAGACTCTACGTGGACCTTTTGGGACCATATCCCAGGTCACGCTCAGGGAACGTGGGTATGTTGATTGTGTTGGATCACCTCTCGAAATTTCATTTTTTGGAGCCAGTACGAACATTCACCGCCCGGAAAATAGTAGAGTACCTGGAAAAACGAATTTTTGCTGTTTTTGGGGTTCCCGAACTGATTACGACGGACAACGGTGTTCAATTCCAAAGCTCGCTGTTCAAAGATCTCCTTAAGAAATATGGGGTGACGCATAACCTGATAGCAAATTACTCTCCACAGGCCAATGCTGTTGAACGTGTAAATCGTTCAATAATTGCCGCTGTTCGCGCATACATTCATCCCGACCAAAAAGACTGGGATGAAGCTTTGTTCTCAATTAGCGCAGCTCTCCGTAGTTTGGTTCACTCTTCGGCTGGTTTTTCGCCATATTTTATTGTTTTTAGACAAAATATGATGTGCCATGCAACGGGTTACGAACTGTTGCGAAAATTGAAACTTCTAGAAGACCCAAGTGCGGAGATTAAGCCGGAAAGAGAACTGAGCTAATCCGAGAGCAGGTTAGGCAGAATTTGCGTAAGGCATTCGAAATAAATGAAAAGAACTACAACATGCGCTCGCGTCCCACCAGTTTTGAGGTTGGTCAAATTGTATACCGTCGCAGCTTTGCCCAAAGCAAAGCGTCCGAACACTTTAGTGCAAAGCTGGCCAATGTGTTTGAGAAAGCTAAAATTGTGAAAAAGATGGGATCTGTTTACTACGAACTGACTAATATGGCAGGCCAACGGCTAGGCGTATTTCACGCCAAAGACATCAAAGCGTAGTGCCTTCAGTTCTTGTGAGACGTGGTTGACTGATTACAATAACTGTTTTGTAATGGCACAAACGCCTCATGAATACCCTTTTCATGGTTATTTACACCATGCGTTAAGTGTGGAATGGTCCTTAACGTACGACCTACGTGAACATACCCGCTTGACGTTCGGTTGGCACCCCTAAGGTGACAAAAGATGGCGAATTGCCGAAAATTTAACGAAGATGGCGGATCAACGTTGGCGAAGCAGCGCAGCGATCGGCCATCGTTCTTTTCTTCTGGAGCCGTAAGCGAGGATGGTCGCAAGATCTGCGCGACTTACAGAATAACACAACAAAAACATCAAAATAAGAAGCAATAGGTGGCTGTAGGAAGCTGTCTTTATAATAACAGTTAAGTGAAGTTTTTGGTTGTTTGATAAACTTTATTTTTTTTCTCCTCCTTATTGTTGTTGTTGTAATCAGTGCCAACACCAACAACTGGTTTTCTGTTTTTTTTTACTCACTGCAACACACGCAGGCGTGGCAGTTAGACAGCAAAAGCAGCAACAAAGTAATAAAACTGCAGCCAACCTAAATTTAACAGCAGCAACAGTACCAACTGCATCAGCACCATCATCATCAGCAACAGCTATAACAGTAGCCTTAGCGCTACCGCTGTGCCGCTGCAACAACAACCCCGGAGCAACAACACAGAGATAAACATCACACCCCGGACAGGACCACCCAGGCCTGTGAATGAGGTCGCCAGGTTTTTGAAAACTAAATATATATTATACATAAAAACTATCTATCTAAAACTATTTAGAGTATATATATTTATTACGAGAGTAAATAATATATATAAAAACTAAATAAATATTATACATAAAAACTATATATCTAAAACTATTTAGAGTAGATATATACGAGATTAAATAATAAAGATACAAACTATATACATATACTATATTAAAACTAGAATTGAACCTAAAATTGCAACTAACACTGCAACTAAAACTAAAACTAAAAATAAAATTTCCATTTAAACTAAAACTAAAACGTTAATTGAAATAAAAATCTAAACTAAATTTAAAATTAAAGTATAACATAAACGTAAATTTAAACAAAACTAAAACTATATAGTAAAACTAATACTTAACCTAAACTAAAACTAAAACTAAAACGTAAATTGAAATAAAAATCTAAACTAAATTTAAAATTAAAGTATAACATAAACGTAAATTTAAACAAAACCAAAACTATATAGTAAAACTAATACTTAACCTAAACTAAAACTAAAAATAAAATTTCCACTTAAACTAAAACTAAAACTTAAATTGAAATAAAAATCTAAACTAAACTAAAACTAACATTGAAATTAAAACTAATATAAAAACTAATAGATAAAAAAATAAAAAAAATAAATAACTGGCCATTTCAGCCCTTGAAAGGACTTTGACCTAGCTTCTTATGATCAATTGTGTTGTGCGTGTTATTAAGTTTGTACACAATTGACCGAGAACCGGACCTACATGTTTAACGCTGACTCCGAACGGCGATGAACGGAATGTTCTCGTTCTCAAGAAGCTTTACATGGCAATTTGGTTACTCTCTGAGGTTTGCCATTGTCTGCAGAGAGGTGGCGGCCGTACAGAAAAATTATTTTAATTCAAATAATTTTCTGTCGCTGCTGGGGTTCGAACCTGGGTCTCCAAAGTTCTTTGACATAGCGGCCACGCACTTTAACCAACTACGCCACGGACGCCACAAAAAACTAATAGATATTTAATAATTTAAACTTAAACAAAATTTCTACAATCAAATTACTATCTAAGCTAAGACTTAATATAAACTAAAACTTAAAATTAAATAAAAATAAAACTCAAACGAAAACTAAAAATAAACTACAATTTATATAAAACAAATTAAATATTGGAAAATTTATTAAAAAAAAATTTTTAATTTTTTTATATATGTATATGAAAATTAAAAAAAAAATATACCAAATTTAATTAAACTAAATTTAAAAAAAAAAAAAACAAAAAAAAAAAACAGAACAATATAAAAACACAAAAATTATATCGAAACATACATTTAATAATATAATAAATTATACAAAAATATAAAAAAAAAATTATAAGAATCTTAATATATAAAAAAATAAATAATGTAAAAAAATGAAGAACGAACATAATTTAATAATATAATAGAACATACAAAAAGAAACAAATAAACAGAATTACATGTATATGAAAATTTAAAAAAAAAATATACCAAATTTAATTAAACTAAATTTAAAAAAAAAAAAAAAAAAAAAAAAAACAAAACAATATAAAAACACAAAAATTATATCGAAACATACATTTAATAATATAATAAATTATACAAAAATATAAAAAAAAAATTATAAGAATCTTAATATATAAAAAATAAATAATGTAAAAAAATGAAGAACGAACATAATTTAATAATATAATAGAACATACAAAAAGAAACAAATAAACAGAATTAAACATCTGAAAATATGGAATCATAAAAAATATAAGAATATTTTAATATATATAAAAATATTTGAAAAATAAAAAAAAAAATTAAAACCAATGAAACACATAAAGTCATAAAAACAAAAATTACAAAATATCAAAAAAAAAAAAAAAAAAATTCTAAAATATAAAAAGTTTAAAAGATATATAAAAAACTATTAAAAATATTTAAATTAAAAAAATATGTATACAACTAAAAATAAAAAAAAAATGTACAAAATATATACTTTATTATATATTAAATATATATTATATATAGAATAAGAATATATATAAATATGAATTATATAATATAAGTGTGTATTAAAAATCCCTATTAAAGAAAAAAAAAATAGAAAAAAAAATGAACTAAATTTCATTTAAGTGGTAAGGGATGGAAGTGAGTTTTGCGTTAGGGAGGATCCCAAAATATTCGCCCCGGATCCTCACGGTGGGTGGGAAACGTGGGGCATGGGCCATAACATCAGGTCCATGAGCGTCGCGGTTGGGGTTGAGTGGAGGAACAGAGCCCCCCCTCTCACTCAAAAATTAAGAATTCCGTTCCGTTTTGCTTTTTATCTTTCTTTACAGATACATGAGTTCACAGGGCGAGCTCACCAAACAATCATCCGCACGAAAAATTTTTGTGTGCGACAAAGGGGTGCTCCCGGCCCAGAAAAGAACCCCCCCACTTCCCGAACTGGCAGCAAAGTGGCACGCAAGCTCGTGCGGGCCCTGGACGGTGGCACCCACAGGTGCGGTTGTGCGCGTACGCGGGTCGGCCGCCCTGGTTTTTTCTCGTCTGGCACTGTGACCAGGAGCGCCTCAAAGGGCGCTCTCCAAACATAATATAAAAACCAGGGCGATCGAATAGAAAAGCAAGCGGGCGATTGCTGCTTTTTTCGGGTTCCAAAAATTTTTTTTCTTTAGTTTTTGTTTTGGGAGCTCGTTCTCTGAACTCATGGTAGAAAAAAAAAAAAATTGTTTTTTTAGCATGCAGTGTCAGCTTTATTCGTGATCGTTTTTTTTTTATATTTTTGTAATAAATTTTAGAAACTTATTTGTTGGATTGTCAGGTGAAGGGCTTGCGGCCCTAGCTTAAACCGCGATATAGTGCCTATCTATTTTTTTTGTATAATAAAGTGACCTGCAGAAGTGTTCAAACTCAAATAAGTTAGTTTTCTTTCGAGTTCATAAAATTTTTCTTGTTTTCCTTTCTCTTGCGGGTTTATACTGTGCGCGGCAGTGCATTCGGGCCTACTGGATATTGCGAGACGGTTGCTTCAATGCGCCTCTCGACCGTTTGCTCGGATGCACTCGCTTAGTAAGCAATATAATCCCATAAGCCCACTTAGACAGTTTTATGTAAATTTAAAGTTTTTTTTTTTTGGAGCTCTGTTTGGACACTCGATTCCGGCCACGGCGCTCTAAATAAGTCGGTCAAACCTTCCATCCCGAACCATGAAATAATTAATACACATTTATACGTTTAGTTTATTGATTAGAAGCAAGAAGCTTAGAAGTATTTTATTTTCTCTTCTCAACAAACAGTGGATAAATTTCACTAATTTAAAATTTAATTAACTTTTATTAAATTCATTTGTTTTTTTTATATAACTATGCCATTGCACCACAGTAACGAGGACCTGGTGAGTTTTTCGGATGGTGGTGAGGCTACGTGCAGTATCTGTAAGCTGGCTTATGGACAACATGATGATGTAATGACACCATGTCTTCATGTTTTTCATAACGTTTGCATACAAAATGGATTGCTGAGGCACACAGTTGCCCTCTGTGTCGCGCGCTTTGTAGCCCTAAAAAGCTGAAGCCATACCTGCCGGTTTTGCAAACCATGCCACAAGCCATTCCGCCAAACGCACCCACGTCCCCGTTGTTAGAAGTACCCACTCTAGGGGCGGTACCCAAAAATCGTCCAGTTACTAGGAGTCAACGGAATTTAGTAACCCAAGATTTTGGGGTCAACAAATCGCATAGTTTGAACCTATCAGGAGTGCAACTCGCGCCGAGAGAGTCGATCGAGCGTACTCCGCATCGAAATGCTGCTGCTCAACCGTCGGTTTCCGATTCGCAGTTGCAGCATTTGATAAACGAGGCCGTCCGAATCGAACTCTCAAAGCTGCAGTTAAAGTCCAGCCATGTACAGAATCCTCTTCAGGATTCGGATTCTCCTAAGGTTCTGCAACCGGATATGCAATTTTTATCGAGACCTCCACCTAATTTAAATCCCGGAATTACGAATCATCCCTATCAGCACCAAGGTGAGGCGCAGGGCCATCCAAGGCACCCCACCCCAAGTCATTATGGGCACGGTGGCATCGGGATTCCACGTCCTCCCGCAGAATTTGCAACGTCGGAAAATGTGGCAAATGCGATTAATAACTGGAAAATCACATTTTCGGGAAAAGACGATGCATTAACTGTAGATAAATTTATTTACAGAATCCAGGCCCTGACGATGCAAAGTCTGCGTGGAGATTTGGGGAGCCTGTGCTGCTACGCCCATATGCTGTTCACGGGTAAGGCATTGGACTGGTTCTGGCGCTACCACCGAAGCGTTGCTAGGGTTGAGTGGTTCGCCATGTGTGCTGAGTTGCGTAGCGAATTTCGAGATCGTCGAAACGACCTTGACATAATGGATTTAATGCGCAGCCACAAGCAGCGCTACGACGAAAAGTTTGATGAATTCTATGAGGCTATACTGCAATTAACCGATAGATTGCAGAGCCCTATGGATTCCGACGCCCTGCTGGGGATTTTGCAAAGAAATTTGCGTTTAGATGTGAGACGTAGTTTGCTCTACGTAAGCATCAACAGCATAAGCCAGTTGCGGACGTTAGTTCAGAGACGTGAACTGTTGGACGAGGAATACGGTAGAAATACTAGAAATCCTCCAAATCAGCGTCACGTTTCTGAGCTGACGCCCGGACCTGTGCGGCCCCGTAATAATAATATTAATGACAATTTTGATTTTTTAGACCCCCCACCAGCACCACAATAAGTTGTGATGCTGGGTGTCAAACTGACAAAAACCTTGATGCACAAATTTTATCTTTAAAAATTTTAAACGCGAACAGCCTCGTTCGGTGACTCCTCTTCGGCAGTTCAAACCATAGCATATTGAATAGTCAGAATACCAGGCGGTGAGAAGGAGAACTTTTCAGGAGGAGGAACGCAAAAGTCACCCAGAACCTAAGCGGAGGAGGTTGAGACGATTTTGGAAGAAAATCAGAGCGCTTAAAAAATTGGTTTGTTCGGCATTGTTGACTTCGGCTCCCAAAAATGATATTCGCCCCTATGCCCCGGTCTCATTAGCCGGTGAATTGTTGGTAGGTTTAGTCGATACTGGCGCTTCTGTCAGCTGCATAGCCAACAATTTGGCACATAAAATTATGTCTAACAAGCAGCTGAAGTGGTTAAAGTATTCGGCTACATTGAAGACAGCGGATGGGACGAATCATTTTTCGGCAGGTGGGGTTGACACTCCGATCACCTATAAAGATGTCACCAAACAGGTTAAATTTTTGATTGTTCCAACTTTGTCTCAAGACTTGTACTTAGGTGTCGACTTTGTTAAGGCGTTTGGTTTGGCTAGCGACCTTTTCTGGGAAAATTCCCTTTCTCAGTCAGCGGGTGACATTTCCGAAGTGAGCTCAAATCACCACGTATTGGATGCTCGTCAACAAGCACGGCTGCACGCCACCATATTATTGTTTCCTTCTTTTTCCGAACAAGGCTTAGGCCGCACCAGGTTGATAAGTCATGTCATTGACGTAAGAGATGCTAAACCAGTCAAACAACGGCATTTCTCGGTGTCTCCTGGTGTCGAAAAACTTCTGTTTGCTGAAGTCGATCGTATGTTAGCGCTTGGCGTAATCGAGGTGTCTCAAAGCGCATGGTCTTCTCCGGTGGCATTGATCGTCAAACCCAACAAAGTTCGTCTGTGTCTCGATGCACGCAAGGTCAATGAGGTCACTGTGAAGGATGCTTATCCTCTGCCACTCATTGATGGAATTCTCAGTCGGCTTCCAAAAGCTCAATTTATTTCGAGTCTGGATTTAAAAGACGCCTTCTGGCAGATTCCATTAGATGCAGCGTCAAAGGACAAGACCGCCTTCACAGTGCCAAATCGACCGCTTTACCAGTTCGTTACAATGCCTTTTGGCCTATGTAATGCACCGTCAAATGTCACATGTCACGACTGATGGACAAGGTCATACCGGCGCACTTAAGAACTAAGGTCTTTGTTTACTTAGACGATCTATTGCTGATCACCGAAACCTTTGACGAACACGTTTCATTGTTACAGGAGGTAGCCCGATGCATACAGGACGCTGGTCTCACCATAAATATTGAAAAAAGTAAATTTTTACTTAAACAAATACACTATTTGGGTCACATAATTGCACACGGAACTATAAGTACGGATCCGGACAAAGTGAAAGCAATTCGAGAATTTCCTCAGCCGAAGACGGTTCGACAACTTCGCCACTTTCTTGGTGTCTGTGGATGGTACCGCAGGTTCGTGCCCAATTTCGCATCCACTTCGACCCCGTGTACCAACATGCTACAAAAAGCAAAAACATTTGCCTGGAACGAAGAATCCATCGCTGCTTTTGAGGCCCTCAAAAATAGTCTGTGTAGTGCTCCTGTGCTGCATAGCCCAAATTTCTCGCGTCCATTTTCTATCCAATGCGATGCTTCTCAATATGGAATTGGAGCCGTGTTGGCTCAACGCGATGATGAAGATAGTGAAGTACCCATAGCCTATATGTCTCATAAGTTTAATCAAGCCCAAAGAAACTACACTGTTTCTGAGCAAGAATGTCTGGCAGCTGTTATGGCTATTAAGAAGTTTCGAGCATATGTCGAAAGACATGAGTTCGAGGTTATAACCGATCATGCTTCGCTCAAATGGTTAATGGGTCAAACCGACTTGCACGGCAGGCTCGCTCGGTGGGCATTGAAGTTACAGGGTTTTATCGAAAAGGTAGCCAAAACGTTGTTCCCGACTCCCTATCTAGAGTGCATTCACCTGAGAAGGTTGAAATTGCAGCATTAACCGAGAATAAGACGGACCCTATCCCAGCAATAGATTTTCAGTCCAAGTTTTTCAGAACCGAAGCCTACCTAAAATTGATTTCTGACTTTCAACTAGAAGGCCGGCAACAGCCTGACATCCAAATAGTGGACGGCTTAGTTTACAAGCGGTGCGAGTTTGCAACCGGAGACCCCATCCAAGAGGACCAATCATGAAAACTCTGGGTGCCGGAAGAATTGAGAGCAGCTCTCATAGTGAATGCTCACGATCACCCAATGAGTTCACATGGTGGTATTGGAAAAACGCTCAGCCGTCTCAAAAGCTTTTATTTTTGGCCCAGAATGCCAAACAAGTGCGTGATTACGTGTTGTCCTGTGAAATTTGCAAACAAACTAAAGCCCCAAATTATATACTTCGTCCGCCAATGGCACAGCAGGCTACGTCTGTGCGAATCTTTCAGAGACTCTACGTGGACCTTTTGGGACCATATCCCAGGTCACGCTCAGGGAACGTGGGTATGTTGATTGTGTTGGATCACCTCTCGAAATTTCATTTTTTGGAGCCAGTACGAACATTCACCGCCCGGAAAATAGTAGAGTACCTGGAAAAACGAATTTTTGCTGTTTTTGGGGTTCCCGAACTGATTACGACGGACAACGGTGTTCAATTCCAAAGCTCGCTGTTCAAAGATCTCCTTAAGAAATATGGGGTGACGCATAACCTGATAGCAAATTACTCTCCACAGGCCAATGCTGTTGAACGTGTAAATCGTTCAATAATTGCCGCTGTTCGCGCATACATTCATCCCGACCAAAAAGACTGGGATGAAGCTTTGTTCTCAATTAGCGCAGCTCTCCGTAGTTTGGTTCACTCTTCGGCTGGTTTTTCGCCATATTTTATTGTTTTTAGACAAAATATGATGTGCCATGCAACGGGTTACGAACTGTTGCGAAAATTGAAACTTCTAGAAGACCCAAGTGCGGAGATTAAGCCGGAAAGAGAACTGAGCTAATCCGAGAGCAGGTTAGGCAGAATTTGCGTAAGGCATTCGAAATAAATGAAAAGAACTACAACATGCGCTCGCGTCCCACCAGTTTTGAGGTTGGTCAAATTGTATACCGTCGCAGCTTTGCCCAAAGCAAAGCGTCCGAACACTTTAGTGCAAAGCTGGCCAATGTGTTTGAGAAAGCTAAAATTGTGAAAAAGATGGGATCTGTTTACTACGAACTGACTAATATGGCAGGCCAACGGCTAGGCGTATTTCACGCCAAAGACATCAAAGCGTAGTGCCTTCAGTTCTTGTGAGACGTGGTTGACTGATTACAATAACTGTTTTGTAATGGCACAAACGCCTCATGAATACCCTTTTCATGGTTATTTACACCATGCGTTAAGTGTGGAATGGTCCTTAACGTACGACCTACGTGAACATACCCGCTTGACGTTCGGTTGGCACCCCTAAGGTGACAAAAGATGGCGAATTGCCGAAAATTTAACGAAGATGGCGGATCAACGTTGGCGAAGCAGCGCAGCGATCGGCCATCGTTCTTTTCTTCTGGAGCCGTAAGCGAGGATGGTCGCAAGATCTGCGCGACTTACAGAATAACACAACAAAAACATCAAAATAAGAAGCAATAGGTGGCTGTAAGAAGCTGTCTTTATAATAACAGTTAAGTGAAGTTTTTGGTTGTTTGATAAACTTTATTTTTTTTCTCCTCCTTATTGTTGTTGTTGTAATCAGTGCCAACACCAACAACTGGTTTTCTGTTTTTTTTTACTCACTGCAACACACGCAGGCGTGGCAGTTAGACAGCAAAAGCAGCAACAAAGTAATAAAACTGCAGCCAACCTAAATTTAACAGCAGCAACAGTACCAACTGCATCAGCACCATCATCAACAGCAACAGCTACAACAGCAGCCCTAGCGCTACCGCTGTGCCACTGCAACACCGAACAACGGCCAGAACAGCAACAGCTACAACAGCAGCCCTAGCGCTACTGCTGTGCCGCCAACGCACAACAGCAACAACAACAACAACAACAACAACAACAACAACAACAACAACAACAACAACATCAAAATAAGAAGCAATAGTAAGACAGCAAAAGCAGCAACAGTATCAATTGCACCAGCATCATCATCATCAGCAACAGCTATAACAGTAGCCTTAGCGCTACCGCTGTGCCGCTGCAACAACAACCCCGGAGCAACAACACAGAGATAAACATCACACCCCGGACAGGACCACCCAGGCCTGTGAATGAGGTCGCCAGGTTTTTGAAAACTAAATATATATTATACATAAAAACTATCTATCTAAAACTATTTAGAGTATATATATTTATTACGAGAGTAAATAATATATATAAAAACTAAATAAATATTATACATAAAAACTATATATCTAAAACTATTTAGAGTAGATATATACGAGATTAAATAATAAAGATACAAACTATATACATATACTATATTAAAACTAGAATTGAACCTAAAACTAAAACTAACACTGCAACTAAAACTAAAACTAAAACTAAAAATAAAATTTCCATATAAACTAAAACTAAAACGTAAATTGAAATAAAAATCTAAACTAAATTTAAAATTAAAGTATAACATAAACGTAAATTTAAACAAAACTAAAACTATATAGTAAAACTAATACTTAACCTAAACTAAAACTAAAACTAAAACGTAAATTGAAATAAAAATCTAAACTAAATTTAAAATTAAAGTATAACAAAAACGTAAATTTAAACAAAACCAAAACTATATAGTAAAACTAATACTTAACCTAAACTAAAACTAAAACATAAATTGAAATAAAAATCTAAACTAAATTTAAAATTAAAGTATAACATAAACGTAAATTTAAACAAAACTAAAACTATATAGTAAAACTAATACTTAACCTAAACTAAAACTAAAAATAAAATTTCCATTTAAACTAAAACTAAAACTTAAATTGAAATAAAAATCTAAACTAAACTAAAACTAACATTGAAATTAAAACTAATATAAAAACTAATAGATATTTAAATTTTTATTTAAACTTAATTTAAATAATTTAAACTTAAACAAAATTTCTACAATCAAATTACTATCTAAGCTAAGACTTAATATAAACTAAAACTTAAAATTAAATAAAAATAAAACTCAAACGAAAACTAAAAATAAACTACAATTTATATAAAACAAATTAAATATTGGAAAATTTATAAAAAAAATTTATAATTTTTTTATATATGTATATGAAAATTTAAAAAAAAAAATTCTAAAATATAAAAAATTTAAAAGAAATATAAAAAAACTATTAAAAATATTTAAATTAAAAAAATATGTATACAATTAAAAATAAAAAAAAAAATGTACAAAATATATACTTTATTATATATTAAATATATATTATATATAGAATAAGAATATATATAAATATGAATTATATAATATAAGTGTGCATTAAAGACCCCTATTAAAGAAAAGAAAAAAAATAGAAAAAAAATGAACTAAATTTCATTTAAGTGGTAAGGGATGGAAGTGAGTTTTGCGTTAGGGAGGATCCCAAAATATTCGCCCCGGATCCTCACGGTGGGTGGAAAACGTGGGGCATGGGCCATAACATCAGGTCCATGAGCGTCGCGGTTGGGGTTGAGTGGAGGAACAGAGCCCCCCTCTCACTCAAAAATTAAGAATTCCGTTCCGTTTTGCTTTTTATCTTTCATTACAGATACATGAGTTCACAGGGCGAGCTCACCAAACAATCATCCGCACGAGAAATTTTTGTGTGCGGCAAAGGGGTGCTACCGGCCCAGAAAAGAACCCCCCACGGGCCCTGGACGGTGGCACCCACAGGTGCGGTTGTGCGCGTACGCGGGTCGGCCGCCCTGGTTTTTTCTCGTCTGGCACTGTGACCAGGAGCGCCTCAAAGGGCGCTCTCCAAACATAATATAAAAACCAGGGCGACCGAATAGAAAAGCAAGCGGGCGCACGCCGAGGCTGAAAAAGTCATCCGCCACAGTACCTCTGGCAGGCTTGACGATGTGCTTCAAAGTTTGTTTACCGATGAATTCAGCTACCTCCATAATTTTGACGGGAAGTTTGGAAAGCGTTCACTTATTGAACTTCACATTGTGAACAAAACTCTGTTTGGTAGGAATTTTATATCTTGTCGGTATATTTGCTTCATGAAGTACTACATTGCAGATGTTTTCCAAAACGAAGGACGGCAGGAGTTCAATAAAGGGGTGAAAAGATACCTCGACCTTAGCCATAACAGACACAGGCAGAGGCAGCACATTGCTGCGAAAAAACCAAAAGGTTTTTTAATTACCAAACTATATATTTTTTTTGTTATATTTGTGTGAATTAGGTGCAGTTTTGTTACAATGGTTGTAACAAGACTACCTGTAACAAGACTTCATCTAATTAGCCTCATGTAAAGTTTTCTCCATCACTAACATTTTGTTTACTTTTGATTTTACTTAATAATTGATATCTATGGTGATGGTGTCAAGGATTTTTCTTTTTTTTTTTTTTTGTATTGTGATTTATTTTTCTATATTCAATTTTTTATGTTTCATATTAATTTATAATTATTTATTATTGTTATTCGTATTGTATTTTTATTTAACTTAATATAATTTGAGCGCTTACAAGAATAAACTTATAAATAAGCGCCGATAACATATTTGGCGATAAAATCAACTGAATGTCAGATGTTAAACATAATTTTATATAAAAAATTAAAAATTAAAATTACAAATTTGAATTTAAAAAAAACCATTAACAATTTGGTAAAATTGAAACAAAGATATTAATTTGAATTTATGAAAAATATTAATAAAGGAAAAAGAAAAAAAAAAAAATTAAGAAGTCAATGAAGTAGAGAATACAATAAATATATTAAGAAATTATAAAGAGGAAAAGAAAATAGCTTGTTAAAGAGAAGACAAATAATCTGATAGCTTTGATTTAAACACACTTGCATTGCAAATACGCTGTAAATAGGATGGAAGCGAGTTCCAAAGACGTATTGAATTAACGAAGAACTGCCGTTCCGACGATAAGCAGGCATGCCTAGGTTGAACTAAATTGTTACCACGCTGCGATCTTAGAAATTTTAATTTTTCGTATAAATAAAGAGGTTCCTTAGTAACGATAATTTTATGCAAAAAGACTAACGCCCTCATGTTCAAAACCTGGTCAAAAGACATACTGAATATTTGTTTTGTGTACTGTGATATGCGGTCTGTTCTTTTAAGTCCAAAGACATAACGAGCGATATTGTTATAAGCAACGTTATTGTGTATATTGTATATTTATTGTATATTTATTGTGTATATTTTATATAATTATAATTATATTAATATAATTATTATATAATTATATATAATTATATATAATTATATATAATTATAAACATATAATTTTATGTGCATGTATTTTTGTATTTTTTTTTATTTTGCATGCATTGAATGAAGTATTTACATATTGTTTTTAGTTTCTTTATCTGTTTAAATTCATCATTGCTTAAAATCATTATTGTTTAAATTCATCCTTATTTTCATAATCAATAAAATAAAAAAAAAATAAATAAAAATGCATTATTAAGCAAAATTATAAAAAAAAAATATTTTGGTTTTATTTGAGGAGGATATGAACCCAGAAAACCCAGAGCTCTAACCACTGCACCAAGGTCGAAGAGCTCTGCGGAACGCTAACTGCGGACCATATTCAACAGCTGAATTTGTTTTTTAATTCTTTATAAAATTTATAATTAGTGTGAGCAGAACATCTATAGCTTTTTTAATAGATAAAACATGTGTGGCAGATAGAGATGCCAGATCACACGGATGGACAAAAAGGCGTTATATTTTGCACGACGCTAGAACAAATAAACGTAATTTGTATGGAGCATTTTATATGAATATAACGTCAAAGGCGTTAGGTGTATGCCATATATATGGCATATCTAACAGTTAGGTGTCTAGCTGGGAGGCTTAAAAAAAATCACTCGCATTGCCACATTTTTCATCGCTTGCTATGAAACGTCCACAAACATAACAAAAATGGTCCATTTTACATTTTGGTTCCGACATTTTTAATACAATATATATTATACAATGTTTTCTTTGTTATTTTTATGAGACCGATGCACTTAACTTAAATCACTCACAAAATGAAATATATTTCAAAAAAATTAATAGCGAATTTTATCACAACCGAACGAAAATTAAAAGACATCAGCTTCGGCTGAGTTTCGAGTCTTAACTGAATCTTTATTTTTTAAATTTGTTCGCTTGTACGAAAAAAGATCGCTAACTGTAACTTCCCTTTTTAATTACTTCTACTTAAATCGCTATTTATTTAATGGTTTTGGGATTTTTAACGCAAATTATCGACTAAGGGCCGTTTTATTCACTCTCAGTTAAAAATCCTTAATCTCGATTAAATTTAACTGGCAGTTAAAAATAACTGCGGAATTAAAAACCAAAGTTAAAAATTCGATTTATTCACCCTCAGTTAAAACTAACTGTCAGTTAAGAAACGTCAATTAAATTTTAATCTCAATTAAGATTTTCCCAGGGAAATTTGGTTTTACTGTTAACCCAAATGACAGTTTGTGTTTGATTTCGCGCATTGTGCGTTTTAAATTTAAAAAACTATTCAGTGACGGAAAAATTTCAATATTTTAAAATGGACAAAAAACACGAACGTTCAGCAAATTTTAGCGCTGCCGAAGAGGAGTTACTTATTAAATGCGTTTTACTCCGGAAGGGAGTCTTGGAGTGCAAAAAGACGGACGCTTTAACTGTCAATGAAAAGAAAAGAGCTTGGGAAGATGTTTCAGTGGATTTCAACTCACGTTGTCTAAATATGGTGGTAAGTTCAGCAGAAAATTTTTAAGTTGATATTTTTTAAACTTTAATTTTGTTAAGGCACGGTCGGCAAAAGCTCTGCATGAGAAATATGGCAACGCAAAAGCCAAGTTGCGCAAAACATTTGCTGCGGAAAAGGCAAGCCGCAAAGCCACTGGTGGAGGCAAAAGCATGTCCGAATGGCAGCCCAGCAGTGATGCAATGGTGGAGCTAGCACAGACCATTGAAATGTCCATAAGTGGTACTGCTCCAAATTGTGACGATGATGACGACAACGGTGGCCTTTCTGAGATGCAAGATTCATTTCAAGGCCTTGCAGGTTATGAGCTTACATCGGACATTGAGGTGGATGTTGAGGAACCACCACCAATTATTGATACGAATGAGGAATCACCGGCAATCATCAATGCGAATTTCATCATCATCACAGCCAGACAACACTTCAATACAAGCTAGTGCAAGTAAGTGTACAGCATCGAATTGGTCCGAGTATTTACCAAGGAATCTCAAACAGCCAGTGAGCAAAGCGCTGAAGAGGTCGGCTTTGAGTTCATTAACGGACAAGAAGGAATCGAGTGAGGACTTAAAAACAAAAATGATAAGAAGGGAAATGGAGATGAGAGAAGAAGAACATGCTGAGCATGCCAATCAAAAGAAGGCTGAGCATAACGCTAGGATGGAAGTGTTTGCGGCACAGTTGGCCGAGCTGCGAAAACAAAAATTTTTAATATTTAAAAAAAAAATAGAATTTCTGATTATGAATCAGATTCGGAATAAAACATAGTTAATTATTTTAGAAATAAATTGTGTTTTTATTTCTTTTTAGAATTACTTTAGGAATTGTTAACAAGTGTCTGGAAATACCTAAGAAGGAAATTGTCACGGGCATTATTTGTTGTATTTCGTTCATTTGTGCTTACATGTCGAACTTCAGTCATGGATAGTATGTAATCAAAATTTTCCACGTTTGTTGGCGGTGTGGGCTCTTTGGCATCAATTGCTATATTGTGCAATATTGCACATGCCACTATAATGAGTTTCGTTGTTTCTAATTTTACTCTTAAACCAAGAGCTAAAACCGGAAAACCACGCTTGATTACCCCAAAAGTGTGATCGATTACATTGCGTGTTCGAATATGACTTTCGTTGTAAAGTTGATGTACATCAGACTCGCAATGATGTAGGGGAGTGGCGAAATAATGCGTGTTGCGATATCCTGAGTCCCCAACTATAATGAAATGACCAAAGTCACCGCGTTCCAACTGCATTTTTAAATTCGAATTATTGAAAATGGTTTGGTCATGCGATGCTCCAGGCCAACGTGCAACGATGTGCATAACTTTCATTTCAGCCAAACAAACTGCTTGCACATTCAAGGAAAACCACCCCTTTCTGTTTCGGAAGTATTCAGCATTTTCACCACCGGGAGACTCAATTCGAACATGTGTGCAATCAATGGCACCGATTGTTCGTGGAAAGCGAGCAAAAGAATAAAATTTTTCGCTGGCCGAAGTGAGATCAGTTTCTGTTCTCGGCATTTGAATATAAGTAGAGCGATGCTGCGCAATTGCGAGGAGAGCATTTTTAATTATGTTCGAGACTGAGGATATACTAACGCCGGCAAAATCAGCTATAGCAACTTGCATGGAACCCAGCGCGTAAAATCGCAAAGCAATCAGGATTCGAGTGATTGGACGTATATATCGAGATCTAGTGAAGCAAAGATGAAACTAATGAACTCTGTTGAAGACATATTTCTTAGATTAAAATTTACCTTTTTTGGATATGGACAAGAGATGGTTTAATCTTTTGCAACAGTTGAACAACCGTTGCTTTCGACAAACGAAAACGACAAATGAAGTATTTGTTATCCCATTTGCTTAAATCAATGCGATCATGCATTTTGTATTGTCTTCGCTCGATTAATAACATCCTATCATCTTCATCCGGATCCAACAAAATAAGTAAATCATTAAAAGTATCGCGACGTCGATTCAATTCGAGTATTTCGTTATTCATTTTAGGTAAATTTAAAAATTATATAAAAATCAATGAAATGACGTTTAAAACTTCACAGAAAAAATGTTGGATCCGGATGAAGATGATTTTTTTTTTATTTTTTTTGAGAGTGAAGAAACACAACATCATTAATTTCCCTTCTTAATTGCGGATTAAATTTTAACTTTGAGTGAATAAAACGGGCCTAAGACCATTTTCTTTTCAAATGAAATTTATTGAAGAAACTGAGAAGCATATTATAGATCAAACAGAAAGCAAAAAAAAGACTTCGTTTTGTGGAAAATATTTTTAAAAAGCATGAAAAAAAATAATTTTTCCAACATTTTGCTTCATAAGACCCACAAAAATTTTCTAAATAAATTTTTTAAAAAAGTTTAATTGTTGCACAGGTCTCTAGCAATAATTTGGCTTTTACAGATTGAAAAAATATCAATTAGTCGATGAGTTATAGCCAAAAAACCATATAAACAGTATGCTGAAAATCGGCATTTGACTGCAAAGTTCGAAGGTCGATTAAAAAACTTACTTAACCCCCTTACTTAACCCCAAAATATCAATTTTGGCGTTGGGGCTAAAAGTGACATTTGCTTAGGGCAGGCTCTGACTGTTGTTCTGTTGATTTTTTTTCATTCTGGAATAATTTATTTTTATTTTCATTTTTATTTTTGAGGCATCTTCTAAGTTTTTTTTTAATAAAGAAGTTTTTCATCTTCTTATAGATGAGAAATAATCTACATTTTGTTTTCATAGTTATAAAACTAAAAAAAAAAAAATGAAGAATAAATAACTGGCCATTTCAGCCCTTGAAAGGACTTTGACCTAGCTTCTTATGATCAATTGTGTTGTGCGTGTTATTAAGTTTGTACACAATTGACCGAGAACCTACATGCTTAACGCCGACTCCGAACGGCGATGAACGGAATTTTCTCGTTCTCAAGAAGCTTTACATGGCATTTTGATTACTCTCTGAGGTTTGCCATTGTCTGCAGAGAGGTGGCGGCCGTACAGAAAAATTATTTAATTCAAATAATTTTCTGTCGCTGCTGGGGTTCGAACCTGGGTCTCCAAGGTTCTTTGACATAGCGGCCACGCACTTTAACCAACTACGCCACGGACGCCACTATTTATAAAAAAAAACGTTATAAAACTATTTGGTTAAAATTTTAATTTTCTTCAAAATTTGTTTCAGTTTAAGTTTTATTTTAATAAGGCAAAAGATTGCTTTGTAAACATTATAATATGTTCTTAAAAAAAGAAACGCAACTGTCTGCGATGGTTGTTCCTAATAAAAAGTTTTTTATTACTTTTGTTTTTCTTTGTAACATCTTGTCACATGTAGTGTTACAACCAGCCTCTGGTGTGGGGTTGAAAGTGAGGCAGGCCTCCTTTCTCTGAATTCATTAATTTATGTCTAATCTTATCATTTGGTACATAAAAAATATTTTAAATTAAAAAACTGAATAGTTACTCAATCAAGCAAATCCATACTCAGGTAAAACAATCAAACAAATAAGAAAATATGACACTTTATAATTAGAATGTCACAACCATCCCCAATCTCCCCTACTGCAAAAATTTTTAGTACAATGAAATTTTAGAAGCCAAATTTCATTCACCAAAATCGGTGCACCAAGATTTGATAAAGATTTTACGTTTAATTAACATAAAAAAAATTTCGTCAATTTGACACCAATTACATGAACATATCTTGAAAACTATGAAAAATTTTAGTACAACCATATCTTTAATGCAACATCGTTGCTCAAAAATGAGAAAAAAAATAATCAGAAATTAAATTTTGTTACATTCGATTCAAATATCTCCGCTGGTTTTTTATACATTTTGTTGAAGTTTGTTTCTGTCTTAAAGCTTCATCAAAATACTCTGATAACCTTATTACAAAAATACCGTTAGTTGAGTATAAATATTTTAAATATTTTTTTCAAAAAAGGCCTGAAATATTGGAGTTTTCCTTAAAAAAAGGCTCAAAAATTATTTTTATTGTAAAAATAATTTAAATTCGAATTTGCACAAAAATTATTTGTTTTAAAAAAAAAATTCAAATTGGCAAATTTTAAACTCTTTTTCAAAAGCTATAACACTTATAAGCAAAAGATGTTTCAATTTTCACAAAAATTAAAAACAGTTTTGATTCAAAAAACAAGCCTACTCCTTGATTATTTTTGAATAAATAAACAATCTAAAAAATAATTTATTAGAAAAAATCATCTTAGTATCTCTTATCAATCAAAAGTTATAGCCAATGGCTGCATTTCCGTGGTACTGGATCAGATCAAATCTCAGTGGAACAACTTTAGTTCAACTTTATAACAATTTGGCACTACTGTCTTGAAACAGCTGTTTGAACAACAATAACAATACAAAACAGTACAATTTAGATTTGCCAACTACGTTTGTTTTTAACAAAAAATGCTTTAAACCTGGCAGCATTTTCAGATCAGAAATAGAGCCAAGAATTTTTGTTTTTGCTTTATGAATAAAATAGAGCCGCATCATCAAAGACCACGGGAATGCAGTTAATAATCTATATAACTATCACAAGCCAAATTTTCATTGCTGAATAGCTTTGGAAGTAAAAGTAACAGAACATTGTAACTCAGAATGGAGCTTCCACTTACCACTTGCTGATGTTCTTCTACAAGAGAATTGGGACGGGCATTGGAAAAGGGGGTGTGGCTTCGACCATACAAGCTAAAATTTTGATATCGAATAGCTTTGAAACTAAACGTCGCATAACAATGAAACTCAGTATGTAATTACTAATTGCCCAAGTCTTTATACTGGAAAACTGCCACGTGCATTGGAAAAGGGGGTGTGGCCCGATTTTCGACATAGAATAGCTATGGAAGTCAAGTCACAGAACATTGAAACTCATAATCGAATTGCCACCTGAGAGTGATGTCTTACTACAGGGAAACTGTAACGGGCAGTAGACCAAAAGCTAATAAAACTAATAAAAGTTTTGAATTTACTTATTATTTTTCAATATACTTGTCGGGGGTAGCAACGCATGCCGGGTATCGCTAGTATATATTGTATAAAAATAAAAAAAATAATTTTGGATGGGTCCGCTTGTAAATATAATGAAATTTTTTCTAACTTTTTTTGAAATTAAATGTCGTATGCAACTTTTACTCAACTGTTGGTTTTTAATTATATTTGTTTTACATTTTCTTTGTTATTATTTGCCTCTTTCATAAAGTCACAATTGCAGATAGGCAGCAAATCAATATCACTAAATAGTTGGTTATATGCACTAATTTTAAATAAAAAAATAATTAAATACTTTAATACTTACGTTTCATCATCGTGAGCATCGATATGTAATACCGTTGACGAAAATAAATTTCTTCTCCACTTTGATAATAAAAAAAAACCAAATATTTCCCGAAAAACAAAAATTCTTAAAATTTCTTTATAAAAAATTAGTTAAATGTCGCGTAAAAGAAAAAAGTTATGTAAAAAGAAACCAAGAATTTTCCTATTAAAAAGTCCTAAAAAATATTAATATTTCCTAAAAAGTGAGTTAAAAGCAAAAAAAAAAAACAAAAAAGAATAAATTTGTGTAAAAAAAATGAAGTGCATTAAAAGTAAAAAAAAAAACAATAATATTGCGATAATACATGCGATTACAAAAAAATATATTCCATCAAAGTGCATAAAATTAAAAAAAAAAAAAACGCTTAAATTGTTCAATATATGTACCTATAAGAATTAGAGGGCAAAATTATGTCAAAGAAGGCATAACCGGTTTTTCTCACTATATGTATATAAAAGGTATGTATATACATTTCACATAAACTTTGCTAAAGCGTACATATGTTTCGTAAGAGAGCATAAAAAGTCTCCACTTCGTTAGCAACATACACTGCAGATGTTGCTTTCTTTAAATCAGCATATCTTTGCTCCGCATACATGTTGATTAGTTTTTCTGATTCTCAACATTTCGGCAACATTTTAAAATTTGAATTACAAAATGTTGAGAGTGATTTAAAACTTCATCGGGATTGTTCACGGCCAGTGTGTATAATAAACTTTCTTCTTAAACTTAAAGTTAAAAAAAAAACCATATACACACGCAATTTCTTTTGAATTTATAAAATTTATTAGCATTTTTCTCAAAATTTCTGTTAATGAAAAGAAAAAAAAAAAAAACAATTCTGAACAATAATTTGGTGACTTTTATTTGAGAAAAATTATAGTGCACCAACAAGAACAAAATTATTAAAGCTTAACCTTCAACTGAACGCTTTCATTTATATAATTTTTCAAAAGCGCTAATCATAAAATATCGCAAATCTTAACACTTTCCAACACATTACTTACGCATAACATTTATTTGTATGCTAAAAGAATTAATTTCAACTATTAACATTTTGAAACACATTACCTACGCATTACATTCATTTGTAAGCTTACTTCGATTACGAAATTTTACTACCGATTACTTACGCATTACAATTATTTGTTTGCTAAGATAATTCATTTCAGCTATCAACACAAAGGCGCCGGAAGCTCATTTCAAGTGGGTGGGCAGTACAACTGGGGGGGCAGAACATTTTTTATTACATTAAAAATGTCATTCAGACGAAAAAAACATATCAATAAAATATTACGAAAAGATTGATGTAAAAATAAGTTCGATAAAAGCACAAACAAAACATTTAAATTCAATTTGAAACGAAAAAGTAATTAGTTTATAGATAAATTTATTACTTTTTAAACAACCACTATATTTTTTCTGGTGCGAATTTGCACTAGTATGGACTCCACGGGTTAGAAACAAGTGAACCAAAATTTTTCAAAACGAGAACAAAATTGGCGAAATATTTCTTCCTATCCTTTCGAGAAATAAATTCTCGCATAATGTCTAATAAGCTTAATTCTTCCTTTTTTTCCTTGTGGATATGAAGAAGTGCGTGAGGAGTTCCTACGTCATAGTTTATTTATTTATTTATTTATTTACCATCTACCGGGTTATTACCCTTACAGATTACAATATTAAGCTTAAAACTAAGTAAAATATTTATTGCAAGGTGATCTGTACAACATTTACAATTAGTATCATTGAAAGATGTCAAAAAGCCGTTTCTTAAACAAATCACGATTATTACTAAAATCTAACTGGCTTGATACAAAACTACAATTGGAAAGGCACCTCGAGATATGTTCGTTAAGTTCATAATTGGTTCTGATATTTTGTATAGAATAGCTTAGAATCCCTAAGTGTGCGAGGTGGAATATTGAACGGAATCAGCTTTAATAACTCTGGAGAGTTTATTTTGCCATCTATTATATCTTTAATAAAGAGTATGTCAGACTGAACTCTTCTAGTTGTTAGACTTTGAAAACTTAGTAACCTACAACGTACCCAGTATGGCCGCATGTTTTTTAAAGAGTATAATCTTCGCAAAGCAAATCTAGAAAAACGTTTTTGAATGTTTTCGATTCAGTTCTTTGAAACTTCGTAGAATGGATCCCATACAATGCTTGCGTATTCCACAAGTGATCTTACCATACTAATAAAGACTGTTTTGCAGGTAAATGGATCTAGAAACTCCCTAGTGCTTCTTTTCAAAAACCCCAGCTGAGAGTTGGCTTTAGATACAACATAATCGATACGAGTATCAAACAAAAACTTGGCATCAAAGTACACTCCTAAGTCTTTACATTGCTTAACCCTTTCAAAGCTACTGCTGTCGTTGTAAGCGTAGTTATAATCAATTGCAAGATTTTTGCGAGAAAAGGACAAAACTTTGCATTTGGAAAAATTAAGAGAAAGATGGTTTGTGTTACACCAATGAAGCAAGGAATTTATATCCTCTTAAAAGTTAACACAATCATTTAAGCATCTTATTTCATGAAAAAGCTTCAGGTCATCTGCATACAGAAGGCAATTACAAAACTTCAAGTCCTGCAATATATCGTTGATGAAAAGTATAAAAAGAAAATGAAAAGTTGATCCAATATATGTTTTAAGGCGGCGAAGGGCTCTAAAAGAACGTTCATAGCTAGCTGCAGATGCTGGTACAGTCCTTATCAAAGCAATAAATTTAACAACTTCGTTTAACAATTCTAATATCGAATGAGATTTTTTTAAAATTGTGATTTCAGAGCTTAATGCTTCACAGCTGATTACAAAAACTCGATGTGAAGAGAAATTAAAAATTGTATTGTAGTTAAAATTAAATTAAACTTGAAATTAAAAAATTTAATCTGTTGGATAAAAACATTTGTATTAAAAAAATTATTGTGAGAGTTTTTTACCGAGGGGGCAACTGCCCCTCCTGCCAGAATGGCCTCCTACCAGAATGTTGCGTCTTAATGGGCGCAACTGCAAATCCTTAGTCTTAACTTGACTAAGGAATAGTTGTTTAAATAATTCTTCAAAAGTTAACCAGGCACTTGAACCTGTTCAACTAAGGATAATTTGTTTTGTTTGCTTTGGCTAACCAGGCACTTGAACCTGTTCAACCCAGAGGAATAAAAAAGAACCGCTTCAAAGGTGTTGACTTTTAATATTAATTTATTGTTACTATTTAGATTCTTTTTATACAAAATTTGTTCCAATTTTACATAGAAAAAGAATATATAAAACTAATATGTAATATGCATATTAGGGCGTATCGAATTACAATTTTTTTCGAATTTCACATTCTAAGAGGTCTCAAAAGTTGCATGGGGTTGTAAAGATCACCCAAAAAAAATTTTAAGGAAAAAAAAGGATGTCTTCCTGTCCCGCAAGGACAAAGTTGTTTTTTGAGGAAAACAGTAAAAAATAACGATCTTAAAATGCTTTGACTTTTATAAAAAAAACTGCGTATGTCTTAAAACAAAAGTAGGTATAGGCTTAAACTAACAATATATTGGTAAACACGATGCCACTCACAATTCTTATACACAGTGTCCTGTGTGAAGGATATTCGAACCAAAAGTTGTAGTCGAGATAGCACAGATCTTTCGATTATTACCCAATAGTCTAAATTTTGATGGTATTGATTATACTGTTAATGTATTCCTTACATTTGCCGAATTAATAATTAGCATAACTTTTGCATATGCATTATTCTATTATAGAGAAATGTATACTTGAATGCAATTTTTTAACTTTTTCAAAAACATGAATATAAGATTTTATATCTCGGGTACCAGAAATGGTACCGAAGAAACTTTGCTCAATTTGAATTCTTCAAATATTTCTTAACAACACCCTGTCTAAAAATATTATTTTAAAATACCAACTTAAGGCCACGATTTTGTTTTCTATTTTGATACTTTAAAAAAACAAAATACTTCCTAATATGAAATTTAACAATTTCACCAAAAAATATCAAAGTAGAAAATAAAATTATGGCCTTAAACTGGTATTTTAAAATAATACCTTTAGACAGGGTGTTGTTAACAAATATTTGAAGAATTCAAATTGAGCAAAGTTTCTTCGGTACCATTTCTGGTACCCGAGATATAAAATCTTATATTCATGTTTTTGAAAAAGTTAAAAAATTGCATTCAAGTATACATTTCTTAATAATAGAAAAATGCATATGCAAAAGTTATGCTAATTATTAATTCGGCAAATGTAAGGAATACATTAACAGTATAATCAATACCATCAAAATTTAGACTATTGGGTAATAATCAAAAGATCTGTGCTATCTCGATTACAACTTTTGGTTCGAATAGCCTTCACACAGGACACTGTGTATAAGAATTGTGAGTGGCATCGTGTTTACCAATATATTGTTAGTTTAAGCCTATACCTACTTTTGTTTTAAGACATACGCAGTTTTTTTTATAAAAGTCAAAGCATTTTAAGATCGTTATTTTTTACTGTTTTCCTCAAAAAACAACTTTGTCCTTGCGGGACAGGAAGACATCCTTTTTTTTCCTTAACATTTTTTTGGTTGATCTTGACAACCCCATGTAACTTTTGAGACCTCTTAGAATACGATCTAAATTTTTCTATACACCCTAATGTATATATGTATAAGATTATTGATTTAGCATATGATTAAGCATAACAACAAAATGCACACACAACAAAAACGGCCAAGCTGCCCTAGAAATAATTGTTCAGCACATTGCACTACAAAATTCTATTCATATTAAAACATAGCCACAGTGGCCTTGACTTTGTCCAGAACATTGCACTGAGACTCATGTGTCGTTTTTTGCAGGCTCAGCTTTTTTGGTAGTTACTGGAATGCTTTGTTGTTTTGTGTTTTGCTGTTATGCTTGTATATTTGTATGACTACAACTACGAGAATACCAAATAACTTAATGTATTTTTATTGTTCGGAACTGAACATTCTCCGCCCCGTTGAACCATGGGTTCAACAGCTGAAATTTAAACTTCAATCGTAAAATCCGAATCTCTTTTATGGCTTGTATCAGGTGCGATGACATGAATTCTTGGCGTGGGTTGTGGTGGTAAGCAATTGATGCTGTGAGATCTCCTGATGCGTTTCCAAACGAAGAATGAAATAATGCAACCAACCAAGAAGAGACATAAATAACTTATTGAGTAGTGATGAATGTCATGTGGTCGAATTTCGTTAGGAAGATTCAATTGTAGCTTAGATAATTCACTTTGGAAAGCGGATAGTTGTTCTTGATGGGAGTTGTAACGAAGGGAAATGTTGACTGCTGGAGGTTCTGTTGACGAGAATACCAAATCAGATGTCTGAATGGTTGGGATATATGATCTGTGATTGGTTGACTTTAATGTCTTGTGGCCTGGAATGGTTATCAGCGGCTGTCTAATGACGCAGTTTTCATTCATAGATAGAAGTCCTGAGTCTTGAATGGTGAATTGCGTTAGAACTGCTTCACAAACTGCATTTACCACGACTTCGCTCCTGACAGAATATATCCATGTGTTAGGATTGTGTAGTTGAAGCCAATGGGGGCCGGCTTCCGCATGTTCGATGGAGCATGACGTGTTTGTTTCAATGTGATTAAGCAAGTTTAACTCACATATTGCTATGTTGGATCCTCGTTTATAAAGTGGGTGAATTTGTTGACAAAGCTAGTGCTCACTTTCGGTTGACGTGCATATCCTTGAATCAGCTTCCTTTAATGGGTAGTATTGATCACGATGCAGATTTACAATCAAAAATGAGAAGGGAGACTGGATTTTGACAAATTCATTGTTTAGATGCCACGGCACAGGAGTAAGTTGTAGTAACTCGAAATCTTCAGTTGATACTCGTGGAAGTTTCAATTTAAAAATAACGTCATCAAGTTATATAGTTGATCGTCGGAGGACGATCCTCACAAGGCAACGCGTGAGGGTCAAGGGGGCGATCTTCACATGGCAACGTGTCTGACTGCCTCAACCTGGTGAGGCCAGCATTATCCATGTCGAACTCGTCTCAAGTCGACTCAAACCTCTGCGTGGTGTCCTCTAGAAACGGCAAACTGGCAACCGTTAGTTTGACGGCTAATGTGAGCGGCGGGCTCCCCCTGCCTTTATAGGGTTGTGCGTTGGGTTTGAAGCCCACCACGTAAAAACAAAATTTCAATGAAACGCATAAGAAATAAGATAAAAATGATCCCCAAATCTGATGACGACTACCGCAAACGAAAAACTGACAATGATTTACGGATATGCACCTGGAACGTCCGAACCGTTAATTGGGATGGTGCCTCTATCCAACTGATAGATATCTTAGAAAGATACAAAGTTGATATCACTGCAATCCAAGAAATGCGATGGAAGGGACAGGGTTGCTTACGGCAAGCGTCCTGTGATATCTACTACAGCGGCCATGCGGAGAAGCACGAATTTGGATGCGGATTCGTGGTTGGCAAGCGACTACGGCATCATGTCCTGCGATTCACACCTGTGAACGAATGACTTGCCATAATCCGTGTCAAGGCAAGATTCTTCAATATAAGCCTGATTTGTGCGCACGCTCCGACAGAAGACAAGGACGATGAGACCAAAGACAGCTTCTACGAGCGCCTTGAAGAGGCCTATGAGCGCAGCCCCCACCACGACATAAAAATCGTGCTTGGTGACTTCAACGCCAAGGTGGGAAAAGAAAATATCTTTGGTCCAACAGTCGGAAAGTTCAGCCTCCACGACAATACCTCCGATAACGGAATGAGGCTGATTGACTTTGCCGCAGCGCGAAACATGGTCGTTAGTAGCACTAGATTCAAGCATCTCGATATTCATAAAGCAACTTGGCTGTCTCCTGATCAAAAGACGCGTAACCAAATTGATCACGTTTTGATTGACGGAAGGCACTCTTCCAGTGTTTTAGATGTACGCACGATCCGTGGTGCCAATATAGACTCGGATCATTATCTTGTCGCAGCCAAGATCCGTACACGCCTGTGCGCAACGAAGAATGCGCGCAATCCAGCACAGAGAAAGCTAGACGTCGAAAAGCTGCAATCAAAACAAACAGCCGAAGACTTCGCTACTCGACTCTCACTCCTGCTTCAAGAAAGCACTCCTCCGATCGACGATATATGCGCGCAGTGGAATAACATTTCCCACTCTATGCGTACGGCTGCCGAAGAGGTGATTGGCTATCACTGCCCTCGCCGAAACCAGTGGCACGACCAAGAGTGTCGCGACGCCACTGCAGAAAAAGACGCCGCCTACAAAGCCACCCTGCAGTCGGTTGTGACGCGTGCTGCTAAGGAGCGATACAAAGAGAAGAGGAGGGAAGAGAGACGCATTTTCAGGTGAAAGAAAAGGGAAGCAGAAATGCGTGAGTGCGAGAAAATTGAGATGCATGGTGACAGGAATGAGGTCCGAAAATTTTTCGAAAAAATAAGACGCCTGGCCGATGGTTTCAAGACCGGGGCCTCTTCCTGCAAGGATGAAAATGGGAATCTAGTGACAGATATCCAGAGTACACTGATGATGTGGAGGGAACACTTCTCTAGGCTTCTGAATGGTGACGACGACAACAATCCCGCCAATAGAGATGATATCCCGGAAATCCCAATTGTGGACGACAGCGTTGAAGTTCCGCTGCCCGACCATAGTGAAGTCTTGAAAGCTATAGCTCGGCTTAAAAACAACAAAGCCGCAGGAGCCGATGGCTTACCTGCTGAGCTCTTCAAGAATGGAGGCGAAGCTCTATTTAAATGCATTCATGAGCTTCTATGCAGAATATGGTCGGAAGAATGCATTCCAAACGATTGGAACCTCAGTGTGCTCTGCCCAATCCACAAGAAAGGCGATCCCACAATTTGCGCCAACTACCGTGGGATAAGCCTTCTGAATATCGCATATAAGGTCCTGTCGAGCGTACTATGTGAAAGACTAAAGCCCATCGTAAACCAGCTGATTGGACCTTATCAGTGTGGCTTCAGACCTGGTAAATCCACCATAGACCAGATATTTACGCTACGACAAATCTTGGAGAAGACCCTAGAAAAACAGATCGACACACACCATCTTTTTGTCGATTATAAAGCCGCCTTCAACAGTCCTATAAGGAATTATCTATACTCCGCCATGTCTGAATTTGGTATTCCTGCAAAGCTCATCCGCCTTTGCAGAATGACACTGAGCAACACCAGCAGCACAGTTAAGATCGGGAAGGATCTCACTCCTCCATTCGATACCAAACGAGGTTTCAGACAAGGTGATTCCTTATCGTGCGACTTTTTCAACCTGATGATGGAGAAGATCATCCGAGCTGCTGATTTGAGACGCAGCGGCACTATATTCTACAAAAGTATTATGCTGCTGGCGTATGCTGATGATATCGATATCATTGGCCATAATACGCGCGAAGTCAGTGCAGCATTCTCCAGATTAGCGGAAGAGTCGAGTCGAATGGGTCTTGCAGTGAACGCAGATAAGACGAAATACCTAGTGTCAACAAATAAACAGTCCGAGCGTCTTGGAAACCACGTCACTGTTGACAACATCTCCTTCGAGGTTGTTAAGGACTTCGTCTACCTGGGATCCAGCATTAACTCTTTCAACGATGTTAGTATTGAGATAAAACGAAGGATAACTCTTGCCAACAGGTGTTACTTTGGGCTGAGTAGGCAATTGAGAAGCAGAGCCCTCTCTCGACGAACAAAACTCACGCTCTATAAGTCACTAATCATGCCCGTCCTATTATATGCAGCACAAACCTGGACGTTGAGCAGTTCTGATGAAAAGACTCTGGGAGCCTTCGAGAGAAAGATCCTTCGTAAAATCTTCGGTCCAATCTGCGTCAATGGCGAGTACCGAATTCGATGGAACCACGAGCTGTATGAGCTGTACGCCGACATCGACATAGTTAAGCGCATTAAAATCGAGCGGCTCCGCTGGCTAGGTCATGTTGAGCGAATGGAAAACGACGCTCTAGCGAAAAAAATATTCGATTCGGTGTCCGGTGGTGGTCAACGCAGAAGAGGACGCCCACATCTTCGTTGGAAGGATCAGGTGTTGGATAACCTGACCACGCTTGGTGTTTCCAACTGGCGCCAGCAAGCGCAGAACAGAAATGGCTGGCGCAATTTCTTATACGAGGCCAAAACCGACTTACGGTTGTAAGCGCCAGATAAGTAAGTAAGTAAGTAAGTTATATAGTTGTATCAATTCTTCGGTAGGTAACCTTAGATGGCTGGGAAGGCTGGCCTTTATGTGGAGTAGCTCTTCTTGTAGCTGTTGAGGTGAGATTAGTTCGGGACTTAATTTACCATGATGTGTGTCTATTAAAATGCTTAGAAGAGAATCTTGCACGCGTTGGAAGTATATTAGTTCCAACGTTGTTTGAAGAGCTAGTTCAGCAACTGAGTGAGCGATGCCTTGTTTGTTTACTTCTTGTTGCACGTTCTCAAATCGGAATTCCAGGGTTTTCAATGTCTTTTCGACCTTTACAACTTCTTCTTCAATACTTTGTTGGTTCCTTTTCATGATGTTTATTGTGCTGTACAGAAATGAGGTTTGGTTGTGGATTTTAACTTCAAGATAATTTTCATTTTGATATATTTTGTCAATGGTACTGGCGACATCTTCTGCATACTGAGAATCTAGAACTCCGAACAAAGAGTTAGCTATGTTGCCGATGATGTTGAATGCACCTCTTTTCGCTCGATGTCCATTGTGTATTTTCAGGAGTTCATTCTTCAGTATTATTTCATCCATTAAACTCTTAATTAACATAACTATTACTGAACAGTGTTTGGACGTTTGCAAGATTGTGCAGGATTTTTGTAATATTTGTGGATAACCGTTCATTAATTCCAAATCGTCGTTGCGCATACAAAAAAGGTTATGTGTTTTTGAACAATTTTTCAGGAGACGAAAAAAACATTTTTGTTTTTAACAATTTCAATACTATTTTCACATAGCTGGCTAACTTTCACATTTGTTTTATTCTGAACCAATAAGAATATCAAGAAACCATTTGGTGAATAGATGGGGCATACATATGGCTATTAAATGGTAAAATAAAAAAAAAATCGAAATTTTTCACATAGCCTTTTTTGTATGCGCAACGACGAAATTCTTCCAGTATGTTTGCATATTAATGTAGGTTATTAGGTTCCATTCACTGGTGATTATTCCAACCGACCCTAATTATTCGAAATAAATACCTGGATTAGACACAAATGGCTGAACCTCTATCGGCGCAGGGGAAGCGTATGGTATAAATAAGCCAGCCATCAAGATAGTTACAAATGCTGAACTTGTGTTCATTCGTGTTCGTTTTGATTGGTGAGAAGATTTGGTATGATCTGAGTGTTTAATCTTCTTTTCATTTGTTTCAGAGCTGTCCTCTTTGCGCTTGCTACCTTCATCGTTTTGATCTGATGGAATGAGTCTGTTGTAGCGTGACAATGCAAATCAATACATTCGTTCATACTACATATAAACTCATATTGCACTTATCACCCTAAGTGTAAGTGCAGTATCAAATAGCGCGGAATTTATTCAACTCCAAATTCCACAATAACTTATTAAAGTTATTGACCGCGTCATATTTCGGAATTTATTGAACTCCAAATTCCACAATAAATTATTAAAGTTAATGACCGGGTCATATTTCGTTTATTCTCATAGTTTCGCGTTTAGTCATTGAACTCAAGTATCAATGTCGAATTGCATCGATACTTGACTTTCTACTTTTGTCACGTACACCCTTCTTCGTAAATTTCTTTTTAGATTAAGACTAGCATAAGAAGTCAGTCAAGGAGTGTAACTGTATTGAAAATGTTTGGTCACTCGCGATATAACCGAAATAAATAAAATTAAAACTAAAATTAAATATTGTGTTTTTTTTTACTTCAATAGCAACCAAGCTATCCTAACATGGCGATCCTGCCAGTCCTGAATCCTTATGATCCGCAGTCAGTAAATTATTAAAAACAAAAAAAAATGTCCTGCAATAAAACTACCAAAAGTGTACAGTGAAAAAAAAAAAATAAAAACAAGACCAACTACAAATACCCATGTAACAACAACCCCCAACAACAACATCATTGACGCCAATGAATTTGTAACAACGACGCAAATTAAATCAAACGATCGGTTGATTGCAACACTAACCGATGAACAGCTGAATGTTATACAACTGCAGCAGCATTAGCACGCAACAACAATGAGCTGCACATCAACAATAGCAGTGGCAGCAATAATAGCAACAATATGCATATGACACCAACAACAACAACTGCTGCAGATGATAGCTTTACAATTCATTTGTAGCGCAAATAACACAGCAAAATAATATATTGGTAACTACAACAGGGAAATTCAAGCACCAACTTTAATTTCTTCAAACGTCATCATCATCATTAACACCTGTACCAGAACTACAACAGCATTCAACTTTGACTTAGCAGAAAATATATTAACTACTACATCATGAAGTAAGCAAATTCCATTTTAAGATTATACAAGTTTATTTTAAATTTAAGTGTTACAATTAGAAGAAAGCCAACTGACTAAACACAAATAGTTTAAATTATATAAATACTTTTTTTTCCAACAACAAAATAAATTTCAAATTATTATTAAAATAATGTAAAACGAAAGATATTAAAAAAACAAAAAAAATGTATTCTTATTATGCAACTACAAACATAAAATTAATTTTGCAATAAACCTTTTAGGCCCTAACAAACGTACCGTTGATATAGGTCAAGTAAATGAATATAAAATCAACAGTAACAAGAAATTAAATTGTGAATGAAAAAAAAAATATATAAAGGAACACTGGTATCAAAAAACCACTGCAAAATGACGTGGTGGAAAAAGGTGTTGAACGGCATATTGATTGCAATTTCGGGTTAAGAAATTGGAAAAGAATTAAATACAGAAAAACAAATAGTGAAATATGAGCAAGTAATACATGAAGTAGCAAAAAATGGAAAGGAGAATGAGAATTGGCCAATTAGTGGCAATGTACTTTTTATACTCTTCTTAATATTAATGATAATATTAACATGTGCAAGATATTATATTAAGGCGCATTTTAATAAACATAGGAACGTTGCGCCACGTATATAAGAAGATCGAAAAAAAAAATTTTTAAAAAAAATAAAATAAAATAAATACCTCATACGAAATATAAAAGTATTGAATGGATAGACTTGTATGAAGAATTTAAGAAGATAAAACTTGACTTTGATAAAAGTTATAAATGTGTCAATAAAACAAAACTTCCATCAGCACAGACTCAATTAAAGCACATTACAGAACTCATAAATAAACACAATGAAGTAACTGTAATATTGAAAGATATATTTCATGTTCTATCAGAACAATATAAAGTGTCTGTGTCTGAGTTCTTTACATCAATTAAAAACAGACTTGAGATACTTTTTGAAAGGCTCGAGTTGGACATTATTATCCCAAAAGATTTAATGACTTCAATCGAGGCTAATATTAGTGAAAACTCCTTCGTTTCAGACAGTTCTGCAGAAACAGTTAAAGAAATAAAGGATCCAAAAACCATGGCCGATACTGTGGCAAACTTTTTAACATCAGCGGCTTTTAATTGTTGCCAGATTTTGATGGCACATACGTAAATTTGCAAAGATTTATTGATGCAATAAATCTAGTAAATTTAATAAAAAGCACATATGAAGACGTTGCAGTCAACCTGATAAAAAGTAAATTAACAGGCACTGCAAGAAATTTAATAACAACTGAAAACAGCATAGTTGAAATAATAGCAAAGTTGAAATCTTCCATAAAAGCAGAAGATGCTCAAGCAGTTATAGCTAAGCTAGTAAATGCTAAGCAAAATAACAAGCCAACAAATGAGTATGTCCAAGAAATTGAAACCTTGGCAAAACAACTCGAAATGGCATACATTTCCGATGGTCTGCCAAGTGAAATAGCCAAAAAATATTCAACACAAACGGCCGTTAAATCACTTACCAAAAATGCCAAATCGGACAAAGCTAAATTATTATTACAGACAGGGACTTTCAATCAGCTTAGCGATATTGTTACTAAATTTGTTGAACTAAGCAACGAATCAGAAGATGTGTTCAGAGTAAATATGGTACGGTATAAACCAAACTACCGCAATAATCGTAACCAAAATTCAAACAGGGGTAGTAGCAAGTATAATTACCGCGTTAGAGGTGGTCGTTATAATAACAACAATAATCAACAGCAGCGAAGATCCTTTAACCAGAATAATCCACAAAATCGCAATAACAATCAGAATCAAAACAATGATAGAAACGGTAACAGAAACGTGAGAGCAATCGATGCTGATTCGGAAAACGGTTACAGACCCCAGCAAGCCCAACTGGGGACTTATCAGGAATAAATAACACATGCACATTACTTAACGTAAACCTAAAGTTCTGCAATTATGTGATTGTCGAGAGTTCTAATAATGACTCGTCAAACGCATTTTTGTTAGACACTGGGTCCGATATAAGCATAATAAAACAAAAATTTATTAACAATATAATATTGAATACAGATTTTACTTATAAGCTAACAGGTATTGGGGAAGGCACAATAGCAACTTTGGGATACATTGAAAATACGTTATTTTTCAAAAATTTTAAACTAAAGCATAACCTACAGGTGGTTGAAGACAATTTTCCTATACCTTGTGATGGTATTATTGGATTGGATTTCATCAAAAAGTTTAATTGTGTTTTAGATTATAATTCATCTAAAAGTTTGTTTGTCATTAGACCAGTTTTTTCAAATTCGTGTGAAATTCTCCAAATCCTTGATGCTCCAAAATTAAATGCCATATCTTTACCAGCAAGAGCAGAAGTTATCAGAAAGATCACTGTTAATATCAATGAGGAAGAATTCTTAATCCCAAATCAAGAAATAGCCCCAGGAATATTTGTATCAAATACAATCGCATGTAAAAAATGCACTTATGTCAAAATTTTAAACACAATACATCAAAATATTTTGCTAGAAGATTACAAAATTACAGGTGAAAGTTTAGAATCATATACCATATTGCAGATAGACCCAATCAAAAAATGTGATGAAAGAGACAAAATTATTTTACAAAAACTTGAAGGTAATTGTCCTTTGATATTTAGAGAAAAATTATTAGATTTGTGCAGAAATTATACAGACATTTTTGCAGTTGAAACAGACAAAGTTACATGCAACAATTTTTACAAACAAAAATTAAAGCTGAAAGACGATACACCCGTCTATATAAAAAATTATCGATTACCCCAAGTTTACAAACCCGAAATAGAAAAACAAATTAATAAAATTATTGAAGATGATATTATTGAACCTTCAGCGTCAGACTACAATAGCCCTATACTCCTTGTTCCCAAAAAGTCATTACCGGGGTCGGCAGAAAAAAAAATGGAGATTAGTAATTGACTTTCGTCAGTTGAACAAAAAACTAACATCAGATAAATACCCTTTGCCTCGTATTGATGACATTCTAGACCAGTTAGGTCGAGCTAAATATTTTTCCTGCTTAGATCTTATTTCAGGCTTTCATCAAATAGAACTAGATGCTTCATCCAGAGACTTAACTTCATTTTCCAGTATAAATGGATCATTTAGATTTAAAAAATTACCATTTGAACTCAAAATAGCTCCGAACTCCTTCCAACGCATGATGCAGAGAGCATTTTCAGTTCTAGGTCCAAGCAAAGTGTTCGTATACATGGATGATCTTATTGCAATAGGTTGTTCGGAAGAACATATGATCAGTAACTTAAAATCAATTTTCGAAATATGTAGAAAAACTAATCTTAAACTACATCCAGATAAATGTACTTTCTTTTCATCGGAAGTGACCTTCTTAGGGCATAAATTCACCGACAAGGGCATACTGCCAGACGAATCGAAATTTGAAAAAATTTTAAATTACCCAAAACCATCTAACGCAGACGAAATTAAAAGATTCGTAGCTTTAGTCAACTTTTACAGAAGATTCATTCCCAATTTCTCTCTTTACTCTATACATTTGACTAGGCTTACACGAAAAAAAGCACAATTCAACTGGACTGAAGATTGCGAAAAATCATTTGACTATTTGAAAAATTCCCTTATGAATCCCTAAATTTTAAAATATCCAGATTTCAACAAACAATTCTGTATAACCACAGATGCCAGCAAAATAGCATGTGGCGCTGTCCTAAGTCAGGAATACGATGGCTTACAACTTCCAGTTGCATTCGCCTCCAAAAATTTCACGAAAGGCGAAAGTAACAAATCAGTAAATGAACAGGAACTCATTGCCATTCATAGGGCAGTAAAATTTTTCAAGCCATACATCTATGGTACTAAATTTTTAATCAGAAGGGATCACAAACCCTTGACATATCTTTTTACTTTAAAGAACCTATCATCTAAACTCACCCGTATGCGTCTTGATCTCGAAGAATTCGATTTCGATATTGAATATATAAAAGGTAAAGACAACTGTGGCGCTGATGCATTATCGCGTATTGATTTTGGGCTTATCAAACGCCTTAATGTAGATAACGCACAGATTTGTGCAGTGCAAACAAGATCAAAATCCCATCAAAACGTAAATATAAACCCTTCATCTGAGAAACAAATGAAATTAGACAACAAATATATGAAACGATAACTCACAAAGAAATGAAAAAAATACCTTGCCTTCAATTAAATGAAAGCATGCAGAAACTACTCATTATTAAAGGAAAAATAAAACTTCTAGAAGTATATGTCAAAAACCTAATTGTTCAAGGGAAAATTTTACTAGAGAAATTCTTCCCTAGACTTGAAAAATTAGTCAACAAAATAGGTTTAAGCAACATAAAAATTGCATTAAATGATGACCTTTTTAAATATACAAGTGTATACAATTTTAAAGAAGTAGGCAACGAGTTATTAAAGAAAATTAAAATTGCGTTAACGCCAGAAATTAAAACAATAACTGAACCAAATGAAAAAACTGAAATTTTAATTAAATTCCAAAATGATCCAAGCCTAGGTGGACATAGCGGAATTAACCGACTATTAACAAAAATTAGAAAATATTACGCATGGAAAAATATAACCTAGATGTGCGTAAATTTGTGAAGGATTGCGAAAAATGCAAATAAAACAAGTCAGGCATAAAATCCAAAGAACCATTGGTAATTACTCAAACACCTCAAAAGCCTTTTGACAGAATACAAATTGATACAATAGGTCCATTACCAATATCGATCTTGGGTAATGAATACGCAGTAACAATCATGTGTGAACTTACAAAATATCTCATAGCAATTCCAGTTACAAACAAGTCAGCCAAAACTATAGCAAAAGCAATCGTCGACAATTGTATTTTGATATACGGCTCAGTTAAAGAAATACTCACCGATTTAGGAACTGAGTATAAAAATCAAATATTTGCAGAGATATGTAAACTTCTAAATATAAACCAAATTAATTCAACCCCTTATCACCATCAAACTTTAGGAATGGTCGAAAGGAGTCATAGAACCTTTAATGAGTACATACGATCGTACCTTTCCCCTGATAAAGCCGATTGGGACGAATGGTTAACGTATTTTGTATATTGTTACAATACAACACCATCGTCAGTTCATGGCTACGCTCCGTTTGAGCTAGTATTTGGAAAAACACCACAGCCCTATAGCTTTATGAATAAGAAAACATCAGCAATTTATAACTTTGAAGCATATGATAAAGAGCTGAAATTTAGACTTCAAGAAGCTCACAAGCGCGCTTTAAAACTTGTAGATCATGCAAAGCTAAAATCAAAGGAACTATATGACAGAAATTGTTCAGGGCAATCAATTCAACTAAATGATAAGGTCTATTTGTACGACGATGCTAGTCACAAACTAGACGACGTCTTCAAGGGTCCTTATCAAGTGATTGAAATGGATAACAGAGGAAATTGCAAAATTACAAACGGTTCAAAAACATTAAATGTACACAAAAATAGATTAAAATTAGGATAATCATGAAAATTTCTATCTACATAATAATTATAAACATTTGAGCTCAAATTTACCAACATTACTGTATTTTTAATAATCTCAAATTTACCAACATTACTGTATTTTTAATAATCTCAAATTTACCAACATTACTGTATTTTTAACAATCTCAAATTTACCAACATTACTGTATTTTTAATAATCTCAAATTTACCAACATTACTGTATTTTTAATAATCTCAAATTTACCAACATTACTGTATTTTTAATAATCTCAAATTTACCAACATTACTGTGTTTTTAATAATCTCAAATTTACCAACATTACTGTATTTTTAATAATCCCAACTTTACCTAAATTAGTTCCTTTTACTGTAGTATTAATAAAACAAAAAAAAAATGTATATCCTGAATTCAAAAACATTAAATAAGAATTTTATTAAGTAAATATTAATATTTGTGCATAATTTCTTTATTCAACATTTTTCTAAGTACAAATAACATAATTTGTCACTTAAAATTAATATAAAAAAAAAAAAAAAAAAAAAAAGAAATCTTCAAACTAATTTTTTTTTTCTTTCCAAAAGAGGGGAGGTGTAGCGTGACAATGCAAATCAATACATTCGTTCATACTACATATAAACTCATATTGCACTTATCACCCTAAGTGTAAGTGCAGTATCAAATAGCGCGGAATTTATTCAACTCCAAA
This sequence comes from Pherbina coryleti, assembly GCA_943735915.1. Classification (NCBI taxonomy): domain Eukaryota; kingdom Metazoa; phylum Arthropoda; class Insecta; order Diptera; family Sciomyzidae; genus Pherbina; species Pherbina coryleti. Next base: position 106,880,790 of record OX030950.1, on the reverse strand, counting down.
TTCCACAATAACTTATTAAAGTTATTGACCGCGTCATATTTCGGAATTTATTGAACTCCAAATTCCACAATAAATTATTAAAGTTAATGACCGGGTCATATTTCGTTTATTCTCATAGTTTCGCGTTTAGTCATTGAACTCAAGTATCAATGTCGAATTGCATCGATACTTGACTTTCTACTTTTGTCACGTACACCCTTCTTCGTAAATTTCTTTTTAGATTAAGACTAGCATAAGAAGTCAGTCAAGGAGTGTAACTGTATTGAAAATGTTTGGTCACTCGCGATATAACCGAAATAAATAAAATTAAAACTAAAATTAAATATTGTGTTTTTTTTTACTTCAATAGCAACCAAGCTATCCTAACATGGCGATCCTGCCAGTCCTGAATCCTTATGATCCGCAGTCAGTAAATTATTAAAAACAAAAAAAAATGTCCTGCAATAAAACTACCAAAAGTGTACAGTGAAAAAAAAAAAATAAAAACAAGACCAACTACAAATACCCATGTAACAACAACCCCCAACAACAACATCATTGACGCCAATGAATTTGTAACAACGACGCAAATTAAATCAAACGATCGGTTGATTGCAACACTAACCGATGAACAGCTGAATGTTATACAACTGCAGCAGCATTAGCACGCAACAACAATGAGCTGCACATCAACAATAGCAGTGGCAGCAATAATAGCAACAATATGCATATGACACCAACAACAACAACTGCTGCAGATGATAGCTTTACAATTCATTTGTAGCGCAAATAACACAGCAAAATAATATATTGGTAACTACAACAGGGAAATTCAAGCACGAACTTTAATTTCTTCAAACGTCATCATCATCATTAACACCTGTACCAGAACTACAACAGCATTCAACTTTGACTTAGCAGAAAATATATTAACTACTACATCATGAAGTAAGCAAATTCCATTTTAAGATTATACAAGTTTATTTTAAATTTAAGTGTTACAATTAGAAGAAAGCCAACTGACTAAACACAAATTGTTTAAATTATATAAATACTTTTTTTTTCCAACAACAAAATAAATTTCAAATTATTATTAAAATAATGTAAAACGAAAGATATTAAAAAAACAAAAAAAATGTATTCTTATTATGCAACTACAAACTTAAAATTAATTTTGCAATAAACCTTTTAGGCCCTAACAAACGTACCGTTGATATAGGTCAAGTAAATGAATATAAAATCAACAGTAACAAGAAATTAAATTGTGAATGAAAAAAAAAATATATAAAGGAACACTGGTATCAAAAAACCACTGCAAAATGACGTGGTGGAAAAAGGTGTTGAACGGCATATTGATTGCAATTTCGGGTTAAGAAATTGGAAAAGAATTAAATACAGAAAAACAAATAGTGAAATATGAGCAAGTAATACATGAAGTAGCAAAAAATGGAAAGGAGAATGAGAATTGGCCAATTAGTGGCAATGTACTTTTTATACTCTTCTTAATATTAATGATAATATTAACATGTGCAAGATATTATATTAAGGCGCATTTTAATAAACATAGGAACGTTGCGCCACGTATATAAGAAGATCGAAAAAAAAAATTTTTAAAAAAAATAAAATAAAATAAATACCTCATACGAAATATAAAAGTATTGAATGGATAGACTTGTATGAAGAATTTAAGAAGATAAAACTTGACTTTGATAAAAGTTATAAATGTGTCAATAAAACAAAACTTCCATCAGCACAGACTCAATTAAAGCACATTACAGAACTCATAAATAAACACAATGAAGTAACTGTAATATTGAAAGATATATTTCATGTTCTATCAGAACAATATAAAGTGTCTGTGTCTGAGTTCTTTACATCAATTAAAAACAGACTTGAGATACTTTTTGAAAGGCTCGAGTTGGACATTATTATCCCAAAAGATTTAATGACTTCAATCGAGGCTAATATTAGTGAAAACTCCTTCGTTTCAGACAGTTCTGCAGAAACAGTTAAAGAAATAAAGGATCCAAAAACCATGGCCGATACTGTGGCAAACTTTTTAACATCAGCGGCTTTTAATTGTTGCCAGATTTTGATGGCACATACGTAAATTTGCAAAGATTTATTGATGCAATAAATCTAGTAAATTTAATAAAAAGCACATATGAAGACGTTGCAGTCAACCTGATAAAAAGTAAATTAACAGGCACTGCAAGAAATTTAATAACAACTGAAAACAGCATAGTTGAAATAATAGCAAAGTTGAAATCTTCCATAAAAGCAGAAGATGCTCAAGCAGTTATAGCTAAGCTAGTAAATGCTAAGCAAAATAACAAGCCAACAAATGAGTATGTCCAAGAAATTGAAACCTTGGCAAAACAACTCGAAATGGCATACATTTCCGATGGTCTGCCAAGTGAAATAGCCAAAAAATATTCAACACAAACGGCCGTTAAATCACTTACCAAAAATGCCAAATCGGACAAAGCTAAATTATTATTACAGACAGGGACTTTCAATCAGCTTAGCGATATTGTTACTAAATTTGTTGAACTAAGCAACGAATCAGAAGATGTGTTCAGAGTAAATATGGTACGGTATAAACCAAACTACCGCAATAATCGTAACCAAAATTCAAACAGGGGTAGTAGCAAGTATAATTACCGCGTTAGAGGTGGTCGTTATAATAACAACAATAATCAACAGCAGCGAAGATCCTTTAACCAGAATAATCCACAAAATCGCAATAACAATCAGAATCAAAACAATGATAGAAACGGTAACAGAAACGTGATAGCAATCGATGCTGATTCGGAAAACGGTTACAGACCCCAGCAAGCCCAACTGGGGACTTATCAGGAATAAATAACACATGCACATTACTTAACGTAAACCTAAAGTTCTGCAATTATGTGATTGTCGAGAGTTCTAATAATGACTCGTCAAACGCATTTTTGTTAGACACTGGGTCCGATATAAGCATAATAAAACAAAAATTTATTAACAATATAATATTGAATACAGATTTTACTTATAAGCTAACAGGTATTGGGGAAGGCACAATAGCAACTTTGGGATACATTGAAAATACGTTATTTTTCAAAAATTTTAAACTAAAGCATAACCTACAGGTGGTTGAAGACAATTTTCCTATACCTTGTGATGGTATTATTGGATTGGATTTCATCAAAAAGTTTAATTGTGTTTTAGATTATAATTCATCTAAAAGTTTGTTTGTCATTAGACCAGTTTTTTCAAATTCGTGTGAAATTCTCCAAATCCTTGATGCTCCAAAATTAAATGCCATATCTTTACCAGCAAGAGCAGAAGTTATCAGAAAGATCACTGTTAATATCAATGAGGAAGAATTCTTAATCCCAAATCAAGAAATAGCCCCAGGAATATTTGTATCAAATACAATCGCATGTAAAAAATGCACTTATGTCAAAATTTTAAACACAATACATCAAAATATTTTGCTAGAAGATTACAAAATTACAGGTGAAAGTTTAGAATCATATACCATATTGCAGATAGACCCAATCAAAAAATGTGATGAAAGAGACAAAATTATTTTACAAAAACTTGAAGGTAATTGTCCTTTGATATTTAGAGAAAAATTATTAGATTTGTGCAGAAATTATACAGACATTTTTGCAGTTGAAACAGACAAAGTTACATGCAACAATTTTTACAAACAAAAATTAAAGCTGAAAGACGATACACCCGTCTATATAAAAAATTATCGATTACCCCAAGTTTACAAACCCGAAATAGAAAAACAAATTAATAAAATTATTGAAGATGATATTATTGAACCTTCAGCGTCAGACTACAATAGCCCTATACTCCTTGTTCCCAAAAAGTCATTACCGGGGTCGGCAGAAAAAAAAATGGAGATTAGTAATTGACTTTCGTCAGTTGAACAAAAAACTAACATCAGATAAATACCCTTTGCCTCGTATTGATGACATTCTAGACCAGTTAGGTCGAGCTAAATATTTTTCCTGCTTAGATCTTATTTCAGGCTTTCATCAAATAGAACTAGATGCTTCATCCAGAGACTTAACTTCATTTTCCAGTATAAATGGATCATTTAGATTTAAAAAATTACCATTTGAACTCAAAATAGCTCCGAACTCCTTCCAACGCATGATGCAGAGAGCATTTTCAGTTCTAGGTCCAAGCAAAGTGTTCGTATACATGGATGATCTTATTGCAATAGGTTGTTCGGAAGAACATATGATCAGTAACTTAAAATCAATTTTCGAAATATGTAGAAAAACTAATCTTAAACTACATCCAGATAAATGTACTTTCTTTTCATCGGAAGTGACCTTCTTAGGGCATAAATTCACCGACAAGGGCATACTGCCAGACGAATCGAAATTTGAAAAAATTTTAAATTACCCAAAACCATCTAACGCAGACGAAATTAAAAGATTCGTAGCTTTAGTCAACTTTTACAGAAGATTCATTCCCAATTTCTCTCTTTACTCTATACATTTGACTAGGCTTACACGAAAAAAGCACAATTCAACTGGACTGAAGATTGCGAAAAATCATTTGACTATTTGAAAAATTCCCTTATGAATCCCTAAATTTTAAAATATCCAGATTTCAACAAACAATTCTGTATAACCACAGATGCCAGCAAAATAGCATGTGGCGCTGTCCTAAGTCAGGAATACGATGGCTTACAACTTCCAGTTGCATTCGCCTCCAAAAATTTCACGAAAGGCGAAAGTAACAAATCAGTAATTGAACAGGAACTCATTGCCATTCATTGGGCAGTAAAATTTTTCAAGCCATACATCTATGGTACTAAATTTTTAATCAGAAGTGATCACAAACCCTTGACATATCTTTTTACTTTAAAGAACCCATCATCTAAACTCACCCGTATGCGTCTTGATCTCGAAGAATTCGATTTCGATATTGAATATATAAAAGGTAAAGACAACTGTGGCGCTGATGCATTATCGCGTATTGATTTTGGGCTTATCAAACGCCTTAATGTAGATAACGCACAGATTTGTGCAGTGCAAACAAGATCAAAATCCCATCAAAACGTAAATATAAACCCTTCATCTGAGAAACAAATGAAATTAGACAACAAATATATGAAACGATAACTCACAAAGAAATGAAAAAAATACCTTGCCTTCAATTAAATGAAAGCATGCAGAAACTACTCATTATTAAAGGAAAAATAAAACTTCTAGAAGTATATGTCAAAAACCTAATTGTTCAAGGGAAAATTTTACTAGAGAAATTCTTCCCTAGACTTGAAAAATTAGTCAACAAAATAGGTTTAAGCAACATAAAAATTGCATTAAATGATGACCTTTTTAAATATACAAGTGTATACAATTTTAAAGAAGTAGGCAACGAGTTATTAAAGAAAATTAAAATTGCGTTAACGCCAGAAATTAAAACAATAACTGAACCAAATGAAAAAACTGAAATTTTAATTAAATTCCACAATGATCCAAGCCTAGGTGGACATAGCGGAATTAACCGACTATTAACAAAAATTAGAAAATATTACGCATGGAAAAATATAACCTAGATGTGCGTAAATTTGTGAAGGATTGCGAAAAATGCAAATAAAACAAGTCAGGCATAAAATCCAAAGAACCATTGGTAATTACTCAAACACCTCAAAAGCCTTTTGACAGAATACAAATTGATACAATAGGTCCATTACCAATATCGATCTTGGGTAATGAATACGCAGTAACAATCATGTGTGAACTTACAAAATATCTCATAGCAATTCCAGTTACAAACAAGTCAGCCAAAACTATAGCAAAAGCAATCGTCGACAATTGTATTTTGATATACGGCTCAGTTAAAGAAATACTCACCGATTTAGGAACTGAGTATAAAAATCAAATATTTGCAGAGATATGTAAACTTCTAAATATAAACCAAATTAATTCAACCCCTTATCACCATCAAACTTTAGGAATGGTCGAAAGGAGTCATAGAACCTTTAATGAGTACATACGATCGTACCTTTCCCCTGATAAAGCCGATTGGGACGAATGGTTAACGTATTTTGTATATTGTTACAATACAACACCATCGTCAGTTCATGGCTACGCTCCGTTTGAGCTAGTATTTGGAAAAACACCACAGCCCTATAGCTTTATGAATAAGAAAACATCAGCAATTTATAACTTTGAAGCATATGATAAAGAGCTGAAATTTAGACTTCAAGAAGCTCACAAGCGCGCTTTAAAACTTGTAGATCATGCAAAGCTAAAATCAAAGGAACTATATGACAGAAATTGTTCAGGGCAATCAATTCAACTAAATGATAAGGTCTATTTGTACGACGATGCTAGTCACAAACTAGACGACGTCTTCAAGGGTCCTTATCAAGTGATTGAAATGGATAACAGAGGAAATTGCAAAATTACAAACGGTTCAAAAACATTAAATGTACACAAAAATAGATTAAAATTAGGATAATCATGAAAATTTCTATCTACATAATAATTATAAACATTTGAGCTCAAATTTACCAACATTACTGTATTTTTAATAATCTCAAATTTACCAACATTACTGTATTTTTAATAATCTCAAATTTACCAACATTACTGTATTTTTAACAATCTCAAATTTACCAACATTACTGTATTTTTAATAATCTCAAATTTACCAACATTACTGTATTTTTAATAATCTCAAATTTACCAACATTACTGTATTTTTAATAATCTCAAATTTACCAACATTACTGTGTTTTTAATAATCTCAAATTTACCAACATTACTGTATTTTTAATAATCCCAACTTTACCTAAATTAGTTCCTTTTACTGTAGTATTAATAAAACAAAAAAAAAATGTATATCCTGAATTCAAAAACATTAAATAAGAATTTTATTAAGTAAATATTAATATTTGTGCATAATTTCTTTATTCAACATTTTTCTAAGTACAAATAACATAATTTGTCACTTAAAATTAATATAAAAAAAAAAAAAAAAAAAAAAGAAATCTTCAAACTAATTTTTTTTTTCTTTCCAAAAGAGGGGAGGTGTAGCGTGACAATGCAAATCAATACATTCGTTCATACTACATATAAACTCATATTGCACTTATCACCCTAAGTGTAAGTGCAGTATCAAATAGCGCGGAATTTATTCAACTCCAAATTCCACAATAACTTATTAAAGTTATTGACCGCGTCATATTTCGGAATTTATTGAACTCCAAATTCCACAATAAATTATTAAAGTTAATGACCGGGTCATATTTCGTTTATTCTCATAGTTTCGCGTTTAGTCATTGAACTCAAGTATCAATGTCGAATTGCATCGATACTTGACTTTCTACTTTTGTCACGTACACCCTTCGTCGTAAGTTTCTTTTTAGATTAAGACTAGCATAAGAAGTCAGTCAAGGAGTGTAACTGTATTGAAAATGTTTGGTCACTCGCGATCTAACCGAAATAAATAAAATTAAAACTAAAATTAAATATTGTGTTTTTTTTTGACTTCAATAGCTACCAAGCTATCCTAACACTGTCTTCTTGTTCAAAATTCTTTATTGGTAGTGGTGCAAGCCTATGTATCGGACGTTTTAAAGTTCCTGCTGCTGTTTGAATGTCAGCCACCCTAACATTGTTGTCGGGACCTGTGTATGTCCTTACGATCCTGCCTAGCGGCCATTGGAGTGGTGGTACGTTATCCTCTTGTATTATACCCATTAAACCTGGATTGACGTTGTTCATTTGTTGTTTCCATTTGCTTTTATATTGCAGTTCCTGAAGGTAATCTCGCGACCAACGTCTCCAAAATTCGTGTTTCAGATGGGATACTTACTTCCATCTTGTTAGTAGCGGCGCGTTGTTTGGCGTGGCATATGTGTCTACGGATGTTGTCAGTGGTTCGCCGATCAAAAAATGCCCTGGTGTTAAGGCAGTAAGATCCTTGGGATCGGATGACATTGGAGTGAGTGGTCTTGAGTTGAGTATAGCTTCAATCTCAACCACCACTGTTTCTAGCTCTTCATAGGTTAGCGACACTGTAGACACACTCCTTATTAACAAATGCTTGGCTGGTTTGACTGCAGCCTCCCAGAGCCCGCCAAAATGTGGAGCCCGAGGTAGAATGAATTTGAAATCTATTTCTTTATCGCTGCATAACCTTACTATTGATTCATTGGCTTTCTGGGAGTGGATTGCTTCATAAAGCTCATGGAGTTGGTTTCGAGCTCCAACAAAATTTGTAGCGTTGTCGCAGTAGAGGGTTTTACAATGTCCTCTACGGCTGATGAAATGTCTCAATGCGCCAATGAACGCATTCGTTGTTAAATCGCTTACCAATTCGAGGTGGACTGCTTTCATAACGAAGCAACAAAATACAGCAATATAAGCCTTTGTTGCTCTTTTTCCTCTGATTTTATAATGAATCCATGATGGTCCACAGTAGTCAACGCCACTGTTAATAAATGGTCTTGCTGGAGTCACTCGGGTGTGTGGTAGATTACCCATGATCTGTTGACATAATTTTGGGCGGGCCTTGCTACATCGTATGCATTATTGTACAGTTGCTCTGGCTGTTAACTTTCCTTTGATTGGCCAAAAACGTTGCCTTATTGTTGCTAATAATGTCTGGGAGACACAGTGTTTGTTGTCCTTGTGTATCATAATGAACAAAAGTTTTGCTAACGGGTCGTTGTAAGGAATTAGCATTGGATGCTTAGAGTCGTAGTTTAGTGTTGATGCTTCCAGCCGTCCACCCACTCGAATGATGCCTTTATCATCAATGAACGGAGTCAAACTGCTAATTGAACTTGATTTGTCAAGTTCTTGATGATTTCTTAATTGTTTTAACTCGCAACTAAAGTCAGACATCTGCATGCTTTTTATGATAACAAAAAGTGCATCATCCATTTCTTTGGAGTTAAGCGATATTTGTTGTTGCCTCAGATTCTTTTTGACTTTTGTGTGGCTTATAATTCGCAAAATATAGCCTAGGATTCCTTGTAATGTTCGGAAAGAGTTTCTATGCTTTATTGTATACACTAATTCTCCGTTAATATGTGGTTGCAGCAATCCTTTTTCAATCTCTGTTGTAGCAATAGCGACGTCGTTACTGGGCAATACTACCAATTGCTTCCTTTTTTCCAGGTCGTTTGGAATTTGCAGTTGAGCTAAAAAACGTGGAGGCCACAAGTCCTGTCTCCCATGTAAGAAAAATGGTCCTTGAAACCATAGGTCACATGCTGCGAGAGCTTTCGCTGTTAATCCCCTTGACAGCACGTCTGCTGGATTGTCTCTTGATCTGACATGTCGCCACTGCTCCGGCAGGGTTAGTGTTTGAATTGTTGCTATTCTGTTAGCCACAAATGTTTGGAATGTTGAAGATTGAGCATTGATCCAACTTAGCACAATTTCTGAATCGGTCCACAGAAATAATGGTTAATCCTTGGTTTTCATGTCATCCCTGAGGCGAGTTGAGAGCTGTGAGGCTAATACTGCAGCGCACAGTTCCAGCCGTGGTAGTGTTTGCGTTTTGAGTGGAGCTATCCGAGTTTTTGCACACAATAGTCGGACTATTACTCTACCATCCTTAAGAGTTGCTCGAATATATGCTGCAGCACCGAAAGCCCTTTCAGATGCATCAGCGAATACATGAAGCTGATTTGAGGTTGGTACTTCTCCTCGAAATATGTGTCTAGAAACTTGGAGGTTGTTTAGGTTTGTGAAATTATCTCGGAATATGGACCATTTTTCCTTCAGTTCTGATTGTAACGGTTCGTCCCATGATAAGTTAAGCTGCCATAACTGTTGAATAAAGATTTTCGCCTTGACAATTACCGGTGCCAATAATCCTAGTGGATCGAATAACTTGGCCAGATCAGAGCTGACGGTTCGCTTTGTAACTACTTTAACTGGGTCCAGTTTTACCTTATAGCAAAAATAGTCAGTTTTTGGTAGCCACAGCAATCCCAGAGTTTTAATTGAATCGTTGTTGAGATTAGTAAAGTCCAGATTCACTTCTTGATCACATTGTGGTATATTCTCTAGGAGCTACGAATGGTTTGCACACCATTTTCGCAAATTGAAATCATGCTTCTTTAATATACATATCAGTTGTTGTTGAGCTTCAATGGCTGTTGTCAAACTATCAGAACCTCCCAGACCGTCATCTACATAAAAATTATCTTGTAGAATTTGAGCTCCCAACGGGTAATTATTGGCATTTGCAGTTGCAATTCGCTGTAAACATTTTGTGGCGAGATACGGTGCTGATCTTGTTCCATACGTCACAGTGGTTAATTGATAATATTTGATTGTAAAGGCTTTATTCTCTCTCCAAATAACTAATTGGTATCGTTGATCATCTGGATCTACTAAAATTTGACGATACATTTTTTCGATGTCTGTAGTGAACACGTAGCGTGGTAGCCGGAACCGAAGAAGAATTGAAAAAAGTTCGCTTTGAACGGTTGGTCCAGTGTACATTAGATCATTTAGTGAATATCCTGATGACGTCTTGGCTGAGGCATCAAAGACGACCCAAAGTTTCTTTGTCGTGCTGTCGGGCTTGAATACACAATGATGTGGAATGAAATAATTCGGAGTTAGTACAGAATCGAAATTCACTTCTTTCATGTGCCCAAGTCTTTCATAATCCTTCATAAATTGAATGTATTCCTTGCGTACGATATCATTTTTTAGAAGTCGGCGTTCTAGACTCATAAATCTGTTGTGGATCATGGCTTGTGATTGCCCTAAGGCTGATGTGTTTTCGATAAAGGGGAGTTTAACGACAAAGCGTCCTTCCTCATTGCTACGAACATTTTGAGCAAAGTGAGATTCACATCGCTGCTCTGCTGGTGAAAGATATTTCTTACTTGTTTCAACTTCTTCTATTTCCCAAAATTTTTTTATCAGTTCATTCGTGGTTTCTTCTTCTTGACTGAATATACCACATGTGACAGCATCGTAGCTTGTTGATCCCACCATTCCTGCTACTATCCAACCAAACACCGTATTCTGCAGTATGGGAAACTGTTCACCGATGTTGATTTGTTCTGGTCGGATCAAGTGATAATACAGTTCTGCTCCCAGTAGAACATCGATCTTGTCAGATTTGAAGAATTCAGGATCTGCTAACTTAATGTTTTCTGGGAGTGACCAGGTTGAAATGTCAATGTTCAGTCTTGGTTGAGGTGATACGATGTGAGACAGGACGACTGCTTCGAGTTTGGATGTGAAGTTTCCAGTTCTTGAATGCATATCTACGTTTACTCGCTGAGTTGATTTATGAGTACCCTTTCCAATGCCTTCGATACAGAGCGATGATGATGTTGCTGATAGCGATAATTTCTTAATCAGTCTTTCAGTTATGATATTAATCTGAGAGCCGGAATCCAGAATTGCTCGAACTTCACACGATATATATATTAATTAATTTCAAAATTAATTTTGTTAAGATTTTTACACTCATTACTTACGAATTACATTCATATCTCCGATTGCAAACATTTTCTAAAAGGTTGATTACGCATTACATTATTTGTTTGCTAACATTATACGTTCTATGTAGTATCCTGTTTGCAACGCATTACCAACACATCACACTTTATCCGGGATTAAGGAATTTCATTTTTCCATACATTGCCTAGTCCTCACTATCCTGTTCGAAACGCGTAAGCAACGCATTACATTTCTGCCCGGTATTAAGGAATTTCATTTTTCCATATATTGCCTAGTCCTCACTATCCTGTTCGAAATGTGTAACCAACGCATTACATTTCTGCCCGGTGTTAAGGAATTATATTTTTCCATACATTACCTAGTCATTACTATCCTGGTTGCAACGCATTACCAACGCATTACATTTCTGTCCGGTGTTAAGAAATTATATTTTTCCACACATTACCTAGTCCTTACCTATCCAGTTTGTAAAGGCATTACATATATTTCATATACACCACTAAATTGGTTCATCATATATTGAACAATTACCAAATAAATAACATTTCGGTTGAATTTATTTAAACATAGCTGCTAAATTATTTTGTGGATTAATTTCGATTAAGGTGTAAAAGTACGTGTGAATTTGTCGATTTAAATTTATTAAATATCTTCTCCTGTGTTTTTATAAAAATTTCTTTCGTGTCATCAATTCCATATTTTGGAAAATTTTGTTTGCTGCTGATATCAACGTTGGACTACTAGTACTTACTTTCATTATAACTTTCCTTCATTTCTGCTTTCAAAAATACATTCCTGCATTGTTTCATACATTTATTGGATTCTTTAATCTGCTTCAAATTTGATTATTTCCTGAATAAAGATAAATTTTAACGGTCGTTAAAGATAATATTTCGTATTATTTCTTGGTTGTTCTGAGCGAAGAAACCTTTCCACAGAACAAATTTCTTAAATTTCATTTACTCTTGTTTCTGAAAATCTTTATCGCACCATGTCTTCATTAGACTCCTTTATTCAAGTAACTGACCACATTGCTGAGTTCGAAGCCGACTTTAATGAGTCATCTTTTACATCCTTTTCATTTCATTCCCTGGAAGTGCATCGAGAAGAAATTAAGTCCATATGGGATAATGTTAAAACTGCCTATCAAGTGTGTCTCGAAGAACTTCAATCTAGTGATGGTGGCCAAAACCTATGTTCGGTGTGTGGCAAAGATGGGTGAATTCATCCAACAACTTACAACTCCAGCTCCAACAGCAACAACGACAACGCTTTCTCCAAGCAGATTCCACTTGCCACCTTGCGACACTGAAGTTTTCAGTGGCGACTATTTGTCATGGCCCTCGTTCCGTGATATGTTCACGGCAATTTATATAAACAATACTCGCTTAAGCCCAGTTGAAAAGTTATTCCATTTAAACCAAAAGACGCGAGGTGAAGCCCGTGATATAGTCAAGAAATCTCCATTAACCAATGAAGGTTTTCCCATTGCGTGGCAGAATTTAAAGGATTGTTTTGAGAACAAACGAATCCTCGTCAATAGTCAGCTAAAAGTCCTTTTTAGCCTTCCATCAGTTTTATCTGAATCCAGTTCTGCAATCAAAAAGATTCAACGCGAGATCAACAGTTGCATTTCCGCACTTCAACTTTACGATATCGATATACAAAACTGGGATTCTATATTCATATTTCTCTGCTCCACTCGTCTACTAGATACAACTCTAGCTCTTTAGGAACAGTCGTTATAAAATAAAACTGACATCCCCAAATGGACAGAGTTAGATTCCTTCTTGACCAGCAAACGTTGGAAACAGTTTCTGACATCCGATATTCTTCTTCTTCCCGCCAAAAACACTTCAAGCTTAAAAGTAATGCTCAAAATTCTCCAAGCAAAGTTAATGCTTATCATTCCAGTTTTGCCAATCCTGAGTTCCGATGAGAGATTGACATGTGTAAAAAAATATGGGCTCTGTATCAATTGTTTTGCACGGGCGCATGCACTCAAAGATTGTAAAAGCGCATTCAATTGTTTTTCGTGCCGTAAAAGACACAATACTCTTTTGCACCAATCGTTTGTGAACGATTTTAATTCCGTTCCTAGTTTCATTTCCAATTCAACAAATATTTCAAATTCCAACTCGCAGTACCTCTCACAAAAACCTCAAATTTCTAATTCTATCAATTCTAACATACAACATTCACATGCGACACCAATACAGACCACTACTAATGATCAATTGCTTTCCAAGTCAATTCAAAATTGCTTCGCTTCTGGGTCATAAGGAGTTCTTTTGGGTACAGCAATAGTCCAAATACGACATTTAGGTACCAAATATTCCGTTCGAGCTCTAATTGATTCAGGATCTGAGGGAACCTTTAGGCAATTTCAGGCAATACAAGCTCAAATTTCTAGCTTAAATAATGCAATTTCAGAAAAATCCCAAAAGGTTTGCTCATTATTTCTTAGTACGCCTAATGATCAAATGATTTCAATTGAGCCGACTGCTCTAGTTCTTCCACATCTCACTTGAAATCTTCCAACATGCACTATTGATCCAAAAGTATTTGCCAATCTTCCAAATCTCAAACTGGCAGATACTGAATTTTTCCAGAGTTCACATATCGATCTATTAATAGGTGGTGATCTCTTTCCATCCATAGTGCTCGGGGGCATCAAACATAATATTTGTGGCTCATTGATTGCTCAAGAAACCATCTTTGGATGGATATTTACCGGTCCAGTGAAAAAACAAGCTGAATCATTTCCGTCCACTTTTGTTTCCTTTTATACTGACATCTCTCTTGACAAAGAGATTTCTCGTTTTTGGGAGGTGGAGCTTCTTCCCAAAAAAACCATTTCTTACAGACTCAGATCGTTTTTGTGAAGAAAATTACTCACGTACTACAAAAAGATGTGAAGACGGTCGTTACGTTGTATCACTTCCTTTTAAAGATAGTTTTCCACGTACTTTAAATATCGGCCATTCACGAAACATAGCTCTTGCACAATACCTTAGAAATGAAGCTAGACTTTGCAAGAATCCTAATTTTAAAACTCAGTATGACCAAGTTGCTGAAGAATACATCGATCTTGGTCATATGAAAAGAGTTTCCACACCGAATTATAAAATTTTTCCATCCCACTACTACTTGCCTCATCATGCTGTTGTCAAAGCAGAAAGTCCAACAACAAAGGTTCGTGTTGTTTTTAATGCTTCGAGTCCTTCTTCGAATCAAACTAGTTTAAACAATTTACTACATGTGGGTCCAGTTTTGCAAACTGATCCAACTATTCTTATTCTTAATTGGCGTTTTTACCAGTTTGTATTCAATGCTGATATTCAACAAATGTACCGTCAAATTCTAGTGGACCCAAACCATACTCCATTCCAAAGAATTCTTTTCCGAGATTCTCCACTAGAAGAAATAAAAGACTTCGAACTAAAAACGGTGACATTCTGTGTAAATTGTGCTCCATATTTAGCCATTCGCACTCTCCTCCAGTGGACTGCTTTCATAACGAAGCAACAAAATACAGCAATATAAGCCTTTGTTGCTCTTTTTCCTCTGATTTTATAATGAATCCATGATGGTCCACAGTAGTCAACGCCACTGTTAATAAATGGTCTTGCTGGAGTCACTCGGGTGTGTGGTAGATTACCCATGATCTGTTGACATAATTTTGGGCGGGCCTTGCTACATCGTATGCATTATTGTACAGTTGCTCTGGCTGTTAACTTTCCTTTGATTGGCCAAAAACGTTGCCTTATTGTTGCTAATAATGTCTGGGAGACACAGTGTTTGTTGTCCTTGTGTATCATAATGAACAAAAGTTTTGCTAACGGGTCGTTGTAAGGAATTAGCATTGGATGCTTAGAGTCGTAGTTTAGTGTTGATGCTTCCAGCCGTCCACCCACTCGAATGATGCCTTTATCATCAATGAACGGAGTCAAACTGCTAATTGAACTTGATTTGTCAAGTTCTTGATGATTTCTTAATTGTTTTAACTCGCAACTAAAGTCAGACATCTGCATGCTTTTTATGATAACAAAAAGTGCATCATCCATTTCTTTGGAGTTAAGCGATATTTGTTGTTGCCTCAGATTCTTTTTGACTTTTGTGTGGCTTATAATTCGCAAAATATAGCCTAGGATTCCTTGTAATGTTCGGAAAGAGTTTCTATGCTTTATTGTATACACTAATTCTCCGTTAATATGTGGTTGCAGCAATCCTTTTTCAATCTCTGTTGTAGCAATAGCGACGTCGTTACTGGGCAATACTACCAATTGCTTCCTTTTTTCCAGGTCGTTTGGAATTTGCAGTTGAGCTAAAAAACGTGGAGGCCACAAGTCCTGTCTCCCATGTAAGAAAAATGGTCCTTGAAACCATAGGTCACATGCTGCGAGAGCTTTCGCTGTTAATCCCCTTGACAGCACGTCTGCTGGATTGTCTCTTGATCTGACATGTCGCCACTGCTCCGGCAGGGTTAGTGTTTGAATTGTTGCTATTCTGTTAGCCACAAATGTTTGGAATGTTGAAGATTGAGCATTGATCCAACTTAGCACAATTTCTGAATCGGTCCACAGAAATAATGGTTAATCCTTGGTTTTCATGTCATCCCTGAGGCGAGTTGAGAGCTGTGAGGCTAATACTGCAGCGCACAGTTCCAGCCGTGGTAGTGTTTGCGTTTTGAGTGGAGCTATCCGAGTTTTTGCACACAATAGTCGGACTATTACTCTACCATCCTTAAGAGTTGCTCGAATATATGCTGCAGCACCGAAAGCCCTTTCAGATGCATCAGCGAATACATGAAGCTGATTTGAGGTTGGTACTTCTCCTCGAAATATGTGTCTAGAAACTTGGAGGTTGTTTAGGTTTGTGAAATTATCTCGGAATATGGACCATTTTTCCTTCAGTTCTGATTGTAACGGTTCGTCCCATGATAAGTTAAGCTGCCATAACTGTTGAATAAAGATTTTCGCCTTGACAATTACCGGTGCCAATAATCCTAGTGGATCGAATAACTTGGCCAGATCAGAGCTGACGGTTCGCTTTGTAACTACTTTAACTGGGTCCAGTTTTACCTTATAGCAAAAATAGTCAGTTTTTGGTAGCCACAGCAATCCCAGAGTTTTAATTGAATCGTTGTTGAGATTAGTAAAGTCCAGATTCACTTCTTGATCACATTGTGGTATATTCTCTAGGAGCTACGAATGGTTTGCACACCATTTTCGCAAATTGAAATCATGCTTCTTTAATATACATATCAGTTGTTGTTGAGCTTCAATGGCTGTTGTCAAACTATCAGAACCTCCCAGACCGTCATCTACATAAAAATTATCTTGTAGAATTTGAGCTCCCAACGGGTAATTATTGGCATTTGCAGTTGCAATTCGCTGTAAACATTTTGTGGCGAGATACGGTGCTGATCTTGTTCCATACGTCACAGTGGTTAATTGATAATATTTGATTGTAAAGGCTTTATTCTCTCTCCAAATAACTAATTGGTATCGTTGATCATCTGGATCTACTAAAATTTGACGATACATTTTTTCGATGTCTGTAGTGAACACGTAGCGTGGTAGCCGGAACCGAAGAAGAATTGAAAAAAGTTCGCTTTGAACGGTTGGTCCAGTGTACATTAGATCATTTAGTGAATATCCTGATGACGTCTTGGCTGAGGCATCAAAGACGACCCAAAGTTTCTTTGTCGTGCTGTCGGGCTTGAATACACAATGATGTGGAATGAAATAATTCGGAGTTAGTACAGAATCGAAATTCACTTCTTTCATGTGCCCAAGTCTTTCATAATCCTTCATAAATTGAATGTATTCCTTGCGTACGATATCATTTTTTAGAAGTCGGCGTTCTAGACTCATAAATCTGTTGTGGATCATGGCTTGTGATTGCCCTAAGGCTGATGTGTTTTCGATAAAGGGGAGTTTAACGACAAAGCGTCCTTCCTCATTGCTACGAACATTTTGAGCAAAGTGAGATTCACATCGCTGCTCTGCTGGTGAAAGATATTTCTTACTTGTTTCAACTTCTTCTATTTCCCAAAATTTTTTTATCAGTTCATTCGTGGTTTCTTCTTCTTGACTGAATATACCACATGTGACAGCATCGTAGCTTGTTGATCCCACCATTCCTGCTACTATCCAACCAAACACCGTATTCTGCAGTATGGGAAACTGTTCACCGATGTTGATTTGTTCTGGTCGGATCAAGTGATAATACAGTTCTGCTCCCAGTAGAACATCGATCTTGTCAGATTTGAAGAATTCAGGATCTGCTAACTTAATGTTTTCTGGGAGTGACCAGGTTGAAATGTCAATGTTCAGTCTTGGTTGAGGTGATACGATGTGAGACAGGACGACTGCTTCGAGTTTGGATGTGAAGTTTCCAGTTCTTGAATGCATATCTACGTTTACTCGCTGAGTTGATTTATGAGTACCCTTTCCAATGCCTTCGATACAGAGCGATGATGATGTTGCTGATAGCGATAATTTCTTAATCAGTCTTTCAGTTATGATATTAATCTGAGAGCCGGAATCCAGAATTGCTCGAACTTCACACGATATATATATTAATTAATTTCAAAATTAATTTTGTTAAGATTTTTACACTCATTACTTACGAATTACATTCATATCTCCGATTGCAAACATTTTCTAAAAGGTTGATTACGCATTACATTATTTGTTTGCTAACATTATACGTTCTATGTAGTATCCTGTTTGCAACGCATTACCAACACATCACACTTTATCCGGGATTAAGGAATTTCATTTTTCCATACATTGCCTAGTCCTCACTATCCTGTTCGAAACGCGTAAGCAACGCATTACATTTCTGCCCGGTATTAAGGAATTTCATTTTTCCATATATTGCCTAGTCCTCACTATCCTGTTCGAAATGTGTAACCAACGCATTACATTTCTGCCCGGTGTTAAGGAATTATATTTTTCCATACATTACCTAGTCATTACTATCCTGGTTGCAACGCATTACCAACGCATTACATTTCTGTCCGGTGTTAAGAAATTATATTTTTCCACACATTACCTAGTCCTTACCTATCCAGTTTGTAAAGGCATTACATATATTTCATATACACCACTAAATTGGTTCATCATATATTGAACAATTACCAAATAAATAACATTTCGGTTGAATTTATTTAAACATAGCTGCTAAATTATTTTGTGGATTAATTTCGATTAAGGTGTAAAAGTACGTGTGAATTTGTCGATTTAAATTTATTAAATATCTTCTCCTGTGTTTTTATAAAAATTTCTTTCGTGTCATCAATTCCATATTTTGGAAAATTTTGTTTGCTGCTGATATCAACGTTGGACTACTAGTACTTACTTTCATTATAACTTTCCTTCATTTCTGCTTTCAAAAATACATTCCTGCATTGTTTCATACATTTATTGGATTCTTTAATCTGCTTCAAATTTGATTATTTCCTGAATAAAGATAAATTTTAACGGTCGTTAAAGATAATATTTCGTATTATTTCTTGGTTGTTCTGAGCGAAGAAACCTTTCCACAGAACAAATTTCTTAAATTTCATTTACTCTTGTTTCTGAAAATCTTTATCGCACCATGTCTTCATTAGACTCCTTTATTCAAGTAACTGACCACATTGCTGAGTTCGAAGCCGACTTTAATGAGTCATCTTTTACATCCTTTTCATTTCATTCCCTGGAAGTGCATCGAGAAGAAATTAAGTCCATATGGGATAATGTTAAAACTGCCTATCAAGTGTGTCTCGAAGAACTTCAATCTAGTGATGGTGGCCAAAACCTATGTTCGGTGTGTGGCAAAGATGGGTGAATTCATCCAACAACTTACAACTCCAGCTCCAACAGCAACAACGACAACGCTTTCTCCAAGCAGATTCCACTTGCCACCTTGCGACACTGAAGTTTTCAGTGGCGACTATTTGTCATGGCCCTCGTTCCGTGATATGTTCACGGCAATTTATATAAACAATACTCGCTTAAGCCCAGTTGAAAAGTTATTCCATTTAAACCAAAAGACGCGAGGTGAAGCCCGTGATATAGTCAAGAAATCTCCATTAACCAATGAAGGTTTTCCCATTGCGTGGCAGAATTTAAAGGATTGTTTTGAGAACAAACGAATCCTCGTCAATAGTCAGCTAAAAGTCCTTTTTAGCCTTCCATCAGTTTTATCTGAATCCAGTTCTGCAATCAAAAAGATTCAACGCGAGATCAACAGTTGCATTTCCGCACTTCAACTTTACGATATCGATATACAAAACTGGGATTCTATATTCATATTTCTCTGCTCCACTCGTCTACTAGATACAACTCTAGCTCTTTAGGAACAGTCGTTATAAAATAAAACTGACATCCCCAAATGGACAGAGTTAGATTCCTTCTTGACCAGCAAACGTTGGAAACAGTTTCTGACATCCGATATTCTTCTTCTTCCCGCCAAAAACACTTCAAGCTTAAAAGTAATGCTCAAAATTCTCCAAGCAAAGTTAATGCTTATCATTCCAGTTTTGCCAATCCTGAGTTCCGATGAGAGATTGACATGTGTAAAAAAATATGGGCTCTGTATCAATTGTTTTGCACGGGCGCATGCACTCAAAGATTGTAAAAGCGCATTCAATTGTTTTTCGTGCCGTAAAAGACACAATACTCTTTTGCACCAATCGTTTGTGAACGATTTTAATTCCGTTCCTAGTTTCATTTCCAATTCAACAAATATTTCAAATTCCAACTCGCAGTACCTCTCACAAAAACCTCAAATTTCTAATTCTATCAATTCTAACATACAACATTCACATGCGACACCAATACAGACCACTACTAATGATCAATTGCTTTCCAAGTCAATTCAAAATTGCTTCGCTTCTGGGTCATAAGGAGTTCTTTTGGGTACAGCAATAGTCCAAATACGACATTTAGGTACCAAATATTCCGTTCGAGCTCTAATTGATTCAGGATCTGAGGGAACCTTTAGGCAATTTCAGGCAATACAAGCTCAAATTTCTAGCTTAAATAATGCAATTTCAGAAAAATCCCAAAAGGTTTGCTCATTATTTCTTAGTACGCCTAATGATCAAATGATTTCAATTGAGCCGACTGCTCTAGTTCTTCCACATCTCACTTGAAATCTTCCAACATGCACTATTGATCCAAAAGTATTTGCCAATCTTCCAAATCTCAAACTGGCAGATACTGAATTTTTCCAGAGTTCACATATCGATCTATTAATAGGTGGTGATCTCTTTCCATCCATAGTGCTCGGGGGCATCAAACATAATATTTGTGGCTCATTGATTGCTCAAGAAACCATCTTTGGATGGATATTTACCGGTCCAGTGAAAAAACAAGCTGAATCATTTCCGTCCACTTTTGTTTCCTTTTATACTGACATCTCTCTTGACAAAGAGATTTCTCGTTTTTGGGAGGTGGAGCTTCTTCCCAAAAAAACCATTTCTTACAGACTCAGATCGTTTTTGTGAAGAAAATTACTCACGTACTACAAAAAGATGTGAAGACGGTCGTTACGTTGTATCACTTCCTTTTAAAGATAGTTTTCCACGTACTTTAAATATCGGCCATTCACGAAACATAGCTCTTGCACAATACCTTAGAAATGAAGCTAGACTTTGCAAGAATCCTAATTTTAAAACTCAGTATGACCAAGTTGCTGAAGAATACATCGATCTTGGTCATATGAAAAGAGTTTCCACACCGAATTATAAAATTTTTCCATCCCACTACTACTTGCCTCATCATGCTGTTGTCAAAGCAGAAAGTCCAACAACAAAGGTTCGTGTTGTTTTTAATGCTTCGAGTCCTTCTTCGAATCAAACTAGTTTAAACAATTTACTACATGTGGGTCCAGTTTTGCAAACTGATCCAACTATTCTTATTCTTAATTGGCGTTTTTACCAGTTTGTATTCAATGCTGATATTCAACAAATGTACCGTCAAATTCTAGTGGACCCAAACCATACTCCATTCCAAAGAATTCTTTTCCGAGATTCTCCACTAGAAGAAATAAAAGACTTCGAACTAAAAACGGTGACATTCTGTGTAAATTGTGCTCCATATTTAGCCATTCGCACTCTCCTCCAGTTGGCTGATGATGTTGAGCGATCATACCCACTAGCGAGCTACATTTTACGTACGTACATGTATGTTGATGATGTTCTGGCAGGTGGGCATGATTTGAATTCTACGATTCTTTGCCGAAATGAATTAAGAGATGCTCTTAGTTCAGCAGGGTTCACTTTGCGCAAATGGACATCAAATTTGAAGCATATACTAAAAGGTCTTTCATGAGAATACCTTCTGAATGAAGACTTCCTTCAATTTGAAGATAGCAGCATTGCAAAGACTTTAGGCGTGCGATGGAACGCTCAGTCGGATACATTTTACTTCTTTACTCAACCATTTTTATCCAGGACCCAATTCACAAAGCGGGAAGTATTATCACAAATATCTAACCTTTTTGATCCAGCAGGTTGGCGAGCTCCATGCATTGTGTTAGCTAAAGTTTTCATGCAACAAATTTGGTTGTCACGAATTGATTGGGATGAAAACTTACCAGAACATTTACTTAAAAGGTAGCAACATTTCTTACAAACCTTTCCACAGATCAATGACATCAGAATTCCTAGATGGATTGATTATAGTCCAGATTGCGGTCTTGAAATTCACTCATTTTGTGATGCATCGGAGACAGCATATGCTGCCGCAATATATGTATGTATTATTCCGAAAAACAGTCTTATTTCCTCGCATTTACTCATGTCAAAAACTAAAGTCGCGCCAGTTAAAACTATATCGATTCCGAAATTAGAATTATGTGGTGCTGTTCTTCTGGCTGAAATGCACGACTCTCTTATTCCGCAACTAAATGTTACCAAGTTCAATTCGTACTTTTGGACAGACTCCAAAATTGTACTTTCATGGCTTCAAAAACCACCATGTCAAAGGAAAACGTTTGTAGCTAATAGGGTCTCAAAAATACTTCAAAGTGTCGGTGCAATGGTATCATGTAGATTCCCCTAACAACCCCGCAGACATAGCAAGCCGAGGGTTAGAACCTCAAGAACTCGTTGATAACGAGTTGTGGTGGCACGGTCCAAGTTGGCTTAGAACTTCCAAAGATTTTTGGCCAAAATTACAACAAGATTTCAACTATAATAACCAAGAAGAAATTAAAACAGTTAAGAACCATTTTACATTTTTCCACCACTTTGAAGACATTCTTGAACGTTTTCCTTCATTTTCCAAAGCAATTCGAATCACTTCCTATGTGTTCAGGTTTTATAATCGAACGCACCCCCTTAAAAAGGCAACATTTTGTCACGTGTCTGTCGAAATAACTCGTCCTGAAGTTGTAGATACTAAAAACCGACTTATTATTCTTTGCCAAAAGGTTGGATATTCGGATGAATATCATTCTTTATTGGAAAACCATCCAATTTCCTCATCTAGCTCAATACTCAATTTAAACCCATTGCTTGATGATGTGGGACTGCTTCGAGTTAAAGGAAGACTTGTTTCCTTACCCGTGTTGTCGTACGACGAACGCCATCCTATTATTCTTTCATACAACTGCCTGTTTTCACGCCTGTTAGTGAAATTCACTCATCATATCTCACTACACTGTGGTAACCAACTTGTTCTAAATTTGAAACGATTACAATTTTGGATACGAAGGGTAAAGAAATTGATAAAGAGTACCATTAATAGGTGCAAAGTATGTGTAATTTACAAACAAAGATTACAAACTCAGTTGATGGGTATTCTACCCGCTGAGCGAACAACTTTAACCCGTCCATTTGCCCGCACCGGTCTTGATTTCACTGGTCCCTTTGATATAAAAAATTATACAGGTAGAGCCGGCCTGATAACAAAGGGATATGTGTGTTTTTTCGTTTGTTTTTCAACGAAAACAATCCACTTAGCAGCAACTAGTGCTCTCACAACTCCAGCACTCCTTGCTGCATTCAGTCGCTTCGTCTCCAACGAGGCTGTCCTAGTGATCTCTATTCAGATAATGGTACAACATTTGTAGATGCCTCAAAAGAACTTTCTTGCGATTTTCTTACTGTTTCACAGTTTACCCTAACTGCAAATTTTAGTCATCAGAATTTATCCTGGCACTTTATTCCACCAGGAGCTCCTCATATGGGAGGATTATGGGAAGCTGGAGTGAAATCCTTCAAAACTCATTTTCGGAATGAGCTCGTGGTACTATCACTAGGCCCATAGTAAAGCTCGTCGTTCTTCCCTGTAACTAATGCCCCTCGGTTTGCACCGTATCCATACTTCTTAAATAAGCTCTTTTTTTAGCATTTTAGCATGGCGGCCTCGGTAGTCGAGTAGGTAGCGTGCTCGACTGCTACCCCAGGGGCCCCGGGTTCGATTCCCGGCCAGGCCATGGTCCTACGCTTTAAAACCTTTCGCATTTGCCATTATCTATCCTCTTTTCTAATCAACTGAAATTGAAAATTCATCAATATTCACGACTTGAAGTTGTAGTTGATGGTAGTTTGTGGATGATTGCCTTATAACTTGAATTGACTGAGGTAAAGGCATAACACTTGCCTCTGATTCAAATTCACATGTTTCTTTGGCTTTCCACCACGCTTAGAACATTCTACACGTGTTTCACCTGATTGATCTATCCTTCCCACTAATCTATCACCTCATTTCGAACCAAGGCAGACTTGACTGAATAGGTATTCCACCTGAAATCCTTGGTTCAAATCTAAAAAAAAAAAAAAATATAAGGAGGACCAACAAAACAAAAAATCCTTCAGCAAATAAAATTGCATTTCAATGTAGAGTTTGCATGGGCTATCATGATCTCCGAAATTGCTACAAGTTTCTAGCAATTAACACAGAAAAACGTCTACGAACAGTTCTACTTCACAAATATTGCGCAAACTGTCTGGCGCACAAACATTCTCGTAGTTCCTGTATCTCTAAATCCGGTTGCCATCACTGTCAACAAGACTACCATACGCTGCTTCACATGCACAATAGTCCGCGAAAAATGAATGTTAATACACTAATACGCTAATACATTTTCTTCTATATTGCTACAACGAGCCGTAACATTATATCCTACAGCTGTGATTAAACTCCAAGTTGATGGAAATATCCACACCGCAAAAGCACTTATTGATCCATGCACTTCGGTCAGTCGTATTTCCATAAGAATGGTCCATGCATTAAGGATTAAAACCACCAAAATCGGCAACGAAACCATTTGCTCAGTAATGATACGCGCTATTTCTGATCGTAATGTTAAAATTGAAGCTACGATGAAAATAGAAGATCGTTTGACCAAACGAGCTCCTCCGAAATCCGTGGCCTCCAACATCAAGGCATCTTTCCGTAATATAACCCTGGCAGATTCAAATTTCTTTTGTTCCGGTGCCATATCCTTGGTACTAGGTGCTGATTTATATTCCAAAATTCTCGTAACTGGGGTTATACCGAGCAGTGGCGGCCGCCCTGTTGCACAGAATACAATATTCGGTTATATACTCTCCGGTTCATGCTATAACTAAAAAACTAAAATTCTATTCTATTTGACTCTCTACTGCACTAATATGCTCTAATATAAACTGAAACAAAAATGCAAATGCACATATCTACTTATTATACGAATTGAATTATTTCTAAACTAAGTATTTACAACTGCGTGAAGTTAAATTCGTAAATCCGAATATAACTTAGCAAAGACACAAACCATTATTTCTTCTCTGTACAAAGTTAAATTCGTACTTTTTTGCAAAGTCCGAATTAAACTTTTGATACAAATTTAACTCACGACACAACGAAGTTAAACTCGTACTTCTACGCAAAGTACGAATTTAACTTTGGGTACGAATTTAACTTCATTTGTACTGAAATCACTTTGACATCGACTTTTAAACAAAAAAAAAGTTGAAAAATTTATGAAAAATTCTAAAAGATATTTTTAAATGTAAACCAATGCAAATAAGTTATTTCATGTAAGAATTTTAGCGATTGGAAATGTTTGAATAGTAGGAAAATCATGGTTCATGGTACTACTTTTCAATGACGAAATTCTCAAAACTGAAACGCACAATTCTTAAATAATGCATACCAATGGACAGGTAATTAATGCACCTTTCCAACGGTATATGACTCTTTGTGGCACAGCTAGGATTTTGGCCATTGGAAATTTTCGAAAAGAGCAAATGAAATGTTAGGTTCATGATACACTACTTTTCAATGAGAAAATTCTCAAAACTGAAAAACAGAATTCTTAAATAATGCATACCAATGGACAGGTGATTGATGCACCTTTCCAACGATATATGACTCTTTGTGGCACAGTTAAGATTTTGGCCATTGGAAATTTTTGAAAGGTAGTAAACCATGAACCTATTATTATTGCTTTTCAAAAATTTCCAATCGGCATAATTCTTAAATTAAGTAACTTATTTGCATTTGTTAAATTTAAAAATATTTTTTAGAATTTTTCATAAATTTTTCAACTTTTTTTTTGTTTAAAAGTCGATGTCAAAGTGATTTCAGTACAAATGAAGTTAAATTCGTACCCAAACTTAAATTCGTACTTTTCGTAGAAGTACGAATTTAACTTCGTTGTGTCGTGAGTTAAACTCGTATCAAAAGTTAAATTCGTACTTTGCAAAAAAGTACGAATTTAGCTTTGTATAGAGAAGAATTATTGGTTTGTGTCTTTGCTTAGTTATCTTCGGATTTACGAATTTAACTTCACGCAGTTAGTATTTACTAGTTATTATGAATTGAATTATTATTTAAATTGTAACCCTCATTGAATTATATTGTACTTTTTGAATTCAATTGCAGTAATACTGCAAGGCGGGCGGCGATGTTTATACCAGAAATAGTAAATACTACTTGCCATCAGGTGGCGCTTCAGGCTGTCCTAAAAATTCTATTACTTTTATTCTATTTCTTTCTCTCGTTATATTTAAGCTACCTTGTTGTAAACTTTCTAGATTTAAGTTGACTTTATTATAAACTCCCAAACTGGTAAGAAGAAATATAAAGCATACATATTTATTCCCACTATCTCACGACCTTATTTCTTTCCTATTTCAAAACTGTTTTCAATATCAACTTATCTGAGATTGAAAGCACTAGATCCCTAAAGGGTTCTTTTGCAGCGTTTACACTCTACATGTTGACATACCCGATGTCGAAATAACTGATTGCTACGTCAAGCGAAGTTTCAACCGGTCAGGTGATAAGGTTAACAGCAGCAACAATGGAAACAGTGGAATCAATAATAATCTAACCGGCGGTAAATCGATCATATCTATCTCCTTCTCTTCTATCTTCAAAAAAAGTATTTCGGCTGGAAAGAAAGCAGAATATAAAAGTCTAAATACCAATCTTATCGACAAAAATTATAATAATAAAATATTTATTAAGAGCTTAACTGGCTATTTCCGGGCCCTACTATCTGCAGCTAAAAAATTAAAAATTGAAAAGAATTATGCTTATCTATGGTACTCTCATTCTCACTTATTATTACGTAAATCAAATAACAGTAGAGTGGTGGTTGTTCAATCGTTTGACGACTTAAATAAAATATAAATTTTTAACTACATACATACTTTGTTCAAAATATGATTAATGATTACTATTAATAATGTTTGCAGCTGTTCCCTCATTAAGTATAGAGAAGAAAATTCAGTTGTTATTGTTCATCAAAACATTAGAAGCCTTAGAAAGAATTTCAATAGTCTAGTCTCTAACTTATAAGCTTTCAACAGGTTTCCTGATCAAATTTTTCTATCTGAAATCTGGATATATTCGGATGAAGTCGGTAATTTTTCTATACCTAACTATAATTTTTTTGCTTTTCCAAATAACTCATATGCTGCGGGCAGAGTAGGAGTCTTTGTCAAGAATTCCATAAATTGGCGTGTTCTTAGCGGAAAATTGATCAGTGCCGACGTACTTAAATTAGTGTGTAATATTGGCTCAGAAACTTTATGCTTCAGTTGCTGCTACAGAAGGCATTCTTTTGATATTAACTTCTATCTTCCCGAATTCGATAACTTGCTCAGTGAAATAAAATATGATAATCTTGTAGTGATCGGCGATTTTAATATCGACTTATTGGCGGATGATGACTCCGTTGACAATTATAATACTTTAATTGCAAAATATGGGTTGTATTCGTTCTTAAGAGAAACAACTAGATCCCTCTCTGGTGCATGCATCGATCACATAATGGGCCAATTTAAATTTATGAAAGACTCGTTTGATTGCTTTAATTTTGATCTGGCCATAACTGACCACTGCATGACTGGACTTTGTTTAAACATCAACCATGAAATTATTGAGCAACCCGGTTATCACAGTGAATCTTACACAAATTTTAATGAATTTAATTCCTTTTTGCGGTTTGAATCATGGCAAGAAGTCTACGCCTTAGACAATATTTTTCAAGCTTATACAGTCTTCTTATATAAATTGAAATCTTATATAAACTTTGCCACTCATACTAAGCCAGTACCGAGAAAGAAAGATAAAAAAATCAAACCAGTACTGAACTAGTTACAAAAATACAACTGAAAAACAACCTAGGCTTAAAACTCCGTAAAAATCCGCTAAATTTGTCTCTTAAAACCCGGTACAAAAATCTAAGGTAAGCTATTAATCTCGAAATACCTAAGGTGTGCGAATATTACAACCGCTCTAAACTTCAAACTTGTACTGATGATGTAAAAAAGCAGTGGTCTCTGATAAACGAAATAACTAATAAACAAACCATACATAATAAACCAATGAAGTTAAAAATCAATGATAAAATCTGCACGGACAGTGAAACCGTTGCTAGCGAATTTAATCAATATTTCAGCTCAATTGCTTCTTCTTACAGCCCTGAAGCACCTTCTTGTAGCTGCTCTCATACAGTTAAATGTATTTCATCTCCAAGGAGTTTTTCTTTGACCAAATATCATCCCCGGAGGTTATAAAAACTATTCATTCACTTAAAAACTCCAATTCTTGTGGCTTTGACCGAATCTCAAATAAACTTTTGAAGAGCATTGTTTATAATATTTCTGATATACTGGCACATTTGTTTAATTTAAGTGTTCTGACCGGGGTCTTCCCAGATAACTTAAAAAGCGCTACAATTATTCCTTTGTTTAAAAAAGGTGACAGAGAAAACAAAGAAAATTATAATTATATAAAAGTATTTGAAAAGGATCTTAAGAGAAGAATTGTAACATTTCTTGTTAAAAATAAGTTTTTCAGTTCCAAACAATTTGGTTTTCGCACTGGCTCATCCACTGAGGACGCGTTGTTGGACTTCTGCTCCTATTTATTAAAAGGTCTAGATGACAAAAAATCTTGCTCCTGCTTATTTGTTGACATTGCCAAAGCGTTCGACATGGTTAATCACGAAATTCTCTTGAAGAAGTTATTTGCTGCTGGATTTAGAGGTCAGATTCATAATTGGTTTGCCCACAAAACTCAAAGAGTAAAAATAGGCAGTTCCTTTAGCAGCCTAACTGTGACTGGTCTTTGTGTCCCACAAGGTTCAGTATGAGGTCCAATTCTGTTTCTCATTTACATTAACTCCATATTTTCACAATATTTTCATGGCCGGATAACAGCTTTTGCGGACGACTTAGGTATAACTTACCAGTCAAGCTCCCGCTTCGAACTCATTTGTGATATAAACTCTGATATTCACACTTTAAGAGAGTGGTTGCTAAACACAAATTAATAATAAGCAATAAGACGAGGCTATTGTTTATCAATATCACTGCAAGCCAAGAAATCCGATGGAAGGGACAGGGTTGCTCGCGGCAAGCATCTTGTGATATCTACTACAGCGGCCATGCGGAGAAGCACAAATTTGGATGCGGATTCGTGGTTGGTAAGCGACTACGGCATCATGTCCTGCGATTCACCTGTCGCTACTGGACTCTCACTCCTGCTTCAAGAAAGCACTCCTCCGATCGACGATATATGCGCGCAGTGGAATCACATTTCCCACTCTATGTGTACGGCTGCCGAAGAGGTGATTGGCTATCACCGCCCTCACCGAAACCAGTGGCACGACCAGGAGTGTCGCGACGCCACTGCAGAAAAAGGCGTCACCTACAAAGCCACCCTGCAGTCGGTTGTAACGCGTGCTGCAAAAGAGCGATACAAAGAAGAAGGAAGAGAGACGCATTTTCAGGCGAAATAAAAGGGAAGCGGAAATGCGTGAGTGCGAGAAAGTTGAGATGCATGGTGACAGGAATGAGGTCCGAAAATTTTTCGAAAAAATAAGACGCCTGGCCAATGGTTTCAAGACCGGGGCCTCTTCCTGTAAATATAAAAATGGGAATCTAGTGACAAATATAAAGAGTACACTGACGATGTGGAGGGAACACTTCTCTAGGCTTCTAAATGGTGGCGACGACAATAATCCCGCCAATAAAGATGATATCCCGGAAACCCCAATTGTGGACGACAGCGTTGAAGCGCCGCTACCCAACCATAGTGAAGTCTTAAAAAAAATAGCTCGGCTTAAAAACAATAAAGCCGCAGGAGCCAATGGCTTACTTGCTGAGCTCTTCAAGAATGGTTGCGAAGCTTTATTCAAATGCATTCATGAGCTTATATGCAGAATATGGTCGGAAGAACGCATTCCAAACGATTGGAACCTCAGTGTGCTCTACCCAATCCATAAGAAAGGCGATCCCATAATTTGCGCCAACTACCGTTTAGAAAAGAACAGTATTAGGATCTTTGCATTTAGTGAAAAACAGTACATCATCCGCATAAATAATGTAAGGTAAAGGTTTTATATTTTACTTTAATTTGTTGATCTCATCGAAAGCTATAATGAATAGAACAACTGAAAGAGGCGAGCCTTGTGAAATGCCATTGTATAATTTAAAGGTGGAAGAATACTTATTATTTATTTTCACATTAAAAATCCGGTTTATTAAAAAGCCCTTTACAAATTTGTACGTTTTAACACCGACTTGCAATTTCGATAGTTGACGAAGAACGCTTCGTGCGCTCCAATTCTGTCGAATGCTTTTTTTAAGTCTAGGCTAAGTACAGAGGTATAATTTTTTGTATTAAAGGCAGAGGCGGTGAAGTGTTTGAAATATAAAAGTGCGTCAATTGTTCCTTGACCTTCTTTCAAGGCTACTTGGTGTGGGCTGATTCAATTTTTTGAAAGTGCAAACCACATGATACGTTTGGCCATAATTTTTGCTAAAAGTTTGCCCATACAAGGTAGGAGAGAGATAGGTCTATATTTTTTTAACTCGATTCCAGAATTGTGACCTTTAGGGATAGGAACTGTAATAGAGGTTTTCCATACATGAGGATAAATGCCCTGTTTAAAAATTTTATTGTAGAGAGATGTACACTCTCTCTTTAAGGTTACCATGTAGGTTTTTTAAAAGCGGGTAAGAGATTCGATCTCTTCCTGGAGTTTGACCTAACGTATCCAAAGGCGCCGGAAGCTCATTTCAACTGGGTGGGCAGTAAAACGGGGGGGAGGCCGAACATTTTTTATTACATTAAAAATGTCATTAAGACGAAAAAAACATATCATAAAATATTACAAAAAGATTGATGTAAAAATAAGTTCGATAAAAGCATGTAAAATAAACAAAACATTAAAATTCAATATGAAACGAAAAAGTTATTAGTTTATAGTTAAATTTATAATTTTTTAAACAACCACTTTATTTTTTCTGGTGCGAACTTGCACTAGTATGGACTCCACGGGTTAGAAACAAGTGAACAAATTTTTCAATCTTAATTAGTGCTTAATACTTATTTAGAGCTAATGCTTCACAAAATTAAAATTATTGTGAGAGTTTTTTGCGAGGGGCGACTGCCCCCCCCCCCCCGCTTCCGGCGTCCCTGGTCGTATCTACTAAATTGAGATCTACTTCAAAAATTGTGATAGGTTTTTCGATTTCTTTTGCATGTGCAGAAATGTTGCTGATTATGTATTCGCTATTAAGCATAAGTTCTTTATTTTTTTTTTTGTTTTTTTTTTTTCTTTATTGATAACGTATGTATACATTAAATTTTATATACAACTATTTCTCAAAAAAAATTACATTTTGTGGGAGAAAATAGCTAAAAATCATTCAAAAATTATATAAGCTATCAATTGCTTGAGCGAATTATGTATATCCTTATGAATTTAATTTATTATTTATTTCAGGATTATAGCGTGTATGAATTGGTTTATTATTGCAGTTCAAAATTATAATTTTGCATTAAGAGAGATTTGACTGATCTTTTGAATAGTAGCAAATTATTGCAAGTTTTTACATCTTCGGGCAACTTATTATATATTCTTAAGCCACAACTACGTATCGATCTCGTACTTCTTTCAGTTCTAAAAAAAAACGGTTCTAATCTTTATTGTGTTTCGAAAGGTATATGATGAGTTTTCTGAGAAGTTTAGTTTTAAATTATGTTTAATCATATTGTTTTTAATTTTAAATACAGTTATCAAAGTGTGCAAAAGACAGAGTTTTTTAATATCAAATCTTGTTTCATATAAATTCCTTGTGGGTGTTCTTTGTGGAAGCAATAATATATTCTTTACTATTTTATTTTGAATTATTTGTACCTCATTTAGTTTCTTCTCAGAACACCTATTCCATATTGTGTTCAAATAGTTTATTTGTGACAAAAAGTATGAATCATAAATCATCCACAGCTGCTTTTTTGGAATATTATTTCTATTTCTATAAATTGCAAAATTGAGAGGTAATAGTTTTACTTTCAATTTATTTAAATGTTCATTCCAGTTCAGGTTGGTGTCGAACCATAACCCTAAATAATTGATGGTTGTAACTCTCGTTATTAATATATTCTTGAATGGAATCCCTGGTAAATCATTTAAGTCTGGTAACGGTCTATTGTTATTAAACACTATGAAATTAGTCTTTTTAAGATTAATTTTCAATAAATTTTTTTCAAACCATTGGTCAATTTTTTTTAAGTCTGATGTTATATTTATTATTAGTTCTTCTATTAAAACTGTTGCATACAAAAATGTTCCATCATCAGCATAGAATTGTGGAACTCCTTTTAAATCCATCTTAAAAACATTATTAATATAAATTAAGAACAGCGTTGCCGCTAGTTTTGATCCCTGTGGTACCCCCGTTTTTATTTGTAGTGTTCTACTTTTTGTCTCATTAATTGTAACATATTGTTCCCTATTCATCAAGAAACTTTCGAACAATTTTAGATCGTTTCCCCCTGTACCCAATTCAGCAAGTTTTCGAATCATAATTTTTAAATTAACTGAGTCAAATGCTTTAGACAGATCGATCGCCAACATTGCTACATATTTTTTTTTTTGTCTAAGTTTTCATATATATATTCTGTACATGATATACATGCTGCTAAAGTATTCGAATTTTCAACAAATCCGAACTGATTTTTATTAATTATTTGATTTTCTCTTAGAAAATTTTTAAGGCGATTTAGTATAATATTTTCGAATATTTTATCAACTGTACTCAACTTGGTTATTGGTCGATAATTTGCACAGATTTCCTTACTTCCTGCTTTGTGTATTGGGACAACGCAACCAGTTTTTAATTCTTTTGGATACTGTCCATTTCGGAAACATTCATCAATAAATTTAGCCAATGGACCAACTAGGAATTCCTTGTATTTCTTAACAAAACGTCCAGATATTCCATCCGGACCATTTGCTGACTTTATATTTAATAGTTTGATCGCTGTTCCTACTTCTATGCTGTAACATTCACTAAGTGAGAATGGTTTTGTAATACCAAAGACTGGCTCATCAATGTAATTGAAAGAATCTGTCGTTTCAACTACGTTTATGAAATGCTCGTTGAAAGCATTGGCAATTTCTTTAGAATTTATGATGATATTATTTTTATATTTAATTTGGCTAACTTCAGTTCAATTTGAATTGAATGCGCTAGAGAAGTTAGAGTCGTGCGAGTAATTTGACCATGAAGAGCCAAAAAAAATTAGCGATTTCGACAGAGTCATAGATTGGGCCGTTATTAAAATCTATACCCTAGTCAAAACTATTTACACATCGCTAATATTTTTAAATGTTTTAAAGAAAGAGCTCACTTTATTTTTGTTGGAAATAATTTGTAAAGATATTTTTTGTTGTTGCATTCTCTGCAGTATGTAAAGTAAAAAAAAAGTTTTAGCAAACTTAACGATAAATATCACAAAATAAACTAGTAAATGATAACTACTCTCTGGCGTCATAAGTATTTGCACACTCTTTCTTGGAGTCATTAAACACAATTATTTACAAGCATAAGGGCTGCACTGCCTTACTTTTTAGGATTTAAGGAAGATACATGAATGTTTTTCCAAAGTACTCCTCGAATTTATAGGAAGACTCATCAGTCCACAAAACATTGTGCCAAAACTGTATAGGCCAGAGAATAGTTATATTTTGCTAATTTTTTTTTATGATATTTTCCGTTAGGTTTTTAAAAACATGTTTTCTTTACTTTGCATACTACAAAGAATACAACAACCAAAAATTTCTTTGCAAATTATGCAAACAACAAAAAAGGCGAGCCCTTTCTTTAATCTATTTCTTCTGAAAGTGTAAATAATTTTGACTAGGGCTATATATGCTGAATGTAGCAGGGGGTGTAAGAACCGGTTAGCTTTTTGATATCTCCCCATATTTTTTTCGAGGATTTTTCTTTTTGCTATTTTTAGCTCTCTTTTGAATATTGCATTTGCTTTTTTATACATAATAAAATTAACTGTGGAGTGAATACGTCTGAATTCAATCCATAACGATTGTTTTTTATTAACAATATATTATTAGAAGTTGAAGTTTTAGATGAGAAATGATTAGACAGCAGGCAGAATTTAGGTCAATCTGCTTTTTCAATAATAAATTTTGGTTTTGGTGAACCTTTGTATGATTTAGGAGTAGAAAAATCTGTCAGAATAGGGAAATGGTCGCTCCCATGAACATGGGCGTACCCAGGATCTGATGTAGGCGGGGGCAGAAGTTTACTTTGCATTATAACACTGAAATTCAAAACAAAAAAATTTTAACAAAAAATTAAAAAAGGTAGCTTAATTATATACACAAAGTACATTTATACTTGAGTGTTTAATTTAAAGATGATTATATAGTATTTCTATTCACTATAGAAACATTTAAAATGTGTGTAAAAATCGATTGCTCCGGTCGATTTAGTTTTTTCTTATATATTTCTTATCATGATCAGAAAATGAACATACATATGAACATACATATGATCATACATATGTAAATACAATAAAAAATAAGAAAATTCAAGGCAGTGTTTCCGTTTGGATTGAATTCTACCAAATTCATTCATTTATTCGTTCTTTAAAAAATAAAATTGGGAAAAAAGAAATAGAAATTAAAAAAATATATATATAAGAAAAAAAGAAGTTTCACTTCTGAAGAGCGGCTACACGCATTTTTTTTTTTAATTTAGTAAAAGTCGCCTGGTATTTGATGAAAATTTATCCATAATTTTTTTTTCTAATAATTCTGAATTTTTTGCTACCAATTTTCTGTGCACACTCATTAAGCACAGTCCTGTCAAGCGTTCTTCTCCTGTGGTACTCCGAAGCCAGGTTTTTACGCGACGCAGCGTACTAAATGACCTCTCTACTGTCGCTGTTGTGCACGGCAATGTACATAAAATAGAAAGAGCTCGTTGTAGCACAGGGAAAAATTCATTGGCCTCATCTAACAATTTTGCCACTTCAATAGTTGTAAGATCTTCAGATTTTAACCTTTTCTGTTGCCAAATATTGTACCACAATTCCAACTCTGCAGATATATCGAAGCCGTAAAACTTCTCACAAATATCGACTGTCTTTTTCAGATCTTGAAGACCATTTTTCAGCATTTGCAACGGATGAAGATGGCTTAAAGCAAATGCTGGAGCATTATCTTCAGCGAACCTTAACTTCAGCGATGCCAATAGAGAGTCCAGGTAGGGTAGAATTATAGACCGCCTCCAATATTCGTTGTCTGTTGACGCTGGATGATTGCTACGGTGTTGTTGCCTTTGACAGATACGAGGCACAGAAATCTCAACAAGTATTTCACGGGAAATTGTTGAAGCTTTATCCAATATTTCATTACAAATGTTTTCCGCATTCAGTCGATCGTTACATATGACATCGATAATTTTATCAATATGATTTTTAACTGCTATCATATCAATCGCAGTAGATTGTAAAATATTGGCTGTTGGCTCCAAAACTCCTGAGTACTTTGCCATTGTCAACAAAGCGATGATAAAAACTGGCTTTGTAATGGCTGCATGAAGCTGGAAAGCTGATTTTTTAGTGGCATAATTTCCTTCATCAGATAATTTTTCCAATGCTTTTACTACATCACAAAAATGTTCAGAGAATCTTCTTATCGATTTATATTTCTCCGTCCATCTTGTTTCACAAAGTTTTGTTAAATTTGGAGCAAAACTTCTCCGGGTTGCAGACTCACGGAAAAAACTTATACAATCTTTTATTGTGCAAATACAATTTCTCACTACTTGCAGTTGACTCGCATCGTTGACCACCAGATTCAATTTATGGCTGGAGCAATGAATATAAAGTGCTTTCGTGTACTTTTTTCTTAAAATAGCTTGTACTCCACCTTCTTTTCCAGCCATTGTTGAACAACCATCAAAACCAAAGCCCACGCAATGATACGAATTTAAGTCATTGCTTATCAAAAACTGTTCAATTGCAAAAGCAATAGTATTTGCGTCTTGTGCGTTTAGTTCGATAAACCCAACAAATTCTTCACGTATTGTACCTTAAAAAAGAAGAAAAATGTAATTAATTAAATAAAGAAGGTTTACAGAAAATTACTTGTAGATTTATCAAAAAACCACAAGCCGATCGAAAGCTGCTCCTTTCCGCTTACATCCGCAGTTTCATCGGCCAAAACAGAATAAAAAACTGCTTTTTTTACGTCATTTATTATGTGATCTTTGATAACTTGACCACATAGTGTAATTAACTCATTTTGTATTTTGGGAGATGAATATGAAGCGTTGCGAGCACATTTTTCAAAATGAGCTTTGAGTTCTCATCTCCTGAATCGATTCGCAATTTTAATAAATCCATTAAAACACCTTCATTGACATATTTCCCTCTAAGGGGCACATCATGCGTGCCACAAAATATAATGCATGAAAGAATTGAATATATAATTTTTTTATTTTCTTCAATAAGCTTTTCATGACTGCTTTGCAGTTGAACGTCTACAGGGGCACTGCGCAAGAAAGCTTCGGCATCAGCTGTGGCTGCCAGGTGAAAATGTGTTCTCATATGTTTCTGGCAGTCTTCGTGCATATTTTTAAAACGTAAGTATGGTCTTACCATGAATGACCCTAAGACACCTCTGACACTACCAGAAATCGGGGGAAAAAGCACACAATATTTACACAGAGCACCTTTAAGTCGCTTGGAATATACAAGCCATGGTTCGTACTGTTGCAACCAGTCATAATTAAATTTTCTCTGTAAATGAAGTGCATCTATTATAAAATCATAAGTATTCGGTGGAACCCAAGGATTTTGTAAAATATCTTTTTTTTTTCTCCAATGACAGCTGATTAACCACGCCAACATAAAGACCTAAGTCATTTTTGTTGCAGTCACTGATTGTTGTTGTTGTTGATTGTTGCTGGCCGGTATTGTTGGTAGTTGTTGTTAATTGTTGCTGGCCGGTATTGTTGGTAGTTGTTGTTAATTGTTGCTGGCCGGTATTGTTGGTAGTTGTTGTTAATTGTTGCTGGCCGGTATTGTTGGTAGTTGTTGTTGATTTCTGTTTGCCGGAAGTTGTTGATTTTTGTTGATTGCTGTTGCTGATTGCTGATTGTTGTTGATTAATATTGCTGACTTCTGATTGCTGTCCAGGTGAATTTAAGTGTTGTACGTCGTTTTCATTCACATCACTGCCACTGCTGCTGCTCGGGCTTTTCTTCCTTTTTAAAGTATTAACACCTAAAAATAGATCACTTATCGCAGTTCTGATTCTGAAAATAATTCAACCTTTTTTGAAGAATCTCCGTATATCCATTTCACAAAAAAACTGTTCGCAAAATCTTTTTATTTGTCTTTTTATTTTGTATTTCTTTATGTGCGGCGCACTCAAGAACGAATATCATGGCAGTTTAGCTTCAAACTGAAATTGACGTCCATATATACATTCCTCTCGCTCGCTCGCTTGCTGTAACAGCATCACAGATGAGCGTGCGACACTACCCAGTTGGAAAAAGAAGCCTTCTGAACAAGTGATGGATCAAATACTAAAAATATGTTATTTTCAGGGTGTTGCGCTAGTATTGTCGCCGTGTGTATAAGATATAAAGGTATTAAAATTAAATAATTTTTTTTTTATTTGTCAGTATAATTCATGATAAGTGCGTAGTTTGAAAATGTGTAATACTACGAAAATATCCCCAAAAATAAATGTATCGGATCGTGTTCTAGGCTTCCCCCCCCCCCCCCCTGCCCATACCTGGTTACGCCCATGCCCATGAATACATTGAAGGGTATAGCTAGACAATTTAGGGGCAATATTAGCAGAGCCCAAGGTGATGTCAATATGTGAGAAAGAATGATGGGTAGAGAAATGAGTGGGTTATCCGTCATTTAAAACGATTAAATTTTCGGAAAAAATAAAATCTTCAATTATTTTGCCTCTGCTATTCGTGCTGTGAGATCCCCACAAGGGACTCCAAGCGTTAAAGTCTCCAGCTATGATAAGAGGGTTCGAGGATGGGGAGAGTAAGTCCTGTAAATCTCTTAGGCAAAAATTTTGTTGTGGTGGGATGTATGTGGATACGATTTTCAGTTTGAAGCCGATATTGACCTCGATGGCGATAGCTGCGATATTAGAGCTAGAGCCTAAAACTTTATGGCGAATGTTTTTCTTTACAAGGACTGCTATTCCTTGTTTACTTGAGGAATTTTGAAATAGATTGTGAAAGTATACTGATTTGGTGCATGTGCTGTTTTATTATAGAGTAGATTAGTTTCCTGTAGGGCTATGAAGGATGGGGATTTATCTTTAATTTAAAGTTGAAGTTCATAGAAGTTGTTATAAAATCCTTTCATATTCCATTGAAGGATATTGAAAGTCATTATAGAACTTGAAAAATCGGAGCAGCAAAACTACTCCATAGTTTGATCGTCGTCGTCTGCTGTTGATACAATAGTTGCTGCTAGCTATTAGTTGTTGAGTCAGTCGAGTTGTGTTAAATGTTGCCAGAATTGTTTGTAATTACATTTGTAGTTGGAAAATTGTTGCAGAGTGTTTGTTTTGGGAGTGGCGGCAGTACTAACTTCTGTGCTTTTAGTAATAATTTCTGTTGGAGTTTTGTTTGATGAAGTTTGTTTGGAGGTAGAAGGAATTGATAGTGTTACGTTGGCGTTGGTTTTTTGATTGGTTTTGGGTTACGGAATTGTTTTTATTTGGTCATTTTGGACAGTTGTGTTATTTGATTGTGTTATTGTATGATCTATAAAAAGATTTATATTAGGTGCGTTTGTGTTACTTGATGAGAGTACAGCAGAATAGCTGAAAGGTGATGGTTGGGGCAATTGGGCTCTGTAGAATTGCCTTGCTTCACGGATGGAGCTTTTTTTTTTGGGTTTTTATTTTAAGAATTTCTTTTTGTTGTAGGAATTTGTTACATGTCCTGGAATTAGCAGGGTGATTTTCAATTAGCGCAATAGGTGCGTGTGCAAGCGACAGGTACATGTGGGGGAAGGTTGCAGTTTACACACGTTGTATTGTTATTACAGTATTTGGTTGTGTGGCCAAGAAGCTAGCATGATTTCCAGCGCATCGGGTTCGGGTAATATTCCCTTCTTTTTTCTGAGTGCCAAGAAATAATTATGTTTCCAGGAAGGCGATATAAGTCAAACGTTACTAAGATAACTCCGCTTGGACGAGTTGAGCCTTCTACTGTTTTTTGAAATTTATGAATTGCTACAACGCCTTGTGGGCTAAGTTTTTTGACTACTTCATCATCATGAACTTTATTAAGATATGGGGCATAAATAGTGCCCTTGACGTAGTTAAGGTTATCATGTAACTTGCATTTAATTTCACATAAGCCGTGTAGAAGTTTAGCAGTTACGAATTTGTCAGCAATAGATTTGTTTTTCACTAAAAGTAAAAGGTTACCGTAGCGAAATTCTGTAATGCTAATAATTTCCTTGCTGATTACTTGTAAGGATTTTTGGACCGCGAAGCAAGAATAATCGGAAAGTTTTTTTGAGTCTGTAGAGGCAACAATCACGAATTTTGGATCCGCGTGGTCGATTTTGGGGAGATAATGGAAGTCAGAGGTTGCCTTTTGGAAGATATTCTTCTTTTTTTCCCTTTGGGGACTGGCCGCTAAAGGAGCGAACCTATTATCCCCAAAATTGGAGCGCCCAGGGGGCATGATTAACACTTAGATAACAACTATTATATAATGTACAACTGCACGTGTTTGGAAAAAATTAGACAAAGCTTAAAATTGTTTGTATCAGTTAACGGGATTTTTGACAAAGCAAAAGTGAAGGCACAGAGCGCAAGATTGAACTAAATCGATAGCAACGAGTGTTTGTCGACGACTGTTCTTGGAATAAAAACATAACTCCTTCTTGATAAACAAAATTGAAGTTTATTATATAAGTAGGAAGGTGTTTTTGTATGAATCAGCTTTCGTAGATAAATGTAGTTTTTGGCATTACGGTAAGATGGTAAATCGCACCCAAGTAAAGCATTTTTATAACTGAACAAATTTACGTAGCAACAAATGCGTAGCATGATTAAAAGCAACTTGTAATTAAAAGCAACTTGCAAGAGAGGAGGGGTCAAGCTTACTTTAGACCAATTCTGCGTAGTTATCACAGGGAGCACCAGCGGTATAACCAATTTAAGTTGAACATTGACAGAAGTTACACTTGCGGACATTCTCAAATTACGAAGGACATAATACACGTTTTGGACTACACTATTAATGTGATCAGTACACGATAGAGACAAATTTATATAAAAACCCAGATTGCAGACTTTCGACACTAACTCGAGCTTGCTAGACCCAATACACAAGTCAGGGATATCATCAACACAAGTTTTATGTTTGCATATAGGTAGAACATACGATTCGGCAGCATTCAATTGAAGACCATTGCCTTTATTTATATTATTGAGATCTTCATTCAATCTGCAGCACAGATCGTCAAGTGGCCCAAGACGTCGAGAAATATACAACTGACCATCATCAGCATATGCATGAGCAGAACAGAACAGAAAATATGTCATTGATAAACAATAAAAATAAGAGTGGACCAAGAATCGAACCTTGTGGAACATCACTAAGTACTAAGTTTATTCTGCGAAAACTTATTCTCCACTTTAGATTTTTCCAACCGATTAGACAAGTAACTTGACATTAAATTGACAGCACTTACACTGAATTCAAATAAAAGGTTGACTTTTTGACACAAATATTTACGGTTCACCTTGTCAAAAGCTTTTAAAAAATCAAGCAAACTTAGGAATGTGATGTTGCCAACATCATATTCCGACCTTATGTCATCTAACACCTTTACTACAGCTGAAGAACATTCATGCCCTGCTCAAAACCAGACTGATATGGGGATAGTAGTTTCTTGTCCTGAATATGACTATTTATTTATTGAGCCATTAGTTTCTCACATACCTTTGAAAGAGGTGAGAGAAAGTTTATAGGCCTGAAGGATTCGTTTTTTTTTATTTTTTTTTTACCACAGGTAACATAATAGCTACTTTCCACATATCCGGGATGTAAGTTGCATGTTGGATATAAAGACGATGTAAAACAGTAATTAATAAGGTGTGCAAGCTGGCTTAAAATATGAGATAATAAGATTTTTATAAACCTAATCGGAAGCTGTCAGCTTAGCTGAGAAATATCTAGACATAGATTGCTTTGTTATTAAGACAGGTGCATTTCTCGCTATCCTATATTTTGACCAGTTTGAAGGTGACGAATTTCTTCTCCATAAATTGTGCAACTTGTTTCTTTTTTTTTATTGCATTGAGAACATTTTGGGAAAACCAAGGACAAGATACATTATTTACTCGAAAAGTACACAGAAGAACATGTTTTTCGAAGAGGTAGTAAATAGGAGTTTGTCATTGGATAGGAGTTTAATAGGAGTTTGGCACTAAGTTTGTCATTAACAGTTTTGCAGCGATAATATTTACTAAACGAAATCAAGGATATGTCATTGAGCAAAGACTGATAGTCAATATGCTTGAAATCGCGATAAGAGAAAGAGTTAAAATTAACATTACGAGACAAATTAACATTTAACAAACAAAAAATTAAATCATAATCTGAAAGAAAATAAATCTTATTAAATAAAGTATTAAATAAATTAACGACTCATAACCCCAACGAAGAAATCTTTTCGTGTAACGATCGTTTTACTGAATCATTCGATAAAATATTAACATTAACATTAAAATCAAAAAATAGAACAACGTCATGATCAGTAGTAAATTTAGTCAATTCACAAACCAAATGAGCAACAGAATGACATTTATTGTGGTTATACACATATAAACAAATTTCGGTATTATTCTTAAATTTAGAAAGTCAATTCCATGTCGGCTTGATTTTCTCATTATATTGGCTGTCAGATTATTTTTACAGTAAACTGCAACTCCTCCACCCTCTTTGTCACATCTATCATTTCTGAACAATTTATAGTTTTTCAGAGATACAAATAATGTCAACAGTTGAACCTATAAAAACATGCTTAATGTAGCCCACTTTGATCATATTCAGGCTACGAGAATTGAAATGAACTACATTGAGGCCAGTATTTTGTTTGCACAACATCTGAATTAAAACTTTATTGTTTTTATTAGCGCCAACAGGCGAATGACTAGAGCCTAAGAAGATAACGAACAAGACAGAGAGGTAACCTTAGGAAAACATAAAACAGATTGACAGAAAAGTAGAAATAAGAGAAGGAAATTACGTCTAGATATTTGTAACTTTAACTTTAGGCAAACATAAAACAGATTGACAGAAAAGTAGAAATAATAGAAGGAAATTACATCTAGATATTTGTAAAAATTAATAAAAGAGATAATAATTTAAATTGCAGAGGCAGCATCATTAGAAAGACCATGAATAGTTTTATGAAGATCATCAATACTGTTGATTCGAAAGCTATCAGTATTTTTTTTCAATTCTAACAACAACTCTGCCACGAAACGTGAACGCATTATATATGCTCTTTTTACGCTTGTAGGCAATTGCGGCTTGAAGAAGTTTGCGAGTGTCCGCATTTATACCCAAATCGCAAAGGCGCGCTAGGTCGGTCGCGCTTTGACAGCTAAAGTAGAAACGACGAGTTCTTATGAAGCAATTCATAATTTGACCTCAAGCTTTGATCGTGCTTTGTATCGTAAATATAATCGAATCTCGTAAGAAGGGGTAAAGTACAATCAAAGCGCGAGCTGCTGAAAAAAGTTGAGAAGTGTTCAACTCGGTCGCGCGTTTGACATTTGCCGATAGCACAGGGTTGTATTTTCATTGAGTTAAAGATTGAGTAGTAAAGACATGTTTGCATGGGATTTGTTGTTTCATCAAAATATTTTGTATTGAATGTAATTCAATTTTACTTTCTTCTGCTTATGTTACGGTTGTTGCTTTGTTTGAAGCGAATATTTTTCAGTACCTGTTTGTGTTTTTGTTGATGCTGTTGTTGTTGTTTATATGTATGTAAATTTGTACGTGTTGTTGATGCTGCGTTTGTTTATATGTATGTAACTTTGTACGTATATAAATATATCT
This sequence comes from Pherbina coryleti, assembly GCA_943735915.1. Classification (NCBI taxonomy): domain Eukaryota; kingdom Metazoa; phylum Arthropoda; class Insecta; order Diptera; family Sciomyzidae; genus Pherbina; species Pherbina coryleti. The sequence continues at coordinate 106,837,446 of OX030950.1, read as the reverse complement.
ATGAGTTGCTTTAGTTTTTTTTTCGTTTGTTATTGTTGTTGTTAATCTTCAGCAATGTAATACAACATATAACACAGATGTTTATTTATTATATAAATAATATAACTACTACGCTGGTTGGATATGCAGAAAAATTTATTTGTTAAACATAATAAAGTGTAAATATTTTCTTTATTATATAAATAATAAATCATATAATTTATTTATTAATAGCGACGGCTATTAAAATATGGATAGCTAAAATTAATAAAGAAATACAGCCATCATGTACTTCCACCATATACATTGTGATTTGGGGATTTCAGACTTTGTGGGATTTTCTTGGTTTGACTGCATACAGTGGCATCATCTAAGTGACAAACGCACGAACTGCTAACGCGACATTATGATTTCAAAATTATAATTATAAGTCTTGTGCTCATGGATGCACTTCAATATGGCAACCATCTGAATTGCTTTGAATGAAGATGTAGTTTAGTAATAGCAGGACTAACAAATTAAATGATAATTTACCTATTGCACCAATGCATTGGGGAAACTCCAAGGTCTCAAAACCTTAAACACAATCAACAATTTTGTTTAGAGTTAAAGGTCAGTAGTTACATTGGCTTTAATGTTTTCCAAGTTTGGGTGCAAAAGTCGAGCACAATTTCACACACTGTGGATTTTCCAACTTCAAAGAGCTTCCCAATGTTCCGATACTCTGCAGATGACCCTACTGCATATAATGCAATCGCGATACGCTTCTCTAGTGGAATCGCTTTCCGAAGATTCGTGCCTTTTTTTGCAAATTCGTCAGCAAAATCGTCCGCATTGCACACTAGGGCGTATCGAATTACAATTTTTTTTCAAATTTCACATTCTAAGATGTCTCAAAAGTTGCATGGGATTGTCACGATCACCCAAAAAAAATGTTAAGGAAAGAAAAGGATGTCTTCCTGGCCCGCAAGGACATTGTTGTTTTTTGAGGAAAACAGTTAAAAATAACGACCTTAAAATGCTTTGACTTTTATAAAAAAACTAGGTATGTCTTAAAGCAAAAGGAAGTATAGGCTTAAACTAACAATATATTGGTAAATACGATGCCACTCAAAAACAACTTTGTCCTTGCGGGACAGGAAGACATCCTTTTTTTTTCTTAAATTTTTTTTTTTGGGTGATCTTGACAACCCAATGCAACTTTTGAGACCTCTTAGAATACGATCTAAACTTTTCGATACGCCCTATTGCACACAAGCATTGAAAACTTATTCGATTCATCCGAAAATTATTTTTAAAAAAATCTTCGTTTGATCCTGCACAAATGACATATTGAGAAGTGAGTATCTAAGGCTTGTCGCACATAAGGTTGGGGTTGTGTGATGATACGAGGCTTATATGTGCGTCGTTCCACAAGAAAGTGTTGTTTGCATCTATATAAGCAGCGCATCTATATGCAGAGATCACACATCTTCACCCATATGTACCACAGGTTTAAAACAGGGCAACTGATGATCTGGCACATTATTATAATAACGCCTCTTACCACAAAACGACATTGCGATGAAAGCCTGGCTGCAAAGTAAATAAGCATCAACTGCTGTCTTCTTAAGTTGATGGCATTTATTTGCAGTTTCTTTAACCTTTCTTTTAATGACCGGCGTTGTCTTTCGTGTTTCGTGATTTTACTATTGTAATTTCATCTAGCTTCATCATTAATCATTTGTTGATAAATTGTAAAAAAATTAGTGCACGAATCCATATTTTTTCTCTTGAATTTAAAAAAATAAAGAAATAAACTTCAAATGGAATTATTTCTAGTAAGGGAGGTAGCGCTGCATTTGAACAAATCATTTTACTCCGGGTGAAATTCATAACAGTCATAGTTTTCCTCAAATACATATCAGATCTGACCGTCAGCTGCTCCAGTAGCGGTGGACGTAGAGGTGACAGCCTGTCAAAGTTGTAAAAAATTATGCTACGAGTAATTTTATTCCGCGCCAAACTTCGATTATACGTCAGTCACGAGTACGAACTTGTCAAAGATGTTCAATCATAAAGTCATTTTATACCTTATGAATTTTTTACAGCTGCATTTTTATACTTTAACAATAATAAAATTAACAGTCATATCGGTGGTAAGACCGCCAGTCGGCATCAGACTGACGTTCGTACTCGTGACTGACGTATAATCCACTATCTACAAACCAGCTGACGGATATTTTTTGGTTAAAAATGATCTCAAAATCCATCCCACGAAGTTTAGCGCGGAATAAAATTACTCGTGGCATTATTTTTTTACAACTTTGACAGGCTGTCACCTCTACCTCCACCGCGGGTGCGGCATCTGACGTTCATTTTGGTAATTATTAAGCATAAAACAATTGCTTGTAATCGCATTTAATCGGCATAAAATTCCTCGCAAAAATGCAACGCTACCTCCCAGACTATTCAATTCAGTATGAACACTCACAATTTCGATCGAAATCATCTCACAAATTTACTCAATTTCGGCCCAGTGCGAATGTACTAAAACTTAGTTTATTCAAGTCAAGCTTGCTAGTTTATTCAAGTCACAAACCATAATTCATTAAAGGGCCCTGCACATAGAAGCATGCATGCATTAAAGCATCTGACGTTTCTATTAAACACATGTAAGCTTATGGGATAAAGCGGGAAGTTCATTCACTGCATTTTCTTTACGCAAGAAAATGATGGCAGAATTCAATGATTGCGTTTTGCGTTCAGACTAAGCAGGACTACAAACTTGTTAAATATTTGGTATTTTCTAATTGGGGAATTTTTTATCGTATATAAACAAAAATACTTAAAATGTCTTAATTTATTATTAAAAAAATCTTAAATCCTGATTATAAAAAAGTTCTTTTGAGTTATTAACAATGAAAAAATTATAGACATTTAAAATTTTTAAGATTTATTTAGAAGAGCCATCCCTAAAAGTAATGAGTTTCTGACTCTTTTCTTTTATTTCTTCTCACTGTTCGTTATAAGTAACGAGCTGTCAAAAAACGCAAATTACGCAAGAAAAGTTGAAATACCCCACTTTGCTTGCGTAGCGAGTAAACGGACGCATATTCAAATGCAGTAAATGAACTTGCATCTGTAAGCTTTCATATATTTCTATTGCATTGCGTTCAGCGATTAGACGGACACATATGCAAATGCAGTGAATGAACTTCCCGCTTAAAGCACATACAAAAAAGTGTAAAGCAAGCACTCATCAAGCATGTTGTATGCATGCCTTTTATGTATTATGGGCCAAAAAGGTAAAAGCTTTTGAAAAATCCTCCACACATTTTCTTACGTATTTTCGTACTATTTTAGTTTAGGTTGCTATAGGCATTAAATGTTTGAATTTATTTATTGAATTTTGGAAAATTATTTGTGCGGCTGAATTTATCGATTTGTAGCCCAAGGGGGGCTGAAATGGCTTTTAGGGCTTATTTTTATAATTTACAAAAAATTCTCTAAGGGGGGGCCAAATTCTTTGAGCCCGTATGTAGATCCGCCACTGGATGACTATACAAGGACCCTTTTTACATTGATCAATACTTGAAATCAACTTTTTTTTACGTTCTCTTTTAGACTTGACGAAACCTTTTACATTAGTCAAGAATTGAATTCTGGTGCAAAAGAGATGCATAACTTGCATTCATTATTGCTTTAATATGTTTGCTCTGCTCATACACATGCATTATGTTCGCAACCTTACAATTTTCAGCTACAGAACACCAAATGCACACAAGCAAACGAAAAATAACGTGAAGCAATTTGTCAAAACAGCGAAAAGCACAAAAGGAATATAAAAAATTGACGGTACAGCGCAAGTGTTCTCTTACCCTTTCGTCGCTTCCGATGTGCGGTGAATTGCCAACAAACTCACAGACTTGAATTCAAGTTTTGACCAATGTAAAAGGGATCAATCCCACAGGACGCAGTAAATTGTGGTTTTTTCGAGATATAACGGTGTTTCGATAGTCTCATATGGAAAAGCTTAGCTCCAAATACGGTAATTTTGGTTATTAACCTACCAAATGAGCCTAATATGAGCCTCATCGCCAAAAAACATTTTTCTATAAAACAGCAGATCCAATGCCAGTCGATTTTGGTTCCATTGATTGAAATTTGAGTTATACATTTTGGAAACATTTTTGAAACAAGAAACATAAAATTGAAAAAATTACAACTACTGAATAAGAATAACACTGACAGTTTGAAATCTGATTATTGGTTTGACAGATATAGCTGTCTGAAGTTACCATGTTATCCTTCCTCAAAACAAAAGAAAGTTATCTGAAATTAAAGTTTTCGAAACTTTAGTTCTCATTTTTAGCTATTCCGTTTTCTTATAAAGAAAGCCTCCGGATCAGAGGCGTTCTTAGGGGGGAGGTCCGCCCCGGTGACACCGTCCGGGTATTTTTGTTTTTTTTATTTTATTATTGTAAACTCAATTGGTGCTCAATGCCTTTTAAATTCCACAAATTACTATACTTTCCTTTGCTTTCTTTTCATCTAGGCTGATGTCTAAAAAGAAACTGACGCAACACAAATTTAGCCACTAAAAAAAAAAAAGAATTGACTCTTGAAAAAGTTTTAATTTAAAGAAATAGTCTTGTCCAATTCCCGCAGGATGAACGAAGCGATATACACTAGAGCCTCGAGTTACGTCGTTTTCGAGTTGAGTCTTAACAAATATGAAATTGTTTTTCTCGTATATTATATGAATGAACCGAAGAGACTGTGTGTTTGCTTTTTTTTATGAAGTTTGAAGAATATTGAAGTTTGTTATATTTTTAAAATGTTTTTATTAGCTTTACTTATTTGTCTGTTCCATACAAATCTTGGAATCGATTTTTAACCAACTTCCCGATGAGCTAGAGTTTTGAAACTTAAAATGTAGCACAGAACTGGATGACAACACAATATTAATTTATTTTTTAATTTTCTCTGTATGTTTATTTGTTTGGCTAAAATGCGAAATTATTTGAAACATACATACATACATATTAAAAATAAAATAAAAAAAAAATTAAAAGCTCACTGGCATTTTTAAATTTAAAAAATTCGAAACTGAAGTGAATTTATTACCTCATTTAGAAAATAATTTCGTGTGAGTTCTGTGGCTCAGAGCGTAAAGCGTCCGCTTTATAAACGCCAGGTAGTGAGTTCGAGCTTCGACAATGTTAACAATTTTTTTTAGTTTTTTTTATGAAACAAATTCATATTTTCAAACATTCACCACAGAAGGTGAAAAAAAAAGTTGTAAAAAATAGTTCGTTTGATTTATTGCTATTTATATGATATCTTTAAATGGTTTCTGTAGCTCAGAGCACACGGCGCTTGCTTTATAATCGTGAGGTTATAAAGCAAGAGATTTGGAGGCTCCCAGAATTTACGCCCGATGAACTTACAAAATCGGGCATTCCTAGGAAAAAAATGCCCCAAATTTCGGGTGATTTTGTCATGTTTTTGGGTGTTTGTGCCAAAAAATGTCGGGTTTTATTTCCAAATATTTGAAATGGAAGATAGACCCGAAAAAAAAAATTTGGAAATTAGACCCGAAAAAACGGGCATTTTTACCAAATTAAAATAAGGAAAAAACGCCCGAATTTTTGTTTAACAAAAAGTTGCGAAATTTTAATTAGTTTTTATTACTGTTATGTAGATCAGCGTTTCCAAACTTGTTCTCTGCAAGCTCCTTCCCAATTTTATTTCAAAAATATTGCATCGAATCATTGAAGATTGCAAGAAAACACATTGCAGAAGCGCTGATATATGAGGCCTTGAGTTCTAAAGTGGGTTAAGATTCATCTTTGATATATTTTTTTGTTAAAAAATATTATGAGACTAAAATTTTGAATGGTGAAAAAGTATTAACAAAATCTGAAACAAGAGGATATACAATCATTTGAAGATAAATACTATTTATTTATTTTTTATTTTAATATAGTTATTTATTAACCACTGTTATTAAAACATGAAATAATAACACAAAAACTATTATTAGAACTATTATTGCAACGATAAAGGTAATGGGTAAGCTGATTTTTAAATTGCACTTCTACGTTACTAATCAATCTTAATTGTGTAGGAAGTTCGTTAAATTTAAAAATTTAATTCATTTTAATTTTATATAATCTCATACTTAAAAATCTTTTTTTATTTTTACAAGGGAAAAATACTGATTCTTTCTCAAACCAACAAGTTTCTTTGGTTATCAAAAAATTTCAAAATGAAAAAAATACGGTGGAGGTGGTGGGGGGAGCAGGGCGCGGGGCGACGGGTGGCGCGTGCGATCCATCGCACTACGCGTAATCCATCGCGCCGCGATACGCACGATCCGCCGTGTCGAGATGCGCGGGCACGGTACTAAATATTTCCTTTGACTTGACCAAGCAAACTCAAGCAAATGATGCAAATACAAAAGAAAAACAAAAGAAGAACCGCTGCTTTTACTTTAAATACCGTTATCTTTAAGAACTATTTGACGTTTCTTATTTAATATTGAAAACGAAAGATCACCCAAAAAAACACGAAAAATAACCCAAAAACAAAAAGTGAAATTTCGCCCAAAAGCAAAAAACGAAATTTTACCCAACAAAAATGCAAAATCGCCCAATTTTTTTCATATGGAAATTCGTATGGAAAAAAATTGGGTGATTTTTAATTTTTTTTTTGGGCGATTTTTCTTTGGGCGATTTTGCGGAGAGCCTTAATTTGCTACTCAAATCTGTTGTTTAATATTTTGATAGTCGTACATTGAATCGGCTCTCCGCAAAATCGCCCAAAGAAAAATCGCCCAAAAAAAAAATAATGAAAAATCACCCAATTTTTTCCATACGAATTTGGGTGATTTTTCATATGCGTTTTTAGTTTTGAAAATTTTTTTTAGTTTTCTATTAAGATCGAAAATTCTTTTAGTTTTAGATCGAAATTTTTTCGATCACTAAAGGACATGTTTTGAAAGCAGTCAGTATTTTTTCCTAATCAAAATTATTTATCTGTTCCTAGAAGTTAATCTGTTAAAAATAGTGTTTATTTAGTTGAAAAAAAAAATTTTTTTTGACTTTGTACATAATTTTTTTAAAAAGTATGATAAATAGAAGTAAAAACTATATTTTTATTTAAGACTTAAAATATTCTAAATAATATAGAACCGATTTGAAAAAAATCAAACCAAAAATATAGCCGTAAGCCAAAGATACACGGTGCATTTAAGGGTTAAATAAGAAACGTCAATCAGTTCTTAAAGATAACGGTATTTAAAGTAAAAGCAGCGGTTCTTCTTTTGTATTTGCATTATTTGCTTGAGTTTGCTTGGTCAAGTCAAAGGAAATATTTAGTACCGCACCCGCGCATCGCGACGCGGCGGATCGCGCGTATTGCGGAGCGGCGGATTACGCGTAGTGCGACGGATCGCACGCGTCACCCGTCGCCCGCCCTGCTCCCCCCCACCACCTTCGCCGTCATTTTTTCTTTTTGAAATTTTTTGATAACCAAAGAAACTTGTTGTTTTGAAAAAGAATCAGTATTTTTTCCTTGTACGAAATGTTTTTATAAATTTTTAAGTATGAGATTATATAAAATTAAAATGAATTAAATTTTTAAATTTAACGCACTTCCTACATAAATAGTATTATAATATAATATCCACATAAAAAGTATTTATATCATCAAATGATTGAATTAAAATAGACTTAAAAAAAAAAATACTGGCCTTGAAAATGCTCATTTCGTACAAGGGAATTTCGTATATCGTGTGGGAATACAATGTAAAATATTGGGCGATTTTTCATTTTTTTGGGTGAATTTTCGTTTTTGTTTTTGGGTAATTTTTCCAAAAATTTTTGGGCTTTTTTTCGTTTTCTTGGGTTAAATTTCGTTTTGGGCGATTTTTCATAAATTTTTGGGTCATTTTTCATTTGGGTGATTTTTCCTTTTTTTTTTGGGCGATTTTTTTTTGGGCGATTTTGCGGAGAGCCCATTGAATCTGGATCACGGAAATTGCGTCCGAAGAATTTGGAAATAAAGCCCGAAACACTGTTGAAAATTTCGGGCATAATTTCCATTTTTTTTCAGGCTTAATTTCCAAACTATTCGGGCGTAATTTCCTTCTTTCGGGCTCAATTGCCATTTCAAATTCGGGCGTTTTTTCCAAAATTCGATGCTATCGAAAATCGGGCTTTTTTTCGATTTCTTTTTTCGGCCGTAAGTTCCGGGAGCTGATTTGGAGCCCTAATACCAATGAATTTCTTCAGTTATTCTTTTTTTACCCTAGGACTTATACCCAACTTTTGTCACGCGGTCTTATACCCGGGTACAGGTGTGGCCAGTACCTGGTTTTTCGCCGTTTTCTTAACATTTTCTGGGAAATTTTTTATTCCGTTAATGTAATTTTGTAGTTGAATGTATTACGAATATTTTGCTAGGTGCATATTTGTTACCTAGTTCTAAAATCTACGCTCATTCAAACTTACTGCTAAGAGTTAATTATTTACTCATTTTCGTTTGAATTTCCCAGAATACAATAATTCTTCAATATTTCTGCTAATGATGTTGAAGAAATATTAGAAGGTATAAATGTGCCGATTTTTGTCTCGTTTGGATGAGCAAAACAGCAATAAAACCATAAAAACCAGTCTTTGCGCTAAGGGTTGAAGGTTTCATTCAGCCAGTTTGGGTCGAGCTTCTTTTCATTCTAAAGATTGCTATTGAAGTGTGAAGTTCATTTTCGGAGTGAAAAATATATATTACTAAAAAATAAAATATGGCTGGAAGAATGCAAACTGAATTTTTGTCAGGAAATCGATATTTGAGGTAAATTCAAATACATAACATAATTTTATTTATGTTGTTAACACATAATTACTTGCACTGGTCTTTTGCTTGTTTTACAAAAAAAACAAATTGCATTAATGACCAATTTTTAATTGATAATGTCAATAATCTGATATTGCAAAACAATGCCAAAGCAAAACGTTAACGTGCAGTTTAGCAACAACTTATATTATGCTGATCAATCATATGAACTCTGCCGCTGCATAATGAAAGCCAACGTTCTACAAGTCAACGCTCGACAATTGACCTATTTATTGTTCGTCAGAACACTTGCTACCTAAGTCTTGCTTATGTTTTTTGGCACACTTTCAACACCTTAAATTTAACTGCATTATTTTTCTTGTTCTATATTACAACACATTGAACTACAAATATTGTAAACAATTATGCAAGCAGATGTTTTTATACTTTTTATAATTTATATTAACGTAAGCATATTTTTCCTTGTCTTCATTATTGTAGTTAATTGGTGTATTTTCTTTTATATAAATATCTTGCACTAAAATTAATAAATCAGAATAGTTTTAACCTTCAACAAAACAAGTGTTTAATTATTCTCTCAAGGAGTCACGGTTCAAGTGCCGTAGATTCCACTAAGCATTTATTGCATAATTCAATCATTCGTCAAGAGTCACGGTTAAAGTGCCGTTGGCTCATTTAAGTGTTTAAACATAAACATATGTATATTGAATAAAATTTAATTATTTACATAATTTTTATAGATTATCCGACGCTGAGAAAGAGCGGTATATACAAGCTCTGTTTGACGACGTTAAAGATGAAGAATTAGTCTCAGACGCGGAAGATATGACGCAATCAGGTAGAAGTTGCCAATAACATAACTTTGTCGGATGTCGAGGACACCAATGAAAACGACAATGAAAATGACAATGAAATTGACAATGCTACCGATGATAATAAAGAGGATGATGATATGGACGATGAAGATGATTCTGTGCAGATAAATCTACGTGCACATGAATATGTTGCTCGTAATGGCACCATATGGAACTCAGAACCAAGACGTGCACGCCAAACGAGGCAGCACAATATATTACGATAGCAAAGTGGGCCCGCAAGATCAACTGCTACTCTGTCAATTTTAAATTCCTTCAAATGTTTTATGACCCCGGAAATGGCTGATATAATAGTACGCCACACCAACAGGAAAGTGGAATCGACATACAATGAATATAACGAAAAACATCCCGAGGCGCAACCAAAAACATGGAAGGCGGTAACGTTGAGTGAAATATATGCGTTTATTGGTGTGCTTATTATGACTGACAGCAACCGCAGCAACGGCGAATGTGCCACGGACTTGTGGTCGGTGGAAAATTGTCCATTGTATCGTGCTGCAATGGGCATTAACCGTTTTTAGGCCATACTGCGGTTCATCAGATTTGATAATTCCAATACAAGGCTTATACTGCCGTCATAAGGAAGAGTGCGGCATCTACATATTTCAATATTCTGAGATGAACGACTTACAATAATTTATCAAAAATTCACTGATTAGGGTTTAAATGGTTATAAATATTATATTCTTCAGATCAGTTATATCAAAGTAGGTTCCAATATTAATGGTATTTTAAAGAATTTTATTAAAAATTCAAAAACTGTCGAACAAACGCTGTAGTTGCCGCTTTTTTTATTGTTTGTTCAACACATTTAAGTTATCACAATCAGTTCAAAAAGCCGTATCTACATCAACTGTACGTTTAATATAGCCTTTTTGCTTCTGCTTAGTCCGATTTTTTTATTTTTTCGCTTCCGAGGTGTGCCGTTTTGAAATTTGTTGTCCTTTGATGACGTCAGGGAAAAGCAGAACTGCATCTTCTGTAGAGATTTGAACAACGTTGACATTTTTGATTCCTCTTTTGTTGGCTGTTATTCCGTAGTTGGCAGCAGAACTGAAAACCTGTTGAATTGTTTTTGGCTGAAGAACTTCTTCTGTTTATGTAGATCAGTGGTGCACAGCGTTGGCAGGGCTTCGAATACAAGCGCAAAATTTTTGTTTTAGTATGTGTGTGCGAGCAGAATACCGAAAATAAAAATACTTTTGCAAGTTCTTTTACACTCATAAGGTAAAATGAGAGGAAAAAGTGTTTTTGATAGATTAAGGCTCATAATAAGGGTTTATATAAAAAAAATAAATTTCCATTCAGATCGAAACTTAATTCACTCATATATTGCGTCTGTACAGCATTTAACAAAATTATTTGCGCACGAGATGCTTACTATACGAAGTGCAAACGCAAACTGATTCTCTGCTAGCGTTGCAGAAGTTCGGTACCTTAGCACACACGACTTGTATGTGAAAGCCGAGTGGCTCCGTAAGCATCTCGTGTGCATCACTGATGTAGATACTGCGTTTTTTGCTTGAATGATAACTTTAAATTTTGTAGATATGACATTTCAGGTTAATCTAATAAGCAATTGAGCAAAAAATTCGCAATTTTTATTTTATTTTCTTGAAGATGGAAGAAGGATGATTAAGAAAAAAACAATAAAACTGATTTTGATTTTCATGGTAGATGCCGCATTCTTCCTTATGACGGCAGAATACGCCTCCAAACTGCTAAATCTGCACCAATATCCGAGCTTTGGACGATGATGAATTATAACTTTGAGCAGACATATAAACCCAGCGAAAATTTAACCGTGGACGAACAGCTTTTCCCAAATCGTGGCCGGACACGCTTCACGCAGTACATCCCATCAAAACCGGCAAAATATGGAATCAAAGTGTGGTGGGTATGTGAAAACAAAAACTCGTACCCACTGCATGGACAAATATATACAGGCCAAGCAACTACGGGACGGGAAACCAACCAGGGTGAGCGCGTGGTGAAAGATTTAGTAAGCCGCCGAAACATCACTGTGGACAAGTTTTTTACTGCGCTAAATTTGCTGGAGAACTTGTCATCCATGAATTTGACGGCGGTTGGAACACTGAGAAAAAATAAAACGTACATACCGAAAGAAATGTTGGCACACAAAGATCGTCCAGAAGGATCAAGCATATTTGGTTTTACGGTAAACATAGACATGTGCTAATACAGTGTTGCGCAAAACAATAGCAACAAAATCAGTGCGCTGATACAAAATCGTGTATATTTTTTAATATTGTGAACACACAAAAATTATTATAGGAACACAAAGCCTATATTCATACATCATATAAAAAACAAATCATATTCAAATTTCGTTTTGTTTTTTTTTATTAAATTTAAATTTAATGTGACTGCATTCAATTTGTTTGAGTGCGAAACAAAAGCAACAAAACTTAAAAAATGTAAAAGAGGACTGAAGTTCCAAAAAATAACGGTAAAAGTTCTTTTATTGTAAAGCACATGTTTTTTGTGAGTCATAAAGATTAAAGTTTAGTTTTGTTTTTGCGCTAATTGTGACATTGACTGTTCCATTTATAATGGCACGTGATAAATACTGTGAAACTCTAAAATTACAAATTATTTCCGAATATAAAAAGGGAAAATCGCAAATATCTATCACGAAACAGTTTAATATAATTCGTTCAATAGCATGTAGATTAATAAAATGTATAACATCACAAAAGTCATAACAACGGTACAATTAGGAGGGCGGCCGCGGAACACATCGCTGCGTGATGACAGGAACATTTGTGGCGTGTTCAAAATCCATTTGCAACCTCCAAAGAGGTGATTCGGACACTTGATTTAGATATCCATCACAGCACTGTTCGCAGAAGAGCCATTGAGAACGGTTTAAGGAGTTACAGACCGGCAAAGAAACCTTTGCTTACAGCTAAACATAAACAAAAAAGGTGAGGTGTTATAATTTAAACAACTTTGTCTGAAATTGTGACGATGAGCTGCAATTTATTGTTTTTAGACTCAGTTTTGCAAAAGAGCACCTAAGTTGGACCGTTCAAAAATGGAAAACCTATTTGTTTAGCGATGAATCAATCATTAATTCAGAGGGGATGTGCACTGTACGGCGCGCCCAGGTACACGACTTGAATCCCGAAACTGCAAAATAAATTTTAAGCACGGAGGCGATGGTATTATGGTCTGGACTTGTTTTTCCTATGATGGAGTCGGACCATTTCATAAAACCGATGGCATTATGGATCGATTTGTATATAAAGACATTTTAGAAAGCAAGATGCTACCACATGCAGAGTTGAATATGCCGATTCAGTGGACGTTTCAGCACGACAACGACCCGATCACACATCATAGCTCATCAAAGATTACATTATAGACAATGAGATTCAAGTTCTTGATTGGCCTGCACAATCACCAGACTTGAATCCCATCGAAAATCTTTTTGGGATTTTGAATAAAAACGTTTTTGTTCAAAGGTTTCCTAACAAGAATGCACTGTATGAAGCCTTGAAACTTAATTGGGAACAAACACCTAATACCACTATATCTAATTTAATAGAGTCGATGCCGCGCAGATGTGCAGCGGTAATCAAGAATAATGGGTCTTACACCAAATATTAACTATGTTGCTTTTGTTTTGCACTCAGACAAATTGAATGTTGTCACATGTAATCACATCACAAAAACATTAATTTTATATTTAAAAAAAAAATTAAACCAAATTTGAAAATTATTTGTTTTTTATATGATGTATGAATATATGCTTTGGTTCATATAATAATTTTTGTGTGTCCCTAATATTAAAAGAGATACAAGATTTTGTAGCAGCGCACTGATTTTGTTGCTATTGTTTTGCGCAACACTGTATGTGCCGAAAAAGAAAAAAGCAGTAAATTTACTGTCATCTTTACATGACGATATGACGAATTGGTTCATTCAAAATATGAAGAAAACAGCAAAAAACCAGCTACTGGCCACACCTGTACACGGGTATAAGACCGCGCAGGTGTCGACTTTGGAAGCTTATATCTTTTCAATGCCTTGACGTGTAGTGACTTCGTTTTCCTAGATCCGGACTTTTAGGTTGATATCTTAAGCGGTTCAGGAGAACCACTTTAAAGGGGATACTGGCCACACCTGTACTCGGGTATAAGTCCTAGGGTTAATATTTATTGAATCATTTCGGTTCTTAAAACAATTTTGTACTGATAAAAACATAAAACCTCCAAAATCTATTGTCAAATTTTACACAAGACTAAAATAATAATAATTTAAGTAAACAAAATTTTTAATATGCCACGTTTTTAAAATGAACTAAAAGGTATAAAATAATTTTTGCAGAGTGGGGCTTTTACATCTCATAAAAAAATGAGACGCATGCTATATAAGGAGTTAAGAAAACCTTGGTTAAGGAAGCAAAAATTTGGAGGTCCAATTCTCGATCAGTTGTGTATAAACATTTAATAACACGCACAACACAATTTGATCATAAGAAGTTCGGTCAAAGTCCTTTCAAGGGCTGAAATGGACAGTTTATTTTTATATTATTTTAGAATTGCTAACAAATAATTTCTCAATAGTTCATTAAAGATAGGAAAATTTTTAACAAAAAAACTGGTCAGCCTTGATAACTTCGATAACATTTAAATTAAAGAATTTTGCAATTCCAAGTAGAACTTACTGGACTGAACGCAATAGATGTCTGCAAACTTGAATCTGCTATCCATGCAAGGACTCTATCCTGACAGTCAAGGCACCTGAGTTAAGAAATCATTTGTTCACTAACGTACTAGAATTGTTAATAAAACTTCTTGCTATTCTCTATAGCATGTGGAGTTTTTGTAAGGGTGACACCACTGGTTTCCGCCCCTGGTTTTACCAAGCCTAAGAACGCCACTGCTCCGGATTACAACCCTTTTGTAATAATACCAAAATATAATCAATTGTCTTTCAATTACTTAAAAACAAAAAAAAAATTATAAAATTTTAATTTTTCAACCGCATCATTAAGGTGTAAGGATACACGCTATACAAGGAATAGAAATATGATACGCGTAAATGGAGATGCAAGTATTTATGGAAAGAAGCGTACATTAATTCGCAATCCGTTGGGAATAAGCAATACGTAATGCATATTCCTGTCTCTCCGGTCTTTTCCAAAATTAAAAGAAAAAGATACTTCTAATAATTATTTGATGTCAAGACGTTTTAGGTTATATTTTACATTTATTTAAATTTTGTTTATTTTATTGAGTCCATCAAATGTTGTACAAAATAAGTAGCACTAGTAAATAAGAATATTTATATGGCTTCAATAGTGTTAATTGCAAACATATAGTCTTTTATAAAAGTGAACAGCAGTAGCTGTTTTTCAATCGTTTTTCCGGTGTCATATTCATTTCACGTACTATTGTTGCAAAAACTTCATTTACATTTATCCTGTCTTTTGCTGAAGCTTCGATGAAGGGACAGTCCCATAATTGCGCTAACGTACTACCTGAAAAAAAGAATCTATATGTATAAAAATTATTTGTCTTTATAATATTTGCTTATCAATTAATAGCGTTTGCTGGTATTTTCTTAAATTTATTTATTATAAGTTAAAAATAAGAAAAAAAATTTGGGAAAAAATAAGTCATGTGACCCTGTGACTCGCGAGTTGATTGTAAAACTGTTTAATGAAAAAAAGTCGTATAGTGAAATCGACAATATTATAAAATGTTCAAAAACGATGGTTTTTAATGCTATTCGACAATTTCGAAAATATTCAACTCCAAAGAATGTGATTCAAAAGCGTAAACAACGTAAAACGACTAAAATGGAGGATAAACTGATTGTTCGTGAGTCAAAAAACTTTCCGCACAAATCAGCTAAACAGATTTTAGTAGCTGTTTTGGTGAAAATGCGTCTGGACCTTCCGTGGATACAGTTAAACGTCGTTTGAGAGAAGCTGGTTTATTTGGACGTGTTTGCAGGAAGACCCCTTTAATGTCCAAGCAGAATCGTAAAAAAAGAATTAATTTTGCTAAAAAATATGGGCACTGGACTGTTCAAGAGTGGAAAAAAGTATTATTTTCTGATGAAACGAAGATTAATTGAGTATGGTCAGATAGCAGATCATATGTTAGACGCCCGGTACAAACTGAGTTTAGCCCAAGGTACACACTCCCAACTCTTAAGCACGGCGGAGGTAACATAATGGTATGGGGTGGTATGTCATGGCGCGGCGTTGGTCCACTAGCAAAAATTGAGGGTCGTATGGACAAGTTCCAATACACAGACGTCTTGCAGAACAATTTGATACCATATGCAGATGAAAACTTACCCTTGTGTTGGATACTACAACAAGATAATGACCCAAAACATACTGCTGGTCATACGAAGAAGTGGTTTACTGACAATAAGGTAACAGTATTGGATTGGCCATCGTGTAGTCCGGATCTCAATCCGATTGAGAACCTCTGGCAAGTGAAGGAGAGAGTTGGTGCTCTAAAAATATCAAATTTCACACAACTTTATGCTGAAGTACAAAATGCCTGGACAAGCATTCCCAAGCGAGTATGTGAAGATCTAGTGGGCTCAATGCCTCGGCGATGTGCAGCGGTTCTTAAAAGCAATGGATATCCAACCAAATATTAACTAAATAAAACTGAAATAAAATATTGTATAACAAAAAATCAAGTTCTTGTATATCGTTCTTAATTATGTGCACGTTTAATTCCTTTCTGATATCGTAAAAAGATGCCCTACTTTTTAACAGGTAAGCTACCGATAAAGATTTTACAAAGAATATAATAAGGGATTCTTCAACATTCGAATGGGTAAGGATTTGCTTGAATTTTTTACTTGTATTATACAAAAAGTTAATAGAAAAAGAAACAAAGCAATCGTTCTTAATTGTGTGCACGGAACTGTATATGTATAAAAACTATTTGTCTTTATAATATTTGCTTATCAATTAATAGCGTTTGCTGGTATTTTCTTAAATTTATTTATTAAAATTATATTTACACAATGCGATTTCAAGTTTTTTATAAATTACCGACTTCTATCAAGAGGTAATGTATAGAACAGGGACCGCTAATAACGCTTATGCTATGAATCAATAATTTTATAAAAATTATTTTTTTATCGTAATTTTTTCGATCAGAAATAAAAATTATTTTTTTATCGTTATTTTTTTCAGTCAGAAATAAAAATTATTATTTGATCTTTTTGTTTTTCGATCAGCAATAAAAGTCAATATTTGATCGATATTTTTTCGATCAGAAATAAAAATCATTTAGTGATCATTATTTTTTCGATCAGATACAAAAATAATTTTTTATCGATATTTTTTCGATCAGAAATAAAAGTATTTTATGGTTGATATTTTTCCAATCAGGAATAACAATTATTTTTTTATCTTTATTTTTTCGATCAGAAATAGAATCGATACCAAAAATAATCGATATTTTTTCGATCAGATTGAAAAAATTATTTTTAGATCGAAATTATATCAATAAAAAAGTAACATGTATATTAGGATATATATTATAATATACTTCGAACATAAAAAGTTAGAAAAAGCTCCATATCTCGAAAACGAAGAGAGATAAAAAATAACAGTGGTTTTGATTTTTCTCAGAAATAGTTTCAGTGTTAATATCGTTGACAATTTATATCCTAATATGCATGTTACTTTTATTATTGATATAATTTCGATCTAAAAATAATTTTTTTAATCTGATCGAAAAGATATCGATTATTTTTGATCTAAAAACTAACGATCAAAAACAACTTTTATATCTGATCGAAAAAATATAGATCAATGATTCATTTCTATTTATGATCGAAAAAATAACGGAAAAAAATTACTTTTATTTCTGCTTGAAAAAATATAGATAAAAAATAAATTTAATTACTGATCGAAAAAATAACGATCACAAAATTATTTTTATTTCTGATTAAAAAAAATAACGATCAAATATCATTTTTATTTATGATTGAATTAAATAACGATAACAAAATAATTTTTATTTGTGATCGAAAAACTAACGATAAAAAAATTGTTATATATTATCGAAAAAAGTATCAATCACATATAATTGAATGAAGATGATTTCTATCATAAAAATCATTGTTGACGAGCATTGCTGCCCACCGTGAATACCCACACTAGAGCTGTCCTAAAAAATTTTTTTTCGAGATTTAATTCATACTGCTCGGAAAAACGTAACATTTGGCGTCAGATCGAGTCTCCAAAATTTTCATGCTGATCGCGTAGGGCCTTACCGTGCCTAGTTGGGCTTAAAGTTGAGATAAATGGAAAATAGTCCAAAATTTCACAAAGCTTGATTTTTTGGCCATTTTTTGGACACTAGGCATCCAATTAGTTTGCTGAAAATATTTTCATAGTAATGTACATATAATTTCCTTTCCAACGAGCAAAATAAGTTCAAAATCGGTTGAGATTTGAGGTTCCGTGAGAATATTAAAGTTTTCGATATTTTTTTTTTAGCTTTTAACCAAGAATTTCAGGTGGAATACCTATTCAGTCATGTCTGCCTTGGTTGGAATGGGGTCATAGGTTAGTGGGAAGGAAAGGGCAATTATGTGAAACAAGTGTAGGATGTTCCAAGCGTGGTGGGAAGCCAAAGAAACATGTGAATTTGAATTTAAAAAGGCAAGTTATGACTTTACCGCAGTCAATTCAAGTTATAAGGCACTATCATCCACAAACTTCTCTACCATCGAATACAACTTGAAGTCGTAAATATTGATGAATTTTCAATTTGAGTTGATTAGAAGTGAAGATAGAAAATTGCAAATGCGAAAGGTTTAAAGCTTAGGACCATGACCTGACCGGAAACCGAACCCAGGACCTCTAGGGTAGCAATCGAACACGCTACCTACTCGACTACCGAGGCCGCAATAGAATGTTAACTCATTGATTTCCATTTTCACTTTAGAAGATCAGATTTTTTGTGAGATGGCCAATTATCTGTATAAAATTATCTTACTTGCAACAAATACTGCCTATCTTCCTCGTCTTGGTTAAACGTGCGATTATACTCAGTGATCATTTTAACTGCTCTAGCAGGATCATTTACGACATGAATACTCTTACAAATTTGCAATCCTATGGCAAAGTCTTTATGTTCACTCCATGTTAAGGGATCGCATTTTAAAAAATCTATTTTTATTTCCTAATGTTGAAATTATCCTTTGCTGTTGGTTGTTATGAAATCATTTACATGTCTATCAGCGAACGACTTGAATTCGTCAACAGAAACAATATTTCTTGTGCGACAATCTATGTAATCTTCGTCATCAACGTACAATGCTGCTAACATTTTCTTCTTCGTTTCTAATGGCACTTGTTGATCAAAAAACGCAAATGCAGCTGGCTCTTCCGATAGAAATGACACATGTCTTTGGAATTTGTGAACCAAAGCAGCAGAAACTTTTGGATTTGGGTAATTAACTATTTCTTTTATGAAAGTTAAGTCTTTCATCGGGGCTGCAATCGCTTCGTCACATCGAAACCAGTATTTTATATAAATGCGGATCAAGACGTTGTATATTTCATGCAAGCCATTTTCTTACCATGTGGAATTGATTCTGAAAGAGGAACATTTAAAATGAGTAAATGGCCTTGGCCATAAGGCGAGCATGAGAACTTGCTCCAGAAGTACGAAGCTTATAATCATCACTGCCTAGAAAAAAACTGCCACTTCCAAGAGTTCTTTGTAGTCGCCACGCGGTTGCTTATCCCGTAGATGCAAACGACAGAAAGCTTTAAATTCTTAGCATTTCTCAAGACTGATACTTCTCTTAATAATTTTATCAATCATTTCTGACTCATACTTGGTAGCATCTATATTTTTTCATTGTTTTCTAAAACGATCAAACGCAGTTACCTCAGGCGCAGATGATATTGCGAAAAAAGCTTAAAAAATTGCTCGAAGCAAAAGTTTGTTTATATGTCTTTGGAAACTTCAACGGAGTGAAGACCAAGGAGGAGTGACCAAGTAATTTTCAAGACAGATTACCGTTTCATAAATGATCATCTACGATTTGAAAAAGAAAGCCTTATCATATTTATATTGATAAAGCTATCTATTGCTTGAGTGAATAATGAAAATAATGTTGAAATTGCTTTGAAATTACGTTCTCGACCAAAATTCATTACTGGTGAAATTCATTGTATTGAGACTCATAATCATGGCATCTCCATCCAATTCGATTGGACAGAGTTTTGTTGTATATCAACCGATTTTAAACTTATTTTGCTTGTTGGAAATGTAATTATGTGTACTTTACGATGAAAATATTTTAAACAAACTAAATGGATGCCTAGTGTCCAAAAAATGACCAAAAACTAAAAAATAGTGAAATATTGGCATTTTTTCCCATTACCTCAACTTTTAACCAAACTAGGCAGGGTAAGGCACTACGCGATCAGCATGAAAATTTTGGAAACTCGGTTTGATGCCAAATGTCACGTTTTTCCGAGCAGTATGAGTTTAAATTCGAAAAAAAACTTCGGCTCCATACAACTGGAGGACAGCTCTAACCCACACTATATGAAGTATGGTTGAATTATTTAGTAGCAACACTTATTCTAGTGATTTTTGATATTTGCAATCCTGAAAAATATATTGAATTCTGTTCAGCTCGTTTTCGCCATTGTTAGATCCCTTTTACATTGATCAAGATTTGAGATCAACTTTTTTTACGTTCTCTTTTAGACATGACGAAACCTTTTACATTAGTCAAGAATTGAATTCTGGTGCAATAGCGATGCATAACTTGCATTCTTTATTGCTTTAATATGTTTACTCTGCTCATACACATGCACTATGTTCGCAGCCTTACAATTTTCAGCTTCAAAACACCAAACGCACGCAAGCAAACGAAAAATAATGTGAATCGCTTTGTCAAAACAGCGAAAAGCACAAAAGGAATACAAAAAATTGCCAAAAAATTTACGGTACAGCGCAAGTGTTCTCTTACCCTTTCGTCGCTTCCGATGTGCGGCGAATTGCCTACGAACTCACAGACTTGAATTCAAGTCTTGACCAATGTAAAAGGGGTCTTACAGCGAAACGAGTAGAGGACACACAAAAGTGTATGTTTACTATAAAAAGTTATTTTAATTTAATTTTATTGCAATTGTTAAATTCCCACTAGGTAATAAAACGCATTCATAGAAACTTAAAGGCGTTATTATTTGACATATCGCTGTAACAACATCTTTTATTACACTTTTCCTCAAATTGCAACTTGATTAACCGGCGGAGCGCCAGTTAGCGAAGCGCTAGTTAGCTCAGCACTAAACCTCGGTCAGCGGAGTGCTAAGCAATTTGAGGTTCAGCTGAAAAATCTTGTTAGCGGAGCGCTAGCAAAGGAGTTTGTTAAAGTTAAAAGCTGAGTGCTAAGTAATTTGAGATTAAGTCGAAAATTTTGTTAGCGGAGCGCTAGCAACGCATTTGCCAGTAGCCGCAGACATAGAGCACAATTGAGGTTAGAAAAACTTAAGGTTAGGTGCAAGTCGTGAGTAAAATCACGTGTGCTCAAAATCTGAGGTTAGATTGCAACTCAACTAGCCGATTCAGAAAAAAGTTTGACAAGCACTCGAACACACAACGAGCGCAATATCTGGTATTTAGCGCTAGCAGCAAATGCATTGAAGTGTTGCAAAGGACAAATCTACGTGTGGGCGCAGGTGAATCCACGCGCAAGTGACCAGGCTATAACAGTGCAGGCGTACTTCATCAGTGGTGCATCGAAAAATATAAGCTAAATAAGCAGCAAAACAGGTTAGTGTATTTTTGAGTTTTTGATTGGGGGTTTTTTGCGTTTCATTAAGGGGTGTGGGACTTACTACGGTGGTCAGTCGGTCCTAAAATACTTTGTAAGCAAATAAAATAATAAAATTCGTGATGCCAGAAACAAGGTCAGCGAGTAGGACAAATGCGCAGGGTGGTATTCAAAGCAATCAAGAGGATCTAAACGAAACAATCGCACCAGCTCGCGTAATAATTCGGATGCAAGCACATTAAACGCACGTTTGGCTGAAATGATGGTGCAGATTCAGAACCTGCAAGCGGAAGTGGTTAGGAGCAATCAGCTTTTACAACAAAACGAATGTGAAGGACGAGCTGAGTCAGCTGCTACAATTTCAGCAAGTGCTGGCGATAACGACAGCGGGATTTCATTGGCTACGGCACTAACACAGCTGAGTCAAACCTTAGTAGAGCCTAGGTCGGAGCATATAAGGCAACTTTACGATCTTCCAGAATTCGACCTGAAGAATTCGGCTGACCTGAAGACTGACCGATGTTTAAGGATGCTCACTATAATGGAAGACAGAGCTACTAATTGGACTAGACAACGGGCATTTAGGATTGGCGCGTAAGGTTGCTGCTGACGGCCAGTAAGGACCAGCCGTTATACGTATGAAGCTGGGATGGGTCGTATGCGGGGTTGGAGATAAAGGAGATAAGAGTACAAATCACTCGTCATTTGTTCGCGTAAGCCATGAAGATGAACTGGAGGCACTGGTGAGGAACTTCATCGCAGACGAGAGTGTAGGAGCTTGTGCCGTTGCGGAGCCTGTAGAACCCCGAGATGTGACAAGAGCTAAAAGGATATTAGAGGAGACCACAGTCCGTATAGGAAATCGTTTTGAAACCAACATGCTGTGGAAAGACGACAATGTTGCTCTTCCTGAAAGCCAATACATGGCTGCCAAAAGATTACTTGGGCTCGAAAAGAAATTTGAGCGAAGTGAGAACTTTCGCCTGGAGTATACGAGAATAATTAATGACTACGAAACGAAGGGTTTTTCAAGGAAACTCAGCGAACCGGAAGCCTCAACTAAGAGACGTCGAAACTGGTATTTACGGCACTTTGGCATTTACAATCCGAATAAGCCAGGGAAGCTGCGCTTGGTATTCCATGCGGCTGCTAAGGTTCGAGGCGTTTCTTTGAACTCGACGCTTCTGAGCGGCCCGGACTTAGGCCAGCCGTTAACCGTAATTCTGATGAAGTTCGGACAGAGGCCAGTGGCGGTGTGTGCTGATATAGTTAAAATTTTTCATCAGGTGCGAGTAATAGCTGACGACAAACAAGCTCAGCGCTTCCTATGGAGAGATAATCCAGCTAGCCCAATGCAGGAATACGTTATGGCGGTGATGACGTTCGGAGCTACTTGCTCGGCTTGCTCAGCGCAGCATGTTAAAAATCGAAACGCACTGGACTTCGAAGTATAATTCCCAGACGCAGTAAAGGCTATCACAAACAATCACTACGTCGATGATTTTGTTCACTGCTTTTCCAAAGAAGAAGAAGCTGTGCGGACCTCTCAAGAGGTGACATGGATCCACTCGCAAGGCGGCTTCAAGCTAAATAGATTCATATCTAACTCGCCACTGGTAAACCGACATTTGAATGACTGCAATATAGAGCATGCAACACTCAACCTGGACAGAGATGACTAGGGCTGACAGGTCCCAATCTCCACGCGGGTTGTTCCGATTTTCAGCCTAAACCTGTGCGTCCCGCGAAGACCTCACGCGGGACGCCAAATGTCCCGATTTCTTGAAAAAAAATTTTATTTTGTAATATTTTATTTTGCCTTTTTTTCATATGTTTTTCAAAAGTTTTAAACACATTTGCTCTTACTTTGACAACATTTATTGCAAGCTATTTTTTAAACACAAAATTCTTCAAATTAATAACAATTGTCGTCAATTTTAAAACATTTTTTTTCTGTGCACGTTTTTATTTCTACATGACTAAATCTGTAGATTTTTCGTACGCCACTAATTAATTGAGCCGAATCGCATGCTTTTCGAGTCACCGAACAGTGCGTGAAATAAAAAAAAGGGAACAAATAAAACAATCAGCCATGTTCTGTAAATCGTTTTCGGAGTGAATTTGTACCGAAATCGATTTTCCATATTCTGTGTTTCGTTCCGGTTTCACTTTTTCGAACTTAAAATCGGTACGAAATACCCTGTTCTAAAAATCGATTTCGGCTGTTTTCTTCCGATATGATATCGCTCAACTATTTGTTCGTGAAGTTGAAATCGTAAAAGCAAGCAAAATTTTCTTACGCTGTTTTTGCTTTTTTAATATAATTTGTATTTAATATTAAATTAAAAAATGTGAGTATTTCATTCAACTAATTCTCAACAAGCTTAAAAACATTAAACTTTAGGTTAAAACACACGAATTCTGCCCAAGAAAAAA
Organism: Pherbina coryleti; assembly: GCA_943735915.1. NCBI lineage: Eukaryota > Metazoa > Arthropoda > Insecta > Diptera > Sciomyzidae > Pherbina > Pherbina coryleti. The sequence continues at coordinate 106,813,495 of OX030950.1, read as the reverse complement.
TTATTTGAATTTTATGGAAGAACACCACGATCTTGCCATATAAATTGCAGACATAAATGGTTGGAAAAAGATAAACTTTACCGCACATTTCATCACATATATGTATAATATATAAGCTGATATAAAAAATACGCTCATTTTATTGAATTGAATATATATTATTTTAAGAAATTGTAAACATTTGAAACATCTATTCACAATAGTGCCAAACAGCTGTTTCGAAGTTAATTTCGAATTGAATGAAATCGCACGGTTTTCAGAACACCCCAATACAAATCGTACGATTTACTATTCCGATATCGATTTTAAATCGCGCGAATTTCAGAACATGCCTGAATAACATCATTCTTTGTGGATATTGTTCATTTTGCGTTGCTCAGTTTCTAGCAACCAAACATAGCTATCTCAAATAATATGGAAATTTTGAATTTGTAGATATTAATATGTGTATGTATTAGAGTGTCCCTTATTTTGCGATTTTTGGAAATGTCAAAGGGCTGAAAGGTTTTTTATGCGTTTTTATATTCTAAGAACGAAACTAAAAAAATTTTTTTTTTTACGACAACGTTTACCCGTGCCAATCGGGCCCGAAAGTTTCGAAAAAATGCCCATATTAGGCCATATATGCACAAATTGAAAAAATCTTTTCTCTGCTTTTTATAAATGTTTTACATTTTTTGGAAAACATACATAAGAAATATGATATCTACAAAGTTTTTTTATGGTGGGCGTGGTTACCGCCCCTGCTGCGTCGAAATTTCTTCCGCAGCATTTTCCCACTTTTTCATGAAATCAGTGCAATTTAGGTATTAATATAAACAATAAATAAATACATTTTTATTATGCTAAAAGTATTATTACATTTCATTAAATTCACATTATGCACTTACAAAAATAAACAATAAATAAAAAAACTTGTATTTTACCCTGCATCGGGCGCGCAAAAAGCTAATACCTACAAGCAGTATTATTGCGGCTTTTCAACAGAAATCATTGTTTTTTTCTTAGTGGAGGACGATCCTCACAAGGCAACGCGTGAGTGTCAAGGGAGCGATCTTCACATGGCAACGTGTCTGACTGCCTCAACCTGGTGAGGCCAGCATTATCCATGTCGAACTCGACTCAAGTCGACTCAAACCTCTGCGTGGTGTCCTCTAGAAACGGCAAACTGGCAACCGTTAGTTTGACGGCTAATCTGAGCGGCGGGCTCCCCCCGCCTTTAAAGGGTTTTGCGTTGGGTTTGAAGCCCACCACGTAAAAACAAAATTTCAATGAAACGCATAGGAAATAAGATAAAAATGATCCGCAAATCTGATGACGACTTCCGCAAACGAAAAACTGACAATGATTTACGGATATGCACCTGGAACGTCCGAACCCCTAATTGGGATGGTGCCTCTATCCAACTGATAGATATCTTAGAAAGATACAAAGCTGATATCACTGCAATCAAAGGAATGCGATGGAAGGGACAGGGTTGCTTATGGCAAGCATCCTGTGATATCTACTACAGCGGCCATGCGGAGCAGCACGAATTTGGATGCGGATTCGTGGTTGGCAAGCGACTACGGCATCATGTCCTGCGATTCACACCTGTGAACGAACGACTTGCCATAATCCGTGTCAAGGCAAGATTCTTCAATATAAGCCTGATTTGTGCGCACGCTCCGACAGAAGAGAAGGACGATGAGACCAAAGACAGATTCTATGAGCGCCTTCAAGAGGCCTATGAGCGCAGCCCCCACCACGACATAAAAATCGTGCTTGGTGACTTCAACGCCAAGGTGGGAAAAGAAAATATCTTTGGTCTAACAGTCGGAAAGTTCAGCCTCCACGACAATACCTCCGATAACGGAATGAGGCTGATTGACTTTGCCGCAGCTCGAAACATGGTCGTTAGTAGCACTAGATTCAAGCATCTCGATATTCATGAAGCAACTTGGCTACTCGACTCTCACTCCTGCTTCAAGAAAGCACTCCTCCGATCGACGATATATGCGCGCAGTGGAATCACATTTCCCACTCTATGCGTACGGCTGCCGAAAAGGTGATAGGCTATCACCGCCCTCGCCGAAACCAGTGGCACGACCAGGAGTGTCGCGGCGCCACTGCAGAAAAAGACGCCGCCTACAAAGCCACCCTGCAGTCGGTTGTAACGCGTGCTGCTAAAGAGCGATACAAAGAGAAGAGATGGGAAGAGAGACGCATTTTCAGGCGAAAGAAAAGAGAAGCGGAAATGCGAGAAAATTGAGATGCATGGTCACAGGAATGAGGTCCGAAAACTTTTCGAAAAAATAAGACGCCTGGCCGATGGTTTCAAGACACGGGCCTCTTCCTGCAAGGATGAAAATGGGAATCTAGTGACAGATATCCAGAGTATACTGATGATGTGGAGGGAACACTTCTCTAGGCTTCTGAATGGTGACGACGACAACAATCCCGCCAATAGAGATGATATCCCGGAAACCCCGATTGTAGACGACAGCGTTGAAGTTCCGCTGCCCGACCATAGTGAAGTCTTGAGAGCTATAGCTCGGCTTAAAAACAACAAAGCCACAGGAGCCGATGGCTTACCTGCTGAGCTCTTCAAGAATGGAGGCGAAGCTCTATTTGAATGCATTCATGAGCTTCTATGCAGAAAATGGTCGGAAGAATGCATTCCAAACGATTGGAACCTCAGTGTGCTCTGCCCAATCCACAAGAAAGGCGATCCCACAATTTGCGCCAACTACCGTGGGATAAGCCTTCTTAATATCGCAAATAAGGTCCTGTCAAGCGTATTATGTAAAAGACTGAATCCCATCGTAAACCAGCTGATTGGACCTTATCAGTGTGGCTTCAGACCTGGCAAATTCACTATAGATCAGATATTTACGCCACGACAAATCTTGGAGAAGACCCTAGAAAAACAAATGGACACACACCATCTTTTTGTCGATTACAAATCCGCCTTCGACAGTCCAATAAGGAATCATCTATATTCCGCCATGTCTGAATTTGGTATTCCTGCAAAGCTCATACGTCTTTCCAGAATGACACTGAGCAACACCAGCAGCACAGTGAAGATCGGGGTGGATCTCACTCCTCCATTCGATACCAAACGAGGTTTCAGACACGATGATTCCTTATCGTGCGACTTTTTCAACCTAATGAAGGAGAAGATCATCCGAGCTGCTGATTTGAGACGCAGCGGCACGATATTCTACAAAAGTATTATGCTGCTGGCGTATGCTGATGATATCGATATCATTGGCCATAATACGCGCGAAGTCAGTGCAGCATTCTCCAGATTAGCGAAAGAGTCGAGTCGAATGGGTCTTGCAGTGAATGCAGATAAGACGAAATACCTAGTGTCAACAAATAAACAGTCCCAGCGTTTTGGAAACCACGTCACTGTTGACAACATCTCCTTCGAGGTTGTTAAGGACTTCGTCTACCTAGGATCCAGCATTAACTCTTTCAACGATGTTAGTATTGAGATAAAACGAAGGATTACTCTTGCCAACAGGTGTTACTTTGGGCTAAGAAGGCAATTGAGAAGCAGAGCCCTCTCTCGACGAACAAAACTCACGCTCTATAAGTCACTAATCATGCCCGTCCTATTATATGCAGCACAAACCTGGACGTTGAGCAGTTCTGATGAAAAGACTCTGGGAGCCTTCGAGAGAAAGATCCTTCGTAAAATCTTCGGTCCAATCTGCGTCAATGGCGAGTACCGAATTCGATGGAACCACGAGCTGTATGAGCTGTACGCTGACATCGACATAGCTAAGCGCATTAAAATCGAGCGGCTTCGCTGGCAAGGTCATGTTGAGCGAATGGAAAACGACGCTCCAGCGAAAAAAATATTCGATTCGGTGCCCGGTGGTGGTCAACGCAGAAGAGGACGCCCACATCTTCGTTGGAAGGATCAGGTGTTGGATAACCTAACCACGCTTGGTGTTTCCAACTGGCGCCAGCAAGCGCAGAACAGAAATGGCTGGCGCAATTTCTTATACGAGGCCAAAACAGACTTACGGTTGTAAGCGCCAGATAAGTAAGTAAGTAGTAATGTCAGTGTTTGACCCATTTGGAATCGCTTCAGAATATTCGCTTATGGCGAAGTTTTTGTTGCAGTTGATCTGGCGAGAGCGAGTTGAATGGGACGAGCAGATTTAGGATGAAGCTAACGAGAAATGGACAAGTTGGCTTTGCATGCTGGAGGAAGTGGAGAAGCTGAGCGTCCCACGCTGCTGTGGTAAAGCCTTTTCTTCGACATCGGTGGAACTACACGTGTTTGCGGATGCTAGTGAGCTAGCCTATGCTGATGTGGCCTATTGGAGGATTCCTGGAGAAGAGCAGCTGGCGTTTGTAGTTGGAAAGACAAAGTGTGCGCCCGTTAAACTGACATCGATTCCTAGGTTGGAGCTCCAATCAGCAGTGGTGGCCACCCGCTTACGCCAAATAATTGTCCAAAGCCATAACGTGAAACCAGCTCGAGTCGTCATGAGGTGCGATTCAAAGACAGTGTTGTCGTGGATAAAATCCGACCACAGAAGATATAATCCATATGTGGCTTGTAGAATTAATGAGATCCTAGACGGTAGTTCAATTGAGGATTGGAGGTGGGTACCGAGTGCTCAGAGCCAGAATCGGAACTCTGTCCGACCACAAAAGAGGAGCTGCGAACAAAACTAACGTTGCTTCACATAAGCGTTAATTGTGACATTTTTAATAAATTTTCAAAATTTGAACGGCTGAAAAAAGTAGTAGCATGGATTCTTCGTTTTAAAAATAACTGTTTGAAATCAACAAAGCGAGCGACCGAGTATTAAAGCTCGTCAGAGCTTCAGAGAGCAGAGCTCACGATTTGCCGAAATGTGCAGTGGGAAACCTATGCGGATGAGCATCACGCCTTAAGTTAGGGACGGGCATATCTGGTGCACATTCTGCGGCAGTGTTCGCCAGCGTGCGCCAAGGCGCGCAGACTCAGCTACTTGATGAATTCGGGTGTGAATCTGAAAGGGGAACGGAAAACTGGAGAGAACTAATAGCTAAGATTTATAGAAAGTGTGAGAGCGAGAGAATAGTATTAAGAAAAGCAAGTGTTGCATATTATGCATATTAAGATGATGGTTTCTTAAAAAGGGATTATTTTTATTTGACGTAGCTAAAAATAGCTGTTATTTATTTACCAATCAGGTCAGGGTCTTCAGGTGCATTTACTTACTTACTTACTTATCTGGCGCTTACAACCGTAAGTTGGTTTTGGTCTTGTATAAGAAATTTCGCCAGCCATTTCTGTTCTGCGCTTGCTGGCGCCAGTTGGAAACACCAAGCGTGGTCAGGTTATCCAACACCTGATCCTTCCAACGAATATGTGGGCGTCCTCTTCTGCGTTGACCACCACCGGGCACCGAATCGAATATTTTTTTCGCTGGAGCGTCGTTTTCCATTCGCTCAACATGAACTAGCCAGCGGAACCGCTCGATTTTAATGCGCTTAGCTATGTCGATGTCAGCGTACAGCTCATACAGCTCGTGGTTCCATCGAATTCGGTACTCGCCATTGACGCAGATTGGACCGAAGATTTTACGAAGGATCTTTCTCTCGAAGGCTCCCAATGTCTTTTCATCAGAACTGCTCAACGTCCAGGTTTGTGCTGCATATAATAGGACGGGCATGATTAGTAACTTATAGAGCGTGAGTTTTGTTCGTCGAGAGAGGGCTCTGCTTCTCAATTGCCTACTCAGCCCAAAGTAACACCTGTTGGCAAGAGTTATCCTTCGTTTTATCTCAATACTGACATCGTTGAAAGAGTTTATGCTGGATCCCAGGCATACGAAGTCCTTAACAGCCTCGAAGGAGATGTTGTCAACAGTGATGTGGTTTCCAAGATGCTGGAACTGTTTATTTGTTGACACTAGGTATTTCGTCTTATCGGCGTTCACTGCAAGACCATTCGACTCGACTCTTTCCCTAGTCTGGAGAATGCTGCACTGACTTCGCGCGTATTATGCCCAATGATATCGATATCATCAGCATACGCCAGAAGCATAATACTTTTGTAGAATATACTGCCACTGCGTCTCAAATCAGCAGCTCGGATGATCTTCTCCATCATTAGGTCGAAAAAGTCGCACGATAAAGAAGCACCTTGTCTGAAACCTCGTTTGGTATCGAATGGAGGAGTGAGATCCACCCCGATCTTAACTGTGCTGCTGGTGTTGCTCAGTGTCATTCTGCAAAGACGTATGAGCTTTCCAGGAATACCAAATTTAGACATGGTGGAGTAAAGATTATTCCTTATTGGACTGTCGAAGGCGGCTTTGTAGTCGACAAAAAGATGGTGTGTGTCGATTTGTTTTTCTAGGGTCTTCTCCAAGATTTGTCGTAGCGTAAATATCTGGTCTATGGTGGATTTGCCAGGTCTGAAGTCACACTGATAAGGTCCAATCAGCTGGTTTACGATGGGATTCAGTCTTTCACATAATACGCTCGACAGGACCTTATATGCGATATTAAGAAGGCTTATCCTACGGTAGTTGGCGCAAATTGTGGGATCGCCTTTCTTGTGGATTGGGCAGAGCACACTGAGATTCCAATCGTTTGGAATGTATTCTTCCGACCATATTCTGCATAGAAGCTCATGAATGCATTCAAATAGAGCTTCGCCTCCATTCTTGAAGAGCTCAGCCGAGCTATAGCTTTCAAGACTTCACTTTGGTCCGTTGAAGCGGAACTTCAACGCTGTCGTCCACAATTGGGGTTTCCGGTATATCATCTCTATTGGCGGGATTGTTATCGTCATCGCCATTCAGAAGTTTAGAGAAGTGTTCCCCCACATCATCAGTGTACTCTGGATATCTGTCACTAGATTCCCATTTTTATCCTTACAGGAAGAGGCCCCGGTCTTGAAACCATCGGCCAGGCGTCTTATTTTAGCGAAAAGTTTTCGGACCTCATTCCTGTTCGGACCTTCAGATGCATTTATAAAATTGTTTTTCAAAAGAATTCTGATTTTTATTTTTGTCTTAAAAAAAATTGAATATTTTTTTGTTAAAAATTTTAAAAGTGAAAAGATAACTGAAACTTTCTGGTTTTAAGTAAAAAAATGCACACTCAAACCCGGCCTCTGCATTATATGCCGAATATTAACGAGTAGTTATAAAATGTCCTTTATTTGAAATCACTGAGCAAGCAACATTGGTTTTGGTCGGTACTGAGAGCAATTAAGATTTTCGCAATGCAGACCAGCGTTGCCACTCAAAACATTTTATTTTACCAAATTTTTACTGAAATTGTTTATTTATTTATATATTTGTTTGCTAAACCGTTTAGGCTTTATAGCATTTATAAACATTTTAAAATTAAAGTTCATAATGCAATTATACTAATAATACTAATAATAATACTAATATTAAGAGTTCAGTTCATTTCAAATGCAAATACAAAACCAAAGTAAAATAAGTTCAGTTGTAATGTAATGTAAAAGTAAAATGTGTAGTCATTTAATTTATTTAGCAGCTTAACTAAAACGCACCTTCGACACTTCAACAACGAATGAATTTATTTCTGCTTAGCGAGTTATAGTTCACAATCATTTTCTTATATTCTACTACATCTCGGCCAATTTGACCTTGCTTAAGGTCCTTGATCGCTATATACCATAAGACTTAAATACATAAGATTATAGACCATGAATACACTAACATAATACATAAAATCCTATAATGCATGACACATAAATATTAATTTTCTTTTTAATTAAATTATTCCTTATTTAATTCTGTAACTAATCGCGATTTATATATGCATCTGTACCCTAGGGTTAAAACATGCTAAGTGCCGCTTTTATCTTTCCACAATTTAATATAACATGCTTCGACGACCCCATTATACGACATCTGTCTTATCTGACAGTTCTCTATATCTCTGATGACATATGAGACTACAGACGTTATTTATACAGACTTTAGTAAAGCTTTCGATAGTGTTAATCATTATCTTCTTCTGAAAAAGCTTTATCTAATTGGGTTTCCCGTCAAACTATTACACTGGATTAAATCCTACTTGTCGAATCGTTCGCAAAAAGTTTTATATAAAAATTCTATGTCAAAAAATATTTTGGTCACATCAGGTGACCTCAGACATTCTCAGGGAAGTAATCTTAGTCCGGTTTTATTTTTACTGTTTATAAATTACCTTCCTTCTGTAATAAAACACTGTAACGTCTTAATGTACGCCGATGACGTAAAACTTTTTCTAACTTACAAATCGCCTGAAGAACAACAACTCTTACAATCCGATTTAAATAGTCTAGTGGAGTGATGTAATTTAAACCTTTTAAAATTAAACTTAAAAAAATGTAAGCAAATGACATTCTCACGTCGAATTGCTAATAGTATAAATTACACTATAAATAATACTAACTTAGAAATTGTACACAGTTTTCTTGATTTAGGTGTAATTATGGATCCTAAACTTTGTTTCAATCTTCAAGTTAATTTGGTGGTAAATAAGGCTAGATTCCTTGGTTTCATTAAAAGATGGGCTAAAGAATTCAACGATCCTTTCACTACTAAAATACTTTATCCCTCTCTTGTTAGACTAATTCTTGAATATGCATCCGTAAAATGGAACCCTCAATACAATGTCCACATCGATGCATTAGAATCGGTTCAAAAACAATTCTTACTTTTTGCTTTACATTATCGTTGGAACCCCAATATTATTCTTCCCCCTTATGAAACCCGCCTTAAAATTATTTCCCTGCCTTTCTTAACTCTTTCAGCGACAAATATTTTGAAATATTTTAGCCCTTAAAGTGGGAAAAATTTTTTTTTGGTTTTGGTCATTTTTATATTTTTATTTCATTTACACATTTTTATTTCATTTACACATTTACAACGAAATGTACCAGTGGTTTAAAAACTGTACCACCTTCGCGCAAAACAGTGAAATCAGCTGGTACAGTTTTTAAACCACTGGCACTGAAAGAGTTAAAAAACAGAAGAATTATGCTCAATGTCTCTTTTTTATACAAACTACTCAGTGGCGATAAAGACTCACAATACCTCATTTATTCATTAAACTTCAACATCCCTAGGAGCGGAGCCAGACATTTCCAGCTTTTTAAGTTTAGTCAGTGCACTTATAATTATGCCCTTCACGACCCTTTGCGATGTACAGTGTTGCGCAAAACAATAGCAACAAAATCAGTGCGCCGCTACAAAATCGTGTATATTTTTTTATATTGGGGATACACAAAAATTATTATAGGAACCAAAGCATATATTCATACATCATATAAAAAACAAATCATATTCAATTTGGTTTGTTTTTTTTTTATTAAATTTAAAATTAATGTGACTGCATTCAATTTGCTTGAGTGCAAAACAAAAGCAACAAAACTTAAAAATGTAAAAAGAGAACAGAAGTTCCAAAAAATAACTGTAAAAGTTCTTTTATTGTAAAGCACATGTTGTTTGTGAGTCATAAATATTTTAGCTTAGATTTGTTTTTGCGCTAATTGTGACATTGACTGTTCCATTTATAATGGCACGTGATAAATACTATAAAACTCTAAAATAACAAATTATTTCGAATATAAAATGGGAAAATCGCAAATATCTATCGCGAAGCATTTTGATATTAATAGGTCAATAGTTTGTAGATTAATAAAAAAGTATAACATCACAAAAGACGTAACAACGGTATATTCAGGAGGGCTCCCGCGGAAGACATCACTGCGTGATGACAGGAACATTTGTGGCGTGTTCAAGCGAAATCCATTTGCCACCTCCAAAGAGGTTGTTCGGACACTTGATTTAGATATCCATCACAGCACTATTTGCAGAAGAGCCGTTGAGAACGGTTTAAGGAGTTACAGACCGGCAAAGAAACCTTTGCTTACAGCTAAACATAAACAAAAAAGGTGAGGTGTTATAATTTAAACAACTCTGTCTGAAATTGTGACGATGAGCTGCAATATATTGTTTTTAGACTCAGTTTTGCAAAAGAGCACCTAAGTTGGACCGTTCAAAAATGGAAAACCGATTTGTTTAGCGATGAATCAAAGTTCAACTGGTTTAATTCAGATGGGATGTGCACTGTACGACGCCGCCCAGGTACCCGACTTGAAGCCCGAAACTGCAAAATAAATTTTAAGCACGGAGGCGGTGGTATTATGGTCTGGACTTGTTTTTCCTAAGATGGAGTTGGACCATTTGATAAAATCGATGGCATTAAGGATCGATTTGTATATAAAGACATTTTAGAAAGCAAAATGCTACCACATGCAGAGTGGAATATGCCGCTTCAGTGGACGTTTCAGCACGACAACGATCCGAAGCACTCATCAAAGCTCATCAAAGATTACATTATAGACAATGGCATTCAAGTCCTTGATTGGCCTGCACAATCACCAGACTTGAATCCCATCGAAAATCTTTTTGAGATTTTGAAGAAAAAAGTTTCTGGTCAAAGGTTTGCAAATAAGACTGCACTGTATGAAGCCTTGAAAGTTAATTGGGAACAAATACCTAATACCACTATATATAATTCAATAGAGTCGATACCGCGCAGATGTGCAGCGGTAATACAGAATAATGGGTCTTACACCAAATATTAATTATGTTGCTTTTGTTTTGCACTCAGACAAATTGAATGTAGTCACATTAGTTTTATATTTAATAAAAAAAATAATACCAAATTTGAAAATTATTTGTTTTTTATATGATGCATAAATATATGCTTTGGTTCCTATAATAATTTTTGTGTGTCCCCAATATTAAAAAAAATACAAGATTTTATAGCAGCGCATTGATTTTGTTGCTATTGTTTTGCGCAACACTGTATGTGTAGTGATTTCAATGGCAACTTGAACTTGATAAATTTTTCTGACTCGGTGGATGTCTTAAAACGTAAAATGATATTACATTTGAATAGTTAACACATTCATTTTAACGCGATAGTTGTGTTGATTTTACGATTTAACAAATACAACTCGTGATAATTGTGTAGATTTTTCACGATTTAGCAAATAAGCATCATCGAATATGATAGATACTTTAAGTTTTCGTTTTATTCAGTTTCGTTACTTTATTTTTTTATGAAATTATTTTAGATCTTTAGTTCTATAGCTTCCCAAGTTTGAAATGGGACCATGAAAACCATGTCTCTCGGCTTGGTGCGTCAGAGTTTATCTCTTTTCCATACAAGTTTTTACCTGCGTTGGCCCAAATGAATATCCAAATAATAACTTTAGCTCGGTGTTCCCTTATTTTAGTGACCCGAATATATAAATATATTGTGCCTGCACAATATATACTTGTATATCTGTGCTATGTTTGGTATTGGTTTGGTGTTTGAGAGTTGCATCTCTTTTCCACGTAGGATCTTGGGTTGGACAGTGGCCCCAAGCCGAATGACAACAATTATAAATGCGGTTATATATGGTCTAATAAATTACTTTGGATGTTGTCTTGTATTGCTTCGTATTATGAAGAATGTGCTTTTATTCGATGATGTTTATGATGTTTACATAAGCACAAAAAATACTCAAATTTCAAATGTTTCTTTATTTAATTTTAATTTCCGCTGAAAGGCCAAGCAATTGTGCTTACTAGAGGCTTTTATTTGCCAATAGGTGGTAAGTTTTAGCACGTAGGTGCATTCTATTCAGTCCGGCTGATCCGGGAACTTCTTAGAATGTAAATCGTGCATGCGTATGGCGCGGGTCATACGTATCTATGAAGATTTCTTACCTCCGGTCGAATCCAAAAAAAAAAAAAAAATAATATCGGTCATTCGGTAGTATTTTATGTATACGGTATGGGCCTTTGTATTTTGGCAAAAGTTTCTTGTTAACACCCACCGTTGTGTCCACATTCTTTATTATCACGAAGTCTCCAACATTGAAAGAATTCACCTTATTCTTTCGTTGCTCACTACGTCTCAAATTATAGGTCTACGTTTTCTCAATAGATTTGCCTGCCTTTTCTCTTAACAGCTCTAAATCCCTCCCCGGGGTTGAAATGCATGAATCTAAATATTCGGTTAAGACTCCAAACAATGCTTGACTGGAGTTATACCAATAGATCTTTGGACAGTGTTGTTAAGAGCGAATTCAATATTAACTAAGTGTTTCACCCAATCAGAATGTTGTACCGGATCACTTGATTTTACTAACATTCCAACAAGGGTGCGATTTACTCTCTCCACCTGTCCATTTGCCTGAGGCGAAATTACAGCCACTTTAATATGAATTATGTTCATATCGTTCATATCGTTCATAAATTCATTAAATTCTCTTGATGTAAACCCAGACCCACGATCAGTTATACATCTCTCCGGTCTACTATAGTATTCAAAATACTTTTTTAAGGAAGCAATTATTTCCCTACTACTTGTGCTCACAACTGGATATAGCTTAACAAATTTGGTGAACGCATCTATAACAAGTAAGAGGTGTTTTCGTTTTGATTGTAATGATGGCAAAGGCCCGAAATGATCCAAGTGAACTGTGTGGAACGGTAAAGGTTCCTTAAGTATGCTATGAAGTATTCGTTCATTAGGGTTTTGCGGAGCTGAATATATTATGCATTTAAGACAATTTTTTTTAAAATTTTCGATTTTAGTTTTCATTTCGGGAAACCAATAGTTTTCTTTTAGTTTGTAATAACACTTGTCTACTCCTAAATGACCAAGTTTTTCTCTTATAACTTCATTTTAAAGTTCTCTAGGAACGTATAATCTGAACTGATCATCCTCTTTTCCCTCTTTTCTATAAACGACACCATTTAACATAACAAAGTTTTTCATATTTCCCTTTTCCAACTGACTCTTTAGATTTATTACGTTTTCATCCCGAGCCTGCGCTACTTGTAATTGAAAATCTATATCTTCAGTTTCTACTGCGGCAACAACATTTTCACTATCTAATTCGCTCCTACTGAGATCGTCTACATGGTTCATTTTTGACCCCGGGCGATGGTGTATAGTATTGTTGAAATTTTCCAATTCAAGTGCCCATCTTGCAATACGGCTATTCACTAATTTTTTGTTTAGCGTTAATGTCAAAGAGTTGCAATCAGTTATAATTTTGATTTTTTAAGTTTTATTTATTTTTAATTTATCAATTAGGTTTTTTTTTCTTATTACACACAAATTCTTATTCGATTTCTTTCATTTCAAACCGCCGCGTCTAATCAGTTATTTTCTCTACTTATTCTTTTTCTTCTTTCGGCGTCATTCTGAAGTTGGCTGGTATTTTAAATTAGGGTGTGTTTGGAAATCAGGGAAGGGATATCAGGGATGACAGAGGAAAAGGAATATTAGGGATGACAGCTCGGCTTCTCCTGACTTCACATCCTCCCGATGTCACCGCTAGTACTGTTGTCTTCTGAATCGGTGTCACTTCCAGATCCATCCAAGTCTGGAGGAGCAGCGCACTAAGGCTTCATTTTATCCGATGAGAATACTGAGCTGAATTTCTTTTGCGTCACTTGCATTCCATCGATGTCTTCTATCAAATAGCGGTCCCTGCCCAGAACCCTTTTTACAAGATAAGAGCCACGGTATCTGGCTTCGAGCTTGCGTGACTCACCCGTTGACTGTCACTTTCACTTTCGTCACTTTCGACCACAACTAAGTCATTTTCGTTGTACTCTGTGGGTTTCCGATGTTTATTGTCAAACCGTACTTTCCACTTTTCATGATTCTTTTGAATTTGTAAAAGTGCCTCATTTCGCTTGTCAGAAATAGGCTGGTCGTCTGGTTTTTCTGATACATCAGCTATAAGTTTATTTTATACTACATCAACTATCTTGAGTCGAATACCAACTCGTTAGGACTAAAACCAGTCGTAGCGTTCTTTTGTGAGTTCACGCTCCATTGCAAGTTTCGTAATTCGTTGTCCCATTCCTTGGCATGTGCGACTGATGTTCTTAAGTAATTCAATATAATCTGATTCGCCCTTTCAACCTGCCCGTTGGCACGAGGAGTTCCAACGGCATTTTAGATGTGAACTATGTTGTTAGTTTTGCAATATTGTTCGAACTGTTTCGAAGTGTACGCAGTTCCTCGATCGATAACGATTTTCTTAGGCACACCAAAGTAGCTGCTCAGCTCATTCAGAGTTTGAACTACCGGTTGAGTTTTGGTACTACGTACCGCTTTGACGACTAAATACTTAGTGAACGAATCGCTTATAGCAATTATATGAGTGTTACCACGCTTACTTTTAATAAAAGGGCCTAAATGATCTACGTGGAGTAAGCGAAATGGAATCGGCTCCATGGTGTCGACATAAAGACTTCCTTCTGGTTTCCCGCCCTTTATTTTGTTGTAACAACACTCTACGCAAGCTGACACATATTCATTGACATATTTCCTCATTTTTGGGAACCAGTAGTGCTCGGAAATGCGTTGAATCGTCTTTTCTACAGCAAAATGTCCCATTTCATCGTGGCAAAACCGAACAACGCGCCACCGCACAGCTTTTGGAACAACAAAAAGCAGTTTATTGTTGACTCGTCTATAAAGTCGATTTTTCTCCAAAGAATAATCGGTTTTGAGCTGGTTGTATTATTCAGATGCTCGTATTTTCGTATCGTATTTTGTCGTCTTGAAGTTGCATTGTGAGAAGCCAATCCTCACTTTCCACACTAAGCTGCATGACTATATCATTTAAATTGTCGTCTTTATCATTTGATGGAGCTCTGCTGAGGGCATCAACGTGGCCCAGACGGTTTCCAGCACGGTGCTCACAGGTAAAATCATATTCCGAAAGTCTAATCCACCACCTTGCGATGCGAGGAATAAGAGGAGTTTTGTCTTTGACGGTGGTTATAGCTGAACAGTCTGTAACAACCTTAAAGGGTTTGCCCTCTAGATCTATTCGAAAACGCTGGAGCCCCTCAACCACAGCTAAAACTTCCAGCTCATAGCTGTGATAGCGCGATTCTGCAGCAGTACAGTGCCGACTGAAAAACATCACTGCCTTCCAACATCGTCCTGCATCATCAGAGTAAAGTAAAACAGCGGCTAAGCCCAGACTACTTGCGTCAGTGTGAACTTCATGCAAAGCCGTGCAGTTATAAAGAGCCAAAACAGGTTCGCTACATAAAGCTGAGATTAGGTCGTCAAATGATTTCTGTTCTTCGGCGCCTCAGGTAAAAGTCTCTGCTGCTGCTTTCGTTGTAAGCCTAGTTAAGGGTCTTGCAATCAACGAGTAACCTTCTACGAATTTCCTGAAGAAACCGGTCAACCCTAAGAAACGTCTCACCTCAGTTGGGGTCGTCGGTCGCTTATACCCCTTTATTGCTTTTATCTTTTGGTCGCCTGGTTCAATACCGTTAGCACTGATTTTGTGCCCCAAAAAGTCGATATGCTTGCTCAAAAAAATTGCATTTGTCGAATCTAAGCGAGAGCTGACAATTTTCCAAAATGCTCAAAAAATGCTCAAGCCTTTCCAGCCCTTCGTCCACTGTCTTGCTAACGTAACAACTTCCATCATCATGCTCTGGAAGACCGCAGGCGCATTAACCAGACCGAATGGCATCCGGTTATATTCATAATGCCCATCGTTTGTCACAAAAGCAGTGTATTGTTTCGAACTTTCTTCTATTTCTATCTGGTGATATCCCATTTTAAAATCTAGCTTAGTAAAATATGTGTTACCTGATAACTGGGCGAAGATCTCATCGATGATTGGCATTGAGAAACGTTGCTTAACAGTGATCTTATTTATTTGTCGGAAGTCAACACATAACACTGAGTTACAAAATGACACTTTATAAAAGGTGCAGAGTTCTCGATAGTCAATCCCGAATGCATTTTGGCTGCAGATTTCAAATATGGACTCCGTTTTTCTCCATCAGCTCGAGTTTTTGAGTTGTAGGTAAAAACATGAAAATCAGTTTTTTTTCTTATAATTTTGCTATATCTCTTACACTGATTTACCCATTTGTATTCCGATGACGAATTTCAGTGAAGAAATATTAGACCTTTCAATTTTTGCACATAAAATTACAATTTCTTTGACAGTTTTGAAGATATCGACTTTCAAAGTGGAAAAAATGTCACAATTTTACGTAGGCTGCGCTTTTGAAACCCTGTATCTTTAATATTTTTCAACGGATTTGCAAAAACTTTTTTTTACTTGATAGAAAATCTCTCTAATTTTAATAAACATTTTAGTTTTTTTATTATCTTACATTTTTTTATAATAAATAAAATAAATAACTGGCCATTTCAGCCCTTGAAAGGACTTTGACCTAGCTTCTTATGATCTATTGTGTTGTGCGTGTTATTAAGTTTGTACACAATTGACCGAGAAATGGACCTACAGGCTTAACGCCGACTCCGAACGGCGATGAACGAAAATGTTCTTATTCTCAAGAAGCTTTACATGGCATTTTGATTACTCTCTGAGGTTTGCCATTGTCTGCAGAGAGGTGGCGGCCGTACAGAAAAATTCAAATAATTTTCTGTCGCTGCTGGGATTCGAACCTGGGTTTCCAAAGTTCGTTGACATAGCGGCCACGCACTTTAACCAACTACGCCACGGACGCCACATTTTTTTAAAGAAATTAAAAAAAAAGAAAAATTTTTTAAAATTAATTAAAATTCAAGTACAGTTGATAAGGTTTTTTGATAAGCAATTGATAAAAAGAACCATGTTTTGCTTACATAAGTAGAAAAATACCAGGAATAAGTTTAGAAAAGCTTAAAGCTGGTGTAATGGATGGTCCGCACATAAGGCAGCTAATGAAAGACCCTAATTTTAAAACCTCGATGACTAACCTTGAGCATCATTTACGACTTGAAAAACTTCTCTTCAGTGACTTTCATGGAATGAAACGCATCAGGACCATCTCGCTTAAGACTCCAACAATAGTGTGCCATCATATATTTGTCCCATCTTCCTTGGTAGCGGTCTTCCATTATTTTCATGTTCTGATGAAAACGCTCACCTTGTTCATCACTAGTGTTTCCTAAATTCTCAGGGAAGTAGGATAAATGGCTGTGTAGATAGTGAATATTGATGCTCATATTACATCCAAGATCGCTAAAACTGTCTAGCATGTTGGTCACTAATTGCTCAAAATTACTTGCTATGCAATTGCTTAAAACAATTTTATAGTATTATAATAACGCCATAACAATTTTTATAATAACGCCAGTTTTTAACAATTTATTCAAATGACACCCATGCCTTTCGCTCAAGGTCAGTCATCGAGGTTTTATAATTAGGGTCTTTCATTAGCTGCCTAATCTGCGGACCATCCATTACACCAGCTTTAAGCTTTTCTTAACACTGCAGTAGTCGCGCGGATTACATATGTAATCCAGTCATGCAAAATTATGAATTTCACAATTGTCTGCAATCGATATTCATTGATTTTGCGTACTATAAGAATTATGTTTATGTTGTTTTTTTAAATAAATATAATATAAAATAAAGTAATAATAAAAACTAAAACAAATAACTAAGCATTTTCAAATTGCCATCTCTTATTTTAAACATTAAAAAACGGATTACATATGTAATCCGCGCGACCACTCTCGTCACACTTAGATACGCGACTACTGCAGGGTTAACTTATTCCCGGTATTTTCTACTTATGTAGGCAAAACATGGTTCTTCTTTATCAATTGCTTATCAAAAAATCTTATACTTGAATTTTAATAAACTTAATTTTAAAAAAAATTTTTTTTTTTAATTTCTTTGAAAAAATGTCAGATAATAAAAGAAAACTAAGATGTTTATTAAAATTGGAGAGATTTTCTATCAAGTAAAAAAAAGTTTTTGCAAATCCGTTGAAAAATATTAAAGATACAGGGTTTCAAAAGCGCAGCCTACGTAAAATTGTGACATTTTTTTCACCTTGAACGTCGATATCTTCAAAACCGTCAGAGATATTGTAATTTTATGTGAAAAAATTGAAAATTCTAATATTTCTTCATTCGTCATCGTAATACAAATCGGTAGATCAATGTAATAGATATAGCAAAATTATCAGAAAAAGAACTGATTTTCATGTTTTTGCCTATAATTCAAAAACTCGAGCTGATGGAGAAAAACGAAGTCCATATTTGAAATCAAGAAACCAAACTAGTCTATAATCAGCTGAAAAATCTCCGGCACCAAAATGTCTGTCGGGCTATGTAATCTGTATTCACCGTTGTTTTTTTCGACTAAGACGATGGGTGATGCGTACGAAGATTTTGAAACACGAATTATTTCGGAACGTAACAAATCGTCTATTATGTCTTTTACCAAAGGTCTTTTGGCAAACGGCAATCTATATGGTTTCATATAGACAGGGCAGTCTGTGGTTAGCGTGATTTTCATCTTGCCCACGTTACATTTACCGATATCAGATGCTGCGCACGAGAGCCGATTTTTATAGCGAGAAAGAATATTTTTCAAATCAGCGAATTCTCCATCGGCCAGAGTTTTAGCACCAATAGTCGAAACTTTTTCTTGCAACCAACATTGGTCGCAACACGTTATACCACTTTTAATTTCCATGGTTATGTTTTCTTTTTGTGAATCTGGTAATGACACTTGTGACGGAACGCGATTAGGAACAATTGAAGATGAGTGAAAATGGATTTTTTTCACTTTTTTTTTTTGAAAATGTGTATTTGGAGCTAAAAAAGCTAATGGTGAAAAAATTTCTCGCCGCTCTCAAGTGGTTCAGAAGTTACAGGGCTCGGAAGTTGAGAAAATGGACCTCAAAAACTTGTGAGATTTTTTTCATTTACCTTCAAAACCTAGCATTACGGGTATGAAAAGAAAGGTTATGCTGTTACCTATTCAACGAGCTATCAATCATTAAAATCCACGCATTACTTTTGAAGATATAGCTTTTTACATATTATGCACACTTGACTGTTCACACTTTTACAAAATAACCAAAACGTAAGTATAAAGATCAAATTGGAAAAGTAATATAAGCGAAATGCGAATAAAGTAGGCAATGAAAGTATTTAAATCCTACCTGTTAATGTTGATCTTAAGACATTTTAGAAAAAGTTTTCATATATTGCGAATAAAAAAAAGAAGCGCAGTCGCATGTTCTGGGGCCGAATCGCCGCATCCGTGAACGAAACGGCTTTCGTATGAGAAAAAACTAATCGTATGAGAATCTCATGAGATACGATATAAATCTCATGAGATTCTCATATGATTATTTTTTCTCATACGAAAGCCTTTACGTTCACGGATGCGGCGATTCGGCCCCTGATATACACGTTGTATATTAAATAATCGCGCGATTTTTTATAACAATTTTTCATATTTTTTATATACAGATTTGATTTCCTGCATTGTCTACTTTATTCGCATTTTTCTTAAATAAATTTTTTAATTTGATGTTTATACTTACGTTTAGGTTATTTCGTAAAAGGGTGAACCGCCAAGTGTGCATATGGAAAATGCTGTATCTTCAAAAGTAATGCGTGGATTGGTAGCTCGTTGAATAGGTAACAGCATTACCTTTCTTTTGATACCCATAATGCTAGGTTTTGTAGGAAAATTTTAAAAAATCACAAGTTTTTGAGGTCCATTTCCCCAACTTTCAAGCCCTATAACTTCGAAACAAATTGAGAGCGGCGTGAAATTTTTCCGGATTTGAGATTAGAAGGTCTTAATACATATATTCCACAAAAAAAAATTTATAAATTTTGAGTATTCGTTCATCTTCAATTATGCCCGCGATTAAAATTTTTAAATATTGATTGTTCGTAATTAATTTTGTTATAGGAGCAATAACTAGTAATTGATCGGAGCAAGTCATTGCAACTTTCATAAAAGTTTACCGAAAGTGTCTTTTTTAAATCCAAGTCATTCATACCGTTGATTACGTATTTTATAATTGACTGTTCATCCAAATTACCACGTCGACCAATAGCGATCACTTTATAAAAAAACTCTTCCGGCCTTTGCTTAGCACTTCGTCGCGTATTCATTAGTTCAATATGTATATCGGCCGAATTAATTATTGATGGAAACTCTTTTAAAAAAAAATCAACGAATTGTCCCCATTCTAAAAGAAAATGGGACAAAGAATCAATCCACATTTTAGCAACACCCTGTAATTTAGCTTGCACTGCGAATAATACTAATTTGTCGTCCCAACCATACGCCTGTTTCAATTGTTGAACTTTTGTTATAAATTGTACCGAACTAATTGTTTTATTCATTAGGTCAAATGTTGGTAAAATGGTTATCACATCGTGCACATTTGCAAACGGATTGCCAGCTCGAACATTTTGCGACAATGTATTGAAATTATTTTGGCCGCCATTTTCGTTACCATTAAAACATGGTGGCTGTTGTGGCTGTGAGTAATTTTGTCAATACGGCGGTAAATGGCACGGAGCACAAGTAAAAGGAACACTACAAATCGTCGGTTGAAGAATATTTGTATACACTGGTGGTACTGTAACATTAGTCATATTATTTCTAGAAAACACGTGCGGCGAATTGAAATTTTCAGCTATTACCGGCACCTTTGTTGGTATTTCGCGTTGTTGTTCGAGCGAGCAAACGAGTCTCGCACCGTGTGACTTCACCGTTGCAACAGGCTCATTCGTAGCCACGTGCTGCACTGTCTTGGCGATTGCCCTTGAAAACCGCATCTGTGCATGTATTGCATCCGAAGTAGGAACATGCTCAATCGCTGCGCGTCGCGGATCGAACTCAACGTGAGCTGGCGACGAACGACTCACCGGAACCTCTTCATCACAAAATTGCCTCGCAATGCGTAAATTCTCTAAATTATTTTCAATATTCCAAACACGATACTCCATACTATCGCTCGCAACCGCAGTACAAAACCGTTCACTGTTAAAATGTTCGTCTAACCGATTAACGTGAACTGTTTTATTTCCCTGCGACGGGAGCCCTAGCGCTCTTAATTTGCTTCGCAACTGATCAACCTTCAGTTTTTTAAAATTTTCCATATTTTCTTTCTTTTTCACGTAGGCACTTATTCCACTTCTGAATTTTGTTAAGTTTTATTTATTTTTAATTTATCAATTAGTTTTTTTTCTTATTACACACAAATTCTTATTCGATTTCTTTCATTTCAAACCGCCGCGTCTAATCAGTTATTTTCTCTACTTATTCTTTTTCTTCTTTCGGCGTCATTCTGAAGTTGGCTGGTATTTTAAATTAGGGTGTGTTTGGAAATCAGGGAAGGGATATCAGGGATGACAGAGGAAAAGGAATATTAGGGATGACAGAATTAAATTCCTTCCAGGTAGACTCGAAAACGACGAATAGCATAAATAACAGCCAATGTTTCGAGTTCAAAACTATGGTAGCGAGTTTCCATATGGCACCGAACCCATATGAACTGGCATCACAGTGTAACTCTGTTTCTCGTTTTGGATTATAAATGGACAAAACTGGACCCGAAATCAATATATTTTTTAAATTTTCAAAAGCTTTTACACACACTTGATCAATTTCAAATTTCGTGTTAATTTTCAACAAATGGTAAAGGGGCCGTGCTATTATTGAAAATGATTTTACAAATTTCCTAAAGTGTGAACAGGGGGGTTACTCTGTAAGGCGATGCGAATGTGAAATTTTTCGTATTCGAACAAATGCTACCCTGTAATTCGATATTCGCATTAAAATATGCGATTTTAGAATTTGAATTTTTCCCTTTTCGTAAATTGAATTCGGAGCACTTTGTAACTCGGATGCGAATGTCAAACTAGGTCGATTTTTGGATATTCTATGCGTTATAAGTCTAGTAAATGAATTCAATGCGAAACGATGTAAGTTTTTATAAAAAAGCCAAAATATTTTTTTAAATATTAAAAATTTATTTATTTTGTTGGTTTTTCTTATTTTAAACATTTTTGCTCGCAGGACTTCCACACAAAAACACACTAGCTAAAGGCAATTTGAAGTAATTGTTGAGTTTATGACTGCTCACCCCGACTTGGCAAAAGGTCACATAAAGACCCCCAATGCGAAGACAGTTTCAAACAACCTTTGGAGTCGCTTGGCAGTGGAGTTAAATTCCAATGGGCCTTCAACGCGTGATGCGGCTTCATGGAAAAAGGTATGTTAGTTGGTTTATTCACAGAAAAACTTAAATATACGAAAACTAAATGTATGTAAATATGTAGGTTTGGGTTGACTACAAAACACACCTTAAATGCAAGCTAAGTAGGAATAAAGCCAGCATTTCTGGCACCGGCGGCGGCCCTTCGCGGTACTGCTCACTAAGTCCGCTGGAAGAGCAAGTCAGCCACTTGTTAAAAATGGAAGAAGCTGTGGATAGAATGAGGATAATGGAATACGGTTGCCAAGATTTTGCTCATACAGAAAATGCGAGTACCACACTTGAGGATGTAATCGAAGAATGCTTCAGCGAGGAGGATTTCGTTATAGATGATGGCAACACCAACACCACCAACGAGAATGTTCCAAGGCCATCAAATGGACAGCAACAAACTAAAGAAAGCAGAGATGCACTCCTTAAAAGACAAGTGAGCAACCAAATCTCTTACCAAGAGAAACAAATAAAAATATTAAAAGAAATAAATTCAAATCGTTCGCAATTAATTCAACAAACAGAAAAATCAAATAACTTAAAAGAGAAAAAGTATAGATTGGCAAAAGAAAAGTTTGAGTATAAAATAATATATAATTCAGAGAAAACTAAAATTAAAGTGGATAAACTAAAATATAAAAAGATATAGATTTTTTTATATAGCATATATTTGCTAATTTAATGTTCCTGTCAAGTCTGAAAGATCTGTGAATTAACTTTTAAGTTTTTTTTTTTAATTAGTAAAGATTTTTATCATTTGCTGTGCAAGTTAGTAAGAATGAATTAATGTTTTTGTTTGTTGTTTACTTTTACTTGTTTACTTTATATATAATATTACTATATTCAAATAAAAAGCTTTTTGTGTTTGTTATGTTGACATCTTATTTTCTGTGTATTTGTTTATTTTTGACGTGACGAAGTTACGGTTTACCGCGAAGGTTTCCAAAAAAGGTAGTCATGATTTCAAGATGCAACCACATAAAGCAGTAAAAATGCTACAACCATGAAAAAACGTTGCATGGAATTTTTACTCTATGACTACTGGATTAACGATAAATTTTAAGGATCGAAAATGATGGTGAGGTCTTCGGGCACATGATAAAAATACAGAAAAATTGACGGCGTCATGAGGCTATCCATGGAACCGCCTAAAGTGACGCATATACATCACTTTTGCTGGATTAATTGCATGCAGCTAAGGCAAAGTTTATACATCAAGAAAAGCACAACCAATGTAGATGCCAACACCAACATCACCTCAACCTCAACATCAACATCAACATCAACATCAACATTAACATCAACAACAACAACAGCAACAGCAACAGCAACAGCAACAGCAACAAGAACAACAACCGATGTTGAATGTGAACCACACCTAAACGTCAAGTTTTTCTGCATTTCATTTGACATTTCTCAATTTCAGACTAACTCAATTTGAACCATGGAAAGATACACAATCGAGCAACGCGTTAAAGTTATTTATTTATTTTATTTATTTATTTATTTATTTAAAGGCAATGTTCACATATAAGACTTATAGTCTTTTGAATGCAGTAAGAATAACAAATTTAATAACAACAAGTTATATACAACATACAACAAAATATAATAAATTAAACTTAGGGCTTAACCAATAATTTAAATTAAAAAGTAAATTTTAAGGAAAAAGTAAATTTAAAATTAAATTAATATCCAAAGAGTTTTTATCAAATGTATGCAAAATAATCAGAAGATTGAAAGAGAAAAGGCACGAAAGAGATAGAATTATGAGAAAATTTTGAAGATTTCTTGCTTAAATTCACGTTTATTCGTCATACTTTTAACAGCTAAAGGCAGCGAATTCCATAATCTGATCGCGTTCACAAAAAATAATCTGCTGGAATTTAAATAGTTATGGCTAGGGATAATGAGGTTCATGTTTCTTGCTGATCTACAGAACTGAAGTTTGTTGAATAAGTATTCTGGAGCTTGTGTATTAATCAAATTATGTAAGAAAATACAATTTCTGGCATTCAAGTAACTTAAAATATTGCATCCAAGTATTTGATTGCTCAAGTGGCTTATTCGGTCGAATTTTTTAAGACCATTAACGTATCTTATTACATTATTAAATGCAAGTTGTAGCTTATGACTTGACCTGGAATCAGGCTTACTGTATACCACCTCGGAGTAGGAAATTATTGGCATTATGAGCTGGATAGCTAACTTTTTTCTGGTATCACCAGGTACAAAAGATGCAGTTTGTCTCAAGTTTCTAAGGATGTAATAAACCTTGCAAACTACGGAATTTATATGATCGTCACAAGAGAGAGAAGTGTTTATGTAGAATCCGAGATTTTTAACCTTCGTGACAAAATTTAACCCAAAACCATTAAGAATAATTGTCGGTATATTATGAAGGAGGTAGCATTGTTTCTTAATCGGCAAGACATATGACTTGAGAGGATTAAGTTCAAGCTTATTAGCCTTAGCCCAATCTGAAATATTGGTCAAATCTTCATTTACCATTATACATAAGTCACTAACGAGACTAATAGGTTTTGCAAGGTAAAATTGAAGGTCATCAGCATATGCATGCATGGTGACATGACGACATTTAGTGAAAATACCATTTAGAAAGATTGCAAATAAGAGGGGGCCAAGAACAGAGCCTTGTGGCACCCCACAGGTTAAATTACTGAAAGCGGACAGACTATTTCCCACCCTTACTCTTTGAGACCTCCCAGTTAAGTAATTATATATCAGACGGACAGCTGAACTAGAAAATCCAAATCTGTTCACAAGCTTATGACAAAGTATTGAATGATCAACAGAGTCAAAAGCTTTAGAAAAATCTAGCAGACAGAGCAAGCTTAAATGGCCTAGATCATATGATATTCTAATGTCGTCTAAAATCTTTACTATGGCTGTCGAGCAGCTGTGGCCAGGTCTAAAGCCAGACTGAAAAGAGGATATAAGACCATGATCTCTGATATGACCAGAGACTTGCGCAGCCATGAGCGACTCAAATACTTTTGACAAACATGATAACAGACTAACAGGACGAAAATCAGACATTTCACGAGCATTGGCCTTTTTAGCTATGGGGATAATTGTTGCTGCTTTCCAAGCATCGGGGAAGCTGGAACTTGTGAAACAATAATTGAATATATGTGTCAAAGGACTTAGAATATACGGTAAGATAATTTTAATAAATTTGATAGATACTCCATCCTCACCCACTGCATTCGACTTAATCTTATTTACACAACGAGCAACATCACACTCACCAACAGCCGCAAAATTAAAGTTAAATGGACATTCAAAAGTACGAAGATACATATCACAAGCAGACGAATTAACAAAATGAACTGAGCTTGCAGTAAAATATTCATTTAGACTATCAGCATCTATACAACATTCATTAGACGTGACTTTACTAACTCTTGCTTGTCTTAAATTACTCCAGAGCTTTTTCATAGGTTGTGATAAGTTTAGTTTGGACATAAAGAAAACACGTTTCGAAGACTTAACAGCAGAATTGGCTTCATTTCTAGCCCTTTTGTACTGTTCCCAGTTGGAAGTTGATGGGTTTCTTTTCCAGCGATTATAACATTTATTCCGGTTTCTTAGAGCCAATTTAACAACACAAGTAAACCAAGGACAGCTTATGTTGGAGACACGGCGAGTAATTAATGGTACATGCAAGTCTTACAACGCCCTTATTAAATTATTAAAAAAACTCAACTTTTCATTAGCTGAGCTAAAAAACCAACTCTCCGACCAATTTATATTTGAAAGGTCATTGCACAAGGCATCATAATTTATACTTTTGTATACTTACAGGGAAGTGAAAGAATTCTCAATAACATTAGGTGACAGATTGATATTAAAAGTACAAAACAAAAGATCATGGTCGGATACAAACGATAGTTAATCAAAAAATAAAACCGTGGAAAGATCAGAGACAACAAAGATATCCAATAAACTGGGAGAAACATTATTCCCATAGCGAGTGGGTAGACTAGTGTTAACTAATTGGAGACCAATCTCGCAAAGACAATCGTAAAACTGATCAACTAGATTATCTTGTGCTAAAATGTTTATATTAAAATCTCCACACAGAATGAAATGATCGTACTCTATTGCACAATCCGACAACGTGGAAAACAATCGGTCCAAACTACAATGACGATACGGATTATATACACAGGACAAGAACACTTTAGTAGAATTATCATATATTTCAACACTTAAAAACTCCACCTCATAACCACTGGACACACCTAACAATTTAAAATTCAGATTATTTCTACAATATATTGCCACGCCCCCTCCTTTTTTATTAATTCTATCATTTCTGAACATTTTTGAATTTTTTATATTCAAACAAGAGTCATATATATCAGAGTGAAACCAGGTTTCAGAGACACAAATGACATCAACAGCAGAATTTTCAAGCAGTGCCGTACACAATCAAGTTTTGTATCATTCAGACTTCTAGCGTTAAGGCCCAAACATAATAGGCTCGAGCTGGCTGCAGCTAATGTCAAATTTTATACGACTACATAGAAATGATGCGTACAAACCATAATAGCTCGAGCCAGCTTTTTCGTCAAGTTTCGTTAACTTGATCTGGCTGCAGCTAGAGCGATTCAAATCGAATACTCCGTAAGGAATCGTTTGTTTAAATTTATTTATAAATTTATTTCCGCAATCCATTCTAATAATTATAAATTCAAACGAACAAAACGAATTGATGTAGAAATTGTTGAATTTTTCAAAGCAAATGTGAAAAGTAGTTGTGACATAAAGTCGAGCGCTGCTCAAGTCATTTTGGTCAAATTAAGCATTTGACAGAACTTGAGCCAGCTTTTCGTTTATTTTGGACATTAGCTGCAGCCAGCTCGTTTGTCTATTATGTTTGGGCCTTAAAGTGAACCACTCTCAAGCCTGAATGCTGTTTACATAGAACGCTTATCAGACTCTTATGGATGTCGCTATTGTGCGATAGATTTGACACCATACTTTATAACAATAGTAACACAAATGTAAGCATGAAAGTAAGCAAGAGGATGGAAAGAAGAAAGTAAGAAGACAAAGAAAAGAAATTGACAAGAAAACATTACATACAATAATTCAATTAAGAATGTCAATAATAATATAAAAAATTAAATGAATAAGAAGAAAAGGAAAAGACATGAAATCATAACATTCAATAAAAAAAGAATTAATAACGCAAAAATTGATATAAAATACATAGAATTAAAATAAACGCAACGAAGCTTATCCATCAGCGGCCTCATCAGCACGTACAACATTCTCCAGCTCTTCAATGCTGTTGACACGAATTCCTTCTCCCCCTTTTTGCATTCGGATGAATACAGCTTCACGCAATGTAAAAACATTGAAGATGCTTTTATTCCGCTTACAGACAATAGCAGCTTGTAGAACTCTTCTAGTGCCTGCAGAAATACTCTCATGCAAGTACACATTGTTGCTAGAGTCAATACCACAGTCACTAAGATTTATTGCCTTCTTTGCTAGCCTTCGGTAGTCACCAAAAGCTTTCAGCACTCTATTTCTGTCGTAAGGTGTGTAGAATTTTACAATCACCACAGAGCTTTTATTGTTATTTTTATTCGTATTTTTTGTTCTAAATATATCTTTGACTGGTGGTGATTGAAACCCAATAAAACGGCAAATTAAATTAAGCTTGCTCTTGAGATTCTCATCTGCAGAAAGAGGCAATCCGAAGAGAACAGCGTCCGAGGAGTGATCAATATAGGTGTTACTACTGCTGTTAATGTTGTTATTGTTGTTGGTAAATGCACTCAGTTGCTGATCAAATTGATCACAGCGTTCAGTTAGTGCAATCAGTTGTGACTCAAGAGAGCGAATTTTAGAGTTACTTTCACTCAGTTGGTTCGTTAGCATACCCACCTCGCTTTCCAGTCTGCTGACCAGTCGAGAGAACAGGCTGTCTGTGTATATGCGGAGACGCTCTTCGAGTTCTTTGAATTCCTGCTTTGAATGGGCTTTCAGCCTCTCTTCAACAGCAAGTAGTTGAGCTCCAATAGCACCCACACCACTAGACGATATCGGCGTACTTTCACTTTTGTTGTTGTTGTTGAAGTTTTTGCCTCCACTGTTATTACGAAGGCGAGTTTGCATAGGTGACGGTGACATGAGGAAAACAGACGAGCCTCAGTACCACGAGCCAAGTAAAAGGCGAAGGCGAAGTCGACAAAACTAAGAAAAGTCCGTACCGCGACAAAACGATGATGACTAATTTACTTCGCTGACAGTTTGTTCACTTTAAGTTTTTCTATTCTTAATAATTCTAAGACTAAACGACCAATTCTTATAAATATTTTGTGCGAACCATATATTTTCAGTGCAGAATAAACAGCGCGATTGAGACTTAGCCCCAGTGTATAAAAACAAAATGAAAGCCACTTTTATTGCGATTTACATTGCACAAATCTAGGACCGAGACAAAACACGTCCGCACGCTCGCGTTTCGATTTTTGACATTCAGGCTTATTATGAAAATGGGCTTTCAAATCAAAATGAAAATCGGCCCTTAAAATTTAACCACCCTTTTGATATATATTTATTTTAATTTTTTATGTTGAACAAAATAAATTTATTCCTTATAAACTTATAAGGAATATACACTTAAGAAATAAACTTTTTCTTTCTTTTATCTGAACATACTGTCTCTTATTTGGTCTCTTATAACTGATGCAGTTCTAAAATAATTTGAATTTTCTATTTACATTATCATAATGAATAGTAGAAGTGTCATCTTCGTCATTTTGTATATCTGGTGATTGAGGTACTTTGTAAATTAAACAAATGTTATGCAGACAGCACACATTTAAAATTTAGATGTTTTCTCCGGCGCGTAATATAGCTCTCTCGCTGCCATCAAGCATCGAAAGCGACTCTTTAAAACACCAAAAACTCGTTCTATTATAGAGCGTACTTTAGAAAAATGTCCGTTAAAAATCAATTCTGCTGTGTGTTCAACGGTATTTCGATATGGCGTCAGGATCCATGGCTCGAGTGGGTATCCAGAGTCACCTTGAAAGATGCGATTAGGCTTACAATTAAATAAAAAAAATGCATGTCGTTTAACTTTTACCTAATATCCATGTTGACTTGTCTCCATTCTCAAAATTTCTTTTCAAAACTTCCCTTGCTTGTGAAAGGTTCCACACATGTGAATCATGCGCTGCTCCTCCATATCGCGAAATAAGTCAATTTCACATCAATAATAAATTAACAAAATTGGTTCCTTAAAACACTTACCACCAAAGCGTTTATACTATGTTTCAATTTCCGGTTAAAGTACAAATGTTCATTTATACGGGGGCGCACCATCTCGATATGAGTGCCATCCACAACTCCAATTACTACCGGTATGCCTAATTTTGTATAAAAGAACTTTTTGCAATTTTTTTTTTCATCATCCGTCATGATGAAGTTAATATGGCGTGGGCACAATATGGTCACTATTGCTTGGCAAACCTCAGAAACGCAGGAAGATATGGTTTGTTGTGCAAGTCCCAAGTGACGATCTTCCAAGGAACTTGAGGGTGCAAGGAACTTAAGGGTTGAATCTAGCTTTATTGTTGGTGATACTGCGGAAGACCTTATTGGTGTCTTCAATTCGTTTTTTATGCTGTCAAGAACGTACGCAAAGGCCTGTTTGTTCAGTCGGAAATTTTTCACAAAACTATGGAACAAGAAACAATTAGTCAATTATGTATTTATGAACTTATGCCATCTACCTTTTATCGTTAAGACTCATAACGTCCGAATGGTCCCGTATGATTTTTCGATGGACTCTTTCTTTTCCATCATCATTTTCAAAAAAACCATAACGCTACCGAATCCATTTTCACAAAAATTAATTAATTTGTTGACAAATTTATTTATATTGTTTTTTTTTATGTTGTTTCACACGACTATTCGTAAATTTTTGATGTTTAAGTAGCTGGTGATGCACACATTCTTTAAATGTTTGAGGAATGCAAAGCAAGCAACACTTTATTTAATGCGAAAGAGTTACAGAGTACGATTTTAAATTGGAATCGCATTTGACTTTCGGATCGGATTAATTTTCGCATCGAGTTACAGAGTAACCCCCCAGAGCCCCAGAAAGGATTGCAATTCTCGCTGCGTTTTGGGCAGTGGATAGTTCGATATAGCATTTATATGATTTTCTGATGGACATATACCACATGCGGAAACTTTGTATCCCAAGTATTCAATTTGATCATATGCAAATCTACATTTATTCATTTTTAATTTCAAATTATGATTTGCTAAACGTTGCAAAACTCTAAAAATTGTATCAAAATGGTCCTCAATGTTCTTACTAGCAATCACAATATCATCCATGTAAACAATTATTTCATTTTTATCAATGAAGTCTTTTAGAATTTGTGTAATAAACCTTTGGAATATAGCCGGTCCATTCTTCAAACCGAACGGCATTCTTAAAAATTCAAATTGACCATTTGGAATCACAAAAGAAGTATACTGAATCGAATCTTCTGCCATTTTGATTTGATGGAACCCTGAATTTAAATCTAGCATGGTAAAAATAACTTTGCTTCTAAACTTTTTGTTTCTCTGCAAAAGAAAGACGCCTAGGTGCACAAAATGTTGGAGACTTCGATGTCAAAACGATACGAGCTTCATAAGTATTATTAGAAAAAATCATCATTTAGCTGATCCAAGTATGTTTAAATTTATTAATCAAATCCACAGACATATTTGGGTTAATATTAATTTCAGTTTCCATTTCAATACTTAAGATTTCTTTAACAGCAATATTAAAATCATCAATTTCTTCGATATATTCTTCACATTTTTCAGAAACGTTTTCCTGTAGTGGAATTCTGTAACTTTTTCGCAACTTCCGATCGGAATCGTAATTTGCGACTTTTTTCGGTTGCCATACTGAAAACGGTATTCACTAACTTCTACTTTGCGGCAAATTTCGGTCGAAAAAAGTTTACGAATTTAAGTGAAAAAAGTGGCAGCACTACTTATTTATCGGTGAGAAATGTCATTTTTATTCAGTTACTCGCTGATAGACCCGGTTTAACTCGGGAAAAAAATATAAAATTTGACATTTAGTCATTGTTGTAATAATTTAAAAATCCAAATAATGAGAATAAGCCCATGATAAAGGTAGTCAAAATGCAATTTTGAGATTTTATTATTTTAACAACAAAAACAGCTATTGTACAATTTTTTAGCAAAAATTGGCAATTTTTAGGTACAAAAAAAAATGTTGAGCAAAATTAAAAATATATATATATACGCTAAACTAACAGTACCTTTCAAATAGTTTTTATTAAGAATTGAATTTATCAACGAAAAAAATTTAATGAAATATATTCAAAAACAACGGAGTTATTTGCATCGAAAGTAAAACATACGAATTTAAGATAGTTTTTTGTTATTCTAAGGAAACGATGTTATGAGAAAAAGAGGTTGTACTAAAAGTTTGTGCAATTTTGAAAATATGTGAATGTTTTTGGTGTCAAAATAACAGAATTTTTTTTTTTAAATTTATTAGACGAAGATTTTCGCTAGAAAAAAGTATGCTAGTATGTAGATTTTCGTTTCTTGTAAAGGGACGGAAGAGGCGTGGTTAAAACTAAGTATGCAATATCCTTTGGATTAAGTAATATGTGTGTTGAATTTGAGTAAAATCCTTAAAGCCGTTAAGATTTGTATTCTGGTCAAACAACAAACAGAAAGTGAATATTATTAATATAGATAAATAAATATTTAAATTCAAAATGATCAAATCGGCTAAAGTTGGTAGCAGCCAGTGGCATAAAAGCGCAATGCTTCATAACCTACAAGAAAATAGAAAAGTTCCAATATGTCTATGAATCATAAAACATTTACTTGATTTTCAGCTAATAAACCAGTGAATCTATTTCGCTGTAGACGGTCGTCTAAAAAGTCAATGCGCTCATAAGTTATATTTGGCGTGATGCGATACAAATTTTTGAATTTGTTCAACTCCAAATCAAAGGAAAATCAACTCTTTGAAGAAATGATAGTTCTAAATTCATTTCACGAGCATGAGCGCAGCATCCATTGTCAAATAACTAAAAACCATTTTATGCTACAAAAAATACTAGAGATTAAAATTTTTCATTTCAAATTAATTTATTGTAAATAATTTTAATTTCAAAAAACTTACAGATATTTTCGACTCACTTTTCTACAAGAAAATATTCGTCGCAAAGTTGTACGATTCGTTTGCGACAAACTTCCGATACTTTTACCGACAAAATCGGAAAAAGTATTTACTGAATATCACTTTCCGAAAATTATCGCAAACAGAACTTTGCGACACCGAATATCGGACGAAATGTGTTACAGAATCCCACTACTGATCATTAATTATGTTTTTGTCGAAATAATTTTCACAATCACTGATAGTTTTGTGATAATTGTCAAATTTTTTTATTACATTTTCAAATGGTGTTTTATTTAAACATAAAGAAATATTAAAAAGTTTAAGAAAATCTCTTCCCAAAAGTATTGAAGATGGTAATATGTCATCAGCTAATATAAATAAATTCAAAGGTCTAGTTAAACTGCATCAAACAGCGTGTTTTGTCAAAATGTTTAATGGTCACATTGCCAATCCCTTTATATTTAGAATGTTGTGCGCTGTTTAATTTCAAATTTGGTTTAGCTGCAACCGCTAGGGATCGCCGAACAAAGCTCCTGGAACTGCCCGTGTCCAACATACAAAAAATAGAATCAAATTGTGGATTTTCTACTTGGTCTTCATTCAAAGCGACACTTACCATTTGCCTATAATCAATATGTTCAGCTGATTTGTTATTATCCATTACAGTTGCTGGGACAATCGCGAAATTGGTGATCAGATCTTCCACACTTAAAACAGAAACCTCTTGGACGCTTTTCTTTAGTACAGTTGTATGCGAGTTGTCCAAACGCTGAACAGTTATAGCACCTAATATTTGGTAAAACTTCTCCGCTGCCCGCTGTATATACCGTCTTGCTGTCTCCCATTAATTTTTCATATTTTGGAATAATTTTTTTAAATTCTGCAATCGACGAAACATTGTAAAATATAGACGCTTTGGATGTCCTATCTCCTAGTCCTTGTATAATATATTCAACCAAGTCAGATTCGACCACCGATGCGTCTCTTGCGATTTCTTGCATAATCAGCACATAGTGATGCAAATTTTCCTTGCCATGCTTGCATTCAAATTTAACGATTCACGGCAGTCGAAGTCGCTACGCTGCTCAAAATCTGTTACTAGTTGTGTACTCGTTGTCACACCACCATTTGCTTCTGGGACTAAAAAAATTTGATCATCCTCAATAGACACTGCAGCTGTTAAGACCACGAGGTTCTGAAGTTGTTCAACACTTGCTGCATTCACTGCTTGCGTACCAAACGCGCCAGTGGATAAATCACCACCGCTGACATTCTCACTAAAGTTTAGCGCCTCATCACCAGTTTCAGATGCATTTGCATCCTTAGGCAAACCAATCACTTGCACCATGAGCTTTTTGAGTTGGCAAATGTTCGCTGTTTCCAGGAATTTTATCCCAGCGTCTCGCAAACTTCTTGCAATTTTTTTCTCTTGGAACACTGTCCGTTCTTAAGATCTCAGAATTTTCTACTGAAACTTTTACTGATTGTCAATATACTGTTCACTGCTTATTATTTATCTTAAGTTTTATTTGAACTTTTCACTGCTTCTTATTTATCTTGAGTTTCTTTTTATTTCACCCCACATCTGATGTTGCAGTCCTTTAATTTATTTAGCCGCTAAACTAAAACGCACTCTCTACACTTCAACAACGAATGAATTTATTTCTACTTAGCGAGTTATATTTCACACTCAGTGGCGTACCTAGGAGGGGCGGGTGGGGCGGGTGGGGCGGTCGCCCCGGGATCAACGATTTGGCGGCGGCAAAACGAGCTCCGCTGTTCCTCAAAATGAAGAAATGATACACAACAATTTTTTTATAAAAAATTTTGTTATTACAATCTCCATTTTTACATCTATGAAAAAGATGACGTTGACATTTAATATGAATTTTTGATGAAAAATAAAACTTCGATCATATTTTCATATTCTCGAAATATTGAAAACTCAAACTTTTTCTTCATAACAATGAAAAAACTCAAAAGTTAACTTTTTTTGATTTAATTGCTGCAAATTCACATATTATATTCTCGTAATCTAAAATTGCAGCAGTTTCACTTTCGATTGAAAGAATGGCAAGGTTTGATAATTTACTTTGACTCATGGTTGATCTCAAGTAAGATTTGATCAAATTAAGTTTGAATCATTTTTCGCCTCGGGCGCTAAATTTTTCTATGTACGCCACTGTTCACAATAATTTTCTTATATTCTACCAAACATATTCACAATGGTTAATTATTCTACTACAAGCGAAAATGTTTACTTTGAAAATGCTTCAAACACTGTCTAATTTATTAAAAAATTTTAAAATATTCTTAAGTACGTCAAATGATATGATAGTGCTATGCTCGCATCAAAAAATTGCATGGCATTGCATTTATAGGAATGTGGAGTAAAAATATGAACGCATACCTTCAGTAGTTGAAACTTCTCTTTGGCATTCTAAATCGAACTTATTAGCGACTAGTAATATTGGTGCTGGTTGGGCTCCTTTGACACGGCTGATTACATTTTTCATGCCAGATATATCCTTGAAAGGAGATATAACAATAAAAAAAGAGTTTCATATTTTAAGATCAACATAGAACAATTTTACTTGAAAGGTTTGATGATTAGTTAGAGAGTACATAACAATAAATCCATGTCCATTTTTTATGTAGAGGTCCCTCATTGAAGCAAATTGTTCTGTTCCAGCAGTATCCAGTATTTCAAGGACGCATGGGGAGTTGTCGACCTAAAAATTAAATCAATACTACAATGGAATAACATTTAAGTGGAAAATTTTTATTTGAAGATATACACCTAGATCTAAATAAAAATTAAATTAACAATAAAAATATTGATATATTGCCCCCGTGTTATAACTGTAGCCCGTAACCTCTTTTTGAAAATAAAAGTTTGTATATATCCATATGAAGATTAAGAACCAAAGCTTTTTGATCATTTTTATAAAGTCATACTTCTGTATAAAAGTAGTAATAAGAAATGCTACTAGGGAAATTATTTGTTCTATAGTTTCTAATAAACCTCTGCACGAGTGCGCTTGAAATGCGTTTCAAAGCACTCGTTTGTAGTGCAAGCTTTTGCTATGTTTTGCTCTCATCAATGAAATCAAGCCTAATACTACAAAGAGCACTCGTCGCTTGAGCAGAACAAGAACAAACTAAAACCAAAACAATGTTAGGCACGATTTGAAAAAGAAGTGTGCACTGACTAGAAAGATATGTTGTTATGTACTAAACCTCTGCACAAATGCACTCGTTTTTTCACAACAGTAGATCCAACAGTGCAGAGTTCAGAGCTTGACAGAACTCTGTTAGTCAAGCAGAGCGTATCCAAGTCATTTAATGATAACAAACGAACACTGCAGAGCACTCGTCAGCTTCAAATCAAACCATGTTCTCGGTTTGCTTTAACAGAACAATTACTATCAGCGAAAAATGCACCAATCACACCTAACACAACAGAACCTTGGCGAAGTAATTATTTCCACCATTGGCAAATAGAAATGTTATTTTCACGAATTCGGTGTTTGGGCGAACACTAGGTCAAACTAGGTCGCTGAATCCGAAATCGTTGTCAGTATTTTAAAATTATAAAATGTTTAACAAAAGGGCTGCCACCTTATAATGTATTTTTTACGAGTTTTGAACATTATCCAACAGTTTTAGGGGGTCGCTGATTTCGAATCTGAAGTCAGAATTTTAAAATTCAAGATGGATGATAGGGTTGCCACCTATTTTCTTTTTATTTTTACGAATTCGATGCTGGCGCGAACACTAGGTAAAAATGGGTCGCTGAATCCGAATCCGTTGTCAGAATTTCAAAATTGTGAAATTTTTAACCCTTTAGGGCTGCCACCTAAAAATATGCTTTTTGAAAAGTTTTAATCACTATCTTACAGTTTTAGGGGGTCGCTGATTTCGAATCTGATGTCAGAATTTTAAAATTCAAGATGGCTGATAGGGTTGCCACCTATTTTTTTTTTATTTTTACGAATTCGATGCTGGCGCGAACACTAGGTAAAAATGGGTCGCTGAATCCGAATCCGTTGTCAGAATTTCAAAATTGTGAAATTTTTAACCCTTAAGGGCTGCCACCTAAAAATATGCTTTTTTAAAAGTTTTAATCACTATCTTACAGTTTTAGGGGGTCGCTGATTTCGAATCTGATGTCAGAATTTTAAAATTCAAGATGGCTGATAGGGTTGCCACCTATTTTTTTTTTATTTTTACGAATTCGATGCTGGCGCGAACACTAGGTAAAAATGGGTCGCTGAATCCGAATCCGTTGTCAGAATTTCAAAATTGTGAAATTTTTAACCCTTTAGGGCTGCCACCTAAAAATATGCTTTTTTAAGAGTTTTGAACATTATCCAACAGTTTTAGGGGGTCGCTGATTTCGAATCTGAAGTAAGAATTTTAAAATTCAAGATGGCTGATAGGGTTGCCACCTAATTTTTTTTTATTTTTACGAATTCGATGCTGGTGC
Source organism: Pherbina coryleti (assembly GCA_943735915.1). Lineage (NCBI taxonomy): Eukaryota > Metazoa > Arthropoda > Insecta > Diptera > Sciomyzidae > Pherbina > Pherbina coryleti. The sequence goes on along the minus strand of OX030950.1, from coordinate 106,776,717 downwards.
GAACACTAGGTAAAAATGGGTCGCTGAATCCGTCAGAATTTCAAAATTTTTAGGTGGCAACCTTAAAGGGTTAAAAATTTCACAATTTTGAAATTCTGACAACGGATTCGGATTCAGCGACCCATTTTTACCTAGTGTTCGCGCCAGCATCGAATTCGTAAAAATAACAAAAAAATTAGGTGGCAGCCCTATCAGACATCTTGAATTTTAAAATTCTGACTTCAGATTCGAAATCAGCGACCCCCTAAAACTGTTGGATAATGTTCAAAACTCTTAAAAAAGCATATTTTTAGGTGGCAGCCCTAAAGGGTTAAAAATTTCACAATTTTTAAATTCTGACAACGGATTCGGATTCAGCGACCCATTTTTACCTAGTGTTCGCGCCAGCATCGAATTCGTAAAAATAAAAAAAAAATAGGTGGCAACCCTATCAGCCATCTTGAATTTTAAAATTCTGACATCAGATTCGAAATCAGCGACCCCCTAAAACTGTAAGATAGTGATTAAAACTTTTAAAAAAGCATATTTTTAGGTGGCAGCCCTTAAGGGTTAAAAATTTCACAATTTTGAAATTCTGACAATGGATTCGGATTCAGCGACCCATTTTTACCTAGTGTTCGCGCCAGCATCGAATTCGTAAAAATAAAAAGAAAATAGGTGGCAACCCTATCAGCCATCTTGAATTTTAAAATTCTGACTTCAGATTCGAAATCAGCTAACCCCTAAAACTGTAAGATAGTGATTAAAACTTTTAAAAAAGCATATTTTTAGGTGGCAGCCCTAAAGGGTTAAAAATTTCACAATTTTGAAATTCTGACAACGGATTCGGATTCAGCGACCCATTTTTACCTAGTGTACGCCCCAGCACCGAATTCGAAAAATAAAAAAAATTATCTTTAATTTTAAAATTCTGACATCAGATTCGAAAACAGTGACCCCCTAAAACTGTTTTACAATGTTTAAAACTCGTAAAAAAGACATTATAAGGTGGCAGCCCTTTTGTTAAAAATTTTATAATTTTAAAATACTGACAACGATTTCGGATTCAGCGACCTAGTTTGACCTAGTGTTCGCCCAAACACCGAATTCGTAAAAATAACATTTCTATTTGCCAATGCACATTGGGGTTTTTTAAATTTAAAAAAAAAAATTAGGTGGCAGCCCTATCAGACATCTTGAATTTTAAAATTCTGACTTCAGATTCGAAATCAGCGACCCCCTAAAACTGTTGGATAATGTTCAAAACTCTTAAAAAAGCATATTTTTAGGTGGCAGCCCTAAAGGGTTAAAAATTTCACAATTTTGAAATTCTGACAACGGATTCGGATTCAGCGACCCATTTTTACCTAGTGTTCGCGCCAGCATCGAATTCGTAAAAATAAAAAGAAAATAGGTGGCAACCCTATCAGCCATCTTGAATTATAAAATTCTGACTTCAGATTCGAAATCAGCTAACCCCTAAAACTGTAAGATAGTGATTAAAACTTTTAAAAAAGCATATTTTTAGGTGGCAGCCCTAAAGGGTTAAAAATTTCACAATTTTGAAATTCTGACAACGGATTCGGATTCAGCGACCCATTTTTACCTAGTGTACGCCCCAGCACCGAATTCGAAAAATAAAAAAAATTATCTTTAATTTTAAAATTCTGACATCAGATTCGAAAACAGTGACCCCCTAAAACTGTTTTACAATGTTTAAAACTCGTAAAAAAGACATTATAAGGTGGCAGCCCTTTTGTTAAAAATTTTATAATTTTAAAATACTGACAACGATTTCGGATTCAGCGACCTAGTTTGACCTAGTGTTCGCCCAAACACCGAATTCGTAAAAATAACATTTCTATTTGCCAATGCACATTGGGGTTTTTTCCACTTTTTTTGGCATAAACTCATAACTTTTATATTTAAGCAGCTACAGCTCTGAAATTTTCACTAATGACAGTTTATTTAGCCACCTTTGTTTCTACCAAAAATGGGCGGCATGGGTTAAGTGGCACGCCTACTTTCCGTATGGGCTGATGTGTATTATAGAAAGCTATTCGAATCATCATATATCGAAGCTATATCGAATACTTCCAAAGCTATTCGATATAAAAACTTTGAATTGTATGGGTGTTACCACACCCCCTTGTCTAAACTCGTTAAATATTTCTAGTTGAAGAATACGACGATATGAAGTTCCTACCGAGTTTCATTGATTTGTGACTTATAGTTCGAAAGTTATACCAAAAATTTGTGCTGCTGAAAAGTGCTACGCCCCTCTTTCAGCGCCCATAAAGTGTTGCCAGTGGAATGGTACGTGTGATTTGAAGTCGATTTTCCGATTTCCGAGTCTTTGTGACCTATAACTCTAAAGGGATGTTAGAGTTACACGCCCACCATATATACTCGGTGCACTCCTTCTCCCAACTCTAATTGATTTAAAAAAAAGTTGTCAAAATCGGTTGAGAAACACGGGAGAAAATGGTTCTTAACTGTTTTGCTTACTCATATTTATATATAGATATAGATTACGTTAAAGTTTTCGTAATAACTTTCATAAAGTCGACAGAAACGCGTATATTTTGTTGCAGCAGATTTAAAAAATAGTAAAGTAATGCCTTCTCCTTTGCCTTGCATGATGAACGTACATTTTCACGCCACAATTTATACAAATCTGCACTTTTAAAATGGTAGGTGCCTAAAATAAAACATTCCAAACATTAACCTTCCGCAAAGTTCCGCAAACCACATTAGAGTTTTCTATTCTAAAATTCTCCGCTCTATATCACTGTACCTATATCTCTGTGTTGCTAGGAGTTTCAAAAAAGTTCTAGCTCTCCAAAATTGAGGATTTTGTTTTTTATCTCCTAATTTTAAGTTTCGTTGTAAACATTACATTATTATCTAACTAAAACAAATTTTTCTAATACATTTATACACATATCGAAAATAAATACCTGAAGCCTTAATCTCCATTCTTTAGTTAGTTTAAATACGCATTCAAATATTTACACAACTTAGTTTTATTATCAACAAAAGTTCAACAATTTATGCAGCCATATTCTAGTCAAACAAAAACCTTCACTTCAGCAGCTAAAAAAGTAACGGCAAATCGCAAAAAGAAAGCAAAAATCATTATTTTGCTTTGGTTGGAGCTTCTACTTTGCAAAAAAAGTGTTGTTAACCTTTTTCATAAATCTTGAAAAATAAGGTTAATGCCAAAAAATCGTACATTTTCCCCATTGTGCAATGGTAGAAATAATTACTTCGCCAAGGTTCTGTTGTGTTAGGTGTGATTGGTGCATTTTTCGCTGTTAGTAATTGTTCTGTTAAAGCAAACCGAGAACATGGTTTGATTTGAAGCTGACGAGTGCTCTGCAGTGTTCGTTTGTTATCATTAAATGACTTGGATACGCTCTGCTTGACTAACAGAGTTCTGTCAAGCTCTGAACTCTGCACTGTTGGATCTACTGTTGTGGAAAAAACGAGTGCATTTGTGCAGAGGTTTAGTTTCTATCATGGAAAGTGTTAACAGGAAATTCACCAACTCGAATATTCGTTTCACAGAGTTAATTCGCTAATCGATCGCATAGTAAAATTGGCCGAAATATATCTGTGCCATGTTACCTGATAGAATTTAACAGTTTAAATTAAAAACAAATACAATAAGCATTGCAATTGTGAAGACTTCTGCTAAAAAAAAACTTGGCCAAAATTTAGGTAATAGTCGTAATAAATGGAGTACTACCAAAAACTTATACAGAATTAATTTTATTACCAAAACTGACAAACACACATACGGAGAGCAATTAGAGCGGACAACACAATAGTTGCATACAGATCGAACGCTGCTTTGGACCGAATATTTACAAAAAACCAAAATAGAAAACGACTATGAAAACAACGTTGTCTACGAAGTAAAATGCAAAGGCGCCGAGCAAGAGAACTATCACAAAACATATATAGGGACAACAAAAAGAGCGTTTAGAATTAGAATGACCGAATACAAACTGGACATTAGAAATAAAAAAAAAACAACAACAGCACTACCGCAAAATATATTAATTACAGGCCAGCTGTGTGGTTTTGAGGCTGTTAAAATATTGGACGTTGAAAGCAAACCAAAGAAAAGACTAACTTTAGAAAATTTACGAATACAACAGAAAGGAGAAAGGGCAATAAATTTCCAAGAAGACACAGACAACAAACAACAATTATGCAGGAGCATTGGACGTATAAAGTTTAGTTAGACATATTAGTTGGTAAGAAATTTAAATAATTGTTAAAATATAAAATGTAAAAAATAAGATAAAGTATGTAAAATTTTAATTGTTAGTACGGGGTGTTTTTTTAGCTGCATGAGAAGTTTCTATGGTTGTTGTCTATAGTTTGACAGATGAGAATGTCAAACTGTGTTCACATTTCTGTTCAGTAAGGTTTGGCAATTCATCATGAATCGTTTAACGACAGAAAACGCTTCCAAATTGTGGAAATTTACTTTGAAAAAAATAAATCTGTTCATAGAGCACTTTACCGAAGAATTGTGTTTAGTGATTAAGCTCATTTCTGGATAAATGGCTTCTTCCGTTAAATGGCAATAAGCAAAATTGCCATATATGATGCGAAGACAATCCTCAAGCCATTAACGAATCATCATTACATCCTTTAAAATTGACTGTTTGGTGCGGTTTACACGCTGGCGGTATCATCGGTCCTTATTTCTTTCGAAATGAGGAAGGAGCTACCACTACGGTGAATGGCGAGTGCTATCGAACCATGCTGACTGATTTTTGTTTCCAAAAATGAATCAGCTAAACATCGACATTTCGTTCCAACAAGACGGCCCAACTTGCCATACAGCGCGCTTAATCATCAATTTATTGCAAAATCAATTTGGTGACAACTTTATTTCCAGAAGTGGTCCTGTTAACTAGCCCCCTTGCTAGTGCGAATAGTACGAGCGAGTATTGTATAATTTTTGTGTTTTTTAGTAAAATTAAAATTTAAATAAACCCTGAAGATGAACAAAAAATTGAAGAAACGTCGGGGAAAAAATATATTTTTAATATTTTAATTTTAAAAATTCCAATTAAAAGCGTTAATCAATATCCTCCTAAAACAAACAACATACCTTTTTTTTCTTGGCCTATTTTGACATGACAAACAAAAACAACAACGAGGACAACAACAACAAAAAATTTTAAACAGTTTCATATTTTATTTATTCAATAAAAAAACCGTTTGTCGACATCTTTTTCATTTTTGTGTAATTTAATTTTTAGCGAGGCATTTAAGTTTGGGTCGCCAAGGTGAGGATGCCCCTAAGTGCTGATTGAAGAATTTGGAAAGGCAGTGTTCTGGTTGCAAAATTTGGTATTTGGCCAGAGTTAAAAGTGAACAGTCTGTCTTTCACAAAAATGTTTTTTCAGATAGTTATTAAAAATACCAAGCTTTTTTTAATTTTTTAACTGTTTTTTAAGGTGGAAAACGCAGCCAGAGGCCGAAAAAAAGGTCATGTTTGTGAATTTTTTTAAGGAAACCTATGGGATATTTTTATATGAGGGTTTTTATACCTTAAAATATACACATTCAAGAGTATTTTTAGTTTTTTTTTATTAAAAAAAAATTAATATTAAGGTCCGATACAGCATTTTTTGTAGAGCGCTCTGAAAAAAATGTGAAATGCGGTGACCAAGATTGCTCCTCCTAATTTCATCAGAAACAAAAAAATTAAATATATTATTAAACGAGGTACTTAAAACTCGTACTTGTCATAGCCGATTTTGAAAATATTGATTTTTCACAAAATGGCGGACTACCGAACGTAAAAAAACGATTTTCGACCAAAAATTCGTCATAATTTTGCGTATAAAAAATGAACGAAACTACAAAAAAAAATCCTATGACAAGTACGAGATTATTAAGTGCACAATAAGCCTGCAAAAAATCAAAACGATCGGTTCACTGAGCTTCGAGAAATCTTGGTCACCGACTTTGAAAACATGGTTTCGAGAAAAACGAGTTTGAAAATAAGCGCTAGCACTGCGCGCTCTGGAAGGCGGTTCATTCACTTGGCTATAACTTTATTATTTTTTGAGATATCGACTTGAAATTTTCACCACATATTCTTGAGACTTAGGCTTTAATAAAATGTAAAAAAAATGTTTGAAAAAAAAAGTCTGACTGCGTTTCCCCCCTTAAATGCTATAATGTTCCTCAGTATGACTTAGCTTACGTGAAAAAAATCCCAGTGGCTGCCAAGCATCATTGCAAAATTGCTCTAACGCCAATTGCTGCGTCTGAAGCATCACACATTAGGGCTAGTTTCGCATCAGGTACAGGGTGTGCAAGTAATGTGGCTTCGGCTAAGCTGCGTTTACAATATTCAAATGCCTAAATTGCTTCAGAAGTCCAGTTAACTTTGCGCTTGTCGTTTTTTCGCATGTTGTGAGTGTATGCAATAAGCTGCGCTTGTAGCTCTGAAGCGTGAGGAATACATCGGCGGTAGTAGTTGATGAAAGCAAGACATCTGTTGAGGTCACACACTGTGTCTGGCTGTTTGTAATTCGGTACGGCTGCTATGCGATCCAAAGGTGGTCTTAATCATTGATGACGTCCTCTTCTGACGCAGATTGGGCCGAAGATTTAACGAAGGATCTTTCTCTCGAAAGCTCCCAGAGTCTTTTCATCAGAACTGCTCAACGTCCAGGTTTGTGCTGCATGTAATAGGACGGGCATGATTAGTGACTTATAGAGCGTGAGTTTTGTTCGCCGAGAGAGGGCTCTGCTTCTCGATTGCCTACTTAGCCCAAAGTAACACCTGTTGGCAAGAGTTATCCTTCGTTTTATCTCAATACTGACATTGTTGAAAGAGTTAATGCTGGATCCCAGGTAGACGAAGTCCTTAACAACCTCGAAGGAGATGTTGTCAACAGTGACTTGGTTTCAAAAACGCTGGGACTGTTTATTTGTTAACACAAGGTATTTCGTCTTATCTGCATTCACTGCAAGACCCATTCGACTCGACTCTTTCCCTAATCTGGAGAATGCTGCACTGACTTCGCGCGTATTATGGCCAATGATATCGATATCATCAGCATACGCCAGCAACATAATACTTTTGTAGAATATAGTGCCACTGCGTCTCAAATCAGCAGCTCGGATAATCTTCTCCATCATTAGGTTGAAAAAGTCGCACGATAAGGAATCACCTTGTCTGAAACCTCGTTTGGTATCGAATGGAGGAGTGAGATCCTTCCCGCTCTTAACTGTGCTGCTGGTGTTGCTCAGTGTCATTCTGCAAAGGCGGATGAGCTTTGCAGGAATACCAAATTCAGACATGGTGGAGTAGAGATGATTCCTTATTGGACTGTCGAAGGCGGCTTTATAATCGACAAAAATATGGTGTGTGTCGATTTGTTTTTCTGGGGTCTTCTCCAAGATTTGTCATAGCGTAAATATCTAGTCTATGGTGGATTTACCAGGTCTGAAGCCACACTGATAAGGTCCAATCAGCTGGTTTACGATGGGCTTCAGTCTTTCACATAATACGCTCGACAGGACCTTATATGCGATATTAAGAAGGCTTATCCCACGGTAGTTGGCGCAAATTGTGGGATCGCCTTTCTTGTGGATTGGGCAGAGTACACTGAGGTTCCAATCGTTTGGAATGCATTCATCCGACCATATTCTGCATAGAAGCTCATGAATGCATTCAAATAGAGCTTCGCCTCCATTCTTGAAGAGCTCAGCAGGTAAGCCATCGGCTCCTGCGGCTTTGTTGTTTTTAAGCCGAGCTATAGCTTCCAAGACTTCACTATGGTCGGGCAGCGGAACTTCAACGCTGTCGTCCACAATTGGAGTTTCCGGGATATCATCTCTATTGCCGGGTTTGTTGTCGTCGTCGCCATTCAGAAGCCTAGACAAGTGTTCCCTCCACATCATCAGTGTACTCTGGATATCTGTCACTAGATTCTCATTTTAACCCTTACAGGAAGAGGCCCCGGTCTTGGAACCATCGGCCAGGCGTCTTATTTTTTCGAAAAATTTTCGGACCTCATTCCTGTCACCATGCATCTTAATTTTCTCGCACTCACGCATTTCCACTTCCCTTTTATTTCGCCTGAAAATGCGTCTCTCTTCCCTCCTTTTCTCTTTGTATCGCTCTTTAGCAGCACGCGTTACAAACGACTGCAGGGTAGCTTTGTAGGCGACGTCTTTTTCTGCACTGGCGTCGCGACATTCTTGGTCGTGCCACTGCTTTCGGCGAGGGCGGTGATAGCCAATCACCTCTTCGGCAGCCGTACACATGGAGTGGGAAATTTGATTCCAATGCGCGCATATATCGTCGATCGGAGGAGTGCTTTCTTGAAGCAGGAGTGAGAGTCGAGTAGCGAAGTCTTCGGCTGTTCGTTTTGATTGCAGCTTTTCGACGTCAAGCTTTCTCTGTGCTGGATTGCGCGCATTCTTGCTTGCGCACAGGCGTGTACGGATCTTGGCTTCCACAAGATAATGATCCGAGTTTATATTGGCACCACGGATCGCGCGATCGTGCGTTCATCTAAAACACTGGAAGAGTGCCTTCCGTCAATCAAAACGTGACCAATTTGGTTACGCGTCTTTTGATCAGGAGACAGCCAAGTTACTTTATGTTTATTGAGATGCTTGAATCTAGTGCTACTAACGACCATGTTTCACGCTGCGGCAAACTCAATCAGCCTCATTCCGTTATCGGAGATATTGTCGTAGAGGCTAAACTTTCCGACTGTTGGACCAAAGATATTTTCTTTTCTCACCTTGGCGTTGAAGTCACCAAGCACGATTTTTATATCGTGGCGGGGGCTGCACTCATAGGCCTCTTCAAGGCGCTCGTAGAAGCTGTCTTTGGTCACATCGTCTTTATCTTCTGTCGGAGCGTGCGCACAAATCAGGCTTATATTGAAGAATCTTGCCTTGACACGGATTATGGCAAGTCGTTCGTTCACAGGTGTGAATCGCAGGACATGATGCCGTAGTCTCTTGCCAATCACGAATCCGCATCCAAATTCCTGCTTCTCCGCTTGGCCGCTGTAGTAGATATCACAATATGCTTGCCGCGAGCAACCCTGTCCCTTCCATCGCATTTCTTGGATTGCAGTGATATCAGCTTTGTATCTTTCTAGGATATCTATCAGTTGGATAGAGGCACCATCCCAATTAAGGGTTCGGACGTTCCAAGTGCATATCCGTAATTCATTTTCAGTTTTTCGGTTGCGGTAGGCGTCATCAGATTTGGGGATAATTTTTTTACGTTTTTACGTGGTGGGCTTCAAACCCAACGCACAACCCTTTAAAGGCAAGGAGCCCGCCGCTCAGATTAGCCGTCAAACTAACGGTTGCCAGTTTGCCGTTTCTAAAGGACACCACGTAGAGGTTTAAGTCGACTTGAGACGAGTTCGACATGGATAATGCTGGCCTCACCAGGTTGAGGCAGTCAGACTCGTTGCCATTTGAAGATCGCCCCCTTGACCCTCACGCGTTGCCTTGTGAGGATCGTCCTCCACTGATCGTCCTCATTGATATTTAATTTCCAAAATTCGAAAACAGTTGTTTTTGACAGAAGACAAGAAACTTTGGCATAATTGTATTTTAGGGCCCATGCTTAAATATTTTTTTTTTCTTATTTTTATAACATATATATGGGTCTCCTAAATCTTTTGCTGCAAAAAAAAAGGTCGGTTTCGAATGGTTTAGGAGATAAAAATCGTGAAAGTTTTAAAATTCAGTGCAAATTTTCAAGTGTGTGGAAGCTAATTTTACCTTTTCCATAATAATACCTACCATTAATAATGCATATTAAACATGTTAAAATAAGTAATGCAGCATAGTTTCGTTTTATGAAGAAATAATTTTTTTTTTAATGAATTTATTTGGAAACAGTGTCTGAATATTGTGTTGCCGATAAAATATTGGCTCTAATCGGATTATAGATATACAGAAAAGATTCGGTGATTCGGACAAAACTTGTACATTCATGAGCAGGTAAAAAATTTTTATTAAAAATCGCGGCGATTTTTAATAAAAATTGTTTGTCTACGGCGCTCGTATTATAAACCTGCGTAAGAGCAGGTGAAACTTTTTTATTAAAATCGCGGCGATTGAATTATTGAATTATTTCCTTCCACAACGAATTGGCCGGTGTTAAAAATCAGCATTTTGAGACACAAGTTTGGGATTGTGTTGACTTGGTGTAATTAACTTTTTCTTACGTCTCAATAAGAAGCATTTCAAAACATTTACGGTTTGAATCAATTGATTGCGTCATGGTTTTTGTGAATTTTATTTATATTTTTCGATTTTCGAGTTACTTCACACATAAACTCTGTAACAATTTTACTTTAAAATTTCTGTTTAAAATAAATTCCGGCAATGAAAACCTGTCGTAAAAAATCCGCAAAAATAACTGTCAAATATTGATGCGTTCGGAACGTGGAATGACAATGTAACGAATTTCGAATACAACGTAACGATTCAGATCGTAGAATACAACTTTACGAATCCGAAAGAAAATCACAGCTACGACGAATCCTGGAATAAGGCTGTACTTCTTTTTTTTCCAAGGTGACATTTATTGGCGTTAATCGTCAATCCCTGTTGTTGTAAAATGGAGAAAACGGTGCGAAGATGTTCTTCATGTTCGTTTTCCGAGCTAGACATAACAAGAATATCGTCTATGTAAATGTAGACAATATCTATACCTTTGATAATGCTGTTCATAAAACGCTGAAATGTTTGTGTAGCATTTTTCAAACCAAAAGGCATGAACAAAAATTCGAAAAGTCCAAACGGTGTGCATACGGCCGTTTTATCGATTTCATCTTCAGCCATTGGAATTTGGTAATATGCACGAACTGGGTTGATTGTTGAAAAAATGCGTTTTCCATGAAGCTGTTCTGAGAAGTCGTGGATATGTACAATAGGATAACGATCAGGAACAGTGACCTCATTTAGCTTACGGTAGTCACCGCATGCGCGCCATCCACCACTTTTCTTAGCAATCATATGCAATGGGCTGGCCCAAGGACTTTTCGATAACCGACAAATACCTTGATCAAGTAAAAACTTTGTTTCACTTTTGGCGGTTGTGAACTTGTCGCTAGTAATACGTCGAGCACGATCAGCAAAAGGATTTCCCTTTGTATCAATGTGGTGTACAAAATTGTGGCGTCGAGTATTTTCGCTGCTGTTGATTTTGATAGTTGATTTAATAATTTCTACAAACTCCATTAATAGGCCTCTAAAATCATTATCATAGTTGACTGTAGAAACGCCGAATTCGGTTGTGTCTACTAAATTACCATTCGTGATCAGACCAGTGGCTGTATCGATAAAGCGGTGGTGCTTTAAGTCAACCAGAAGATTAAATTGTGTAAGAAAATCCGCACCAATTATTGCTGTGTGCGTGTCGGCCACAATGAATGACCACAATAGCCCCAGACCCAGTTGAAATATATGGTTGCCAAAAGTCTGAATAATCGTTTGATTGGCAGTATACAGTTGTAAAGCATTGAGTTTGATTTTCATATTGACCATGTTGAGCGGTATGACAAATACCATTGAACCGGATTCAACGAGAAATCGAATGCGATTTCGGCGATCAAAAATGTGCAGTCGTGTCTTATGTAACGTGTTGTAGGGTTGGTTTTGGCTGGAGTTGGTTTTGTTGTTGGTTTCGTTGTTGTAGTGTTGGTTTTCGCTGGAGATGGTTTCGTTGTTGCTGCCGCCGACCAGCGTGACTGATGACAGTAACTCTAGTTTGACGAATTTGAGTGAGCGCAATTGGGGCGGCAATGTGCAGTCGATCAAAGATCTTCTACACTGATGATAACATTGTGCTCCAGATGTATAGTGATACAATCAAATTTATCAGCGTCTGTTGTCACGTCACTGAGTCGGAATGATCGCTCCAGTTGAGTAAACCAGAGTTGGGGGCTTTTTTTGTTGAAATTTGTTACATGCATGCTTTGCTAGTTTGCACGTCCATTCGGTTCAGCGTACACATTTTGAAGTGATTCAATGCTGTTCTGCACTGTTTGCAGTTGCTGCTTAACTTCATCATTTAAATGAATAATGTTGCATTGAATGAATAAAAGAACTCCTCGTCGCTTGAATCCCGTACCACTCCTGACCATAACTCGTAACGGCCGTTTCATATGCGCTGTGTCGCTCCGCTAAGCTGCTGGCTATGCTGCTGCTCCGGCCGATAAGCGTGAGTGTGTGTGTCAATGCAGAAAATGTTAGTTTGCACGATAAAATTGACTTGAAATCTTAAGGAGCAAGCTTTAATCTTTTCGCTCGTTTTCTTCAATAACGTTACAATCCAAAAAACATAAAAATTGAGTTAATTACACAGCAACATTCATGTTATCATGATCTATGTTGTGTACAATTTTGGTAACGATATCTTCTTTAATTTTTGCAGGAGAGTTGAATTTGTTATTCATTCACCTCAATATATTTCCGATTAGATCGTATTATATATCGATAATCTCCAGTTTTTTTTTTGTCACTTTGTATGGATTAAATCATGTACATTACAGTAGTACTTGTATATTTGGTGTTTTGTCCAAATTTTGAAAATGGTGACTTCATTTCCTTTATCTGTTCAAAACTTAAAATGCTTCCCCTGAAAAATCTAGTTTTTTGAGTTGTAACGTTATTGCAGAAAACGCTCGTTTTGTTGTTGGGGTCATCACTTTAGTGTTAACATCTAATGTTTAGTTTAATTCAATTTATGAACACACTCAACTTAAGTTACAATATACATTTCAAAAAATAAAACAAAAAAATAGTCAGAATATAAAGGAATGTCAAATAATGGCAAATATGCCAATTAGTTTTTAGCAGTAGAACAGTTGACAGGTGGTGAACAGAGCTGCCACAACTGTTTTAAGCATAACGACATCTGGTAGTAAGTAGAAGCAACATTTTTGTTTTTTAGTACTCTTGTTTGTATAGCCAATACACAATCCATAGTGGTTATTGTGTATTGGCTAATGGTTATTGTAAGAGATTGATCTCCTACAACATAGCTTTAGTTAATACTTAATAATTGAATCAGCGATATTTCTTAAAGCAGGCTTTTGGTTTGATGGTTAGAACATTAAACTATCAGTCGACGGGGTATGGGTTCAATCCCTGTAGCGGGCAACAAATTTTTTTTAAAATAACATTTTCTTGTTGAAATAGACGCAAGCAAAAACAACATCAATTCTAAGAAAAAGGTGTCAGAAAAAGTGTCGTTTTTTGAGATTTCACTCCAGCAAATCACTGAACGAGGAGTAAGAAGCTTCGCTTCAAAAATTGCTAAAAAACTTCGACTTTGCATAGCGCTGGAAGCTAAAGAGTTAAGTTTTTGCAAATTCTAATGATTGTATCCAATTCAGCGGTAAATTTTACATATGAAATGGTTAACCAAAAAGATTGAAAACTAATTTTAATATCCTTTAAATAATAAAACGTGAGACTTTAAAAAAAAATCACACAAAATAACTGTTTTAGCTTTGAGCTGTTATAGTTTTTGAGATATTAAACTCAAATTTCGTGGTTCTTAATTCTCTTGCCACCACCTTTTAAAATTTCTACCACGTACATGAATCAGAAATACTATTGGATTTTAGTACAAAACTTAACTAATCTAATATATTTTACAAGTACACAGAGAAAAAAAACTTATAGTAAAATTAACAACGTTCGTAAAGATTTTACAATTTTGCGTACTAAGAAATCTGCATTTAATTTGAAGCGTTAACATTTAAATCGTTGATGAAACGTATTAAAATTGCTTCACAACACTGTTTCTTTGAATTTGTGTCGAACGAAGCTTAGACCCCTTTTACATTGGTCAAGACTTGAAATCAAGTTTTTTTGACGTTCTCTTTTAGACTTGACGAAACCTTTTACCTTGGTCAAGAATTGAATTCTGGCGCAAAAAAGATGCGTTCTTTATTGCTTTAATATGTTTGCTCTACTCATACACATGCACTATGTTCACAGCCTTACAATTTTCAGCTACAAAACACCAAACGCACGCAAGCAAACGAAAAATAATGTGAAGCACTTCGACAAAACAGCGAAAAGCACAAAAGGAATACAAAAAATTGACGGTACAGGGTCAATGTTCTCTTACCCTTTCGTCGCTTCCGATGTGCGGCGAATTGCCTACAAACTCACAGACTTAAATTCAAGTCTTGACCAATGTAAAAGGGTCTTTCTGTTTTGCTTTCAATTATGACGCTGCTGAATACAAACACACAAAGCAAACAATCATACAAACATATATATGTGCGCATGTTTGTCATATTCAAACAGAATTCAATTCTTGACCAATGTATAAGGTTTCGTCAAGTCTAAAAGAGAACGTAAAAAAACTTGATTTCAAGTCTTGACGAATGTAAAAGGGGTCAAACAGAAGCGGAAAAATAACTGTTGATACGAAATTCTTGCAGCAATTTCATTCGTCTGTTTCTTTTTAGTGTTAAATTTATTTGTAACGTATTTATATGTTTGTAAATTTGCTGCGTTAGTTGCATTCGTTTTTCAAATGCAACTAACTTCGTTTTTGGGGCTTAAGGAATCGTTGCAGTTATAAAAAGTTTTTCATATTCTTAAAAAGTACAGCACCTGAGCCGATTTAGAAATGTTTGTCTGTCTGTCGGTCTGTCTGTCTATGACTATGATTACATCATTTACTTTGAAGCCAGGCGCGGATCCAGGGGGGTTTTGGGGGTTCAAACCCCCCCCCCCCCCCCCCGAAATTCTAAAAGAACCTGTATTTAAATGTGATATACTGAAAATGTAATGTAAATGTAATATTCACACCCCTATGCTGTAAACGTTTGTAGCTGTTTCTACACGTATTGCTAAAATACTGATTTCTGTTCCAGTTTTTGATTGTTTTTGCAATATTGCGCCTGTAGCTGTAAACAGTCACACATACAATCTTAACCTGAAATCAAAAAAACACCGAATTTTTTGGATAAAATATATCCAAATACCGCACAGTCTTAATTTAAAAACCCACAGTTTCGATAGTATCGGAAGTGTAGACTTAAAATTCCTTTTTATACAGTAATGGAGAAAAATTCCGGTTTTTGTAGTGTGACGTAAAATTCCTTTTTTATACAGTAATGGAGAAAAATTCCGGTTTTTGTAGTTTTTATTTATTTTGATGTTGGTTTTATGTTGGCCTTTAAGATTTGTATTCGAGTCAAATAAACAGAGAAATAACTTTTATTATTATAATTATCTTCACCCCAGCGTCAGCTTGTGGTATTTAACACAAAAAAATAATCCTGAGCACCACACAATCATATGGAGTGAATATGGAGTGAAATGTGGATGGCTATTTTTTTCGTAGCAGAGGTTTTTCCAATAAGTGGAATAATTTTTTCACATATTGCAGCAAAACACAAATTATAACCTTCTTTTGAAAAACCAGAGGCTCGAAATAGATTTCAGACTAACGGTTTCTTCCCACGCCTACGATTTTTTGAAAAAAAAATTATCCCGCTCTAATGTATATAAAGGGTGGTTAAATTTTAAGGGCCGATGTTGAATATAAACCACACCTAAATGTCAAGTTTTTTTCTGCATCTCATTTGACATTTCCCAATTTCAGACTAACTCAATTTGAACCGTTAAAGTTATTCAGGCTTATTATGAAAATGAGCTTTCAAATCAAAATGCATATCGAGCACTTCGTGATTTTTTCAGTCAATTTAATCGTCTAAATGTGCGTACAATCGGAAAAATCGTGCAAAAATTTGAACAAACCAGGTCTGTAGGAGATGTGAAAACACCAGTGCATGCTCGTACTGCAGAAAATATTGCTGCTGTTCGCGATAGTGTGGCTGAAGAGCCGTCCACCTCAACTCGTCGTCGTGCCCAACAATTGCACCTTTCACGTTCGTGGTTGATGAACATTATGCATAAAGACTTGCATTTACACGGTCAGAATGGTGGCAAGAAATGGCAACAGTAGCAATTTTCGAAGAAAATCATCTTCAGTGATGAGGCACATTTTCACCTCAGTGGATTCGTCAATAAGCAGAATTACCGCATTTGGGCGAATGATAATCCAAGAGTGATTGTCGAAAAACCAATGCACCCACAAAGAGTGACTGTTTGGTGCGGTTTATGGGCTGGCGGCATCATCGGGCCGTATTTTTTTCCAAAATGAGGCTGGTCAGGCAGTTACTGTGAATGGTGTTCGGTAGCGTGAGATGATAACGAACTTTTTATGGACCGAATTGGAAGATATGGATGTGGACGATATGTGGTTTCAACAGAACGGTGCCACTTGCCACACAGCTAACGAAACAATGGCTCTTTTGCGCGACAAATTCAATGGCCGTGTTATCTCACGTGGTGGCGATGTCATTTGGCCACCAATCATGTGATTTGACACCGTTGGACTTCTTTCTTTGGGGTTATTTGAAAGAAAAGGTGTACGTCGATAAGCCAGCAACAATTCAAAAGCTAAAGGATGAGATAATTCGGCGGCGGGGTGCAATAAGGCCAACGGCAATTTTAGTTATTCCTTTTGAAAAAGAAATTAAGCCAATTGGCCTTATTTCCCTTTAAAAGGAACCAATATTAAAACGCCATCAAATAAGTTTTTTAGTTTTATTTAATGAAAAATTAAAGATATAAAGTATTGGAATAATTGTACTTAAAGGCCCATGCTCCTTTTTTCTTTTTTTTTTCTAAATGTGCATTTGGAGCTCCTAATGCACATGCTGCAAAAAAAGGTCGGTCTCAAATGGTTTAGGAGATAAAAATCGTGAAAGTTTGAAAAATGTACATATTTTGGAATAATTGCACTCTAGGTACACGCTTCTTTTTTTTTTTTTTTTGTTTTTTAAATGTGTATGGAACTTCTAAATCTAATGCTGCAATAAAAAAATAGGTAGGTGTCAAATGGTTTAGGAGATAAAAATCGTGAAAGTCTGAAAAATTTACATATTTTTTTATTGAGAAGACTAGGATATCTTATTCTAATAATAGAAATATATATCCGTTTAAAGCGAAAAATATGATCGTTTAAATGCTAAAGAACATACATCTTTTTGTAAGTGGTCGAGAAAAAAATGTAAAATATAAACGTAAAAGTTATGAATGAAAATTTATAAAATATGCGCGATTTTTACTAAAATTTTTAATGATGCTTTAATATTATAAAGAATGAGCGCCGCAGGTTTATAATAAATCGCCGCGATTTTTAATAAAAATTTTTTGCCTGCGGCGCTCATTCCTTATAATATTAAAACTTCTTCACCTTCACTATTGAACTACTACTAATAAATTTTTCGCGTTGATACGAAAACAAGCACATTGAGGTTGACAATGGCAACTGTTCTCTTGCAAATTGAGTACCTACGCTGAGTCCAGTAACTTTTCAAACAACAGACTACAGGGAGCGTACTTTTTATTAAAAATAATTATAAAAAATAATCCTTAGTTTGCAAAAATTATTTTTCGGCCTTATTACCATTTTGCTAAATTTTTTTTTAGGCTTTATTTCCTTTTCAAATGAAAATAAAACCAAATTCACAATTTCGGCCTTATTTCTCATTGAAAAGGAAATAAAGCCAATTCGGCCTTATTGCCGTTGGCCTTATTGCAACCCGCCAATTCGGCACATTAACGGCATAGAACCTCACTTATGCCTCGGCGTCATCGAAAATTTGGACCATCGGATGGTGGTGTGCCGCCGAGGTCGCGGCGGCCATTTAGCCGATATTTTGTTCCATGCATAATTGAACCATACCAATATTATCATAATAAAAAGAAACGACAATAATTTCCTTAATAATTTGTGTTTTATTCAAAATCAACATCGGCCTTTAAAATTTAACTACCCTTTATATATATAACGTACAGAAATATTTTTGAAACCCCCCCCCCGAAATATATTCCTGGAACCGCCCCTGTTTGAAGCCATCATAATGCAATTCGAAATATAAACTTGCATTAAAAACACGAAGATTCCATACAAAGTGAATTTATTAAAAACAGTTAAATTTTCAAAAACTCAAACAAAATTTATATAATGGAATTTTTCAATTTTTAATGTGGCATTGAAGTTAAGTAAAATGGAATAAAACTTTCGTTAATCTTGCATGCAAGCTGACACCATTAAAATAGCAATACAGTCGTGGCCATGTAAACATAACAATTTTTAACAATCTAAGCGAATCCGAAATTATGAATTCAAAATAACTTTTAACATAAAAAGAACCAACCTTTTCAAACAAAATGTGAAAAAATGGACTTGGTCAAATTATTAAAATTTGTGCTATTGTGTGACCATAACAGCATTCTTAACACATGGTCCAATAAGTCTCGAGACTAAGTGATAAAACAACTTGTTTTTGCAAATATTCTTCCTTTATTCATCAACATAGGTTCCTTCAAGAGCAATACATTCATTCCACCGCTTTTCTAACTTTTCAATACCGGTTTTGTAGAACGATTTGTGCTTCGCCTCAAAATACGCTTCAGTTTCAGCTATCACCTCTTTATTGGAGCCAAATCTCTTGCCGGCAAGCATTTTTTGAGGTCAGCAAAGAGTAGTCGCTGGGAGCCAAATCTGGCGAATACGGTGGATGAGGAAGCAATTCGAAGTCCAATTCGTGGATTTTCGCCATCGTTTTCATCGATTTGTGTCACGGTACATTGTCTTGGTGAAAAAGAATTTTTTTCTTCTTCAAATGGGGCCGATTTTTCGCGATTTCATCCTTCAAACGCTCCATAATAACGCAATCAGGGTTGTTGCAGAAACCGATTGCTGTCGGAATCAGAATTAATAACGATAAAAATTTCGCTTAGGTGTCATGAATTCTGATTTTATGTTCGAATCGGTTTCGGTGTCTGTGTTAGGTGAAATAAATCGAGCAGCTGATCGCTGTCAGAATTAAACAATTGTGCCTTTTTTGTGTGCTTGCTTTATGGTAATTTATTGAAATGTAAGTACATGGACGTAGTTGAGCTGATATTGAGCTATGAAACTGCAAAATGAACATTTGTACACATTTGTAAACACATACCAAAACTTTAACTTTTTTCACATTGACTCCGGCAGCTGTAGGACATTACTGTGGTCTCTTAAAACTCTCCGTTTTATTTTTTCATCAATTTCGTCCTCCTCCATTAACAAAAACGCTACCACTGCGGCACTTATATTATCTTTTAAAATTTTATTGTTTATATAAATCTTTATTGTTCTATAAATAAATGTTTAAAACGCGCACACTATCAACATTTATAATTTGATACAAAAGAAAAACAATTTTGTTGACAGTAAAGCAGAACAGCTGTTTCGAATATCGGTTGCGTTTATGTTCGAAAAGAAGCAAAACCAATCAGATTCCATGACACCATTTGAAATCCATATTGGTTTGCAATTCCGACAAAAAGGCTAATCAGACTTGGTTTTCACAACAACCCTGAATATAATAATCACTGTGTATTGTTTTTCCCTTTTCGACATAGTCGATGAATAAAATTCCATGCGCATCCCAAAATACAAACCCTGTATTTATTCTTTAGAATAAATTTCCACGTCTGCGCCAGTTATGTTTTCGGTAAAAGAAATAAAATGCGCACAACTTAAGTTTCACGACTAACTTCACTTCATTCAATCTTAAGACTATTTTGTTAATATTAATAATGCCTTCTTAACGGCTTCAATAAATGCAAAATAAAATAACTAAAATTATGTTAAAGAACTCTTGTGAACTTTTCTTCACAAAAGTACGTTGAATTTAACCAGTCATTGATTTCTTCATAAAATAATGCAACGTTGTAATTTCGTTTATCCTTTATTTTATGAAACAATCAAGATCGATGACTTTTAATTTTTTTATGCCGGAATCAAGTTACCATATAGCTGTTGATTATTTCATCAACATTCGTAGCTTTATTTGGGTCATTGGTGGAGTTTGATACAGGGTTTGTAACTCACGAGCTAGTTGAGGCTCTGAAGATATCGAAAGACAGTGTGGGAACAATATTACAGGAACATTTGTCGATGAGAAAGCTGCTTTCCAAATGGGTGCCGCATTTTCTCACACCGGACCAAAAACAACAACGTGTCGATGATTCGGAGAGCTGTTTGGCACTGTTTACAAAGAGTAAACATGAATTTTTGCGTTGGTATGTGACAATGGATGAAACATGGATCCACCATTACACACCGAAATCAAAAGGGTCGTCAGCTGAGTGGAAAGCAACCGATGAAAGCAGGCCAAAGCGACCAAAAATACAAAACAGTCGTCTGGAAAGGTTATGTCATCTGTATTTTGGAATGTGCATGGAAGTTTATTCATCGACTATCTCGAAAAGGGAAAAAACAATCAACAGCGATTATTATATTCAGGGTTGTTGTGAAAACCAAGTCTGATTTGCCTTTATTCTAAAGAATAAATTTAAGAATTAAATTCTGAACAAGAAATATATATAAAGGCCATTTATAAAAATAAAGTTGTGAAAATGTATTCTAAAGAATAAATCTACAATAAGTGGAGAGTGAACATTAACAACCATCTATAAAAATAAAGTTGTGAAAATTTATTCGTACTTAAAATTAGACAAGTTTATTATATTTCAACCCTTAATTAACACAAACAGAATTGCGAATTGAAAAACAGAAGCTCTATTTTTTACGCAATCAGAATCGAAATGGAACTACAAGAGAGAATCGATAAATTGGAGGAGGTTGTAAGACGACAAGAAGCAACCATTCAGCAACAAATGCAAGCTCAACAGGTACAAGTACAACAAATAAAAACGACAAGTGCAACACAACAGCAACAAACACAGCAGCAGCAATGGCAGCAGAACGCAATGCTGCTCAACCCTAAGGAAATCATTCAACAATTTCGACAAATTAAACCATTCGGGGATGGACATAACCTAACAGCCTTTATAAAATCGGTGGAGCAGATTATGAATTTATGTGAAAACAACACAACTCTTTACGACTTCGGTACGACGAGTAATGTTCGGTATTTCAAAGGGGACGGACGTGCCGGTCGACCTTCCCCTTGCTCGTTTTTTGTATTAATTGTGTTTTGTTTGTATATGTCCAATCGTTCCGTCGGTGTTTTGTGCTAAAGTTAAAGTTAAAGTTAAATGTTAATAAAAACAATAAGAACGAACAAAACAAAAAACAAAAAAAAAAAAAATATATATACGTATTAAAGGGCTGCGTAGATGCACCTATTTCAACGTACACACACTGTGAGTTATTGCATTGCTCTCAGTTGACTGCCTTTGATAACACTTAAGAGTTGTTTTTGCTCAACACCAAATACAAATCGGCAACAACAAGCAATACCCACTCTCTTCTCTCGGCAATCAATGCACGACTTGCTTTTGTTCGGCAACACCACGAGCAATGCAATTTCTTCAAAATGAGGGAGAGGATAATAGAAAGTAATAGATGGCAATAGATCATTTGGATCATTTTGATAATTTCAATTAGTTAGGTCGTGTAAATTGCGATGACACACATTTTTAATAATATAATTGATAATTTAAATAACAAATTAGCTAACTTTAGTTTAGTTCACTAACTTTAATTTAGTTAACTAAATTTAGGACAAAGCTAACTTAAATCCATTTTAATGCAGCCATTATTTCATTTATTTTTTTTTCTATATGAACTGGAGGAGAAAATATGCATGATAGAAAATTTATCGGATTAGCATGATAACTCATCGGATTAGCATGAAAATTTGTGTGTTTATAGTTTTTTGGTACGGTACGTGTTTGTGCGCTTTCAATTTTGATCGACCTTGAACACCAGAGGACGCTGTAGTACAAATTTTTTACAAAACTGCCTAAAAACTCACAAACCGCTTATGCGATTAGAATGAAAAGTTGTATACAGTGGTTTTCATTTACGTTGAGTGTCTTGCTGCTTTCTTTTTTGACCCATCTTGAACACCAGAGGGCGCTTTAGTACAAATTTTTTGCGAAACCACCTAAAACTCCCAAACCGCTCATGCGATTAGAATGAAAATTGATATATAGTAGTTTTCAGGTACGATGAATTTTTTGGCAGTATCTTATTTGAACCACCTTGGACACCAGATGGTGCTGTAGTACAAAGTTTTTACAAAATCGCATATTTTTTGTTGTTTTCTTAGGTTACATATGCATATATTTACAATATATAAAATATTTCTTAAATTAAAAAAAATGTCCGTTATTTTGACATCAAAAACATGAACATATCTTGAAAACTATGAAAAATTTATTACAACATCGTTGCTCAAAAATGAGAAAAACACAATCAGAAATTCAATTCTGTGACTTTCGATTCAAATATCTCCGCTGATTTTTTATACATTTTGTTAAATGTTTCTTTCATCAAAGTACTATGAAAACCTTATTGCAAAAATACTGTTAGTTGATAATATATATATTCTAAATATTTTTTTCAAGAAAAGGTCTGAAATTTTGGAGTTTTCCTCAAAAAAAGGTTAAAAATTTGTTTTTGTTGTAAAAATAATTTAATAATAATTCGCAAATTTTCAACTCTATTTAAAAATTTATAACATTTATAAGCAAAAGTTATTTCAATTTTACGCAAAAATTAAAAACCATTTTTGTGATTAAAAAAACAAAGCCTACTACCTACCCCTTGATTTTTTCGAACAAAAATTTTTTTTTCCTATATTGTGTTTTTATATTTTTTAGAAAATATACAAGCTAACAAATTGATTTTTTAGAAAAAATTATCTTAGTATCTCTTACCAATCAAAAGTTATAGCCAATAATCTGTATATACAAAAAGCAAACCGCTGGCTGTATAATGGCTGGAAACTTCAAAATTACTGAGCCGATCTGAAATTTCTGCAGTACATTTTTTTCAAATACGAAATGGTTTCAATTTCTGTCGTGCCCCTTTTTACCGCCCATAAATCAATAAAAATGCTATATTTCCTTCGGTTTTCGTCGATTTGGCTACATTTTGGTAGTTTAGTTTGTATGCTCTCTGTCGGCAACTGTACTAAAACTGGGTAATGTCCATCTACTAGAAAACTAGAATGGGCATTATATAAGGGGGTGTGGCTCCGCCCATACAATTAAAATTTGTATTATCGAATAGCTTTGAAAGTAAAAGTAGTAGTATTTATATACAAACTCAAAATGGAGTTACTATTTGGTGATCTCCTGCTACTGGGAAACTGTAACGGTCAGTGGAAAATGACAGTGGTGTCAAACTATGAGTCTAAGAAAAGTTTTGAATACACCTATTATGTTCCTATATAGTTGCAGCGTGCAGCAACGCGCGCCGGGAAAAAGCTAGTTAAATAAATAATTTCAAATTAAGATTATGATAACATGATACCTTTGAACTATTAATGAAACCTTTGTGTTATATAAAATTAGATGAAATCTGACTAAGTTACTTAAGAAGAAAAAAAAAAAATAATAATATTTGAATAAGTGTGTCAGATAACGAAGAAAAATCTCTCTCAAGCTAGTAGATGATCCAAATCATCTATTGCCACTTATTGTCAGTGCACATGGTTTCATTGCATTGACTGCAGTGTGCTCTCTTACAACGATGTCTTAGAACAACAATGTCTTGGATCTCTTTTCATTTGCGCTCACTTGTTTTGTTCGTCTTCGCTGACACCACACATTTGATTTGTTTGAGGAGAGCAAGACAATGATTGTGGTGTGTTATAAACAGATGTCTTGAAAGCAGTTTCAAGTGCACCTACGCAGCCCTTTAATACGTATGTATAATAGTGTCCCTTATTTTGCGATTTTTGGAAATGTCAAGGGGCTGAAAGGTTTTTTATGCGTTTTTATATTCTAAGAACGAAACTAAAAAACAATATTTTTTACGACAACGTTTACCCGTGCCAATCGGGCCCGAAAGTTTCGAAAAAATGTCTATATTAGACCATATTTGCACAAATTTAAAAAAAACTTTTCTCTGCTTTTTATAAAAGTTTTGCATTTTTTGGAACACATACATAAGAAATATGATATCTACAAAGTTTTTTATGGTGGGCGTGGTAACCGCCCCTGCTGCGTCCAAATTTCTCCCACAGCCTTTTTCCACTTTTTCATGAAATTAGTGCAATTTAGGTATTAAAATCAACAATAAATAAATACATTTTTATTATGCTAAAAGTATTATTATATTTCATTAAATTCACATTAAGTACGTGCAAAAATTAACAATAAATTAAAAAACTAGTATTTTACCCTGCGGCGGGCGCGCAACAAGCTAATACCTACAAGCAGTCTCATTGCGGCTTTTCAACCGAAATCATGGTTTTTTTTTAATGAATAAAAAATACCAAAAACTAAAAATGTATGCCCTTTGGAGGGTTAAATTATAATAAGAAATACAAATTAATTAAATGTTTTTTTAAGAGTACAGTAGACTCTCACAAATTATAACCACTTTGTTCCACGCGTGGTTCTTATTTCTGTAATGTTCTAATTTCTGGACGTTTTTTTTTCACAGAAATGTAAAAGAAAATAATGAAACTGATTAAAAAAATTTATGTTAACACAAAAGCATTTTTATTTATTAATATTTAACGTTTTTTTTAACATAAATTTCATATAATTCCCCTGAATAAAAAAACTGATTAAAAAAATTTATGTTAACACAAAAGCATTTTTATTTATTAATATTTAACGTTTTTTTTAACATAAATTTCATATAATTCCCCTATTTAAATTTATATCAATGATCAAAGATCATTTTTGAATTTAATAAATAAAGAAACGTCCAGAAATTAGAACCAGGTTCTGATCATGATACAATTATACAGGTAGCATTGACAAGTATAGATTTTCTCAGCAACAAGGAAACGACCATCTGTCAAAAACAGTTGTTCGTGCAACAAGAATTAAACGAATGTAAAAATAAATAAATTCCGCAAAATATGTGCGTAAAATACACAATTATAATAATGAAAGTTGTGAAAAAATTATGTGTGATATGTGTTTTCCAGCCGTGGTGTTTTAATTTTAATTGAAAACTTCTTCAATTTCGTCCACATGCATCTGCAGCTGCTGAGGTTGCTGCACTTAAACGTTTTCAACCTTTTTTTTTTATGTTTGCACTTAATAACATTAGGTTTACAAATTATTTTCGTTCTAGTAATAATAACTCACTATTAATTAAATAAAATAGGCAATATTTTGTAAGAAAATGTTTGGTTATTTGCAAGCGCTTAAACATAAACAATGGCGAAAACATAAGAAATAATTAAACGCTCTCTTTCTAGACATTTTTTTTGACAGATGGTCGTTGCCCAAGCAACTGTCAATACTATCTTGTATTATTATACCATGGGTTCTGATATCAGAGCGTTCAATATTGAAATGGCAGGTTCTAATTTCTGGAAAGTTCGAATTTGTGAGAGTTCTAACTTGTGAGAGTGTACTGTATTTTTTTTGACAGTTCGAGAATATTTTTCGAGTATTTTGGGCCACAATAAGTAGGTTTTGTAGCTGCGCTTCAATTACATCTTGTCAAACAACAAATCTATTTCGTAGGTTTAACATGTAGTTTAACATGCAATTTTTTAAAATATGATCCTGACGAATGGGAAAAAGATGAAGAATACCAGAGAGTAAAAAATTATTTTAAAGATCTTTGATTTGTAAATGATGTTGCGGAGCGTGGGGTACAACTTGCTCAAGAATTTCTCGAGCTTACAAAATCAGAAGCGCAGCAAAATCTTAGGTGGCAACTCTATTGCTGAAAATTTCATAATTTTTAAATTCTGACAAGGGTTTCGGATTCAGCGACCCATTTTTATCTAGTGTTTGCCACAGCACCGAATTCGTAAAAATAAAAAAAAATTAGGTGGCAACCCTATCTGCCATTTTAAATTTTAAAATTCTGACATCAGATTCGAAATCAGCGACCCCCTTAATATTTTAGATAATGTTTAAAACTTTAAAAAAATTATTAGGTGGCAGCCCTATTGTTAAAATATCATACTTTTGAGCATCTGACATCGGATTCGGATTCGGATTCAGCGACCAATTTTTACCCAGTGTTCACCCCAGCACCGAATTTTTTCAACTACAAAAAATGTAGGTGGCAACCCTATCCACCATCTTTAATTTTACAATTCTGAAATCGGATTCGAAATCAGCTACCACCAAAAACGGCTAAACACGAAATCTACAGAACCTTAAATGGTCTTAAAACGCTTAAGTTTTTCCTACACTTCATTGAATTATTTGGATACTTGAATTATTTGGATCGGAGCCACACCCATTTGTCAAATGCCCATCCCAGTACCCTACTTCCCATATTTTACTTTCTAGTAGAAGGATATCACCAAGTAAGAACTCTATACATATTGAGTTTCATTGTTATACGGCATTTACTTCCAAAGCTATTCAAATACACAGCATAACTCCCGTTCTGCTGTTGTTTACATAACTTTCTAGTCAGTGCACACTTCTTTTTCGAATCGTGCCTAACATTGCTTTGGTTTTAGTTTGTTCTTGTTCTGCTCAAGCGACGAGTGCTCTCTGTAGTGTTAGCAAAGATCATATAATATAAAGATGAGTTACGTAGAACAATAAAATGTTACAAATAATTTTCAGACCAACACGACAGCTTTTGTGAGTGCGATATGAAAAAGCTTTTAATTCTTGCTTGAGAGCAGTGTTGCCAGATGGTCCGAGATATCGGATTTGTTACGATTTTTAGCCTTGAATACGATGATCCGATATTTGGCCGAAATTCCCCAAAATGTTACGATTTCAGGAAAAATAGATCCGACGTCAGATTTCATATATATGTCTTTATGTATGTATATGAAATTAAAAAATTTTTTAATAAAAAAATGGTGGCAACTTTGAAGCATTATTTTTACTTAAAAATCGTTGGCAGCACTTCTTATCACGAATGTCAACATAAGGAATGACAATTACTTTCGCTGCCTTGCTTTCAAAACTTTTCTTTACGTTTGAATTATAATTCAAGTAAATATGTAATAATAATAAAATTAATAAGTAAATAATTATTTACTCTTATGTTTGTGCTAAACTGCGTCTTGGATGAAAATACGCCTTATATTTAGATAAGGATAAATTTCTGATTAAAAAAGTTAAAAAACTAGTTAATTATTGTTGCAAAATAAATGTACTATTCTTTAATAATAACTTCTACTATTCTGCTAAGGCATAAGTAGTGGTCTTTCTAGCTCAAATTCTGCAGAGCAAATTCTCTGATTTTGTATGTTTGTAGTATAATATTGCTTTAAGAAATATGTAGATGATTTAAACAAAGTTATTTATTTAAATAAATAAACCTTAAATGTGGATCATACATTTATATTGCATTTTCTTTGTCTTCCTTCCGACAAACGGGACGAAAATCCGACGGGCTGAAAGAAAAAGTTACGATTCAAAATATTTTTTCCTGGCAACACTGCTTGAGAGAAAAGTTTTCCGTTTCTCTATGCCCTTCCGCTCCACATGATCTTCTCTACACCAATTGCTTGCAATCTCTTCATTATGATTTTGATAGCGAACGAGTTCAGTTGGCTTATTTTATGCGTCGGAGAAGAAGAAGAAAGTTTTTCTTGGTATTGAAATAGTCATTGAATTTTTTCAATTGCATTTCTATTGTTTCCCTTTTTTTCTTACCACAGTATTTTGTTTGATATTGTGTGAATGCATATTTAATGATTTATGATTTTGATATTTATTTCGGATTGAATTGATTGATCGATCTAAATATTTCACTTAATACGATTTCTATGATTGGATTGGATCATATAATTGGATTTTTTCTTAATTTGATTCCTTTTTTTTGAAAATGGAAGAAAAACGGAAAAAGGCTGACAATAAATAAATTCTGTCAAATTGTAGGAAATCAGAAAGAGATTTTCCGAATTTAAAATTATTTAAATTTCCTGATTTTGAGACACCCTTTTTCGTATTTGGACACAGAAATGCCATTAATTATATATTATTAATTATATATCAATTATATTATTAATACATTAAATAATATATTCTATATCTTTACATAAAAAAGAGTTTTTGTGTGTAAATACGCAATAGACTCCTAAACTACTCATCCGATTAGCATGAACATTTTTGTATAGAAGTTTTTGGGTACGGTGCGCATTTTAAGGCTATCTATTGTGATCCGCCTTGAACACCAGAGGGCGCTGTAGTACAAATTTTTTACAAAACCGCCAAAAACTCAAAAACCGCTCATGCGATTCGAATGAAAATTGAAATATAGTGGTTTTCATGATCCATCCATCCATCCATTATCCATCTTGGACACCAAAAGCGCTGTAGTGCAAATTTTTGACCAAATTGCCTAAAACTACAATATGTCTACAATAGCCATATTTTTTTTGTTTTTTTTAGGTTACATACCATATGCAAATTAAAAATATAAAATGTTTCTTAAATTTCGTAAAATGAAGAAAATGTCCGTTATTTTGATACCAAAAACACTTACATTTCTTCAATACTGCTAAAATTTTGATTACAATGAAATTTTAAAAGTGAGATTTTTCCCTTAGCAAAACCAGTGCACAAGATTTGTTAAAAAAAGATTTTTCGTTTAACTAACATAAAAACAAATTTCGTCAATTTGACACCAAAAACATGAACATATCTCGAAAACTATGAAAAATGTTAGTGCAACGATATATTTAATACAACATCGTTGCTCAGAAATGAGAAAAAACAATCAGAAATTAAATTTTGTGACTTTCGATTCAAATATCTGATTTTTATACATTTTGTTGTTTTTGTTTTTTGTTTTTTGTTTTTGTCTTAAAAACCTTACAAATAAACCTACCTTATTGCAAAAATACCTTTAGTTGAGTATATAGGTATATTTTAAATATTTTTTTCAAAAAGATCTGAAATATTGAAGGTTTCCAAAAAAAAGGGACAAACATTGTTTTTATTGTAAAAATAATTTAAACTAAATTCAAAATTAAATGCAAATTTTCAACTCTTCTTCAGAAGCTATAACCAGGGACCGTAAACTGTTGTGACTTTTTTCAAAGAAGTCAATAAATAGTAGTTATATTTTGACCGATTTCTTTTTGGTCAAAATAAAAGTTTAAGTTTGACTTTTATTTTTTTGGACAAAAATATAAGTTAAAATATGACTTTTATTTTTGAATCAGAAAGAAGTGTAGTGAATAGCAAAACAGAGGTAGAGAAGAGTAGAATGGATAGAATTTATACTTTTGTTATGATTTATACTTTTAACCGCAAAAATAAAAGTAAAATTTTAACTTATATTTTTGACCAAAAAATAAATCGATCAAAAAATAACCATTCTTTTTTTTCCTTTTTTTAAAAAAGTCAAATAAATAAGAAGCTTTCAAGATAATTATTCCTTAGCTTACAAGCATTGCTTTATTCAAAACTCGAAAAGACAAATTTTTTCCGCCTGAATTTTTGAATTGAAATTTCGCAAATAACAGTTATTTTCGGTCCCTGGATATAACACTTATAAGCTAGCGTTGTTTCAAATTCATCCAAAAATTAAAAACCGCTTATGTGATTCAGAAAACAAAGATACCACTTGATTTTTTTGAAGAAAATTGTCTTTCCAATATTGTATTTTATTGAATTGCCACCTGAGAGTGATGTGGGGAAACTTTTAAACTGAACCGTATAGTGGATCATGAGCGTGGTGTCAGACTAAGGGTATATAAAACTTTTAAAAAAATTGCTATAAATTGACCCATTGTTAATTTCAAAGTTTAATTCCATGCCAACAACAGCCGCTATAATTTTTTCAGTTCCTTTATTTTGGTTTTCTGTACGTTTCAATACCTTTCCAACGATATAAAATTAAGGTGTGCTCTTGAAGGGTTCAGAAGTTATGTCGTAAAACGTGCAGTGTTAAAGAATTTTCAATACAAATTCAACTGCACATACAACTACACATTCAATTTTCATCCAATTTTTTTTTCTTGATTTTTTACAAACAAAAATATAAAAAATCGAAAGCTAGTTGAATTTGTTTTGAAAATTCTTCAACACTGTACGTTTTACGCCATAACTTCTGAATTCTTCAAGAACACACCTTAATTTTATATGGTTGGAAAGGTATTAAAATGTACAAAAAACCAAAATAAATAAAATGAAAAAAGATACAGTAGTTTCGACTATGTCGTAACACAAGACGTAGAATTATTCAATTCGCTTTTGATGACATCTTTTTTAAAAATATTTATTCCATACACCTGAGGATATGACCTTTAAGAGAGTGCCGGAGAGGGTTAATATGTATCACCAACCCCCATTACTTTTGCAAAAGGAACATTTTTGCCTTTGACACCTATTCCCTCCGACCACTCCTTAGGGGCGCTCCCATACAAATTTTATGGTTTTGTCGATAAAACCGGAAACTGTCCATAAATAGGTAGAAAACTTGAACAAGCAAACAAAATTTGTTCAATGCTATCAAGTTCAACAACCCATGTGTCAAAATTTCACTGTCGATAATATGCCCGGATATTTAATTGGCTGCGTTTGACATTTCAATAACAGATTCTGTTAAAAAAGCATGCCCCTCAAAATTACTCAGTATTACTGGGCTACGCGAGTCTGTTAAAAACAACATGCCCCCAAAAGTATGCTTTTTTTTAATTATAAGATTTATGTCTTCACGCTAGATGGCGCTGTCTTCGCCGTCGAAAAAACCGGAAGCCGTCGATAAATAGGTAGCAAGTTTAAGCAAACAAAAACATCAAATGAGTTATAAAATTGTGGCATATTTTAATAAGTTTATTTCTTTTATAATTCTTAAAAAACATATTTTTTAAGAATTATATTGTGAGCTTAATGCCAAATAATTCATGAAGCAACAGGTTGCTACAACAACAAAGTTCTTTGCAGAACTTAAACCAAGCTGACTAGACCATGGTTTCGTCGGACGCTACTCCGACTCATCAGTAGTCTCAGTGGTTCTAGTAGTCCACTAACTTTGACAAGCTAATAGGCGCAAGATCAATAAAACCAAAGAGGAATTATAGAAGCGCTATACTTTGTCAAAGCAATGTTTTTCTACTCTTTTGCTAGTCGCAAAATTTCAAAAAGTTGACTGCATTGATTCTGCAAAGATTTTGTTGTTGCGCTTTTTTGTTTACTTCTTTATCACGTATCAATCTAGGTTCCAACATTTTGTTGGTATCAAACCATAGAAGTTTTTTTTGAAAGCAGATGTTTATTATATGCGCAGACATATAATATTACATCATGTTTTCGTAGGTCGTGCTCGCACCAGTTTACATGAGTTATAAAATTGTGGTATATTTTAATAAGTTTATTTCTTTTATAATTCTTAAAAAACATATTTTTTTAAGAATTATATTGTGAGCTTAATGCCAAATAATTCATGAAGCAACAGGTTGCTACAACAACAAAGTTCTTTGCAGAACTTAAACCAAGCTGACTAGACCATGGTTTCGTCGGACGCTACTCCGACTCATCAGTAGTCTCAGTGGTTCTAGCAGTCCACTAACTTTGACAAGCTAATAGGCGCAAGATCAATAAAACCAAAGAGGAATTATAGAAGCGCTATACTAAAAATGCAAAACTTTTATAAAAAGCAGAGAAAAGTTTTTTTTAAATTTGTGCAAATATGGTCTAATATAGACATTTTTTCGAAACTTTCGGGCCCGATTGGCACGGGTAAACGTTGTCGTAAAAAATATTGTTTTTTAGTTTCGTTCTTAGAATATAAAAACGCATAAAAAACCTTTCAGCCCCTTGACATTTCCAAAAATCGCAAAATAAGGGACACTATTATACATACGTATTAAAGGGCTGCGTAGGTGCACTTGAAACTGCTTTCAAGACATCTGTTTATAACACACCACAATCATTGTCTTGCTCTCCTCAAACAAATCAAATGTGTGGTGTCAGCGAAGACTGCTAGAACCACTGAGACTACTGATGAGTCGGAATAGCGTCCGACGAAACCATGGTCTAGTCAGCTTGGTTTAAGTTCTGCAAAGAACTTTGTTGTTGTAGCAACCTGTTGCTTCATGAATTATTTGGCATTAAGCTCACAATATAATTCTTAAAAAATATGTTTTTTAAGAATTATAAAAGAAATAAACTTATTAAAATATGCAACAATTTTATAACTCATGTAAACTGGTGCGAGCACGACCTACGAAAACATGATGTAATATTATATGTCTGCGCATATAATAAACATCTGCTTTCAAAAAAAACTTCTATGGTTTGATACCAACAAAATGTTGGAACCTAGATTGATACGTGATAAAGAAGTAAACAAAAAAGCGCAACAACAAAATCTTTGCAGAATCAATGCAGTCAACTTTTTGAAATTTTGCGACTAGCAAAAGAGTAGAAAAACATTGCTTTGACAAAGTATAGCGCTTCTATAATTCCTCTTTGGTTTTATTGATCTTGCGCCTATTAGCTTGTCAAAGTTAGTGTACTGCTAGAACCACTGAGACTACTGATGAGTCGGAGTAGCGTCCGACGAAACCATGGTCTAGTCAGCTCGGTTTAAGTTCTGCAAAGAACTTTGTTGTTGTAGCAACCTGTTGCTTCATGAATTATTTGGCATTAAGCTCACAATATAATTCTTAAAAAATATGTTTTTTAAGAATTATAAAAGAAAAAAACATCAAATGTTGGCTTTATATTTCATGTAAATGTGTAAAATTGATATAAGTTAGACAGTTCTAACATGAATTTTTGTCGCATTGAGGATCAAGCAGACCAACAAGTGCTAAGATCAACATTGTACGATTAGTACTTTAGGCCCACCAAAGGCTCAAAAAGTAATGTAAATACCGACACCTGATCACTATCAACCACCCTACTTACCTCCGAGAGCGACGTATTCTACGTCAAAAAATTAGAGCGTCTGTTGTTGGCCTGGTATTAAACTTTGAAATTAAGAATGGGCGAACTTATAACAATTTTTCCAAAAGTTTTATATTTTTTCCTTAAAACAGACAATAACCTTTATAATGATACCTTATTTACGAAAATTGGATTTAAATTGACTGAGCTACGTCGTTACAAAATACACCCTTTTATGACCTTGAAAATGGTTCTAAAAATTTATAACTTCGGATTTGGTTTTCTAAGCAACAAACCAATTTAGGAACGAAATTTGAGCCAAATCGGAGATAGTCAGTGCTACTGATAGGTCACCTCAATTTGAAATGGGCGACATTTGTTATATATTACCTTTTTATAATGTGCGTAGGGTATTTAAATACAAATCATGCCTACATTTTTGTTTTTTTACGCATGACAATTCAGCTACAATTCGTTTGCAGATACATCGTTTGTTGAGATCTTTCGTATACTAAACAATTTCATGTGCTCTCTATGCTTCTCAATATTATACTCACAATGTCGCTTGCTTGTTCTCCCGCTCTCATAAGCTTTAAGTCGTTCGCTCACTGACTCTCACAAAGCTTTAAAGTGGATTTATGATAAATCCACATTCGATTTTGACTGTGTCGCTGATTTGTATGGCCGTGGCGCATCTTTATATTATATGATCTTTGGTGTTAGGCTTGATTTCATTGATGATAGCAAAACATGGCAAAAACTTGCACTACAAACGAGTGCTTTGAAACCCATTTCAAGCGCACTCGTGCAGTGGTTTAGTGTATACACTAGGGTGGGTCAATTGTTTTCGTCAAAAGGCGTATAGCAAAAATTAAATCTACGAAAAATTCTAAGAAAACTTCCTCAAGAAACTATGGGTCTGAAATCAAAACCTAGCTCCCGCCGAGAGACATTTTCTGGCAACACTGGTGAACGAGTAGGAAGCAAAAAAATTGTCTCCGGGAGTAAATAATCTTTTTTTATATTAAGTCACGCTGCATAATTGTAAAAAGCATTAAAAAGCAAGTTTCACCACATTAAAGTCGTGTTAAGCAATAAAAATTAATTAGTTTTCACTTAAAACTAAATAAAATACAATAATACAATTCAGTGATCTGGCAACGCTGGTATACGCCATATTTAAAAATAAAAACGTGTGGAAAGCTAATTCTTTAATGTTGATAGTTCTCTCTAATTATTCATATTTTTAACTCTATAACAAGTGTAACATTGTAATTAAACCAATATTTCGTCACAAAAATGCAAAAAAACGTATGATCAAAAAATTCGAAATTGTGTTTTTTATTGATTACGATGCACTACATTATTTTACATATCGTCACCTAAAATTCAAAATAACGTAACATCACTTTTGATAAGTTTACAGGAGAAGCAGAAAACGATATAAAATTCAAACAACTTGAGATATTGAAACAAAATTTTCAAATCTGTATTAACATTAAACTAGAAAAATATTTCAGATAAGAAAAAATCTGTTTTTGAAAGTGCATTTTATGCTATGTATCTTACGTTATTTTGAATTGTTGTTTTCTGAAGCAAAATAACGTATCATCATTCTAAATCTGTATGAAAAAATAAAAACTTAAAAAAGGTTTTTTTATATTTCGTGTTTTTTATTTTTTTTAATTACTAATAACTACTTGTTTAAACCAAATAGGTACTAATAAAATGTTCATTAAGACAAAATAAAAAACAAATTATTTCAGTTTAATAAAATCTTATATATATTGTCCGGCGTAAGGCTTTTCAAGTACAAGCCCAATCTTAATCAATTTAGTATTTCGTGGTAGGTTTAGGCCTGTAGATGTGCAAACTGGACTTTTTATTTCTTAAAAATTTATATTTTTTAAGTTATAGCTTATTAAAGTTTGCATATAATTGCATATAATTGTTGTTGTTATGTTGCTTTTTCTTTTCTTAACAGCAGCTGAGAACAATGTTATCAAACTCAGAGCAAACTATTCGCTTCTCACATTTTGCTCTCTTCTGTCTCTTCTTAATAGAGCGTCTGTTAACAACAAAATTAAAGTCAGAAAAATTATTATTATTTTTATAGTTGATGGGTGCAGCAAAGCGCACCCGTGGTCGCTAGTGAATTATGATACGACAGAAATAAGTTTAAAAGCAAATTATTAATTAATTAATCGAAAGGTATACTATCATAAAAATAATGGCAGTCTGCTGGCAACAAGGATTTTAGATCCTGCAGATGTTGCCATTTCTTGTTGGAAATTTTAAGCCTTTAAGGGAGTACAATAGGTTAGGCTGCCGAATTTCAAAATTTCTGGCAGTCCTTTGTGGAAGAAGCTGATAATGATAAACAGTTCTGAGAATAAACTTCATACACATTCGCATAAGATTTTAAATCCGACTGAAAATACAATTTTTTTGTATACTGACGTCGGTAATGGGATTCTAGTTTCGGGACGCCTTCTAACCATTTATTTTAATAATCTAATCTAGTTTGATATTCTTTTCTCCGTTTTTTATTTCTTTGATTTTCAGTTTGCAAGATTTGTTCCCTATAATCCTATAATCTAAAATAATTATAATGAAAGACTGGAAGGTTCTGAAAGAATTAACAAAAGAGAAGAAAATTTAAAAAAAAAATCGAATGAATGATCCAGTGAACTACACAGCACTCAATTGGGTCCGGAAAATAAACAAATCTTGCAAACTGAAAATCAAAGAAATAAAAAACGGAGAAAAGAATATTAAAGTAGATTAGATTATTTAAATAAATGGTTAGAATGCGTCCCGAAACTAGAATCCCATTACCGACGTGAGTATACAAAAAAATTGTATTTTCAGTCGGATTTAAAATCTTATGCGAATGTGTATGAAGTTTATTCTCAGAACTGTTTATCATTATCAGCTTCTTCCACAAAGGACTGCCAGAAATTTTGAAATTCGGCAGCCTAACCTATTGCACTTCCAAAGGCTAAAAATTTCCAAGAAGAAATGACAACATCTGCAGGATCTAAAATCCTTGTTGCCAGCAGACTACCATTATTTTTATGATAGTATACCTTTTGATTAATTAATTAATAATTTTTTTTGAACTTTATTGTATAGTATCATAATTTATGTTCATAAACTGAAATAATTTATTTTTTTTTCTTAATGAAAATTTTATGAAGTACCTATTTTGTTTAAACATGTAGTTATTAGGAATTAAAAAAAATAAAAAACACGATATATAAAAAACCCTTTTTTAAGTTTTTATTTTTTCATACAGATTTAGAATGATGATACGTTATTTTGCTTCAGAAAATAACAATTCAAAATAACGTAAGATACATAGCATAAAGTGCACTTTAAAAAACAGAGTTTTTCTTACCTAAAATATTTTTCTAGTTTAATGTTAATCCAGATTTGAAAATTTTGTTTCAATATCAAGTTGTTTGAATTTTATATCGTTTTTGCTTCTCCTGTTAACTTATCAAAAGTGATGTTATGTTATTTTGCATTTTAGGTGACGATTTGTTGAATGCCATCAAAATGCCACCAAGCAATCATCTGCTAAGAAAGTGAAATGTGGCAGCTGCAAACGGCGCATCGATGGGGACTGCATTCATTGCGACAAATGTGGAAAATGGTTGCACCCATTGTGTAGTGGGCTAAACGCCCAAGAATACTTGATGCGGTTGAAAGAGAGTATGACGAGTATGTCTGTCCAGGCTGCTCACAAGCTGCAGATGCTAGTGGGGCTGATAAATTGACGACCACTCAGTTCAGCATAATTATGGCTAAACTTAGCAATCTTGATGAAATAAAGGCGTCGGTCGAGCGCATGTCAAGCCAGTATGAAGAGCTTATTTGCACGGTTAACTTAAACAAAAAAAGAGTTGAATCAGTTGCTAAGGATAACATGAGACTGCAGGCTGAGGTTTGCGAGCTTAAAAAGTCGACTAAGGTCTTAAATGATGAAAGGGTGAGAAATTATTGCTTGGTGCGTGGCCTTACAGATACTTCAAATGCAAAAACAGCGTCTGAACTCATTCTGGACTTGTCTAAAGAGCTCAATGTTGAGATCGGTAAAAATGACATAGCACATGCAAGCTTCTTCAGAGCTGCAGACCACCTGAGAGCATCAATAAGCAACAACAATAGCAACATCAACAGCAGCAACAACAACATAAGACGGTTCTAGTCAAGTTCAGCAATCGGGAGGCAAAGCTTTCATTTTATGAGGCTAAAATTTTTTTAAGAAATGACCCAGCAAGAAAAAACACCGTGTTCATAAATGATTACCTCAGCAGCGAAACGCTTCAGCTTTTTGGCCATGCAAAGGCACTAAAGAAATATGGTTTTAAATTTTTATACACCAGGGGCAACTCAATATCCGCCAAGAAATCAGAGGGATCAAAGACTGAAAAAATTATAGGTTATGAAGATGTCCACTAGCTGGTCTTGGAGGCAACATCTAGAACAAACTGAGAGGCGGTAGTTATTCAGCAAGCTTACAAAACAAGGATGCTGGCTCTGCAGACGAAGACAATGTAGGCACGACAAGCAGACGGTTCCCGCCAGGTCACAATTAGGTGAATAGGTCTATATGTGTAATATTTATTATCATGAATACTACGAATTACTAATGTTTTTGCTACTGAGACATATCCTAATAATAACATTGTTAATAGTTTTGCTTCTTTATCCGATAGCCATAATTGCCTTTGTATTGACCATTTAAATGATAAACTTTTCCAGTTTTTTTGTCGTTCATCAAAATATCCTTAGTATGAGAACAAACTTTGATGCATTTTTTTCTTATCTTATCTCTCGTCCTTGGATCACTTACCTGATATAATTTTTGTATCTGAAATGTGGATTTTTGAAGAAAAAATGTCAGCTTACAAAATTACAAATTTTTGCTTGATGCCACGTGCAATGACTCGTTGCAGCTGGCGGAGTGGAAATATATTTTAAAAGTGGTATAATGGGAAGCAAATTTATGAAATACAATTTGTAAAGTGCTGACTTGATTACTTTTAGTTGCGAACTATTTTAGTTTAAACATTGTTTTTGTGTGCGTTTATAGGCTTCACAAATGTATTAGTTTATTCTGTCAAAAGCCAATCTTGAAATTGGTTAATATTGGTTGTTTAAATCTAAACTACAGTATGGCATTCTTGTTGGGATGGGATCTATAGCAATAAATTAACGCTAATTCTTATTAAAAAAAAAAATGCAAGAATTACGCATTATATGTAGTGCAAATCGCATGTGCTCTAATTTTAATTTGTTGGTTTAACAAGGGATGTTACAAAGTCTTAAAAATCTGTTTTGCCAATTCTGGCTTTTATGCAGTTAGATACCAAGACGATTACAATTTACGAGTAAACATAGATAATTACGTATTTGTTTCTATTAAATATTGTACTTCTTGTGCAACACTGGTAATCAAATGAGTTATTAATACATATATACATACACCATTTTTGTCTTTACCATTGTCGCACCATTTACTTAACTAAGAAATTGCTGCGTTTTAATTCTTCAACAATAATAGGTTTTGGGCCCAGATTTATAGTTAAATAATTTCGTCGATATTTATTTAAGAAGACAAAAAAAAAAAAAGAAAGCGACTTTCCATTAATATAGCGATTTTTTTTTTGCACATTGAAGTATTGTAAGTTTGGTTAAATTTTTTGCGCTGACCGCATGGACAGGGATATCAAGTCAGAAGAACAACAACAAAAAATATTAGAGCTCGCGACAACGGCAACTGAACAACAACAACAACAACGAGAACATCAGAAAACTGTAAATGAAGTATATAGTTGGACAGAACCGAAGTTAGAAATAAGTAATATTACATTTGAGATGGCTACATCAATTATAGCATCAATAGGAAAGTTAAAGGGTCGCGAGAATTTTTGTACGTGGAAATACTCTATGGAAAACTATTTGGCGTTGGAGGATCTATCCAAATGTTTAACCGGCGAAGAAACTGAAGCAAAAAATGTGCAAAAGCAAAAAATGTGCAAAAGCAAAAGGCGCCATTACTTTAAGCATAGAAAAATCTATTTTTGTCCACGTAAAATCAGAAACAAGCGTCAAGAAAATTTGGGAAAATTTACAGAAGACGTTTGAGGATAAAGGTCTGGCGGGTCGTACTACACTAATGAGAAGAGTTGTGAGTACAAAGCTGCAAAACTGTGATTCAATGAACACGTATGTTTCTGAAATTATGTCAGCTTCTCAGCAAATGTCTGATCTTGGTTTTACAGTGACCGATGAGTGGTTAGCTGTGTTTTTACAATGTGGCTTAACAGAGGAGTACCAGCCAATGATAATGGCGCTAGAAGGACTTCATAAATCACTTTCAAGTGATATAATTAAAACAAAGTTATTGCAAGAGACGGCTGCTCCGGGATCTGGTGTTGAAAAGGCGTTGATAGTGAAAAACAAGGGATTCTTTCGTAAAAGGTCAAGTCAAATATGCTATTCATGCCACAAGAAAGGTCATTTTGCAGTCAATTGTCCAGAAAAAACAAAAAATGCGGATACAATGGAAACGAAGTCATCATATAGGTATAAAAACAACAAAAGTATAGACAAAGCTAATGTAGCGTTCAGTGCAGTGTTTTTATCAGGAAAATTTGATGCCAATGATTGGTATATTGATTCTGGCGCTACAAACTACATGACGATGCACAGAGAATGGATTACCGGACAAAAGAAGTACTCATTGGCTGGAATTCGAGCTGCGAATAATGATTTGATGGAAGTTGAATTCAGTGGTGAAGTTAACCTCAAAATTTATGTTTTGAGAGAGTGTGTGGAAATTAACGTCAAAGACGTGATGTGCGTGCCAAACCTGACTACAAATTTACTTTCAGTAAGTAAGATAGCTGAAAAGGGTTATTTGATAAATTTCACATCCAAGGGTTGCACAATTTGTGACAAGCATGGAAGCTTGTTGGCAACAGCGTCATCAGTTGGCGGCTTATTTAGATTGGATGCAGTGAAAAATATGGCACTGATGTCAATTAAGGCGAAAAATTCAATGGAGTTATGGCATCGAAGGCTTGGCCATTTGAATATATCTGACTTAAGGAGAATGAAAAATGGTGCTGTGAGTGGTGTATCGTTTGTCGATAGTGGCAGTGAAGTATGTGTTGCTTGCTGCAAAGGTAAACTCACACGGCGACCATTTCCAAAAGACGGATCTAGAGCCAAACAATTGTTAGAGGTTAACACGCGGACTTGGCTGGAAAAATGGAGTGCAGCTCTATTGGTGGTAACAATTACTGTTTAGTGCTAGTTGATGATTTTAGTAGAAAAACTTTTGTGTATATGTTAAAGCATAAGAATGAAACATATGAGAAATTTTGCTCGTTCAAGGCGTTGGTTGAAAATCAAACTGGGTTAAAAATTAAAAAATTTCGAAGTGATAATGGCACCGAATTTTGTTGTAATAAGTTTAAAGAATTTTTTGACCAGAATGGAATCGAACATCAAACCAGCGTACCATATACACCACAACAAAATGGCTAAGCCGAGAGAACGATTCGTACTCTTACAGAAAAAGCGAGGTGTATGTTGCAGGATGCTAATTTACATAAAAAATTTTGGGCAGAAGCGCTGAGTGCGGCAGCCTACATAAAAAATCATACGTCATCAGTAATTTTGAATGGAAAATCACCTAATGAGATATGGAGCGGAACAAAACCAGACATAAGTCACTTTAAAGTATTTGGGTCACGCGCAATGACATTTATACCTAAAGAGAAGAGGCATAAGTTCGATGCTAAATCGAAAGAATTTATATTTATTGGTTACTGCGAGACACAAAAGGGATATCGCTTAATGGATAAGGAAACGCATCAAGTGGTTATAAGCAGAGATGTCGAGATTATTGAGAATGTGAATTATCTTGGTGATAATGTTAATAATAAAGTATTCGAATTTGCTGCGGATATTTTAGAATCAGATAGTTCGGCAGGCAATAGCTTAAATGGCGTGCAACATGGCCATAATAATGTTGCAAGTGATGTTTCAAATTTAAATGGCGTGCAACATGGCCAAAACAATGTTGCAAGTAATGTTTCAAACTTGATTGGCGTGCGACATGGCCAGAACAGTGTCGCAAGTGATCAATTTGAAAATCATAATGATGACACTATTGGCAGTACAGAAGAGTCACTGTGCGATGATGCATACGATAGCACATTTGTAGACAGTAGATTGAACTTGGGAAACGACAGCGAACAGCAAGTCATTCGGCGTTCAGATAGAGACACTAGACCTCCAAATTTCTTCGGAGATCGCGTGACGAATTTGGTAATGAACAAGAGCGAGTCAGAAGAGAGCTATTTGGATCCAATCGGAACGTCAACACATTTTGCTAATGTAGCCATTAATAGTGAACCTTCAACAGTCGAGGAAGCTCTGAGTGAAAGCGAAAAATTACAGTGGGCAGCGGCAATGGACGAAGAGTATCGATCGCTTATTGATAATGGCACCTGGAACTTAACAGACTTACCCGATGGACAAAAAGCCATCAAGTGCAAGTGGGTCTTCAAACGCAAAACTGACTCAAGTGGTGAAATTGTCCGATACAAGGCGCGAGTTGTGGCAAAAGGCTATAGTCAGCGTAAAGGCATCGACTATGTGCAAACCTTTTCACCAGTGGTTCGATATTCTTCGATTCGGTTGTTAATGGCGTTGGCAGTTGAATTTGACTGGAAAATTGAGCAAATGGACGTTGTGACACCGTTTTTGCACGGCGATGTTCACGAAACTATTTATATGCATCAGCCTGAGGCATATAACGACAAAAGTGGTCGTGTATGCAAACTAAATAAGGCGTTGTATGGTCTGAAGCAGGCCAGCAGACAGTGGAATCTTAAGCTCAACGAAGTATTAGAACGTGCTGGGTATAAGCGATGTAAAACTGATTCCTGCGTTAATATACGACACAAAGAAAATTCGTTTGTGGTGATTGCTTCTATGTCGATGATTTATTATTATTCTATAATAACTCCGCTTGGAAAGATCAACTTAAATCGACACTGAAAAAGCATTTTCACATGAAGGATCTGGGCAAAGCGACAAATGTTCTTGGAATTCGGATTAACCACAATTATGACGAAGGATTCATCAGCCTAGACCAACAAAAATATACAGAATCAATTCTGCGCAGATTTAAGATGTTTGATTGTGCTCCGGTAAAGATGCCGAACGATCCAAATCAAAAACTTTCTGCTGAGATGAGTCCATCGACCAATGATGAGATTGAAAAAATGCGAACGATACCATATCAGGAGGCCATTGGTAGTATGATGTATTTGGCACAGTGTTAGCGTCCGGATGTTTCGCTTCGCATTGGAAAGCCGTAAAACGAGTAATTAGGCATTTGAAAG
The DNA here is from genome assembly GCA_943735915.1 of Pherbina coryleti. Classification (NCBI taxonomy): domain Eukaryota; kingdom Metazoa; phylum Arthropoda; class Insecta; order Diptera; family Sciomyzidae; genus Pherbina; species Pherbina coryleti. The sequence continues at coordinate 106,734,421 of OX030950.1, read as the reverse complement.
GTACGCTAAATATGAAACTTACATATAAAAAGGAAAGTAGCAGTCTACGTGGATATGCTGACTCCGACTGGGGGTCCAGTTTTCAGGATATGAAGTTCTGCACTGGTTATGTGTTTCTATGGCAGAGTGCTGCGGTAACATGGGCAAGTAAAAAACAGCCAAATGTGGCCCTTAGTACATGCGAGGCAGAATTTATGAGCTTATCAGCAGCAACTCAAGAAGCATTATGGCTTAGTCAGCTAAAGCAAGAAATCATTAAAGATGGGATGCCGCCACTTCAGCTACACTGCGATAATAAAGGAGCCGTCGATTTGACAGATACTGGAATGTTTAGTCCAAGGGTGAAACATATTTCTATTCGCCATCATTTTATAAGAGATAACATAAGTAAGGGCCTAATCAAAATTATCAATATAAAAACTAATGAAATGATTGCAGATAATTTGACTAAAGCTGTATCAACTGAAAAACATTTATTTTGTATAAAAGAAATGGGGCTTAAAATTTAAAGTTTTGAATTGTTTAATTGTATTAGTTCCATTTCCCATTTAAATAGTATTTGAATAATTGAACTCATTGATTAAGTGGCAGTATTAAATATTGTACTTCTTGTTATAGTTGTTTTTTGAGTTGAATTTTCTTTTTTTGTCTTTTATTTTATCCAATATTTCGACTTAAATTTTAAGTCTTCTTCAGGGACTGAAAAATACAAAATCACATTTAACACTTACATTTAATTTATAAATTTAACACAAAACAATGAAGCTTTTACCATTTTAACAAATTTTACAAACTTAAAAAATATAAAAATATATAAGCTTGAAGCTGCGTCTGTCTGTTTCGCGGCTTCATCGTCAACTATGCTTTTGTCTAATTATGTGTTTATAAATATGCGCGCAGTTATCGGTGTCTGTTTTGTAGTTTAGTCTAATGTTTGTTGGTGTGTTAATTATGTGCAGCATTTCAATTGTATATCTTCTTCGGTAGTTTGACTCTTGTTGTAAAATTTTTGCATTTTCAAAGTCTGGAGAGGGATTTTGCTGGATACAGTGGGCCGCGGGCGCTGTTTTGTAGTCAAGTTTCGATTTAAGATCCGATTTATGTGAAGACAGTCTAGTTTTCAGTTTCGATTTTGTTGTACCAACGTATACTTTATTGCATACGTTGGTCCCGTCACCTTTACAATTTATTTTATAGATAAGATTGCATTTGTCCATGTCATCTATTTTGCTTTTTGTTTTACTGTGGAACTGTCTAAGTTGATTGTTTGTTTTTGGAGCTAATAAAAAGTTGTTTTTGTTGTAAATGTCAGACTTTTTAAGTTTTTCTGTCAAGCCCGAAATGTAAGTGATTCCCTTGTATATTTTTGGTTCTGTACTATCTGTGGTTTTTGGAAGTTTGCTGTTCTTGAATTCTTTTATTAAACGTGAAATAGTATGGTGTGGAAAATCGTTGTTCCTTAGTACTAGTTTGATGCGCGTTTTTTTGTTACTATGAAAAATTCTATCGCTAATATTAAGGACTCTATTTATAAAATTTCTAGCCGTGTTGAAAATTATTTTTTTGGATGTTTTGAGAAAAAATTGATAAGTCTTCCTGATGATGTTGGTTTTTGGTACCAGTCTGTCTTCGTTTTGTCGTTATTTCTTATTACGACCGTATCCAGATACGGCAATGTTCCTTCTTGTTCTACGTCGACTGTAAATTTTATATGACCGTTGCATTTGTTCAATATTTTTAGAGTGTCATCTAATTTGTCTTTTTTAATTGTCGCAAAAATATCGCCTACATACTTAGTTAGTAATCGTGGTTTATCTTCCGCGTTGTTTACAAACGTGTCTAGTACCTCTTCCATAACAATGTCAGCAATAATTGGCGAGATTGGCGAACCCATTGGCATTCCTTTGAGTTGACTGTAAATTTTATTGTCAAAAGTGAAATAATTGTTCTCTTTGATGCAGAATCTGAGAATATCCATGAAAAGTTTTCTTGGAATTTCCGTTTGCGTTTCTATTTTGCTCCATTGTTTTTCAATGGTTTTGATTGCAAACTCAACTGGTATACTAGGGAACAAAGAAACTACATCAAAGGAAACCATCATCTCATCATCGAAAATGTGTGTGTTATTGATCTTGTTCTTGAAGTCTATGGCGTCTTTTATATTGTATTTGGAATTTAGTGTCAAGGTTTTTAAAATGTTTACCATGTACTTGCTAAGTGCATACGATGGCGAATTTATGGACGAGCAAATGGGACGAAGAGGCATGTCGTTTTTATGAATCTTGGGTAGACCGTAGATTCTTGGTATCGTTGCCGTGTGTGTTGTCATTTTTAACTTTTCTTGTTTGTTAATAATTTCTTTTTTAAAGATTGATTCTATAAAGCTATTGTTTTTTTGTTGTTATGTTAGTGTCGGATCTCTTCTAATAGTTTTGTACGTCCAGAAAGAGATACGTACATAATGAACACAGCGGAAATAACGAAAAACTTTTTAAAACAAAATAAAGACATAATTATTGTGGAGCCGGACAAAGGGAATAAGACAGTGGCCACCCTGCAGCGAAAAATCATACTAGTAATGAATTTAACTAGTTAACTCACTAGTTAAAATGAAACTAGTCAAAAAAATACTAGATATTTAACTAGTCATAACTTACTAGACATAGAGTTACTAGATAAGTTACTATCTGTAATGCAGTTAGTTAAAAATACCATGTGTTTAACTAGTATAAAGTGATCTAGTTTCTTTATTTTATAGTAAACTAGCTAGTCGCTTTTAAACTACTTGAAAAAATACCAGCTGTTTTTCTAGTTCATAATTGTACTAGTGTCTTTGCTAGTTCCAAACCCGCTGTCTCTTTTCCGAATTTATTTATTTCTTTAGATCCAAGCTTAATATCGAACTTCGTGACGATAGCTTAAAAATTACGGCTGCAATCGTGGTCAAAGACAGATAGATAGACACACGGAAATCGACTCGAGAGGTGATGCTGACCAAAAGAATATATACTTTTCTATACCTGCCACGCCTCCTTATCGGTGTAACAAACGGAATGACAAAGTTAATATACCCCTTACGCAGTATGTGTTGGAATATAAACATAATACACCTACTTTATGTTTAACATACAAATACTATATCGAATTAAGGACAAACTACCCAATAGCGAGTAAACTAAACTTAAGCGAGTGCTCCGCAAAAGAAGGCATGCTAGCACTGCTATTAGGTCTGTTTCCGTACGCACACTGTGTAACTTGTGGGACACTTTTTTCTGTTTCCGTACTTTCTGTGCTTAAAATGGGAGAAGAAGAACAAGCATAAAATCGCTCTCTCGAGCACACAAAGTGCACAGAGAGTGCTAGAACTCGAGACTTCGAGTAAAGTAAGAACAAGCATCAAGAAGAATAAGCATCAATAAGAAGAAGCAAATGTCAAATTACATTTCATAATTGTTTATGTTTTGCGATAAATAAATGCACAAATTGTGTGACTAAAAGGAAATTTAAGTACAATAAATAAATAATAATAAATAAAAATTAAGTAATTGTTCAGTTTTGCATTAAAAATGGCTTTTAATAATTTGAGTGAAAGTGTTTTAAATTTTGTGCTGCCGTCTGCAGTCAAAATCAGCTGTTTTGTGCTTGAAACTTACTAGAAGCTGTTTCCGTACTTTTGCAACTATTCTCACATTTTGTTTTTACTCTCTTGCACACATTTTACACAAATCTTACACAGTGTAAAGTACGGAAACAGACCTATTATTGGCGTCAATACACCTTCCATGATCATAGCATTAATAAGCGCCTATTTCTTGAAGGAGTTGTAAAAAATCTTTTTCTTTTTTTCGATGTGCTTGAGATTCTTTTAAAATACATACTATTAAATAACCATATGCTCATCATATAAAATGGTTACATAACCTAAATCAGGCAATAAAAGTAGCACTGATCTTCGGCCGTTCCCGGAGAGAGATATTTTGAAGTTCCCAGTAGCAAATAGCTTATCTATTTTGTGCACAGTTTATAGGAAACTGGTAGCACATTTTGATCCACCTGAAGTCGCTGATAACACCAATATTCTGAGTGAAGTCAGTATGAAAAGTTTAAATTTGTCGCAGAAACTTTGGCGAAGAGAGTATAGATCTATATTTAAATCGGAGCCTGCCAGTTTTTTAAATTAGGTATTTTTTCAAAATATTCAAGTTTTGGCTTTGAAATTGCTTGAAAAAGACAAAAAACTATTTTTTTAAGTGTATATATGGGGGTTTTTGTGGTCAACGAATCCATTTCTGCCCTTCATTTTTATTTATAAAAGCCACCAGAGGGCGTTTTGCTTCTATTTTTGCATTTTATCGCTTTTTTTTGGGATTATATAATAATTAATAATAGAATAATACTAAATATAACATTATAAAATAATATAATATCAAAATTATGTAATAATTAAGAATTGAATAAAACATGTGTATATATATAAAAATATTGCTGAAATCGACAGTTTTATATTTTCAATTCCCAAAATTTAGTTTGTAAAGCTGCTCGGTTTCGCCTTGATATATAATATCAATACGCTCCAGATCGGGTTTGAATAGCAAAGGTTCTGTAGGATTTTCTCGTTTTTTTTAATTGACTCGGTGCTTTGGTCCATAAGATGTAAGCGCAGAAAATTTGCCATATTTTAACACCAACTGT